>JAHLJT010008446.1:144747129-144911343 GCA_031308135.1 Acheta domesticus | reverse complement strand
TGCAGGGGCCGGGAGACGCCACCCCACCTGTGCTGTGTTGCTGAGGCACCACCCTGATTGCGAAGTGTGACAGTCCAAGCGATCCTGGTTACCCACGCGGGGGACATCTCAAGGTCTTTCTTTGCTCTCAACGCACCTCTAGAGGGCTCGTTCGCTAAAAGTAGTAAAAATCCTCTCTTCTCATTGAATTAATCTGGCAGTATCGTTTAACAAATGCAGAATGGAAGAGTGATTTTCATGAAAATTACAATTTTTTCTTTCATTTGTAACTGCTAACATCGTCGGTCAGCGTTATTGCCCGGATGGGACGGAAGTGTGAATATGGAAAGGCTCTCAAATGCAGTGCACCCCTCCCGGAGTCTCGACTAGACCTGTGCCTGAGGTCAGTAGCAAGGCAGTGTCGGGCGCCACAATTCCCACCATCTCAGTTACTCTATCGACTCCCATTTCAGTTTCCTTCGCAATCTGATAGACATGAGATAATTATTGTTACTCCCGTCCATTAACATCCGAAATATTCGCTCACACTCTTAAACTCAGCATTCTTTAATTCTAAAGTACAAGGAAGCCACGCTCTTCGTATTACCTAATGCACGAAATCACTTCTTTCTACGAGTTGAAAAGCCACAGAGGTATTTTGTCATCAAATTTTGCAACGGAAAAATGGATGCGATGCCCAGGGGGGGGGGTGCAGCGGCCGAGCCACGCGTCATTCGCCTTCTACGAGCTTCAATTCCGCCTCGAAAAGGTTGCTTGTACGTGCACAGAATTCTCGGAAATAAACTTTTAGAATAGTTTCTCAATGCTACGTATTTAGTCTCCGTATCGTACAAGTGTCTTGCAAGCCTCGATTCATTTTCATGACAAGAAGAGCTTTCATCATTATATAATATCTTCCCTTCGTATGAGTGTGTTTATTTCTTTCTCCTCTCTTTGTTGCTCTTGTGATTACTTTTTACGTTTCCTTTATTATTTCAACATGTACGTGCATTCCAGTAATTACGCGTTGCCCTATATCTCTAAGGGTCCGTTCGTGTGCCAGGACACCTGCCTCACGTTCTTGCTTGGCTGTGCCAACATTATTGGAATGGCTCTTATTTATATACTCTTTTAACATGTTCTTTTTGTTCGAGTCCATGTTCCAGCATTCTCGTCTGTTTTCTGTCTACTTTTCACTGGCCATTCTGGTATAGCATGCCCCCGCGTCATTGTACTTCTCTATGTTTCGTGTCGAATTTTGGCGACTTGCCTCTTCTCGTCCATTCCCGTCCCACACATACCAAGAGTGTCCTGCCGTTTCGGCCGTGAGCAGGCGGTGCGCTCAGTCCAGCTAGGCCAGTCCCTGCCAGCCCCGTCCCGCCCCGCCGGTGGTGTGCCCTTAGGGCCGTGCACACTCCCCGTCCTGCCCTACGCACCCGAGCCGCGCGTGTGTGAACGAATCGAGCAGTATTTTGGTGCAAGAAACGGCCTGGACGCGGGACTGTTTAAGACTGTAAAAGCCAGTCGCCTCTTCAATTCTCGCGCGTTCCTACGCGATGCATGTAAATGGCGTTCGGCGAAATATTCGCAGCGGCGGTTCCGAGAAGGCGCGGGCCGCCACAAGCCTCAGGCTCACGAGCAATCGGAAAAATCGTTAGTTCGCGTGAAGCTCGCTCGAAATGCGGGTGCATCGTGCTCCTTGCAAACGACGCCGCCGCGCCGCGCCGCGGCGTCCGCAGGGCCGTCCGCCCCCGCTCCGTCTGTGCTTCCCCCACCCCACCCCCGCCCGCCGCGCCGCCGCCGCCGCCTCCGGCCCCGTTGCCGCCGCAGCGGCGTGCACATCGCCCATCTGCGCCGCCGCCGCCGCCTCATGGACCCGGTTCCCCTGCGCGGGCCCCTCCGCGACCGCCTTGAACCCCGCTCTTTCGCGCGGAGTCTCGGGGCTGGTTTGCTCTGCCGCACGCCGAGCCAGGGCCGCGGCTTAGACGCGCGGAGTCCGAGTCGGAGGCGAGCAGCTTTCCTGGAATCGGAAGAATGGAATCAGAGTCGCTGAGTCGTACTGTAATGGAAAATGGGATTTGTGAAGCGGAAGTCGTGGAATTACTAGTCGATAATTTTGAGAATCTCGAACTGCAAACAAAATTCACGTATGTTCAGTGTTTTTGCAAAAATCTTTCAATGTTCTATAAATAAATGTACAGTTGAATGGAATCCTTTAAAACCGGTTTAATTGCGGTATTTAGTGATTATAAGATATATCCACTCTGATATTAAAATATTATAAGAAAGTTTCTAATGCCATGTTGACGAATTTAAGTATGCATTATTTCTTCGGATATATTCCTTGCTTTTACATTAAATATTTTATATAACAGTAAAAGAGCATCTCGCTTAAAGTGGAGTTGCATCATTTGAGATCCATTCAAAATGAGAAGCCGCAGGCATTGCCGTAGTAAAGAAACTCGAGATAATCTGTGATCATTTGAGCTAACTGCTCGCTGAAATGTTTTGGGACTAAAGGAAGGGAGACTACCGACTCCCGCCATTCCGCCTGCCCTCGGCCACGTTTTCCATTTGCGTTTGGCTCTGGAGGAGCTGCGACGACACAAAGAATTTGCTGCAGGTACTTGCGGAGGTATAGATACGAATGCGTCGCCGAGAATGGAGATTCGTATTATAAGTGACAGACACTGCTAAGCGAAGACGGCAAGGCAAGCTCTAAAAATACACGCTTGGCGATGAGCGCACCTACGTGTGTGGAGCTGAGGGTTACTGCGTGGAAGGTGCGCCCCGCTTCCAACGTCGCTCCGGTGCCGTGTCCTCCCCCTGTACGTTTCCTCCCGTCTCGCCCCCGGTCGCGACCCCCGTCCACACCCCTAGCCGATCCCGCGCCCACCCTACCCCCGCCAGTTTTCTCACTCTGAGCGCCGCTCGCAACCTGCTCGTCCCCTGCTCGTGCCCAGCTCCTCCGCTGCTCCCCCCCCACTCGTGCCCTGGTCACCCCCCGCTCGACCTCTGCTCGTGCGCCGCTCGCCCCTAACTCAGCCCCTGTTCGTGCCCTGCGCTCGTGCCCTGCTCGCCCCTGCTCGTGCCCTGCGCTCGTGCCCAGCACCTGCGCTGCTCGCCCCTGCTCGCGCCCTGCGCTGCGATGAACGCGCCGCCGCTCGCTCCGCCGCCGCCGCCTCCGCGCTTCACGCCGTTGCGTGCGGCGCGCACGAAGCAGGCCACCGCCTCGCGGGCCGGCTCCCTCGCCCCCCACCCCTCCCCACCACCTTGTCCTCGCCTTCGCGTTTCCGCCGCGCATTTTTTATTGCGAAAAAGTATGCAAATGCCCCGGCCAATTTCAATCTCGTTATTCCTAATGACGACATGAACGTGCTCTAGAACAGCGACCCGAGCCGCGCCGAGGAGTAGCGGCCGCGTCGCACCGCCGCCGCCGCTCGCATCCACATGATGTATTGTTGATAAGAGGGCGACCTCGTTTCGATCCACGGCTCTTTCGCGCCGCCGGCGAGCGCAGCCGAGAGTTGCCGAGCGCGGCGAGGGCTGCTGCGGGGGTGCGGGCGGGGCGGGGGCGGGGGCCGTTCGCGCGCCCGCGAGGCAGCGACTGTGCCTGGCGCTCGTGCGCTCGCCTCCATCGACTGGGGAACGCGATGCACGCAAATGTGGGGTCGGGGGCCGGCGGGCGGCGGGCGGCGGCGACGAGTGGCAGGCGAGCAGGGAGGCCGTCGCTCGGGTGAACAGGCGCTCTTTTCCGCGCCGCTGCTCTTTGCCCTGCACGCGCCCTTTCGCCCCCTGCCGCCCAGCCTCCCGTCGCCGTCGCCGAGCCCTCGCTGCCGCGGCTCCGGGGCACCTTGCTCTCCAGCCAACCGCTGCGCGCTCCGCCGTTATTACAACTTCCTCCGCGCGCTTCAGCCGGCTGGGCCGGCCGCAGACGAACGTTGTCGTTTGCCCTGCTATTCTACCAATTATTTCTCTTGTTTCATTTTCATTTTCATTTGTGTTCATTTCCGAAATGACGTATCTCCATTTCTGTTTGTTCGTTGTTTACGTGACAATATATTCTTAAGACACTTCTCCATGATGCTGCCAAATATTGCGTTCGAGAATGGCGTTTCTTCTGTGTTATTACATTATCCGAAAAGCACTGAATCTTATCGTGAGCGTAAGGCTGAATTTGAAGAATTTCCCTTCCTGAAAAACGGTATTTCTTGGACGCACGTCACTTTGGAAATAAGCTTTTCAATTCTACGTATTGTTTACATTCCCACCACTCTCCCCCCATGGTGGATCCAGAGAGGAAGGGCTTGGACGCTTGTGCGTGCCCTCTTGCTCCCCACTGCAAATTTTCACTTCACGCTTTTTCGATAATTCCCTAGCTTCTGGTGAAGTCATATCAAAACACGATCTTCCGGCAGTGAATCGTGCGTGTAGGCCTGTCCTCTGCCATGTGCCCTCTGTGATGACGCCTCTCGCAAGCCTTCGTTCCCCCCTCCTCAGCACTTGGCGCCCCCTTCGCATTCCCCGCGCCGCGCCGTCTGCGCCCTCGCGCTTGAAGAGCCCACGAAGCACGCGGCTGCCTGACCGCGGCGCGGGAGCGGCAGGCCACTCTGTGCGTTCTGCTTGCACGTGAGGATTAAACCTCCCCGTTTCTCTCGCCATCTCGCACCCTTTTCTTCCTCTGCCTGTAAATTGTTCTTTTTTTATCGTAAATGGGAAGCTGTTCGTCAAGTTTTTTTCTTTCATTGGAGGAAACTTAATTTTGTAATACGCCACATCGCAGAAAGGAGTTGTAAACAGATTCAAGAAGGTGCCAAAGTTTTAATTAATCCATATATATCTTCGCGAAGCCTCTGGAAGAAGGCAATGTATTTTATGTTTTCTATATTCCATTGATCGTTTCCTCTCTCCCCGCATCAAAAGAGAAGTAACCTTTCACAACGTAATTGGCGATTATATTTTTCTTTCCTTTGTTACATCCCCCGTTTTTCTGAAGTTCGAAAAGATAAAAATAACACTGTTGTGTATTGTAAAGTGAAGTCGGATTCTGAGGATTCCATAAGCTTTCGTGCAAAGTTGTTGAAGTTTTGTCGCCTTTCATTTTTTGCGAAGATTGATTCTAGTGTTACATTTTTCGACGTTGGAAATTTTTCTGTATCAGTTGTTGAATTTGTTTGAATGAAGTTTGAAAATTATTTTACTGAATAAAATTCCATATTTTTAATGAAGCAATTTAGCAAGTAAACAACACCGGCTTTCGAAAGTCTGACGAGTACTTCAGATTTAAGATGACAAGGATCATGTGACAAATCGCTGTATCACTGTCAGATGTTCGTCAGTCAGTAAAAAGTACTGCTATTAATATACCAGGAACATTCTGGATTAAATAAGTTCTCATTTTTAAAATTATTTCAATTTACCATTTAATGTTGACGTTCCGTCGAACATTGTGGACCTCTTCGGCGCTTGTATTTTGCTTGGAGTTACACCTTTATACCATTTGAATGATCTTGAAATGCACATGAGTTATATTGAAGAAAAATGACTTCATCTCTGTTGTTTCTAACCACATTCTGGTTGTTTCAAAATTATAAAGTCGTAAAATGCTTTTCGCTTCGAATTTTGTTTTCATTCTACGCAGTTTATCTCTTTTTTGATCACTGATTTTACAATTAACGATGCTAAATAAAGTGTGCCATATTTAAATGCCATACATTTTTTTACCAAATAAATCAATGGATCAAATGCTGTCTCTGTCCGTTAATTTTACCCAGCATTTTATTTCTGTTACGCGAATAATTCCAGTCTTACTTTTCAGAACAAAAGTGTGAGGCGGGTCATATAAACAATAATGATACAGTAAAGGTGTCTCTTGTGCTGATAATATGGCTTTTGGAATTTTTTGTTTTTCAAAATGTTACCACCTGAACTACCACTTGAATTTTTCCCTCCCGGATCAATCTTCATCTTGGTAACTATGTTAAAAAAAATATTTTTGAAGAATATGGGGCATGTGAATCGTCAAACCTTACAAGTGGACCATAATATCTTCCGGCACTTTACATATAAATGATAGTAATGGATGGTGATAAAAAGAAGCATTTCCAAGAATATTTTTTCTCAATAAGTGTATAAATCCCTTCCCAAATTATCTTTTGTACTGAATTTGTATTATCCGTGAACATGCGATAAGATACTCGAATCGGTTATCATATCAGATTCAATCTCGTGTTATTAGTCATCTTCCGGCTGAGAACTCAATGAAATACTTTTTGACTTAATACTTGGTTTAGTGTATCATTTTTTCACGAAAAATGTAGTTTGAGACAATATCTTGGAAACATTCAGTTAAAGGGCCACGTACGTTCAAGATTTGAAATATGAAGATTGGCTAAAAGTTGCTATTTGATATTTTCACTGTTAACATTTCATACAATTTCAATTCAGAAAATACTTATCGTATTTTTATCAGATGTATTTATTTCGTAGTCAATTGAAAGATCGACATTCCAATATTCTTCGCAATATGATTATACTGATGAAAATCGTATGCGAAAATGTGTTGATACATTTTCCATTACACTTCGCTTTAGAAGTCAATAAAGAGTTTTTGACTGCCCTTCGCAAAGTGGAGAGAGCCCAACGTCAGGGAAGGAAGTGAACGGTGTTTCATGAGAAATTTAGTGTTGGTCATTCATGAAAACATAATGCACTGGAAAATGAGATATCATTAAAGATGATTTTGGAATGACGAGTTGTAGGTTAGTGGTAAGTAGGATTTTTCCAATGAATCTTGGAAAAGGTCTCTCACCTCCCTCCCTTTTCTAAACTTGTGAAACTACTCGTAATTTCCGTTGTGTGCTGCAAATAGAACAAATTGCAATGTATATGCATTTATTACTGCTTGAGATCCATTAATTCTATTGTAATAGATTTGATTCAATTCTGGTATCCATTGTGAGGCAGTACTAAAACTTTGAATGCTGATGATGCCTGGACGTCTCAAGTATTCGGATACAGTTTCGACGCCTTCATTACCGCATACAACTCATGAGCCCTTCCCCTCCCGCTCCTCTGCCCCCCCCCCTCACAAATACTTTGTCCCCTCTCTCCCGGCAGGGGGCGACTCCTCTGTGTGCAACTAGGCATGAACCTGATACATCCAGAAGTGCACATTTGAACCTATGCTATCCACAAACTTGCTAATAATCGAAATGGATCTGATTCGAGTTCCGTTTCAATGCCGTATTGTACTGCGTGGCTTTGTTCCACACTACAAAGCACGACGTGGCTCTACCTGGGCATGCTGAAGCCACGTTACAAATTCCGATAGCGTGCGGCTGTTGCATATTCATTGACGTACAGTTCTCTTCAAATAGCGCTTGTACTTTTGACGACGGACGTCGACCATTGAACCGACCGGTGAACAATTATGGATTACTTCTCGATGAGTATTAATCTATCGACGAGTGTTGATCTTTTTAAGTGAAAGTAAATGGTGCTTTGTTATCGCTTTACTCAATTCACACAAGCATCCCACAAGGCCCTGTTCTTTCACCAACACTATTCTTTATTTTACAGCAGACCATCCAACGCCTCGCGAAGGAAATTTTGGCATGCTGATGATGCCGCTATTTTCAATTCACATAATAATATCAACCTGGCCTATTGTTCCTTACAACCAGGGTTTGATTTCTGGCGGAACGCGACGGAACGGCGTTCCGGTTCCTCGGGAATAATTATTAAATTTTATTATAAATGTGTAACTATTTCTAATAAACTAATAATTTGGGGTGCGTTCCGGGACCTGCAATTTTATAAATCAAGCACTGCATACAATCCTGTACTTACGCCTAAACGAGTTGAACCAACCATGGAGAATTAAAATTAATCCCTTAAAATCACAATTAAAATATTCACTCTCAAGACGTCCTCCCCTCCCTACACCCTTACGAATATATATCAAGGGCTCACAAAACGGGGATTCTGGCTACACCACGTGTTAGAGGATATTTTTCTTAATTTAGCTATTGGTTTTATCAACTTTTTCGTTATCAGGGCCCGACAATGAATTTTTTCAGCCAAAAATTTGCCATTTTTTTTATGCAGCATTAAAAAACTTTCCCTATTCTACGTGTATTACTCCGTTTATATATATATATATATATATATATATATATATATATATATATATATACACGGGAAAGTAAAAAAAAAAAGTATTAATTTATAAATGAAACCTTCATGATTCCGATTTTCATCGTCTATTGCCGAAAATGATAGCTGGGTGTAGTCGTTGCTTTGTCTATTTCACTTGCTTGAGTTCAAACTGAATCCGGATTTGTTTTGATGAGATGGGGATGTGATAAGCCTTATCCACGGCAGGGTCGGTGTATGTGGGTGAGCGACTGCGAGAGAGGGGGTGGGGGAGGGGCAGGGGAGGGCGAGAGGAAAACAGCGCGCTACGACCTTTGGCCCGTGGTGAGGCGTGCGTGTATCATACCTGCGCGCCGGGGGAGCTCTGGCTGTCGGGGTTTCGAGGTATCGGGCAGCGCCGCGCCGCGCCGTCTGGCTTCCGGGAAGCGCCGTGCGGTCAGGCGGACGGGCGGGTGGGCGGACGGGCGGGTGGGCGGACGGGCGGGTGGGCGGGCGGGCGGTGATGGGCGGCGCTGGGCAGTGCGGTGCGTCGCGCCGCGTCGCGTCGATGGAGCTGAAGCATGGCCACGGCGCCGCCCACGCAACCACGACGGCGGCCGGGCGCGCGCTACGCCGCCGCCGCCGCCCACACCTCTCGCAACATGCAAACCCCTCGCCGTACCGCAAGAGGGATTACGAAACTGCTCTCACTGCGCTTACATTAGAAACTACAACAACCAATCAGCTGCGCCAGAAAAGGCTTCCCTCGCCACCGAATCCTCTCGACGTGCGTTATCGCTCTCCAGGTATCGTTTAAACGGATGTAAGATTAAAATTCTCATGGCGGCAAATTAAAAGAGACTGTATGTTAGCATTTTTTATACGAGTTTTATTAAAATACAGAATGAAAAATATTTCTAGATGAAATGTGCGCGGGAATGATTATGTAAATAACCTTTTACCCCTAAATTCACCACTTGCTGCAATTTTTTGAACTTAGAACACATAAACGCTGAGCTTATTTAAATGCAACGATGTAGCATCATTTTAAATTTTTCATAAAAATAAACATAACAAAAAATGAGTTAAATTAATCTTAGAAATTCTGTGTTTGTTTACTTCTGCGAATAGTCGTATGTTTTTTGTTTAATTTCATCTGCGCATGAATTACACCACAAATATTCAAAATACATATTTTCGTATGTTAATCAACTGTGCTGGAATTAAAATTCACGGTGCCAGTACTTGTGTCCATTCGTCCTGCTCTTTTCATTCATTTTATAAATATATTTTTATTGTTTTGTAATGTCTGAGCGTTCTCCGCGAATTTGTTAAACGAGTACTCCACTCTCCTGTACATCCAGTGAAATTTGTCGTCTTTTAACATTCCATCATACAGACATTTTCCTAATTCAATCAATTCTTTACTTTTTCTCGTTTACTTTTTGAGGGTTCTTAATATCTGAAATGAACATGTTTTAATGTCCTTGACTATCATTTTAGTTTCATGACTTACTACGTACTTACACAGTAAAGAGAAAGTATTGTAATGCTGCGGCAGATATCGGCATTTTTCGTAAAAGGAACTGTTATTGTGGGGCTTGGTGTCGAACATGTGGATAAAACTTGATCCTATATCTAGTAAAATACTACGGCTAACGTATAATCAGGATCAACGATTTGAGGGTTCTTGTTACCGAAAGAAGTGGTGCTACAACACTTTCTCACATTATTTCTAACATTTACAATTTTCGAAAAATTCGAATATTTTAACGAAAATCAGACCTGCGCCATGTTTTTAAACGCCCTTTGCACAGTCCGTTGAAAAAATCAAAGATAGTAATTGGATCCGTTTGTGAGAAAAAAAATATTATAAATTGCCTTAACTTCCAGCAGACATTCCGCGAAAACTACTCGTTTGATAAAAAAAATTGTACAGGATCTTTTTTAAAGGTTGTTTTTTAACAGATTTGATTTACGACAAAGCCTCTATCATCATTATTGTACTTTTGCAATGTTAATTTTTTGTAATTTTCAGAAATACAAGGTTCGCGTACAATGGGACCAGCATCATTTTATTACCGGCCTTTGCTACATAGGAAGAACAAACTTTGGAAAAAAATTGGATCCGTTTTTGAGAAAATAATTATTCACCTATTTTACGCAAAAACTACTCATATTTTCGAAAAATTGTACATGACATATCTAGATATATATCTCTGAAGAACAGATTTCATTGAGGTAAAATGTCTATCTTTTAATATTGAAGTTGTAGCAAGACGCCGAAAAAAGTGAACTTCTGCAATTTGCAAAAAACCAGGGATTTTAATGAATATAGGAGCCGGGCTATTTTTAATGCGTCATAAGCACTACCCGAGGAAAAACTTTATTAAAAAATTAAGATTATTTAGTGTAAATACATGTAAATTGTGGAAGATCACTTCTTTTTACCTATTCGTATGGATTTCCACAAGATTTCTGCGGTTGCCACCTAGTTTATCCTTTAAGTGTATTTCAAGGACGTTTTCTGTATGTTTGTGTTAGTGGCATGTTATCTTCATTGTGGCGCGTTTTTAGAGCTCTACAAAATTTCAGAGAACGACGTGCATAAACGTAGATTGTAATATTCATTAAAACGAGAGTTAAAACAAAATAAGTCCCTGTCAAAATGTGTGTCCCATTATCTCTCATGTATCTTATTTCAGAATGTTTCTCCCTAGTGCTATGATAAAATGAAACCTGTCGAGAACTAGCGCAGGCGACGCGCGTGTATTAACATATTTACGTGCGGGTGAATTGCAGATTCGCCAACGAGGGAGCGTTGGGGGGGGGGATCTGACGCGTTGCTAGTCGAGTCTGAAGAATGTATTGAAGCCCGTCAGGGCTATTTTCATGCCGAATTTGTATGTGCTATCAAACAGGCGGTGCTGTTTTTCGCTGATACTTCGTTACGCTGCCTGCGCAGAGGAGATGCCGTGGTGGCCTTGGGCAGGCTCGGCATCTGACGGGGGTTCGCGAATAGTGAATGTGTTGATGAACGTATGAAATGATGTTGCCATCTCTAACTGAAGGGGTGTGATGGAATGAGAGGAGGGAACTCGAGAAATTGTGTTGCGGATCTGACTTGTGTTCTACGCACCCCGCCGCCTGGACTGGACCGCTGACTGGAGGAGAATTCTAGCGGCTGCCAGAAGCGGCAGTTTTCCGTGGTTTCTCCGATCGATATCAGACGAATGCTGGATCATTACCCTACCAAACGGGCTTCGAATCGCGATCTTTCCTTCCTCGAATTCGATCTTTCCTTCCTCGTTCTTGCCCAATCCTCTACCCTTACGTACACACACGCTTGAATGCTAAACACTGCCGAATTTGTCGGGAGCTGGGAGCGGGTGCTTGAGCGTGGCTTGAGCGGTGTCGCGCTGGTGGAAACACCTGGAAGCCGACGTCTAGGTCGGCACCAAATCTCACCTTTTGGCATGGGAGTTACACCGTCACTTGTCCGGGATATAACATACACTACACTGACGGGACAAATGTCATAGCATTTCACACGTCCAGAAACCCAAAATAATTTGTCATTCAGTTTGTGATGAACCTAAAGAACAAACGCAAATCTTTAAAACGACCTTATTTCAAGAAAATTGTAAGTGACTCTTAAAAAAATAAAAGGAGAGGTTTATTATAATGAATGCAATATGTGATTCCAGAGGCCTTCATTCTGTGCGCACAACACCCGCTCTCACACGGCACGTCTCCGCGGATTCGTCATCAAACTCACGACTCGCTTTGTGTTGGCTCGTGATAATCGGCGGACGACTCATCTGCAACCGCTGCGATCCCATTTGGTTCTCGAAGAGACAGAGAAGGAGACTGCCCGAAACGGCGGTTGTGCGTAAATCTCGAATTTTAGCCCTCGCAGCGAAAAAAAACTTATTGCATGTCTGAAAATGATACAAAATATTTGATTATTACGTTGAAGATTTACGAGAATGTGACGGTAGACCAGAAACGCTACGAAACGGAAGAGAATCAATTTCATCCCATTGAAAGGCAGCTATGCTGGGTTCAGTAATAGATGGGTCGGTTCCTTGCTCTGCAGACCCCACTCCATAACAAACCCTTCCCTGCCCTCTGAAAGACCCAACCAGATTTTGGACCATTTCTAGACTACCGCAGAGTTGTGTCGTGTAAGAAATCTGAGAGCTACTTGAATATGACCTTAAGCTGCCTCAATTTGTTTCCTATATAATTGGGTTATTTTTTATTGCAGACATTAAAAAAATGTATTAAACTTACTTTGATATCTTGCTGATGGGAGTAACTCCAAAATAGGGATGCGACCTCGTCAACAAACATCGATGGTTCTAAACATTGAAGCTCAATATATATCAATGTAATAAATCATTGACTCCAAACCAGCGATGTTATTAAACATCGATGTTTTTAAAATTAGATTAGTGACCATTGAATTTCACACGGGAGGGATTGAATTTGAAAGTTGCCTCGTTTATTAATTCGTAATTAAGGTTTAACAGACAAAACAAAGTCAAAAAATCGTTTGGACAAAACTTGAATCATCTGATTTAGTAATGAAAAATTATATAAGAAGCTTTGTTGGCGAAAACTCGATTTTATTTATTTTTCACTCTTCGGCACTTCGGTCTGAAGAATATTCAGTTGAAAGATATCAAGAAATTATTATAGAATTTTGTTATGATGGACATTTTTCATTTACAAAATATCGACCATGCAAAAACACCAAACTCAAAGCATCGATGTAACAAATTACATCGGCTTCAAAAAATCGATAATAAGTATCTCGATTTTACAAAAATCACAACATGGATGTTTTGTAAACGCGGACATCGATGTCGCGGCTGGTGCACCTTGGACCCCTCCCCGTCTCCTCTCTGGGCCGATTGGGCAGTGACGCGCGCCATGTGGTGGAGTGGCGCAAGAGACGATTTTATATCGATTTCCCCACTACAGTACTCCTCTGGAGGCGGGAATGTACTTTTATAGGTCGGGTACATTAAGCTACGGCCTTACGGCTTAAGCAGCTAGAGGGGGGTGTTAATAACGAACTAAAAATTAAATTTAATCTAATAGCACAGTTAAAATACCTGCACTTTGACATGCCTAACTTGCGGGTAATATGGATTCTTTACTAATAACTGGGGAACTTTTCTTTTTTTGATTTATTTATTTATTATAATTATAATATTTTTTTACATTCACGCTTGTTTAACATTATGTACATAACCATTAATTTTGCTCCTGCACTCCCAGGCGCGTGAGGGGCGGGCAGGCGGCGCCGTGCCGCGGGGCTCTCGGCCGAGGGGGAGCCCACTCCCTCATTCAGAGAGATTGCATCCCCTGCTCTCCTTGTCAGACGCTCGGAATGCTGTCCCTGCATTCCGACATTTTATATACACTCTTGGGCAAGTTCAGTCTGTGTATGTTGGAACCGCTGAAGCTACTCAAAAACGATGTTATTGTCCTCGAAACTCTTTGATATGCTGCCAACTATTATTTATTCCGTACATCTCAATGCTGCTTGGCGGGGCTGGCGGGCGAGAGGATATTATGAGCCGTTCGGGAGTAAATAATGGTACTTGTCATTTTGAGATGATTGGTCTTTGTGATAAAGAGGGAGTTGAGCTCTGTGTATTTCCGTGTTTTCTAGAACGGGCGACAAGTGCCAGTGATAATAATTCTCTTGCACGTTGTTACTTACTTTTCTTCTTACGAGTAAAATCGCGGTTTCACATCGCATCCCTCCGCGCAACGTGTAATGTCAGCTACCATTATAGTTTACCACCAGCCGTTTATACTCCGATTTAAATACAGTGGCACTTTAAGGTCACTAGCTCAAGTGAGAGGGGGACACTGTCATCCAATCGGGAGCTTCGGTACAACTTGAATTTTTGGTATTGGAGCTTGTGATTTGATGACTGTCCCCTCGCCTTCCAGCTCGTGACCTTAAAGTGCCAGTATGTTTAAATCAGAGTATATCAGAGTTGTGCCGTAGACTATAATTTTACGCGTCTACGCGTGTTTTCTACGCGTCATCTACGTGTAGTCTACGTGACTCTTTTTGCGTGTAGACTACGTAGACAATGTATTCTGTGTAGACTATTTAATTTTCCACATCAAATAACCCAGAAAAGTTTATAATAAGTAGTAATAGTAGAAGCATGTTTTAATGTAATAAAAAAAATTACGATTCAGTAAGTCAAACAAAATATACCAATTCATGATGAAGAAATGACAACCTTCGTATCAATCTCAAGAAACCAGCAGGAACTTGTTCCAACTTGCACTCCTTTAGTACTTCTTTAGATGTGATTCAATCAATTTCTAATAATTGTGATCCAATAATTATAAATAAATTTTGGCTTTGGGGCGGAGCCTGACCCCCTTAAATTCACCCCTGACCCACAAAAAAGGTATATTACAGTTGTCTACATAGATTACCTTTGTCTACGCAGTGTTCGTTGTCTACGTGTTGTTTACGTGTAGACGTAGACTATGGTTCTTTATGCGTAAACGCACATCACTGGAGTATATCTAGGGCAGGGGTCCAACGTCCAAGGCTTCAAGGGCTACAACTAATATCTTTAATGTGGTTGCGACTCGGACGATCCGCACCTGACTTCCCCTTATTGTTGATCTCGTCAGTTTTCCCGGCTACTCTGAAACGGGGGTGGGGGGTGGGGGCAGAACCATGCTTGATACCATGCATAACGCAGTGAAACATTGGGATGATTTTGAATTTCTGAGTTTACTAGAAAAAAAATCTACACAACATATTTTTATATTAACGGGCGTTGTCACCGACAGTGCGCGTGCGCTATGCCCATAAAGCTCTCGCCCAACCTGACTGCAAGGGACTTTCATGTTTGACTGATAACCTTACGGGGCCGCAATAAATGGCACCGCGGGCCGCCACTTGGACAACCCTGATGGAGGGGCTCGAGGCGGCAGCGCCCGCGCGGCGAGAGCGCTGTGCTGTGCCTCCAGAGACGGAGAGGAAGGCCACTCGCCCTACGCCCCCTCCTCCGCGCTGCTCCAAATAGCTCCCGCCCTCGGCGGCGCTTGTCTGCCCGTTTTAGTGCTTTGCGCTTGTCTCGTTGGGGCCGCGACGCGCCTCCTCCTGGCTGCAGCCACGCCCGCGCAGACAAATGCACCGCAGTTCTTTCTTATTATACCCAAGACGTTCCCCCGCCATTAAGACCTGCGGGCCTAGATGGGCATTGGGCTTTGGGCATTCAACATCGGTTCACGTTAGTGTTTCATCGGAAAATTCTTTCTACTGTGTTGGCCTTGTTTTAATTAAAAAGAAAAAAAGAAAGGAATACAAATTTTCCGTTGAGAATCGTTCCGCCCTGATGGTGGCAACGTGATATTGCTACGGGCGTTCGCGAGTTGTAAGTTCCCCTGCCGCCTTCGCCAGCCGTGTTCTTCTGGGAAAGTTGGCCCTGGCGGAACGGTAACATTTTGGTCTGCGGGGGAGGCGCGAGACGCGGGCGCGGTCGGGAAATGCGGAGAGCGATGCGATAGGCGAAAACCTGTCCACATCTCGGGCGGCCGCCGCCTCAAGTTTTCCCATTTCCGGCGCCAGCCGCCTGCCCCGCCGCCTGCCCCGCCGCCGTGTCCGCTTCCGGCCGCCGCCGCGGTGGCCGCCCGCCTCGCCTCCTGTGATCGAGATCCCATTCCTACGCCCGCGGTCGCCCCGCTCTTCGCTCCTTGATGGAAAGACGGGCGATCTACTGCGCAGCGTATCCAACTTCACCCTATGTGCTTCAGGCACCAGAATGTGTCACGATATTTGCGAGAATTTTAAATGCAGCCAGACACCAACATCACCTTGTTACAAGTCATTGAAACAGATGTTTGAAGCCTTTCTTTTCAATATTGCATTTTGCACACCTTCATCGTGTTATTTGTGGTTGGTCACCGTTGAAAATGGTCACTTTATGCCTCTTTCAAAATGTTCCTCAACATTTCTCGCTCTACATGCAACGGCAGCCTGCGTCTGGTCTCACCTTTCAAACGAAGTGCCCGTACTGTGGTCACGTAGGCCATGACGCAAACTGGTGCTGCGCAGAACAAGCCAAAATCAGTGCGCTGGAGTAGCCCACCCACATCTTTCCACCGTAGATCGTTCACCTGGGCTCGGCCCGTTCACCTCTCCCCGTCCTGCCCTCTGCTGTCGCCAGTCGTCCCTGAGTGCTAGCCGCGGCGGTGTCGCCTCTTCTGCCCTCCTCCCCTCACCCCCGTTCACCCCTCCCCGCTCCGCGCGGCGCGGAGCGGAGTGCTTGGCCAGACGACACGGCGGGGACGCCCAGGGCCTTGCTACTCTCCATTCAAACCGGATACAAAGCCCCAGAGTACTACTATAAGAGGTGCCAGTGTGACTGGGTACAGGTTAGGCTCGCCAACATCCGCTCATAAAAATTGGCTAATTTGTGAGAAGTACGATAGGTGTCTTCTAGACGTTCAGTTATTCATAACGTATACTATATGTAAAACAAAGTCGGGTTAGTTCCACCATTTATAACTCAAGAACGGCTGGACCAGTTTAAATTATCTCTGCTTTGTTGGATTCATCTCCGCCCCGAATAGCAGAATAATTATTAAAATGTCGGGAAAATGGCGCTAAATGGCGCTGTAGAATAATAGGTCTAAATATCCATGATAAATGCAACCCGCTACACTGGGTGGGAGTTTTGAATCTATATCGTTAAATAACTCCTAAAGTAAGCGTTCTAGGGAATTTAAAACAAAAATTTAGGAACCAAAGGCCTTAAAGAAACACCGCAATCTACAGGATGAGATCTTGAACATTCTATAACATTTTTGCTGGTCAAGCACTTCTCATATTACCTGCTCAAAGACGTGCAGGATCTGCAACTAAATGTGAATGAGAGGGACAGAAAGGGAGAGGCAGACAGAGAGAGAGACACACACACACACAGTCAGAGACAGGGATAGAGAGAGGCGGAGAGAAAGAGAGAGACGGTGAGAGACAGGGAGAGGGAAGGAGAAAGAGAAAGATAAAGAGCAGAACGTCTGCCGGGCTCCGTTAGTATATACATATAAGAAACCGCTGAAGAAAGCGCGAACATCGACGCTATCTTTTGTAACTTTACGCGTCTGCTTGCGTCTCGCGAACCTACCTAGAAGCCACGTATCGTTGGCAGCAGTTCATGTTTTAGTTCTCGTAAGAAGGTGATAGAGCAGAGCGCACCGCTGGAATGGTCTCCGCCACGTTATATAGGCGTTAAGAGGCCCTGGGGACGCCCGGAACAACGCTCGCGCGTTCATGCGGCGGGCAGGGGCGAGGGCATTCGCGGGCAGTGCCTTTCGATGGGATTCTTTATTGGGGTTTAGGGGCCCTTCCACTGTTCAGAGGATCAAGGTCCTTGATTACTCTGTAGTTAGTGATTGTGATATGAATGATAATGGAGAAATTATTTAGTAACAAGCAGAGGAAACAGATGAATTCTGACAAAACCTGCCGAGAGCTTTCTTTGTCCGCCAAGAATTCCACGTGGATTGACTGAGGATCAAACTCTGATCCCACGGGTTAAAGAGGCAGGCGGTAGCTATTACTCTCCCCTTGTTGGGTGGTGAGATTGAAGTTCGTACTCCTCCATAAAAACTCACTGATATCGATAGAAGGAACCTAATCTCTTGGAACGGAATTGTAACTTCTAAACAACTAAGCATAAAGAAATTATTAACGATATCGGAGCGATATCCGGAGCGATGTCCCTCGGACCGTTCGGTACACACCAACCTTGCTGCCCAGCCCCAGGATCAGCGTAACGTCAGTCCTTGCGCGGCAGGAGAAACACACATACCAGCGAACCACGTTCGCAGTAGCGACCCGGCGGACAGGGCCATCGTGACATCGCTTCAACTCGCCCGACGGTCCGTCCTCGCTGACGGTTGGAACCGCGCTCGCGGTGGCAATAATTTATTCGGTTTGTATTCTAATGCAGAATGTGCCAAGTGCGGGATTCGCGGCCGGCGGCCGTCCGGCCCCTGTGGCAGGTGCCTCGGCGGCGACTGGAGGCGGCCCGTGGCGTGGCAGGTAGGCCATCGGCGGGGGCGGAAGGGTGGGCGGCGGGCGGGCGGACGCGCTCTGCCCTGTGGGCGCCCGCGCACACAAAGTACTCTTACCTGATGCTGGCGAGTCTTTGTGCGCTAGGGAAACCGTTGTGCTGCGCCGTGAGGGAATTGTTCGCCAGGGCGAACGGTCGGGCCCTGCCGCTGTTCGGCGGCGCGTCCCAAGAAATGGTTTTATGGCGAAGCGAGCTGCTTGGCAGGCGTAGGCAAAGGCGAAGGCGAAGGCTCGGCGGGCCGCGAAAGTGGCGTTTCGGTGCGCCGCCGATCGCACCGCCCCCAGTGCCACTGCCAGAAGCGCGCGTCGGCGGCGACGCACTCCACAAAGAGAGCACGCCGCGAATAACAATAGAGAAAGCCGAGATTACCTTATGGCTTTGTTACTTCACACTTAAATGGCAACGTAAATAATTATGACTTCACGCCGCCAACGATTCTCCATAATACGCCTCGGGAATTCTGAGTACACTCTAACTGCGGTGATAGACAAACGGAAAGCCGCTTCCTTTTGTCTCTGGTTGAATAATGCACGCCTTTCTACGTAACTGCCACAAGTAAAAATGTCTTTTCGCGGACGTCGTAATTTGTAATTCTGCTGTACTAGTCCATCGACTTGATGCACAATTTACCGACGTGTAAACAAAGAAGCGTTCCTACTGACATTGCATGAAAATATAAATGTTGATTTTAATGTTCATTTGGACATCGGCTCCACGTTTACGACATTGAAATACGTTTCGGTCTCTGCGATATGGCATTTTAAATTCCTATATATACTAATATTTCTCGGATGTTCCTTTATAATATTATCACTGAACGATGAAATGTTGATAAATTATTGTTTCAACTCTTTCATTATTCCAGGGCCAGAATAACATAACTTTTGTCAGCACCGTGTTACCAGTACGTTTAGTTCATAACCACGGAATGCAAAATTCGAAATCGTCCATGAATGGTAATGAACGGGGCTCGGAATCTGATGACATGTCTTGTTTACATTGGTAAAATTTAGACGTAGCTAACTTGTAAATGAATGTTTATCACCACATATAGGTGATGGAAATGTATAATTATTGGGTCATTTTTTATCATTTTTGCCATTTTAAACTTCTAAGGTGATTTTTTTGGACATTTGCATTATTTTTGTCATTTTTACGCATTTTTTCCCTTTTCGTGTTTTTGTAGGTGAATGTTTCATGAATTTACAATGACACACTATAACAAAGTTTTTATTGTATCATCAGTTCCTGACGAAATTCACTACTGCAGGTTTTCGAGCTCTCAAAATTACACGGATCAGCGGTAAATTCCTCGACCTTTCAAAACTGACGGTTGGAAAATCGGAACTAAGGATTACATTTCTTCTTTAAATAAAGACTTTATTATTTTAAATGTAGTTTTATGTAAATATTTTTTTTTGAAACAGTACAATTCATTGAATAAATAAACATTTTCATGCAAAGTTTTCAAAATTTTTTTTAAAAAAATTGATCATTTTCCTCTCATTTTAAGTCATTTTATAGGTCATTTTCAAATAATTCTTAGGTCATCGGAACCCGAGACCTGGTAATGAAGGTTTCTCCTATTATTTTATCAGCTGAGACATAATATTCATGCGTAAATAGCTGCATTACAGAACATTTCGCATTTTCCTCGATTCTGAAGTTTAATGCAAAGGAAAATATTGTAAATGCGTACTTTTTCTTTTGGGAGCGATTAGAAATACAATACACGAGAGCATTTCTTGCTGATATGTTAATCTCTTTGTTGACTATCCATTCTGTCGATCGTGGAATGCCTTAATCACGTTTATCTTGAACGGTGGATTTGTAAAATGTTAATGCACGAATAGGTTTTTAGAGAATTGGCGTGTTCTCATGACTAAGTTGTCTTGACATAGGGCACCTTCATCTCGCAGAAACGGAGGCCGGTGACCTGGCGATGATCGGGGTTGAGCGACTACGATACAATTGGCGACAAACTAGCCGCGCATAATTTCTCCTTTTATAGGCGGAGCGGCGGGGTATGAAGCAACACCCCGGAGGGAGAGATGCGAACCTGAACGCGCCAAGGGGACTGCGACCATGGACTAAAGCGAATGATTTCGCATCGTCATCCAACATAATATCAAATTTTTAAAATCTAAATTTAAAATAATTACACATTTCGTACTGTTGACAACTTTCATTCTAACTAAATGTCAACATCTTTATTACATAGGCCCCGAAAGAACTGTCTCACTGAACGGTTTCCATGCAAAAAAGAGATAGCATGAAGGTTGAGAGAGTTTGTTTTTGTTTTTTATTTTTAATGTCAAACTACGAGAGAGCGTTCTAATGGAATCTATTATGACCTTGGCATCTTGCTCGGTAACCATTTGCTGATGGAAAAATTGTTGACGAGAATTTTCATTGGAATAAATGTTTTCCGAATCTTCTTACTGTGGATATAAAGGAACCCAAATGATTTTATTTTCAGAACGACAGAGGGAATAAAGCAAAGTACATCGTTAGTGTTGTTGAACAATTTGTTCACATCTCATCAATAACACTTTTAGGACCAACATTACGGAGTGAATGTTTTGGTCATCTGACACTTCAAGAATATTTCTCTGGGAAACTAAAAAAGTACACCTCGAGTGAATTTAGAATTACAATGGCCATTTTGTATCACCGTTCATGTTGAATTTTACGGTTCCCCTTAACTGGATTATTCCCAAATGGACTTATTAGCTAGAGAACTAACAATATTCGTTACGGAACGAATTAAACGCTCTTTGCGGAAATCAGGTTATTATCCCAATTTCTATGCCCCATTTAAAATTAAGTAAAACGTTTATAATGTTCACTCCCTTCATTGTAACCAATGGCAACATCTTCATTGCTTGGTCCTCGAAAGAGGCCGTCCATATATTACGTATCGCAAATTTCGAGTATTTTCAATACCCCCTCCCCCTTGTAACGCACTTCCCTATCTCTATGTAACGCAGCGTAACGCTGCCTCAGGCTTCCTCCCTCCCTCTTTAGCGTTACGTAATTTATGGATTCCCCCAAATAACACGTAATTGTAGTTTTTATTAATAATGAATTTATAAATAATGCGTAAATGAGCTAGTGAACGTCCTAGTTTCGAGTCCGGGGATAACAGATTTTCTTTTCTAGCTAAGCAGCTAAGTGGAAGTTGAGTATTATTACGTGGATGAGAATTCTACAGACAGGCTGCTCTCATCGGTTGTTTCTGTACTTTCCTCGATCAATTGCAGGCGGATACCACAAACACCATGGGTAAGCAATGGGCCATGAACTGCACGAACCTTCTTTCCCCATCCTGAACTTCCTCAAGCGACAGGATGATCACTTACCTTCATAATCCATTCCTTATGATCAGAGAAGACAACGGTAATAATGTGAGTTTGCGTGTTTTCCGGCCAAAACCCATGGAGAGTGAAAGTTATAGAGAAGGAAGACATACTCTATGAATTTTGATATTCATTATTATAGTCGTTTCATTTCCAGAGCTGCAATCGTGTAGAACGAGTCGTGAGATATGTATCTGATAGGATTGCGACACGATATGGCAAACGGGTGGAAGCATTTAAATTGCTCCAAGATTAAGAAACTGGGGAAATATGGAAAAAGAGTCGCGAATTTTTATTCACTCCCTTTTGTTTTTTATTTGATAAATATTTATTTTGGGGGCTTATTTTACACAGCAATAATTAGAGAGAAATGTTTGTTAGGTGCATTTTAAGTGCGACCATTGTTCGGAGTTTCTGTCAAAAACAATTCGAAATTTTTTAATAGTACTTTTTTTCTGTTCTATAGACTTGTGTAATTCAAAACGGATATGCATAGTTTCCCGGGACCGGCGGATCGAATGGGTTTGGCAATGTCGGGGCGAAGCTGTCGTGTGGCAGCAATTTAGCGTGGCCGGAAGAAGGGCGTTTCAAATCAGAAGTAGCTGGCTGTAGAACAGCGAGGACACTTGTGACGCTGGTTATCTGAACCGTCTCGATTGACCTTCGTACCATACTGGGGTCTTTTGGACACCGTCAGCATTAATTTGTTAATATTTTCCTGAAAATTTGCAGGATAATTTCAGTCTTCTGGATATGCTTTCGTGCACGTATTAAGCAGGTACCAAACCACTCCACCATTTTCCAAATTTTATTCAAGTTATTGTTTTTTTTTCGTTCCATGAGACAGGTTTGACGTACCGTATATATAAAATAAAGCCTGATATTTTTCCATTCTCATTTGGAATATCTGGGCTTGAACTTCAAAAAAGGTGTCTGATACTCTGAATATTTCATTTATCCCGAAATAACTTTCACAAACTTATAAATATTTCTGAAGCATTATGTATCAAAAATGGACGTTACGTACGGTAAAGGTTATTCTATGTATGAAATATTTAATATGAATAAACTATATTTATTATGTTATTGAAAATATCTTATAACATATATCCTGACATAAAACCAGTTATTTACACTACATTGCCGTATGTTGGTGTTTACCACTTACAGTGAGTAAACCTTGGGGTCGAAAAAGACTCCAGTGATGGTGCTTGATAGTAAATAGCAGGTTCCGCGTAGCGGGTGCGGGGAGGCGCTGCGGCGGTGGCCTGCACCACCTGCGAACCGGCCGGCGCTGCGCCGCCTCGCTCGCGCCGCTCGCCAACAAAGTGTGACTTGGTGCGCGCCTCCAGAAGGAAGATTCCTCCGCGGGATTCTAAGGACAAGCGCCGGAGAAGAATGAAGTAGTAAAGAACCCAGGAGAATGCTGCTGCCGCCGCTGCTGCCGCCGCTGCTGCTGCTTGGAGAATAAACAGGCTGGGGCACGTAGGCGCGCGGCTCTAAAATACTAATAACGGGGAGGCAGAGCTGGCTACCAGGCGGAAGACAAACTCAAGGAGGCGAGCTCGTCCCTAGGGGACACGCCCGGCCCGGGGCAGGCGGAGCGGGGCGGCGAAGGCGGGGAGTGGGGCGGGGGTCCTGGCCCGATTTCGGCCCGCCTCCACGGCGCGGCGCGGGCGACGGTCGCCAGGCGGGGAGGCAGGGGCGCGGAGGGCGGGCTGCGCCAGGAAGACCGCTGGCCCGCTGGGGCCACTTGCTCCGGGGGGGCTGCACAGGGACCCGAAGCACGTGGACCGGAAACAGCTCTTCGTGTCCCGCAATAGCTCACCCGTAGGAATACCGGAAAACGTGATTAATGCGGAGGAGGAACCTACTCGTTTCACTCGAACACAATGTTCTGTGGTGATCGAAGGGCTGTTTGACAAGTCTTACTATAAAATATGCCTGCATTGGAATTGTAATTTGTCAAGTTCTTTTCTTCACTTTCATTCATGCTGGAACAATACGCGTCTCAAAATTTGAATTCGCTTACTTGGATTATTTTAAACATCAGTTGTTGCTATTTTATTTTGACACCGTAGATATTTGCGGATTGGAAATTAATGGTTGTTGACAGTTCTATTATTTCTATCTCATTGCTATTCTACTTTTTCGCGGAATAACAATCCAATTCGTCTTTTGAAGCAGTTCATCATGTATGACCTGTTCAGAAAAATCTTGTATCTTTTTCTAGTATTTTTTTTCACCTTGCTTACGCGTTATTGCTTGATTAATCGTATTGTCTACTGTTGTATTAAACATGTCTTAGTTGTTTTGATTTATAATTTATTACTTGAAAGAAGTAACCAATACTTAAAGTGTTAATAATGTAGAACTGCAATATTGAAGACTGAATTTTTTTCAGCCATAAAACCTTTTCTTCAATGGCATCTTTAACTACGGTCGTGTGTAATGTTACAAAAATATGAGTAGTTTTTGCGCTCTTTTCTATGAAATATAGGCAATTTTTAAACAACTATTTTCTCAAAAACAGCTCCGAATTTTTCTTTACATTTTTTCTCGCATAGAGCGAAGTATCTTATAAATTTGGCGCTGGTACCATTTTCGGTAAACTCTTTATTTTCTAAAATTTAAAAAAATTAACATTGCAATGCTACAATATTGTTAAAGATAAAAAATTAAATCTGTTATAAATGTACATTTAAAAAAATTTTTTTTTTTTTAGTTTTCGCATAATTTTTGCTTGAAGTAAAGGCAATTTATAGTTTTTCTCCAAAAAAGGCTTCAATTTTTTTCTCTAAAATGTTTCCATGATATAGAGCAAAGTGCGATGAAAAAATGACGCAGGTCATATTTTAGGTGAACTCTGAATTTTCGAAAAATGCAAAAGTGGGACTCGGACAAATTGATCGATTGATCATTAGTGATTCCGGGCGCTTCAACTACGGAGGCCATTAGTCCCGTCAGTATAGTGTATGTTTTGCTCAGGAAGTGACAGTGATCTTACTCCGTTGGACGGCGAGATCCGGCGTCTATCTACTGTCGGCTAGCAGGGTTTTACCCAACCAGGTATCTTCCACCAGCGGGGCACCGCCCTAGCCGGGACAAGCTCTGTGTTCCCGACCGGTCTCCCGGCATGTGTGGTAGTGTGGTGCATGTTGGTGTGAGTGTGTAAGAGGTGAGGATATGACAAGGAAGAGGAAGGAAAGATAGCGCGCGGTCCGTTGCCCGATATTAGGGTACTGCTCCGGCATTCGTCTGATAATGATCGGAGAAACCACGGAAAACTACAGATCAGAGCAGCCGACCTCTAGAGATCTCCTGCAGACAACGACTGAATTGGATCTAGCTGACAAGCTAGTGTCGAAAAATCCTGCCGCTGTCGGGATTCGAATCTAGAGCCTCCCGGTCAGAGGCACCGCAATGACATCACTTGATACACTGAGCCATCTCTGCCTTTGGAAATAAATTATGAAAATATAACAATTTAAAAAAAATTAAGGCACGGGATCTTTTTAGAAAGAGGTGTGCTAATTTCCCAGTGAGTTTCATACGACGAATTTAGTACTGTAGTCCAAGAATATTGAGGAAACTACAAAAAATATTCTTTACTGTGACCTGCTGATGCTTTTATACTAGATTTGAATAAAACTATAAAAAAATAGTTGTATTTTTTGGAGGGGATTCAGACAATGAGGCTGGCTGACACTATGCCAACCCGCCACGAACGGTATTTTTGATTAAAGAGGGTCGTAGAGGGGACCAAACCAGGGAACTCAAAACTACAAAACTGATTTACGAAAATCAAGAACTTGGTTGAAAGTTTCAGCTGGAAAAAGAAGAGAGAAGCTAATTCTTTTCTTCCCAGTATTGGAGAAGAATCTAAGTACTACGAAAATATTCTCTCCAAGCTCTCAAAAGACATTTGAAATCACAGTTCCACCATCGATTCACCCTATCGTTGGTCCACCACGTTCATCACACAGAGTTCTGTAGAACGTTCGTTAGGACGCGAAGGATATGTGACACAAAGCTAGGACTTATAACTACCAGAATGCCAACCGGCCCCACTTTCCTCTACGCAAACATGTAAAATTTTATAACTGAAAATAAAAATTAACTGGGTTCATAAAGGGGTCAATTAGTGTCAGCATTCCTACTTAATAAATTTCACACATCAGATGCATTTTCAAAGTAACATTTCCTTCTGAAAACTCTTAGTAAGTGACACCGCTGTTTTTCTTCCTGGTCGTCTTTTTCAGTCAAATGAGTATCTACTTCTCGAATGATATCGTCAGTAAATCCCTTGTAAAGGTTATGGAAAGCTGGATCAGTTAGATTGAACTCGCTGAGATTGAACTTGCTCCTTTTCACTTTTCTTTACTCTTTAGTAAGAGTCCAATGTAACCCTTCTGTTGTTTCAACTGTGGTTTTGGGTGACATCTTCAGTGATAACTGATACGTTGAAAGGGTTCGCTGCCGTTGTGTTTTTTTATACAAAACAGCTGTTTGCTTCCAATCTTTGTAATAGGTTTTATCGTACCAGTTATCTCTCCAAATAAACTTTTCTCCATTCTCATATACGAGAGTAAAGAGCCTTTCAAGACCCGAGATAATGCCAATAAATTATTCTGTATCATGACATCTACTGCGATTGATCTCTTGTGGCCAATGAACCGCACGAGTTGATATGGACTCGTGTGATTAGGGATGATAATGCTTGGGGATGATGTGTCAATATGTTGGTGGATGTTCTCTTTCAATAATTGCGTGCATTACATCATATTCCATGTGAGAATGTCCTGACGCTAAGTAGTTGTAATTATTTGAAATGAAGGATGTACAGCAGTCAAGATCATAACTACCGTAAAGCTATTCTTGCTCTATCCTGTGCATGTATTGGAGTAAAATGTTACTACGTTCATGTGTTGTGGTGCGGCCATTTTTAATTTAAAGAAGCAGGAAACGATCTATGCCTCATCGCATCCTCCAAGGGCTTCATGCGTCATGCTGTTACGTAGACTGACTCCCTTTTCCATTCCACATTGTGAAAGCTGATTAACTCCCAAAATAAGTTGTTTACCAGCTGATAATGTCGAGTCTAAAGACTTAAATTCTGTGTTCCATGTGTACTCCTTATCTACATAACAGAGTGCATAACACATTTCTTCGAGTCTTCGACTTACTTCCCTCATCTTGTCCATATGCATTTTATTTTTTAGAAAGTTGAGTATTTACTTGAAGTCCATAACCCTTGTGTGAAAGTTGTTATGGAATTCATTTCAGTTCATTTGTAAATTTGTTTCATTTCATTTGTTTTCATTTTTTTTCCTGGATAACGGATATCTGAAAGGGTTCCTGAACTCTTCATTTACTTGTTTGGAAATTAACTTGGTTGTTAATTTTTTACTGTGGATTATAATATTAATTGTGTGATTTATTAATTTTAATAATATAATTAATAATTAATTTATTATAATAGCATTTGCTGAATGCGGTGTCTCAATATACCAGTATTTTTACCGCATTACACAAGACTAGTGGCCTGCAGTAGCAAAATTGCTGCTGAAAAAACTTATTATATGTATCAGAATGATTATATACAACAGCGCCATGGAAGGTCTCAGATTATGCGGTCCAAGAGTGGTCGAGAAAATCGTAGTAGTAAAAAAACGTATCGTAGAAATGTAAATATATGTGTTTGCATTATAAAAAAGTCTATAACTGTTACGTAGTATATTAATATATTAATATACTACATAATTATAATGTAATATATTAATTTGAATTATTAAACGTCTCCCGATGTCTATCATTGTCTCTATCGCATCTCTCATCGATGTCTATCGCATCTAGGAACTAAAACGTCTATCCACTAAATATGTGATCTCTTGTGATATAGAAACAAGTTGAAAGAATATGAATGTTTTGAAATAGGACTTCAAAGCCGAAAATATTTGTCAGTTATGTATAGCTTCATGAATGTGTAAACTGAGTAAGGAAACGAACATCGTGTTTACTTTATTAAGCAGTTTCTAATGCTGCTCTTGACCGAGAGTTCGGCTTTTCATGTACAGGCGAGCTGCTGCTTAAAACTTTTCCTCTTCCAAATTTACAGGAATAATTTTAAAGGATTGAATTTGTTCTGAACGGAATGTAAAAAATGGAAGCTTGTATAAACAGAGAATCTGAAATGTATGTAGAATGTTCTGCACAAAATATAAGAATAATTTGACTTTGACTTACTGAAGAATGGAGATATTTACGTAATAATTTTGCTCTTTCATTGTAACGTTTACGTGACCTTTTCGATACGAATTATCAATGATATTTGGCGTGCTGATTGTTGAGAAATGTCTCGTGTACTTGGCGATCGCCAGGATATGCGATTCGCTCAGTTGAAGGTTAACGCAAGAAAAGCACACTTCTGGGCCGCATGCTTGCCTTCATCCAAGGAGACGTTAACTCCTCTATCTACCAGCTCAAAACAACTCAGAAGCTCAAGTGGAACGTTGAGGTTGTTCCCGTTGTAAGCTGCAGTTGTCAAGTCACATCAATATAAGTATATTTTTGTAAGCTGCGAAACAAAGTATGGTTTTTTGCCCTATTACATGCTGTTTATGGGAGTTCACCTCGCGACCATTAAACGATTTTTAATCATTTTCACTTTCCATACACAGTTCCACAAATGGTAGATGTGCTGGCAACATTTGAAACCTTATTTCAGAGCCCACATTTTTATAAAGGAAAAAATGTCCTCGAAAATGTAAAGGATTCTAAGAGACATCACAATAGCGTAGACAAAAGTACACGTTCATGTCTGTATACGAGTTTCATTCATTTATTTCGTAAAGACTGCAAGTGGTATAACCATCATACTAAACACATCATAACAAAGAGGAACTCGAAGGGTTTTTTCTCAATGTTTGTACTTTGTCGACAGTGCTAATAGTTTACAAACTTGCCGCAGTTGGTATGAAGTTTCTGTGCGTAAAGTCAACAAAAATGAGAGTGCTGTAGATGTTCATCAAAAGTTCAGGACCAAATACTGTAAAGATGGATCGAGCAGGAAGACTATTTACAGCCATCTGGTAGCTTTTAGCTGCGTGAATAGCTTGTGCGAATATAGGCTGCTTGTGTATTGTTTGACGTGTGGAACTAGTAGTCAGTAAAGGTACCAAGCATGTAGTTAGTCAGCGCTAGGTCAAGCTTTTCTACTAAACATCTGACCTCTAAGATACAAACACAGTTTCGCACGTTGATTTTCAGATCTATCCTCGAAACAATTATTGATATTTGGTATTTGTGATCCATATTTTATTTCAAAGTGCATAAATTATACTTAAATTACGTTAACCGGCAGTACATGGGCATTTTTTCAACAATCACAATCATGCATTGGACAAGAAAAGGAATAAATTTATGTATGGAGTAAAATGACAGTAATTTCACTATTAGGACAACAAGTAATCGTACACTTGCAACCTAAGAAGCTGTTGTCTGATTTAAATGTACTGTCTCCTGAACGTCACGAGCTGTAATGAGAAGGGGACCCTGTCATTTAATTGGGAGCTTCTTTACCATTTACATTTTTGGTATTGAAGCTCCTAATTGGATGACAGCATCCCCCTGTCCTTCCAGCTCGTGACCTTGAGACACTACGTTTAAATCGGACAACAAACATGTTAGTACGAAACATGAGATGTAATAAACTTTTGAGCGAAAACAAAAATTAATATTAAATTTCACGTATTGTATATGGAAGAAAAAACAGGACAAATGTAATATCTAAAAATAAAACAAAATGCGACAAAAGGCGGGCAGAATCTGATCGTACAGTCGAGAAGCAATGAAGCAAAATGAAGTTACTAATAGTGGATTTACCAATCTGTAGACCATGAAACTCAGGGTAGCACTGATACGGTGCGAAGCATAGGTAATCATTATTAAATATTTCCAGGCCATCGTATGAGGTTGAAACGAACAGCAACCGCACATAAATTAGTTATGCTACAAAGAACTATTTATTATTTGAGCTTAACAATTTTTTATTTGAGAAATTAAGAGTGGACCCAAAATTAGTGCTGCGAAATTCAGAGAGGAATTGAGACAACCTGAGGATGTAATATCAGTTCGTCGAGTGCGAAACATTTGTAGGGGAAAATGTACCATGCCCGGAAATTGTTCTAAATAAGTAAAAGAAATCGTATCGAGCTATTAAACTTAGTAAAACTACCGTAATAAAAGATCAGACTTTTGGAATTCAGTCTTATTTTCATATAAAAGGAATTACTTTGTGAGCTGGTATATTGCAACCGCAGTACAGAACATGACCCTCAACATCTTGTACCAGCATTAAAACTTGGCGTTTCGTTCCAGAATAAGACTGGGGGTGTATGAACGTCTGAAGAGTCGGTATGCATGTAATCGTTGGTGTGAAGGGACGCTAGATGTATATTCACATTTGGTAGGAAAGTCTCGTTAATGCTGTGGAAATGGGTCTTGGAAATAACTTTGTGTCTTAGTATGACAATGGCCCGGAATAACACAGCTTTCATTATTAAACTGTGCCTGCTCTACATCACTAGAAACACATTCATACACTTCATTTCCGTGGCATAACCGTACAGATTACTTGTTTTTTCTTGGTATAAAAATAGAAAATTCAATGTGTCTAATAAAGAAGTTCTTGAAGATGCTCTCCAGAGAAGTTTAATTGACTCCTGCGATAGACAGAGTTGGTGAAATCTACAAAGACGGGAAACAATAATAAAAAAAAAAAAAAACTCCACGCGGTATTAACTGACGTAATATTTTTGTTGCATATTACTGTACGATGACTTTTTTTGCGTTCAAACTCGGGATAATTTCATGTTTGTAAATATCATAGGGTTTCTAATATTTTGAGCTTCGGGAGGTAATGTGAGGGATTTTGTAATGTGAGGGATTAAATTGTAGGTTTTCTCTTGTCTTAACTGTGTCATCTACATATTTCTTTAATAGCCTGTTCATTTTCTATGGATGTTTTTGTCAATTTTTCTTAGGTGTATGATCAGTTTCTGCACCAACTGTACATTCTCGGTTCCGCTTTGCTCTGTCCTGCCCCTCCTTGTCCGATCTAATTTTCCAGTTTGACCTTGAATAAAAATATAAAAATTAAATACACTATTAGAATAAAGCAGCCTTACCTCTTATGGATCTATATATGCTACAATAAATAAATAAATTTGAATAATCAATTTTTTTTAGATATTTCTGAAAAACTAACATTGTTCACATTAAAAGTTATGTTTAATGGGTGTGAAAGGATGGCGATAGTTGGATGTTTTTTTTCGAAATTTCGTGTAGACATCGAGTTCCCTCTTCTTTTGCAGGTCAAATCAGCAAAATGTCATTGAAAACCGAATAAAACTGCAAATTTGTATTACACAAATTATAGTTTGCAGTATAGTATATTTTTGTTAACAGTTTGCGCTACGATTTCCGAGTAATTAAGCTCGTAAATGGCGAAATTACTTTTCAAGGCAACGCTTCAACTGTTGAATTAATTTACGTCTATGTTTGATGAAATGTTCAGTTAGCTTAATTTGCAGAAAGTTTGTGTACGACGCCGTATTAGGAATGTAGTAGGTAAATAGAAGTTTGAGATGGTGAGGAAGCATATTTGACAGCGTAACTTGAAAAGCCGACTGTAGTAAATGGCGGCGGGAGTAGCTTCCGTGACCATGACGAGCCGCGGGGCGAGGGCGGCGCAGGAGGGCGCAGGGCCGCCAGGGGCGGTGGGGGCGCAGGGCTGTCGGGTGGCTGGGTGCCGCGCCGGCGCACCGCGTTGCCGCCGCCACCGCGGCAGCCGCCGAGCTGCGTGGCCCGGGGTGGGGGCAGGGACGGCCGCCGGTCGGGTCGGGTCGGTGGGTCGGGGGTGCGGGGCGGCGGCGTGGGACGGGCGCGCTGGCTCAGCCTCTTACTCCGTCGAGCGGTCGGCTGCCCGCCAGTAGCGCCGCCGCCGTCGTCCTCGCCGCCGTCGCCGCCGTCGCCGCCGCCGCCGCCGCCGTCGCCGCTGCCGCCGCTGCCGCCGCTGCCAGCTGCAGGGCTGCGAGTCGCCGCGGCCTCTCTCCCAGGCAGGTGCTGATGGCAACCTTGGGTGTCCGCTGCGCTTAGCAGCGGTGGGCTCGGTGGGCGTGCGCGTGCGTGCAGACCACGGGCCGGGGCCTCGGCGCTTCCGCGGCACGAGGAGCGGCGCACGCGGAATGCAGCTTCTCGCCGGCGGCCAGCGCCAGTGACCTTCGCGCCTGGCGTCGCAGGCGCCGCCGCCGCCGCCTTCGCATCCGTGGGTAGATTTCGTGTGTGCTGCTCGCCACCGGGCGCTTGTGCTCGGACGCGCCCCCCGGGGGCGGTCGGGCCGAGCGAGGAGCCGTGAGCGTGTGGAGTGCGGCGTGGAGGCGCGTGCGTGTGCGTGGGCGCGGGGCGGCAGCTGAGCGTGGGCGTGCTGTTTCAGGTGGGCGACGGTGCCGCGTGCTCAGCGAGGGACGCCCGCCGGCCGCGCGCCCCTGCTCCGGCAGCGCCGCTTCGGACTTCTTAGGTGAGTGCGTTCGCGGTTCAGCCGAGTCAGCAGTGTTTTCTGCCGGATGCATTCGTCCAGAAACGATAATTAACCTCAAGTAAAACATGAAACAAATCTTAAGTGATGAATTGCAGAGTTACATAGGTTGCACGAACGTGACTACCAGGAAGGAAAACGAACACTGAATTGCAGACCTTGCCTACTTTTTCCTTGTACCTCGCCAGTGAGTTGCGCAATATTTTCAATATATTTCGTGTGTTTTTCAAATAAGTCTGTGCAAACCGTGAGAGGTGTAAGTTTCGTAAAGCTCGCACAAAGCGACGAGCTCCCTTTTCTGTGTAGGCGAGGGGAGGCGGCGATAAACAACGCGGCTTCTTTTTCGAGCCTCCCAATATCGGCTCCGCCCTGTTTGTGTTAGGAGTTTTGTGTTTCGCTGTCAGGTTATCACTCATTTTCGACTCCGCATTGCTTGCATCAAAGAGACACCAACACCAACCTGTTATGTTCAAGCAGACCGCTCTCCCCTCCTCCGCCGTCCACAAAACCAAATAAAAGTCCATTCCTGCGTGTGTTTTTGCAGACGTCACTTGGGTTCGCGCGTATCGTTTATGTTGGCATCAGCTGTCAGTTTTCCGAATTCTGCCTTACGTCACCGAAGCGCGAGCTCTGGCGGCAGGCAGCGCGAGCGAGGCGGCCCTCGGGCGCCGCACCCGGACGTCGCCGCTCGCTCCCCTGGACGCATGGCCCGCCGGCACGTGTTGCCGGTGCAATAGGGCTCGGCCGAAGGCGGCAGCTTGTCACGTGTGAGGGAAGATGCAAGAAACGTTTTTCAGTAAACATGTTAGTTTGTGTGATCTTTTTGGTCTAAATTGTGACCTTTTAACGATTGATGTAGAGAAAATGTCCGAAGAGATCGAAAGATAACATAATAATATAATTTCAAAATGAGAGAAATTGTTCTTTTTATGAACAGATATTGTACGATTTAGTTGTTTGCGGCATTTTCATGTTTACCATAGTGTGTTAGAAGGGCAGAGGTATCTGTTCCCTCAGGCGCTTGGCGACCTCTGCAGTGGGCAGACTTCCCAATTCCGTTTATCTACTTTTAACTCTTCATTCTGGGCCTTTGACGCTCGCGTGGTCCATGCCCTTGCAGCCATGTGCCATGCCAACTCGAGGCCAACAGCTCTATGTATTTTTGTGACTAAAAGATGCAGGCAATTGTTTTGTTTCACATAAGTTATTCGGAATTATTTGTTTTTTGTGTGATTTCTTTATTTCGTTAGACATTCCTCGAGAACGTAACGAGTAGTCTATGTATGTGATAAGATAACTAAGTTTGTTTTTTTAAAAAAGCTGTTGCAGTCTGTAAAGAAGGAATTATAGATGGCGATTCGTGTTAGGGGTCGCACATTTCAATCTGCCTTAGCCATGAACAGATTTCTGATCTGTCCTGCCCTGAAGCGTTCCTTCCCGTGATTTCATACATCTTCCAGTGAATAAGAACCCCAACGTAGATACAGCCGTGAATTTCTTGTGCCCCGTGCCCGTTTTCGAGCGTGGGTTGGCTGTGGCATTGCCTGCGGCGGGGCTCGTGCACATATTGTGAAAGAATGTGGCCAGCATTTAAATCCGCAGGCAGGGCACGGGAAGCGGCGCGGTCGCACTCCGCAGACCGGTTGCTTCGGGCGGATGGCCGGCCGGCCGGTCGGGTGGTTTGGGCGGGGGGCGGGGAGGGGACGGGGCGCCGCGCCGCGCCTCGCCGCACCCCGCTGCGCTGCGCCCGCGATCTGGTGGCCGCCGATGGAGAGCGAAGGCAACCGGGAAGGAAAGAAAGACGCTGCGCTCCTTCCCGGTAGAGGGCCTTCCAGCGAGGCGGCTGCGTGTTGGGGCCGCAGCCACGCCACTGGCGGCGGGCGAAGGGCAGACCCCACCCCCACCCACCCCCTCTCGCGGGCAGGATTGTCAAATTCACCAGGCAAAGATTCTTCCCGTTTTACAACGTCCGTCAAAGTTTCTCGGCAAAGCAAAACGGCTTCTCCTGTTACGAGACGTTTTTGGATTCAAGTATGGTTTCTGATGTAATTGCTACCGCAACCTCGAATCCGGTTTTGTGATAGAAGTTTGTGGTTATAATCTTGTAATGGCACTTACGCAAAATACAAATCTCTGTTAGTTTGCGTGTTGATCGTATTCGGTTTTTACATTAAGCACAAACACGAATGACTGCCTGAAGTTTTCAAGCCGATAAGAGTTCATTGCAGTAAATTTTTTTTAGACATTGTTAAATCAAGGAGATCAGTTTTATTGTAAATTGTTTTGTGAATTCTAACAAACGAGGAAGAGACGTAAGGCGCCAAGTGAACGCAACATTTGACTTGACCTTGGCGCATGGATTACGGATGAGGATTATGGATCGGCACAGGACGTTCAACCCTCAAAATTTTTTTTGGGGGGGTGCTTGTTACAGATCATATTATCGTAGAATTTTGGCAGTAATGATTGGAAATGTTTCTTGTCGTGTACGTGTAGTAATTCGTCCAGAATAATGGTACCATCTGCGAAACATCTTTCACTAAGCAGTGACACCGGAAAACTCCGGAACGCAAATTCAGTAATGAGCTGGAAATCTCAGAGGGGGGGGGGCAGAGGGGACACGTGGCCGGCCTTAACGTACCCACGTTTCGAGTCGTATTCCCCCGCCTCATTCTTTTGCTTGCACTGATAACAATATTGAATTGTAATATAAAAAATTCACAATTTAAGTGGTATTAGTTTATGGCAAGGGATATTTACAATAACAAGTATATATTCTCTCCATGTATCCTTCCCTTATCCAATTCCTTGTCTGCATCGTTATTATTATTATAATTTTTCTACTACATCAGGACTAAAGATGTTATGAGTCGGCTGAATATAAAATCTACTCCAGGTTGCAACCAGCTACCTAAGGAGCAGATCCGGTGACTGTCAGTGCCTCTACAATACTTTACGCAAAATGTGGGCTGTTCCAAATGAAGCAATTTCTTGCACTTCCCAGTCTTTTGTATTACCGGGGAGTTTAGAAAAGTTCTTACTCAAATTTTGCGGAACAAATCCCAGAGCTCCGATAACTATCGGTACGACCTGTGCTTTTACGCCCCACATTCGGCCATTATTATTATTATTATTATTGGTTAGACTGAAAGATACTGCTTCATATGTATGTCGTAGATTTATGATGGATCTATTATGCAAATTTTAAGAACCGTTAGATGTTTTCAATCTCTTTGGAATTCACGTTTGCGTGTATTCGCCCAGGATAATCGTTTAATGATCGATGCTTACAGTATTTAATATTCTTCGGACAATTGAATCGCCCTCAAGAGTGGCACCCTCAGAATATTGGCCGATAGTTACTAGTCAAAAATCCTTAAGACTTAAAAAAACCTCCAAAGTACTCTGTAGCTTCATTCACTATGGTAAGCGAAATGTTGCTTAGAATGTTATACAAAGCTCACAGTGCACATCGCAACCTCCATGTTGCGTTGTTGAACCTGTGTATACGAGGTATCAATCTCCCACAGGTGGCATGTCGACATGACTAATTTCTTTTAACGTGGTGTCGGCTTCATTAATGCTCGAGCAGGGCAGCCAGTGAATAGTGTCCGTAGTTCCCCCGAGGGAGTGCCTGGGTGCTAACGCAGTGGCGAACTGTTTTCAGTGAGAGGTGCAAATGAGGCGTATGTCGTGGGCGCTGGGTCTCGCCGCCGCCGGGAGGGGAGCGGCGCTGATAAGGCAGGCGGTGGGCCGCGTCATTGCGTGCGTAAGCGCCGCCGCCGCCTCTGCCTCCTCCTCCTCCACATCCCAGGATGAACTAGGTTTCCACGGCGCTGTCAGGCATCAGGTTGCTCGCGCTGGGGCCCTCGCTCGTGTCCCGCGCTGCAAGATGGCGGAAGCGTTCGCTTGGCAGCCAGCTTTTTTCCACTCGTCGCCCGCGACAAAAACCACATTCTCTTCGGAGGGAATGCAGTTGGGCATGAATATTATGCGCTTTCTTCCTGACGTAATCGCTTAGATTTTGTTCTCGTGCAGAGCAGGGCATCTGCCTTATGGTGGTCGCTGAGAATAATATTAACAGTCGGTTAACTATCATCCATAATTTCGTATTTATTAATAAATATAATTGATGTATGAGGTGTAATAATGCAAAGTAATGTCCCGTTACTGGCGATGACCTATTATGACGTGGGAGAATGGTACACGTCTTGATTTTTGAGTGCAAGCACGTATTAGTCATTTCTTGCAATACACTCAATACATCATAATTAGAGCTTTTTGTTGCTTTTACTTTCTCCCTTATTACTTACATGGTATGGAGAACTTTTTTTAATACTGCAGCTAACAACTGCGATTTTTCGATGAAAATTGTCGTTATGAGACACTGACACCTAAAAAATTGGAAAAATATTATTCCTATTCGTAGGAAATTACATTCTTTAACTCGTTCAGTTAGAACCCAGCTGAGTTTTGTCGGTCCTTGATACCGAAAAACTGGGTTTACAGCAAAAAGTCTGTCCCTCTGGGAAGCGCTAGCGCTAAACCGTAGGCAGACTTTTACCAAAACTGTAATCTCCCGTTCGATCTGGTTGATGTCGCGGCCCCTTGAATTTCAACTTCTTTTTTTAAAATTTATTATCCAATAAGATCAGCAGCTGGTTGCTGCTTTACATTATTTAGTTGATATGTTTACATATTACACACTCTTTTACAAAGAACTTAACTAATTACATAACAAGGGTACAACATAGATTACAATTTAATACACTTTAATAGATTACAATTAATTTACAATACTGAAGAGGTATAAATGGTTCTCACAATGGAATTTCAACTGAATATTTTGATTTTTTTCTGGGTGGGGGGTACTTTACCTGAAGGCACTTGGCTATTTTCAGAATGTTCTAAAAAATGGCTCCAAATGTTTTACTACGTTTCTCCCCTCAGATAAAGGGAAGTACACATGTAATAATGGCGCAGGACCAATTTTCGTCGAACTCTTGTTTCGAAAATTGGGACAGTAAATGTTTTTTTGGCTTCTTCTTACAGCAGTATTGACGGGAGATATGGTTTTCTTAATAAAATCTGTTCTTCAATATTAGATTTTAAATGAGGCCGTGTATACGTTCCTAAAATAAGAGTAGTTTTGCCAATTTTTCGTGAAATGAAGGCAATTTTACTAACAAGATTTTCATAAAAAGTCTTCAAAATTTTTTCTTTAATTTTTTCGAGGATAGTACGATGTTTACTTATAAAAATGCCGCAGGTTCGATTTTCGTTGAACTCTGAATTTTCGAAAATTGCGAAAGTTCCAAATAGTGTGAGAAAGTATGTGCCGTTGTAGCACCACCAGTTTATAATATGCTCGTATTTTCATTAGTGTTTCGATTAACTTGCGGTATGTCACACATTTTGTCATTTATCATAAAGTTTGTTAACTACCGTGCTCATTTCAGAATAACTTTTATCTGATCTACTTTGTAAACTAGTGATGCTACAACGCAACACATCATTTCTCATATCTATTAAAGACATATAGCTTCATAAACAGAGGGTGCCAAAATCTGCTCTAGTCATATGATCAAATGCAACAAAAAATGCTAGGCTTTCCCTCCATTAAGCTTTCCCGCCTGTTTTTTAAAAATGTTTTGTTAAAAGTGAAAGTGGAAAAACGTTTGCTCGACGTGGTTCTTAAACCGCCACCCTTCCTATTAAAAGTTCAGGACATTATGACGTCCGCTACCCATACACTACGTACATTAAATGGAATATCCACAGTATATACAGAATATCTTGTTTTACATTTATGCGCTCCTCAGTCTCGAGCGCTCCCAGAGTAAAAACAGTTGAGGGCGGGGCGAAGGTCAGGAGGCGTTGCCAAGCTAGCTCCCTATATTTCCCGGGCGACGTTGGAGTTTCCCTCAAGGAGCGCTACTGCCAAAGCTGCTTTTTCTCTCACTCCCTCTCTCGGTCGCGCTCTCTCTCTCTCATTCTCATTAATAATTTGTGTAGGAATTAGTGGCGGTAGTCTGTTGCAATGCTCTCGCAACTGTCAAATGACTGGCAGTTCAAAGTAATGGCAGTGTGTTACTATATTTCATCAACTGTCAAAGCATTAAGGGAGACTGCGGCTGGGGGATAGTTCTTTAATTTTTACCCAAGTCTGGTTGAGTTTTCACTAGTTTGATTGTATCTATGGAAACAACATTTATTAGGCTACCTGATAGCATTTTTTTTATTCGTGAATGTGCGACTGTCGAACGTTTAAGAAATGTTGAAAGCTGTCAAGATGTGCCATCCACCCCGCTGAATTAATGTCTAAATTATTTTTCAATGTTTTGTTTATACAACGAAATGCAAAGAAGTTTATTGCCGTGTACTCTTGCAGAACAGCCTCGCATTGGTACAAAGCTTTCTTAGTATATTCAAAATTAAGTATTTAAGAATCTGTCTTTAATTTGATTTAATCAGTCCGTTACCTTGTTTTGAATATAAAAAATACTTGTCTTATTTGGAACATTGAGTATGTAACCTAATTTATTTGATCCAAGTTTCACGCTAAACAGAACTTAAACTTGCTACAGAAAAGCAAAGAAAAAGTGCACGATTAAGCTACAAAAAAGAAAAATAAATCGTTCAATAATGAATGATAATTCTTCATAAAACCAAACACCGGTTGATAAAAATAGTTCGAGCCCATTTAAGGCCTCGAAGTACACGTTGTCGTTATCGTAAGAGGAACGACAGAAGGGGTCGTAAAGTTGGCTGCCCCTTTTTAGATTTACTGCATGTCAAAGATCCTCAAACGTAAAAGAATCCTCTGAGCTAAATTCAAAATCACCTGTTTCGTCGCCCGAGTGATTTCTGCTAGATGATGAAAGGAGCATAGCGAAATTTATGTGGACAGACGGTGGAGTGTGTGTGATGGTCTGAGTCTCGCCACGCAAAATAAAGTTTAATTGAATTGAATTCCTCTGAACCCCTATCCCCAGCCCCCGAAGGACGGCGCGTTGTTGTGGTTACTACACGAAATGTGTAGTCGGCCTCATATGCGCCGCTCGCTCGTGTCATTTCACGAACGGTAGGAGAGGCCGTGCGTTGTACTGCGTTGCTGTGCGGGCCACACAGTGGGCCGAATCATGAGTACATATCACAGCGCGTAACTATACCATAAAGATGCAGTTACTTCTTGAAAACACATGTTTCTCCTTTTGAAAATGTTACAAATGTCACAATTTTTTAAAATCAAAATGGTAGGTGGTAGTATAAACAACTACATCAGTAGTGGCAACTTCAAGCAGACAATTTCAAAAATAAGAATTGAAGGCTTCCTAGTGGCTTCAAACTTCCTGAACTTGGAACGTATGCCTTCTAGTGGTAAGGACTAGGGCAAATATAATTTATTCATTTCCCCTTCATATTTAAAGAATAAGCTAAAAACACCTCATTAATGATGGTATTGCATTAACGGAACAAAAAATGTGACATCTTTCTAACTTTTTTGGTCTCACACACTTCCAGGGAGTAAAATATCGATTGACCATTACTGAGTGAAGTATCTGACCAGTATCAAAATTTGTCATTTCTAAGTGGCCCATACTGGACAATCTAGGTTTTTGATATAAATTAATAATAAATAGAACAAATTAAAAGCTTGCCTTTTAGGCAAGGAATCTATTCATAAATGTTTGTTACTTGCCCATTTTGCTTCACGTAAAGAATTTAGTACTTTCGCCCAAGAAGTGTTAGAAAACTACGAAAATGTGTCTAAAATGTGAATACAAATAATATAAAAATAGTTTCATTTTCTGGAGATCGTTGGCAGACAGAGGCTGGGCCTGATTGACATTGTGCCAACCAATTGAAAAAAGTCAACCAGCTTCGAACGGGATTTTTGGCAAAGGATAGCCATAGAGGTAAAAGGGATCTCTAAGCTAAAAAAAAACAACTCATAGTACCTGAAAATCAATTGTTTCAGATAACTTCAATGCTGTATCAACAAAAATGCCATACCCTTGGGCTGTCCCTCTCCGCCCACCCTCTCCATTCGACCATCAGCGGGCGCCTGAGATGGTTTGCTCGTCCGCAGACGAGGGAAGCCCACATTCCCTATGAGAACGTAGGCTTCCGCGACCGGAGTCAGTAGCTACTTGGCTATCCGGGAGACGCCGCGTCCAAGGCATAGGTGCCGACGTCCTCATAGGTGCCATTCTGCGACCTTCCTCAGGGTGTAATGCCCTGTCGGCACCTGTGATGGACGCGGCGTCTCCCAGACAGCCAAGTACAAACCTTCCCCTATATTACTTTAGCACTTGCACCGTTGTCGAACTATGGCATGATTCGTAGGGTCTTGTTGAAAACACGATGATCCCTTAATTGAGTAGCAGTAGCCGTCCTTTAATCGAATCATAGTAATCGAGTAACCTGCGTGTGTCCGTCACGGTTAGACCACTTCCCGTCCACCAAGCGAGACAAATGAGTAGTTCGACGTGTCTCGGCCTCATGGTGAGGGGGATTTGTGATAATTTTTTTTGCGGATCCATCCAGAAGATTAAAAAAATCCTGTGAGAAATGTTTCTTAAAACATGATTTTTGTCTTTGTAAAGCAATTAACCGTATTGTGTGTGTGTGTGTGGGGGGTGGATTTACGGCACCTCCAGAGGCGATCAACGGCTCATTCATTTCTTCTTTGGGAAGTCACATCGATTAACACAATTCTTAGCAGATGGCATCTAGGATATTTTGTAAGGATTCTAGAAAAAACGTATTTTTATGGTTTCACTGCAGAACTTGGGGGAAACTGATTTACTATCCTCTGGTGCATTGACGTTACCACTTCATTCATCAGATTGTCGATAATTAAAGTTGAGATATTAACGAATTACTGTGTGTGTGTGGGACAAGGGTTAAGGACCTAAACCGCATTTTGGGAGTGCCCAAATCCCTCCGCATATGCCATCTACGGAGGTGATCATATGCGTTTGCTCTCGACAGTCTATTGGCTATCCTTAAGCCAGGTTTTTCTAGAATATTATATAATAATTCGAGAAAACATGTTTTGGCGGGTTTTAGGACATCTACAGTACTGAAATGCTGTGGATTACTATACTGCCTTTCCGGCTGAATGTGAATTTTTAAGACATGATTGATTATATGGACGATGTTGCGGAGTTAGATGGAGGCTCACATCTCGAAATATTTATGTACCAAATCAAGGTATATTTAATTTCTGTATATTTGACATTAGATTTTTCTCGTTCTACTAAAAGCCGATCGTGGGTGTATTTTACATTTACATAATTAGAAATTTGCATTCGTAACAATTGTATAACAATATTGTTATTGAGTATTCTAATTTCGTGTATATACTGAGGAATTATCTTAATTGCAGGTTACGCTTTGAAAAATAGTGCTCCTTATACGTCTCACCTTAGCCCTGTCCGAAGAGGGGCCAAGTTAATTAAAACGTATTTAATTGATACAAGTTACTATTAAGTTAATAGCTACTTTGTTTTTAAATAGTATCACAATCGCCGACAGAAAAGGCATATATTCTTACGTTGTGTTTGCGTACAAGGAAAGCAGTTCGGCGGGCATCCGGGATTTGTGGGCCATATTCCTACTGCGGATGTTGTCTGGACCTTCGAACATTTTGCGGGCCCTAGATGTGATTGTCGTCACAAACAAAACCCTCCGTCCAGGCGACTGCCCTCACGTAATTTGTTTACCGCTTCGAACGCGCCGACGTTGCGTCCCGACGGCCATACAGTGTTGTTATGCGTTTACATTCGCCCCCACTCCATCTCTTCGACCGCCTTCACCTTCTCCACCTTCCGCTGCCTCCTCTTTTTCCTCCCGCCCTTACTTTTTCCTCTCGCCTTCTTTTTCCTCATCCCTCTCTTTTATCCTTCGTCTGCCTGCACTTTCGCCTCCACCACCTGTTGCTTTGGCTCTTCATCCACCTCCGCCTCCTTTGCCACCATCGCAACTACTTTACAAAACGTTTCTACTTTACATTTTCAACTGTTTTACAAAAGGTAGCAATTGTCAACTCGGCGACCTTACGGAAATTCAATTCTAAATGACTTAATTGTCACCATCGTGGAGGCATTGGAGCGGCAATTTTGTGTGAATGGGGAGACTCAGTTTGATTCCCGGCCGGGGTGATAACCATTACATCAGTTTTACTTACTGTATTCCTGACAATCCTGATTATACCCAGAACTGGGAAGTCATAAAATACAGTTGTCTACGTATCATAATCAAATGTTTTTTATTGTTATTTTATATACGAGAGCCGTCATTTACAGTCCTATTATTTCTGTGTATTGAAGAATTAAATCAGATCCGAGAAAAACAACTTCGTAATTGGGAGTAATTGGTAATAAATCGGACTGAACTGTTTTAATATAGGTTAATAAATTTGCAACGTGTAAGCAATTTTCTGGGTACTGTCGATGTATTTTATTGGTAGAATTCCATATCTGATTAATTAGCCTGACAATATTTTAGAAACTTTGTTAATCATTAATTACATTCATTTACTTTATTGTCATGTGGACGAACGTATTTGCTTTGTAGTGCTGCGTTGGTTTTCGAATATCATATTGAATTTGTGTGTAATATTGTTAATTAGCGATGAACAGTCATCTCGCTAATCTTATCGATGAAGCAGAAAATATACCGAAATGTAAAATGCAATTTCTTACTATGAACAACTAATGCACCATTTATTTATTTATGTGTTCTTCAAATGGCTTCTTATGTGTTCTTCAATGTGAGCTTGAAATCAAAGTGTGCTTACAAATAAGGAAGAAATCGTATAGACTTTTTTTAAGTCGCCTAATGATTGCTTTGAAGAAATCTTTGAATGATTGATTTTTCACAAATGCTGGCTGGAGAAATTCTCACTGTCGGTATAACTTGAACTCGAATTGCCTTTTCCGAGAATAAATGTCTTGTTCAGCTGAAGGCCCAATCTTTATTTTACGGATAATCTATTCCTTGTTTTATCCGAAGGCATCCGTGAAGGAGAAAGTTGGTACTGCTTTAGTTATTTGTAGAACTTTTTATTCTTTTCTTCACACTTCTCACACATTTCAACCTGTTTTGCCTATTTCATTGCCGTGATTTCTTGTAAATAAGTGACCATGTCCTGGTGAATTGTACGTTGGCAGTCTCGATTCCGATCATTTTGTATTACTTTGCACTAGTGCGAATTGAATGGAGCATTGATGTACAATAATGTCTACGAATAACACCATGTATGTAGTCAAAATTAATCAAACTTCTCTAAAAAGAGATTATTAAAACTTCTTTACATTTTCAATTTGCTGTTATTTACTTCACTGGTAAATACAAATTTTCGAGGAATACTTGTCTCCAGAAAAAATCGGTCATCTCAATTCTCATCTAACGGGGTCTCTTACAAAAAAATATATTGATAGAAAAGTATATCAAAGTAAAAATAAATATTTTTTTTATTAAACATTTCATTAGAAAAAAGTTTTTTACAATACTGCACCACTTTCAACTGGAATTAGACCTAAATGCCACGCAATAATTCATCCAATTACCCAAAGAAAATGTGTCCGCTTTTCAATAAGATCGTTAAGATCGTTAATCACATGGATCATTTATTTGCATGATCCATAAACATCGGATCGTAACGTTTCGTGTTCGTATAGAAGATGTGTCCTGAAAGGAAATTTTCATTTTCCTGATTTTAAATATACTTTGAACAGGAATTCATCGTCGTTTTCCGAAAACACCATTGCCGAACAAGTCCGCTATTTGCCTCTGCTTCTACTTTGAGGTTATTCCCCGAATATCTACCTCAAAATAATGAATTGATTTATCTCGAGTTTTGTACCGTGGATAAATGTTATTCCAAGTTCGTACAACCGGATTTTCTTCTGTCCGTGGAATACAAGTTATCTGAGCTTTATTCCGTGTACTTATATAACTAGGCCAGAGTGGTATTTTTTCCACACGAAAAGTAATTCCATTATAACAGTTCATTAAACAGTCGATCGCAGAAAGTTTCGAATAGTAGCGTGGTTCACTTTTGGCATTTTTACGAGGCACTCTATCCTTTTTTTGTTTTTAACAATTCCTTTGAAGAACCCATTCAGTTCTTCGCACACAACCAGGAGAATGTAATTTGTGATTTAATACGTCGATCCAGAAGCGGGTAGCCGCCTCTAAAGTGATTGTGCGTGTAGGCCGCCTCGCCTGCAGTACAGAAAGCAGCACGCGCGTGGAGCGCAGTGGAGGGACGGGCTCTTCCGGGCTCTCCTGTGCTTGGGCTGCCCCCTTGCAGAGGCCCGCGCTGCTGTTTGCCCCGACTCCTGGAGGACGCCTGCGCCACAAATGTCGATTCCCTCGTGGGCGAGGAGAAGGACTCCTTATCTCGGAAGGATTGCTTGTTGTAAAGAACATGCACTAGCGTGGAGGTTGAAAATGCAATTCAGTCAGGAACAAATTGGCGGCGAGAATAATACTCGTATTACTCCTTATGATGCAATTCCTCTGAAATTTGCAATAAATGTTCATTTGCATCAGCTAATATTATTTGAAAGATTGCAATACATGACAGACTGGTATAAATAAAATTAAATATATTACATAAATAAGGAGTTGGCCCAATGATTCACGTCTTCCTATTTGAGTTTGGGCGAAAAGTTTGTATTTGTCCGTACTAAGATATTTGCTTGGCTATGCAAACCTGAAAGTTAACGATAGTGCATTCAGGCGGGCGAGACAAGAGCGCAATGCAACCAGCGCTACCCAGCCGCCGCGCTAGAGCCGGGAGCCGGGTTCTAGGAACCAGGAGTCTAGATACGAGAGTCGGAATCTGTGCGGAGGGAGGGGAGCAAGAACTGGGAGCCGCGAGCTAGGAGCCTGGAGACGAGACTTGGGTGCTGTGTGTGTGGGGCCGGGGGGGGGCAGGAACCGAGATCCAGGTGCTAGGAGTCAGGAGACGAGAGTCGGGAGCTGGGGGGGGGGGCGGAAGCCGGATGCTAGGAGCCTGGATCCGAGAGTCGAGAACTGGGGGGGGGCGGGTACTAGGAGCCAGGAGTCGAGAACTGGGAGCGGGGGAAGGGAACAAACGGGAACCGGGTGCTAGGAGCCAGAAGTTCAAAGCCGAGAGTCGGGAGCTGGGGGGGGGGCGGAAGCCGGATGTTAGGAGCCTGGAGCCGAGAGTCGAGAACTGGGGGGGGGGAGCCGGGTACTAGGAGCCAGGAGTCGAGAACTGGGAGCGGGGGAAGGGAACAAACGGGAACCGGGTGCTAGGAGCCAGAAGTTCAAAGCCGAGAGTCGGAAGCTGTGTGGTGGGGCGGCGGCCTAGGCGCGTGTTGAGTAGACGCCACGCTGCATTATGAATGGGAGAGGCGGGCGCGGGCAAGGGAGCCCGAGTGCAGCGGGCGCGAGTGCAGGTCGATAGCGAGGGCGGTGCGGCCGGGCGGGGCGTGGATGGGCCGGGGACTGCCTCAAGAGTCCTCGATCGCGCTCTCCAGCCTCTCCCTGCACTCCACGCACAGCGTCTTGGAAGCTCGTCAGTTCGGCGAATGGGTAGTGCAGGGCGGGGAAAGCACAAAAATCCGCCACACAGCACACGATCACACATTGGTAGAAAATAGGATCTTCTTAACCCTTTGACAGTTGTTGGAACTTTCCATCCGCTTTCTTAGAAGACTTCCGAGGGACAGCGCTTGTTGCGGGAACGAAACGTTGCTCGCGTTTTCGCACACTATTATTTGTGGGTCCGTTGGAAGGGATATGCACCGTGTGTCCACGCACATCGTATGGAGTTATTTCAAGCCTATTTATGGAAGCGTATTATTGCATGAAGGGAAATATGCCGGTAATTTGATTACTTTGCATTTGGGGACTAATTTGATCACGGAGCATTCGCTCAGCGGCAAATTGAAACAGTGGAACCGCAACAAATGGAGTTTTGAGTGAACGAGGCGTCGCAGGCGTTCGGATGAAGTATCCGAAATGCAGGCGTCATTTTCGCCGTCCTCCACATGAGCGTGGCGCACTGCGCTGCCTCTGGACAGACGGGGCTGTTTCCGTCCGCAAGTTGCGGCCTTCTTTAATTATTTGGTAAAAAATACTGTAAAAATTGTATGTGACGTGTGGGGGAGAAGATCATTGCGCATGTTTTCTTGAGCTCCAGAATTCCTTCTCAACATTTTAACTATATATACTTGAAAGATGAATAAAAGTATAAAAAATTAAACAAAACAAAATAAGTTAACAAAATAATAAAAAAGTGCGAGATTAGCAACATTTGAAAAACCAGACATTTTCACCTCTTATGGCAAGGTGCCTTTGCACACTCGCCGGAGCGTCACACGGAATCCGTGCATGTCTGCCTAACAGAAGTGGCGCAACGGGAGATCCAGACGGAGCCAAGTGAACGTTCTTTTATAATCTTACCCAATTTATTCAAAATTATCACTTATTGATTGCATCACCTGCAAAGGAGTATTCCTGTCAGGGATATTTTAATTCCAAGTTAACAACGAAAAAATATTATTTCCAGAGTGTTTGGAGGGTCCGAGCTGAAATAATTTCCCCTCTTCGAAGTACTTTCTGGCTTCACCTCATAGCAGGTACTCGATGAAAAAACGATGTCAGACTTTTGTATTCTTGATTAACCCCGAACGTAAAGAACGAATTGCTTTGTGTATGAAGTATGTTACATTGGCTGAGATGTTCACAAAGCATACAGTGAGTCCCAAGTACCGGGATAAGAAAATAAAAGCGCACTAATAATACTATCTCAAGTGAGAGTTTTAACATCTGTCCCTCCCGCTCTCTCTCTCTCTTTCTCTCGTAATACGACAATTTCAAGTGGGGACGTGCGTATATTTAGAATTGTGAACTCTAGTTACTACTGACATTTTCTAGTTCGGGGGCGGAGATCGCTCTCGATGTTCTGTATATAACCAGAACTTTATGTGTCGAAAGTATGGTATGTGAATCATCTCTTTACACTGCTGATTTCCGGACATATTTTCGGGGCCATGTTTACACATATTTATCACTCGCCTTCTTTGTTACCTTTCTGAAATAGAGAGTACACTGATATCTTCTGTACTGTAATGATACCTACTTTGCTACAGGGATAGGCGAACCGCGTAGAAACGATAACTTTGATAGGCGCTCTCACAGCCATCGGCTGTCGCTTGGCAACTTCCCCCTCCACGCCAATGGAGTGAGGTCGTCGCGCGTTTGGTGCTGGTGATAGTTGATGTTCTTCGAGCACGATTGTGTCAGGCGCACTGCGCCAATCGCATGGCCTTCGCTGGACGTTGTTTAGTCCCAAGATGCCAGCCCAAAGAGACCCCCCCCACACACACACACACACACGCATGCAGTACATTTAGTAACAACACTTGCGGTCGCTCGAAAATGTTGACCTACTTTGTATGTAACAAACCTTGCCCCTGATCGTTTTCAGTAGCTTAACTAACCCCAGATAAAATTGTACTAACATAAATAATAAATTTTTCCACCAACGGGAGTAACAGTTGTAGATTTCTGGATTGTCGGCAGAGAAAAACTGCATGCGCACGGAAAATGCTGATATCGCTTATTGCAGAATAAAGAAGAGAAGTTAACAATTCCTGTTCGTAAGTATCGTTGATGCAACTAATGATTCGAAATTTAAGACAATGCAATTTGTAAAATGATGAGGGTCGTGGAAAAATAGTTTATACGTAAGTTGGAGAACATTTTCTCCTGGGTGTAGTTATGGCTCTCTGCGTTGAAATTTACATCAAAGGGTTGTAATGCGTTTCTCTCACTTCATGTATAATATACTGGTGTTGTTTTTCAGACGATTTTTATTTTATCAATATCCTAAACGTGAGCTTTTACATACTATTAGTAATGTAGACTAAAGTAATTGAAGTGATTTATTCTATACTGATTGAAGTGATTTATACTAAATTGTGTGTTATAGTTGTTAATAAATTGGAATATTGTGAGACGTTAATAAGAGGAGGTATTGCAAATCGACATAATCGACATAATTGATCGTAAGGAAGGAAATACGAAGTTTGAGAAGCCCTTATATGCCTTCGTTAAAATCAGCCACAAATACGACAGATTCATAGTTGTACACAGTTCAACATTTCGAGCTGTCTCGTAAACATTTATTTCAAGATGTGCAAGACACCAGATATATGCATAAATACGTACATGAATTTTGGTTCTGCATTATTTTCACGTGTGTGTATATATATATATGTATATGTATATATGTACATATATATATATATATATATATATATATAGAGAGAGAGAGAGAGAGAGAGAGAGAAATATAATAAATTGTTAGAGCACACTAGAATTCTTGTCCTTGAATAGGAATTCTGTAGTAGAAATAAACTTATTTTCTACTTTTCAACTCTTCTAATTACCTTATTCGGCATTAGACTTATTGATTCGGTACTTTTGCAGAGAGGATGGACGTAGTAAGGGTGTGATCTTTAAACTTGGGCAGACAGGACGTGCCGGATTGTTAAAGAGAGAGAGGCAGGGAGAGAGCGCGCGCAGTGGGGTAAAGGAGTGAAGGAGCCGGGGGATGCGACAAAAGCGAGAGCGCTAGTGCCGGGTCCACGCGGCACAGGAATGTAGTCCATTCCGAGAGGGCCAGCATCCCCACGCGGCTGGCAAAGTGGGGCGGGGGTGGAGCGGCGCGGGCTGCGGCACTCACTTCATTTGCGATTGGTCGCGCAGCCCGATCCAGCCCCTGGCCCCGCCCCTGGCCCCCGGCCGAAGTAGGAGTTTATCAAACAAATCAAAAAGCCAAAATCCCTGCTTTGTGTTTGAAAGGGAAATAAGCGCCAAACATTAGTCGCGTCGAAAAGAAGCAGCCTTTTGATTGGAAATGCTTTAATTTATTTATTTCCCGGGATCCGAAAAGAGGGGTGGAATGAATGTTTCCCTTCCTTTTCCGCACCTGTAATCTCTTTGCGTTTTGTCGTATTTTTGCCTACATATTGTTTATGCTACTACATACTTTTTGTTTATAACTTTTTGTTTTATCTTTTTGTGATTTAGTGCATTTTTTCTTCATATGCAATTAAAATTAAAAATAATGTTCTACCCAACCACGAGTAGCAACATCTAGAAGTTTTAGGGACAGTCACGTGTAGCCAGGGGAGGGGCGCGAGGGGCTGAAACCCTCCCCGAAATTCTTATCTTTTTTTTCATTCATTCATTATTTATTTATTAATTTAAATTTATCCAAATATATCGACATGTATAAAAGTACAGACAGACAGATTTACTTCAAATGCAGACATTCTTCCAAGTTTCCAAGTTTTCCAGGCTTCGCTTCCATCTATGAAATGAACAATTTGGAAAATTTAGCTCCATACTTTGTTATCAGAACATCACTTTCTGGAGTAAAAGCTGATTACGATCAATGGTGTAAAAAAGCTTCCTCAATAGATGCTGACCATGAGGTGCTGAAAGTCTTAGAGAACTGCGATCCAGTATATTTACGTATTATTAGATACTTACTATCTTAGCTACCTTGCCAGTAACAACTGCTAGTGTGGAGAGGTCATTTTCTACAATGAAGAGAGTAAAAAGTTTTATACGTAGTGTAATGCGTGATAATAGACTCAGTGCACTAGCCATTATTTCAAAACATTGGGATATCACTGTGGACAAAATGATGGACATTATGGGTGGAAAGAAGATCAGAAAATTGCTTTTGTATTTGACGCCTCCTGTAGTTTGGATTATTGGAGTAGAAAATAATAAATTAAATATTGTGTTTAAACTTTCGAAATAATGTTTAAATCTGTTTAAAATCATGTTGGTGATTCATTTTTCAAGAGCATCTCTTTTAAATTATCCCTATAAAGATATAATAAATTATCGTATAATCCATTTTTTAAATTTTGGAAGCCCCTCCCGAGAAATAATCCTGGCTACGGCCCTGTTTAGAGAATGTCACGTATTCGAGCACAGCGACTCAGTGTGTGGTTTATGTAGTACTAGTTGGCATCGCACTGCTTTGCGATTCCCGTGACCGCGTACTTCTCCCCAGTGCGCAGCTCAGGAAGGCCGAGGGTTGAGTTTGCGGCGGAGTGGCACCGAGAGCTTGCGGACGGCAAAGCTCGCGTGGCTGCCACTTGCCCGTCTGGAATTCTGAGAATAGTTGATCTGAGGTCGGAAAGCGAGCAAGGTCGAGGTAGTGATGCGATATCGACTAGAAAACATCGATGTTGCTCAACATCTATGTTCAAAATTAAAACATCGATGTTAATACATCGACCAAAACCCATCGATGTTTTTAAAGATCGATGTTTTAAAGTTGGTTTAGTAACCTGTAACATTAAATTCATGCACAACAAAATGTAATTTGACAATGACCGTGCTTATTAATTTGTAATTCAAATTTAAGTGAAAACAAAGTTATACAACGTCTCTCCATGTGGGAGAAAAAGGAAAGACGAAGGAAATATCAGGCCATCAGGATCATCTCGAGCAAGGGAAGATCGTCTGCTCAATGAAGATAGAACGAACTGCGTTCGGTTTGATCGAATACAAACGGATATTGGTACCTTTATTTATTGTTTCTTATTTTAACTTTTAGAAAATTGTTATTTTGGGTATCTTTCATCCACGAACAAAACATTTAAAAAGTAAAAACATTGAACCCAAAACATCGAATATCAGTACATCGGTTTCATACAACGATGTTTGAAACATCGATATTTTTGCAAAAATATTGATGTTTTGAAAACATCGACATCGCTGTCACATTCATATAGGTCGAGGGCGGTGGATGATCCGTTGGAGCCCTTCTGCAGTATCTCGGGCGCATGCAATTGTATGTTCACGTGTATCGTGGCTCTCCTTCCGGAGTAGCCCGAGATCCAGAGTAGCGCAGCTGTCGCCATATAATACCCTCTCGACCGATAACTCCCGTCAGACAGCATTCAAGAGTTAAAGGGAAATGTCAATTGGCGGCATGATGAAATTATGGCATATTAGTGTTGATGTTGGATAAATTGGTGGCTCCCAACACGCAGAGTACTGCACAGTTCGAACTCTCTTGACAACTCATAACTAGGGGTAGCATAACAGCACATACTTTCTCGCATTATTTTAAAACTTGCCCATTTCGTAAATTAGAGTTGAACGAAAATGTGACCCGCGCCATTCATGTAACCGGCCCTTGCATCCATTTTTTCCTTTCTCTTTTTCCCCACTAATACAATAAAAATTGAGTAAATAACGATTAGAAGAATGACACAGGTCTAATTTTCGTTAAACTTGTTGCTTAAAAAATAGTGAATACATTGTTTTAAGAGCAGATTGTTTTACAACAGACTTTGTTTAAAGCAAAAATCTCTATCGTCAATTTTGTAGTTTTGAAATGTGAACTATTTGCAATTTTCGAAAATACGGTGAGTTTGCCGAAAATGAAGTTAGTACCATATGTTAACCATCCCTTGATACGAGAAAATTTAAAGAAAAAAATGGAGCGTTGTTTTTAGAAAAAAAAGTGTCTATTTTAAAGAAAAAATTGCCTATATTTCAAGCAAAATGACAAAAAAAACTGATATTTTGGAATAATTGCACAGGACCTTATTTCAAGATTTACCTTTCAAGAAAAAAATTCATTCTGGAGAAAATCTCTATCTTCATTATTGTAGTTGTAAAACGTCGTACAAAAAATTGCATTTTTGCAATTTTAGACAAAAGGAATTTCAACGAAAATTAAATCTGTATGATTCTCTTAAGCGTACTTTACTCTATCCGAGGATAAAGTTTAATAAAAAAAATTGGAGCAATTTTTGAGAAAAAAATTGAAAATGTCTTTGAGGTTTCATGTAAAGTACTCCCAAAAATCAAAATATCCTATTGAAAATCCCAAAGCTTCGAATTCATTCAGGTCGATCGGAGAATATCAATTTTGGAGAAAATCGGCCGAACGGTTTGGGCGGTAGCGTTGCAGTAGACAGGCAGACTGCCGGATGGACGGAGACAGATGTTTTGCTGTCAATCGATTTTTCGGTATCCAGGACCCACAAAACATGGATTCTGGCTACACCACGTGTTAGAGGAAGTAATTTGCTATAGGAAGAGGATTTATCCCCTTTTTTTGTTACATGGCCCGACAATATGTTGTTGTTGTTTTTTTTCCCTGACGGAAATTCGCCGTTTTCCGGTGCACGATTCGAACACTTTCTCTTCTTCCATTGACATTCGTAAAGGCGAGAAGATTAGTAGGCGACGTGGGCAGCGTAAAGGAATGCTCTGTAGTGATGCTGGACTTGCCCGTCCCCGGCTCCGTCTCGCCGCGCAGCGCGCGCTGTCGCCCATCACCCGCACTCGATGCTGTGCAGTTAGCTCGTGTGCGCGCCCCATTGATTGCGCGAGGAGCAGAGCCAGTTGGAGGACGCGTCCGTTCCTGCGATTGCTTTGACTTCCCGATTGTCGCCGTGCGCCACTCCTCCTAGCAACCAGGGCACTGACGCCAAACGTTCCGCACAGTGGAGATGCTCTCATTCATTTTTACTTCTTCGCCTTACTTCGTAAGGAAAGGAAGTATTGTAATCGTGCGCCAGCAATCTTCCATATGTCGACAGAAAAACTCGTATTGCCGGTCTCTGTGGATAAATCCTCTTCCTATATATAATAAATTACTTCCTCCGAAACGTGATGTAGTCAGAATCCATGTTTTGTGGGTCCTTAATACCGAAAAATCGATTGACGACAAAACATCTACCTTGTATGAGGTCAATGCCAGCGTCTAACTAAGCCTTTCCCACGATTTTCTCCAATATCTATATACCCTGTTCGATCTAAACGAACTCGAGACCCCTTGAATTTGAAGTAGACGTTTTAATTTTGGGGGGGTACATTTCGTGATGACACATCAAGACTTTCTTGACGTGAATACTTCCAACACGACCTTTTAAGCTCTTGGCAATTAGCGTGATAACGCCGAACTCGTAGAATTAGGAAGGCGCGGGCGCGAGTGGCAGCCGTCCCGCCGGTGCGTATTTCCTTTCCCGCCGCGAAAGAATTGCAAGAGTGGGTTCGGGGCTGAAACGCGTGTTAAAACTGATAGCGTGATGAGTGACATGCGGGCGCGTGCGATGCGTGTCCCCGGAGGCCGGGGGACGGATTTCGAAGACTCCTCGTGTCACTCAATTGCCCGTGCGCGGGGCACGCGGACGCAGCCTCTCCATGGCTTCAGCCTCTCCATGGCTTCATGTACTCAGTGGCTTCACTACACTAGTGTCGACATTTTGCTTTATAACAAAAACATTTATAACAGAAGTTTTTTAAAACCCGTTTTTCTCGAAACTGTTATTGTGAATTAGCAACTAACACAAATATGTTTACTTTTACTAGATTTTAACACGCCACAGAGCGTAGCTTTTCTTCTTCTTTTTCTTCTTTTTCAAATAAAAGCGAGGTAAAGAAACACGAACAAATCTCTCACAGTTACCAATGAAATATTAAGAATGCAAGCATTTATAATTTGATTAAATGGATTCATTTTAAGGAGAGTGACATATCCTGTAAATATGATTTCATTGATGCTATGCTGCGACAATTACAAATTTTGTTTATCAATTACCGTTTTTCAGAAAATAATAGTTTTAAAATTGCCTATATTTCATGCAAAAATACCCGAAAACTACTAATAGTTTCGAAAACTTGGACATAATCTTATTTAAAGATCTGACATTGAAGAACAGATTTCATTAGCGAAAATAATATTTCTTCAATATTGTAGTTGTAGGCAGAGGCCAAAAAAATGTGAACTTGCAATTTTCGAAAAATCAGAAGTTTCAATGAAGAAGAGCTTGACCAAAACGAACAGAACCATACAATTTGATTTCACTCTGCATTGACACTGAATAAGAGCTGCGTAATATTTTGAAAGCGACCTTTGCACTATCTGTTGAGAAAATGTATTATAAAATGTGGTCATTTTGTACAATTTTGAAAAAGAAGAAATAGCATGTGCATAATCGCAAGAAGGGGGATTTCGGGGATGGACTAAAAGTGAATCGTACCACGTTGAAAAGCATGCCTAAGTGTAAGAACTGGCTAGGTCGTTCGTTCAAATACGCGCTGACGTGTTGCGTGGGCGATGTGTTCCTGTGAGGAAAGGTGTTGGCCCTGAGGCAATAGCCGCGGCTAACATCGTCCGTGTGCGCTGCCGTAGGGCGATGGTGTGCAAATTCCATGGCGAGTGTACATAGGGTGCGGTCGGCTTTCTTGTTGCAGATAGCGAACTCGAGTGTCAAGGACGCCACCCGCGTGCACAATGTCTTGCTTTTATATAACTGTTATTTTGGGTTATATGTTGTTTTGCATTGTGGGTATTTGTATAAACTAACTCTGATATTCCTTGGAACTAATTCAAGTATTTCTGAGGAGCAAACATCGAAAAGGTGACATGTCCATTTAGCAAAAATTGAGTTCTTCTGTTGTTTTTACCTAGAATTTCGTTTCCAGAAGGAAATGTGAGATGTCTTACTACACAATAAGTAGTATTCTATTCGTTGAATTAAAGACAGTGGTGAAAAGTATAATATTTGTGTTCTGTTTTTCATTTCTAGTGGAAAAGTGGACGTGTAGCGTTTTGCATGTTAGCTCATCTATGAACTGCTAAGCAGTGCTTTTGGCCCGGTCAAAAGAGAGTCATGTTTCTGTTCTGTAAATTCTAATGAGACATGCTATCGTTGCATGACGTTTTTCATACGAGAGATTTCACAGTAATCTAAAGATAGCTTTCCGCGAAAGATATTTGATTCCGTAATTGAATTCGTTATTTCGAAAAGTCCTATTTCCATCAACAATTCGGTGCGCGCGCCTTGTTGCCAAGCGCTATTGCCTGGGAACTGACCTACTCGATGTAAACATAGAAACACGCGCTTAAATTATTAATAAATAGTGATTTTGTGGCGTTTCCTCACATAACAAAGCTAAAAGCATATTCTGCGTCGATGACTTTAACTCGTATTCACAAAGATTGAAGATGTGGCCTTTGGACGTAACGGAATCAATTATCACGTTAGCTCTAAATCACTTCTAGAATTGCATCTGTCATCTTAATATTTTTACTTTATCCTATTTATTTGCGAGTTCACCTTTGTAGGCGAATCTGATGAAAAACTTGCAAATGAAATGTGAATAACTTTGCGCATTTTCTCCTGACGTTCAGGTATCCGCGACCGCATTTATTCTATGGCAAAAATCTGTTGGCACGTCTCCTAAACTTTGGTTGAACAGCGTATTCCCGACGATGTTGAAGTTTAATTTTCCATTGAAACAGTAGTGTCGGTCCTGCTGAAATGAGATTGGCCTTGGCAAATGTGACACCACGATAATTTTCAGGTCGGGCAAACTATGCTAACTTGCATGATTGAGGTAAGCATGAGTTATCCGAAATAAAAGGAAACAATCATTAACAAAACAATTTTATTAAATGAAATATTTATTATATATATATATATATATATATATATATATATATATATATATATATATATTACGTAATGCTGCGCGAAAAAACGGCAGATTTTCGGCAGAAAAACTCTTCTTACAGGGCCCTAGTACCGAAAAAGTGGGTAAATCCAGTTGCTAAATTAATAAAGAAATCTAACACGGTGCAGCCAGAATCCCCGTTTTGTGGGTCCTGGACACCGAAAAACCAATTGAAAGCAAAACGTCTATCCGTCCGTCTTTCTGTGAACAACGCTAGCGACTAAAACCCCTCGGACGATTTTCTCGAAAATTGATACTCCCGAATCAATCTGGGCTGGTCTCGTGGCCTGTTGAATTTGAAAAAGATATTTTAATTTTGGGGAGTACTTTACATGGAGCCCCCCCCAGGACATTTTCAAAATTTTCTCAAAAACGTCTCCAATTTTTTGCTTTAAATTTCTTGTAAGAAGAAAGTAAAATACACAAAAAGGTGACATAGGTCCGATTTTCATGGTTAACCCTGAGGTTTTTTGAAAATTGCGAAAGTTTGAATTTTATACGATGTCTTCCTCCAACTACAAAATTGCAGATAGATATTCTTCCTTCAAATAAATTCGTTCTCGATAGTTCTTTCTTTAAGATCGTGTACATTTTTTTTTGAAAATGTTAGTAGTTTCTCGCAATATTGCGTGCAATATGTGCAATTGTAAAAAATTACAAAAACAAGATTTTCTCAAAAACAGCTCCAATTTTTTTTAAACTTTCGTTAGGGCTAGTGCTAAATATGCTCTATTAGATGACATAAACGCCATATTGCTCTATTCTTTTTGTTGCAAAAATGTAATTTTATTGACTTGTCTCTCACGCAGTTAATATGTACATTAGCGGCGATTTGTTCACATTATATTAATGAATACATGTGCTTTAAATAATTTCAAGTAAAATTTCTCGAAAACAACCGTTTTCTGTGAAAACCATCTCAAAATCCCGCATTTTCAGAAACGTTCAAACGCCATTTTCTCATTAATGGTTCCAAATTTTTTCGTCAAACTTTCCGAGCGGATAGTGCTAATTGCACTATTTAATATGACGTAAAGTTTATTTTGAGGTATTTTTTTGTTTTTTCAAAAATTACACAAATGTAATTTTTTGAACGATCTCACACATCTTTAATATGCACATTACCAGCTGTTGTAGCATCACTGGTTTATAGTATCTGATTCAAAAAATATTCGAGTTTAACTACCTCGGAATAACGTATGATAACAAAATGTCATAGATAAAACAGAAAATGATACATGGGAACTGAAATAAATTTGGATGCCTGTGTATATTTCAATTTTCGTCTTAAGATTCCCTGCACCTGTGCGCAGTGGCTTATAACATGGATTGTTAGTGCGTTCATGAGTAAGGTATTTCCATCAAGATATAATCTTTATTGTTAAAACACTAAGGGTGGTCGTTTTGAAAGTTGTTTGAGGTTTCCATTCAACTAAATCTGAATGTGATTTTTTTATGAAACGATGCGGGCTTTAGATGTGTTATCACTTACTCTCATTAAACAGTTTTACATTATAACACTATTAATAGCTTCAAATTGATAGAATTTGAAGCTATCGTCGGCTTATCTGCCGTCATTTTGTTGGCTTATCTGCCGTCATTTGTTCATTACTTTGATTGTGCGAATTTCAGTCGATCTCTCTAAAATAGTCGTCGCGTCGTCATCTGGCCAGCGTGTACCCACACGCAATTATATTTGGCGAAACGAAGATCACGAATTTTTTAATTCAGCCGCTGTCAGGAGGAGAATTCTAGCGGCCGGCCGCTCTGATTGGTAGGTTTCCGTGGTTAACACCAGGCGAAAGCCGGAGCAATACCCTAACAAACGCGCCTCGCACCGCGCGGGATTTTTCCTTCCCCTTTCTTGTCATATTCTCACCTCCTACTTACATACACTTTACTCTTACATGTACTACACTGCCACATATACCAGGAGGCCGGCGTGGAGCTTAGGGCTTGTCCCGACTGGGGTGGTTCCTCGCTGGTGGGAGATTCCTGGTTGGCGAAAACCCCGCTAAGCGACGTTATGTCGGCGTCAGATCTCACCGTCCAGTGGGGAAGATAACAGCCATCTCTTTAGGAACAACATGCAATACACTTGCGGGACTAATGACATTAGCCGTTGACGCGCCTGGAATCATTCATTCAACGAATTTTTTAAATGCAAATATCTGTGGGTGTCACTTCTTTTACTTTTCTACCGCGGGATTTTGACTTACTTCCACTAGTGAAAGATGAAGAAATAATAGTGGGATGAGTAGTAGAACGGAAGAATTCTGATAAAATCTGTCTGGAATCCACTTTGCCGTCGCAAATTCCATATGGATCGACTGGATTTTCAATGTAGTATAATCGAAAGTATTGCGTAACATTATTGAGATTATGAAATAACATTTTCCATATTAACTCAATGTGCCTCAAAATATTTGATCACCTTAGGAAACCTGGATAGTTCCGGTCTGTTGTTTCTAAAGAAGAGTTCACACATTTTGCTTACGTGAAGTTTAATAGTCTTGAACAACAGTGCGCATTGTATGCGTTAGTATGTAAACGTGAAGCTAAGAGCAATGAGCAAAAAACGAATGACCTAGAGAGGAAGCGTAACACAACCTTGAAAGAAGAACCATGATTTTCCAGTACATTCACTGTAGTAGTCTGTCCGAAAAATAAATGTTTTAAATAATAATTGGAACTACTAAAGGTAGTATACGTACATTCATAGCATTCCAGAACGATGACAACTGAGACGATTCTCCTGTCATAGCGAGAAGAGTGGCACAACGGTAAATGCTGCTGTTCGTAGATATGAGAAATAAAATGGTTATTTAAGAGCTTCGCAGCGATAGTCTTTGATGTCCGTGAAAAGAACGCAGGCCTCCAAACAGAGAAAAGTGTTTCAAAGAAATTATTTCTGTTTTTAAGAACGAAGAGGGGTCCGTATATTAGTGACATGAGTAAAAAAAACATTTGGATTCGCAGAAATGTATGTAAACAAACATAATGCAAGTTGAAATATATTTTGCTTGCCAAGACAAAAACGAAAAGGAGAGGGGGAAATAGAAGACGGGTTACAAAAGAACGCAAGGTCTGTAGAAACTACTGAATATTTACTCTTGCTACACAAGTTGTTCAATTTTCTATGGTTTTTATTGAGTGCTTACAGAGGGGCCGAGTTTTTTTTTACTCTAAAATCAATTAGTTGTCTTTGTAAATGCATATCGGAAGTCTTCTTATAATTAAAACTTGCGGAAGGAAACCGGCATGCCCGAAGTTTCCTGGGAATGTATCACAATTGTCTACTATACCTCAATTACACGGTCCAATTACTATAAAATTTCGCTTGTTTAAAAACATTATCGATCTGAATTACTTTTACTTCCTCGCTACGGAGTAGAGAGAAAGTTACGTAATGCTGCGAACAAAACTGCGAATTTTCGGCAGAAAACCCAGTATTACAGGACCCTCCCTGATAACGAAAAAGAGGATAAATCCAATTGCTAAATTTCGAACAAAAAAGCCTCTAACACTTGATGTAGCCAGAATCTATGTTTTGTGATGCTGCCTAAAATCGAATGTCGGCAAAACGTCTGTCCGTGTGTCTGTGAATATTTTCTCCACAATTGATATTCCCCAATCGATCTGGCTGATGTCGCGGCCCCTTGAAGTTGAAACCGACATTTTAATTTTTGGGGGTACTTTACATGAAGCCCTTGGGACATTTCCAAAAGTTAAAATAAAAATAGCCCCATCTTTTTTTATTAAATTTTGTTGTTTGGTAATGTGAAGGACGTTTGAAATAATGTTGTAGGTCTCATTGTCATTGAAAACTTGGATTTTTGGAAAATTACAAAAATTCCATTTTTTTTTTGGTATCTTCTTACGGCTACAATTATGAAGACGGATTTTCCCTCAATGAAATGTGTTCCTCAAAGATATATTTTGAAATAAGGTCATGTACAATTTTTCGAAAATTTGACATTTCACACAATTTTGCGAGAAAGTACGTGCTAGTTTTTTATGGAAATGGCATGCATAATTTTTTCTTCTGAAAATCCGTACAACTACGGGACTCTAGATTGTGCTATAGGGACTACATATCTAGGGATTTTACGTACTTGTCAACAGAGCTTCTAGTGGTAGTCAGCATTGTTTGAATTGACGCCGCAATGACGTGATTCTTTGCTAGTTTTTAGTTGCGTTACTGGTGTTTGTGTTTGCTGTCACAACCACTGCTGACCAATCCAGGACAATTATCGCAATTTACACACTAGTACGACGAAACGCCAAAACTATTAAATTCGGATGGAAAATCAAACGCGCGGGAACGGCGTCTATGCGATACGCGTAGCTACGTTCAATTGACTTCCGCGAAACTAGCGCCACATAGTATAGACGAACGACGAAACATTCGCCTCGATATCCCTTAATTTTTTTCAATACGAGTTAAATAATTTTATTTAGTTAACTAATTTCTCTACAGATACCGTATTGAATAAACACCGCTCGCCATTTTTGTGTCAGTGTTAAACAGTTGGATGGAAATTGTATTGTAAAATCAAGCTTTAGACAGTAAACGGAATGAATTCTGTCATTATAGTCTAGTCAAATGGTAGAAAATAGGGGAAAGTTTTGGTGTAGTTTTGATTTTTGGGTCCTATATGTTTTTGGGGTCGCTAAACACGAATTTCATGTTTGTTAACAAATGGACTATGGACCTAAATCATATGCTATGTGCTGCAAACCTATGTGCTGTTCAGAAGAGTGAAATGTAACATCAGAATATTTTTCAATATGTTCACAGACATGTTGTAAAGACGTCATTCCCATTGTCCATCTCGCCAATACACCTTCCCCTACCTCACGACCATGTGTCGATGAAGGTGAGGTGCATCGGGTTCGAAAATATTTAATTTTCGTTTTACCTTGTTTATTACCAACTATGCTTTTTTCAGTTGGAGTGATTCAACAGCCCTCATATTTAGTAACAGGCAACTATATTGCTTGCAAGGGTAAGTGAGGTGCCATTCTCACAGTAACATCCAATTATTTTTTGCCTTTGGGTTTAACGCGCGGTAGCGGCGCAACTGTTTATCAGACAAAGAACCTCTAAGTCCTAAAGTGTAGACAATTGTATAATATTTCATTTCATATAAGGTCAATATTTACGAAAAATGCGTAGTTTCTGAGGTAGATTGTGATAAAATGCAACGAATCCCATTTTCACAATTTTCTTCATAAAAACACGAAAATTCACGTTGCTCTAGCGGCTAAATGGTACGTTGGAGAAAAAAATCCTTAAGACATAAAGTGTAGGCAATTTTATCTTCTTTAATTTTGTATACGACTTTTATTTACGAAAAGTGGATACTTTTCGAGTTATGTTGAAAAAACTGAAAAATGTCGGATTTTTGACAGGTTTTTTGCGAAAAAAACGTATTTCCGGGCAAAATTTTTGTTAACAAACATGATATTCGTGTTCAGCGACCCCAAAAACATATAGGACCCAAAAATCAAAACTACACCAAAACTTTCCGCTATTTGCCGTTTTTGTGCACCGTTTGACTGGACTATTAGTTTTAAATGGATGTTATTTTATTTACATTCCTCCCCGCCACGCCACACCGTGCTCCACCCCATCCACTCCGTCCTCACGTCCGCTCCGCTTCTCCGTCCGCCCCCCGCTTCAGCGCTCGGCAATTCCCCTCCGCGGCGCCACATAAGTATGCGGCATTTGTAGGGTACCGAGTGTTCGCCGAATCATGAGCAGGGGGGAGATCTTTTTGCCCGTCTGGCGGCGCTCGCCCTACACGCAGCGTTTCGGTCTTTGAGGCACATCAAAGGAGGCTAATCGAGATTCGGGGAGCAGTGTCTCGGTGCTCACCGAATAACCGCCGTCTGGCGCCGCCGTCAGGGTGTTTTTCGAATTCTATAATGGTCATACTTTTCGAGGAACTTTGTTTAATAAAGAGAGACGTATAATTTGAATTATACTCCTAAAATTGTTAAAGGAATCGGATGTCGAATATTTGTGAATGTGGTTCTGTGTGGAGGTGGGTTTGCGGAAGCTATTGTAGTTGTTTTCTCTTATCCTTTGGCTGTGTAGTGCAGACGTGACGATCATACGAGTAATGTTTCATAAAGAGAGGAGTGTACTTTGAATTATACTCCTAAAATTGTTAAAGGAATCGAATGTCGAATATCGGTGAAAGTGATTCTGCATGGAGGTGGGTTTGCGGAAGCTATTGTAGTTCTGTTTTCTCTTGGTTCTCTTTGGCTGTCCAGTGCAGACAGGAAGTCGGGCGAGACGACTGGGCGGAAGTGGACTGAGACAAGCCGAGGGGATGGGCGCGGGGGCGTGCGTGCAGATGGAAGCCAGCGCGCGGGGCGCAGGGGTGGACCGGCCGAGGTTTGGGCGCTCGGCGGCGGGGCTGCGCGGGACTCTCGGGCGGGCCGGTTTTCCCTTTTTGACAACCGATGTGTGCAAGACTGGACGGCAGTTGGATTTGACTGCGTGCTCGCAGTTGTATGTGTCTGTGCCGACTATTCCTGATCAAACGCATACCTGGGCGAAAGCATTCGTGCGGAAGAACTTTTATCTGACTAGAACCCCTGTTCCCGAAATGCAAAAATCACCCCTCTGGGCGCGCGCGTGATGTCTCTCGTCCAGAGTTCTTTAGACGGTGGATTTCTGCATTGTGTACTCGAGACACTGTCCAGATTCGATTTAAGGGGCCTCCGAGATACGTTTTCCATTGCAGTAAAATCCTTTGTTTGATCTAATTCTGCATGCTTTATTTTTTTCACATCTCATTTATGTAATTTGTAATGATTAGAAAAGAAAATTGAGGATTGAGATGATACACTATTGGAGTTCATCAATTCAGGGAATGTGCATCATTATCTCACTCTGCGCAATTGTGAAATGCCTTTTTCACTCTACCTGGACTTTTCCGTTTCATAAGTCAATAAGTATTCTTCGTTCTTTGAATACTTACAGAATCATATTGCAGAATTATATTCTTTCATGTATAATTTTCGAGAGCTACCCGTATTTCTCCGAATTCGTGCAGTTGCTAAGGAAAACGCGATACGCCTGATTCGTGGAACTTTTGTTCTCCCCCAACGAAATGGAATAAACTGTTTGTAGTGCCTCATTAAAAATCCACTTAGTGAATTCAGTCTAATGAAAAAGTGACCTCTTGTATTTATAAAGTCTTCATTATATTTATGCGATTATATTAATATAGAAACGTCCATTTATTTTATTATTATTATTATTGTTATTATTTTCTAAGTTATATTTCCGAATTTGTAGTTTAAATAAAACTCTGAAATATGTAATGAGGTGTGCGCATGAGCCATTCGTATTCAATCTTTTGCTGAGTGGGACGAGATGATGTTTTATAGGGATGCACAGTCAAGTTACTCTTCAGCTGGACCTCACCTCATTACCATACACCATTGAATCCATACACTTCGAGGAGGCGGTAGCTTGTACACATTTGTTTAATGTAGATTTTCCATTGCAGTGTTGACGTATTAAACACGAGAAAGGGCATTTGGATTGTAGTGAACGTGTGCTCAGGATTACGATTTGTAGATTTCAACTGGAGGTCGCTTGCAAACATGCCTCCTGCGATACTGGTGCGTCTTTTTTTTCTCTTCGTGTAAAGCGCCTTTTTACGACTGTGTAAATGACGTTGACAATGGAATCCGATTTGACGCAGAACGAAGTGTGCACTGCGTCGTCCTCCGGAGGCGCTGTGCGCGTTGTTTACGACGCCACGCCACGCCGCGCCACGCCACGCCACGCCACGCCACGCCACGCCGCCCCGCGCGCCGTGGCTGGTGAGGGCGTTAATGCGCCTTGGCTTTCCTCTTCCCAGCCTCCGCCCCCACCCACAGGCCGCGCCGCGGGCGACCAGCCGCCGCCTCTCCACGCAGCGCTCGCCCGCCCGCCTTCGCACGGCGCGCTGTGAGCGGGAGCCGGTGCGCCCGCCTCCCAACGCCACGCGCGTTGGCCTCCAGATATTCGACTGGCCCCGCCATCCCCACCTCCCTCCCCGGAGCTTCATTTCAACTTCGTCGGGAGGCGATAATGTCAACGAAATGTTGGCGGTTGAGGACACAATTTTTAAAAAACGACGCCCCTTTAATAAGTAGTCAGAAACGATTACTGACTACTTAATAATAATAATAATAATAACAATAACAACAACGTATTGTGTATGTATTTACCATTTTAGGATCGGATTAACCCGCCTTTTCCCTGTTCCCCTGCCTGAGCCCTGTTTTTTGAAGTTTATTATCTACACTTGAGGTTGAGGGAGACATGTCGCGAGCATTACGTCTATTCCCTTCACCCGTGTCTTGCATATTTGGTCTATCTGAGCTTTTCTTTCGTCACACTGCTGTAGAAATAGACACGATTGTAATGGAAAGTAACAACAGCTCTATATTTGCCCTGACCAGGAATCGCAGGGTGCATTTGTGTATGTCTGTATGTGTAGGTCTGTCTGTATGCGTGTGTCGTCCTCTCACCCCTCATTATCATCATCATTCCATCTTCATTACCCCCAGGGCTAACAACCCTGGGGGATAAAAATGGGATCTAGCGTAACTCTGATCCAACCTGAATTACACTCGCTTATCTATCCGGGCCACGAAAATTGACGTGTAACGTGGTCATAAATGGCCTATACGCGAATAATAATAATAATAATAATAATAATAATAATAATAATAATAATATTAATAAATTTAATTTATTATTTCAAAATATGATTCAATAGGATATACGAAATTAATTTAAGAAATACAGATGTCTTCACGCTTTTACACCACCAATACTGTCCCACGAACGAACATTTTAATTTTGCAGGAAACTACGCGAAGCACAAAGTTCACATCTGTACATGAAATGTAATTTTCTACTAAGTAAATCTAGCGCTGGGAAGAGAACGCTTGCGTACAAAAACCTGGGATGCTGGGATCTTATAATTATTATTTTTAATACAGTGATTTTAATATGAAGACTTATTTTCATTTGCAATTTCATTTCATAAATTTAAAAACTGCCCTGTGACTCAATTTTGCTCTGTACCGAAATCAGATGTTGCAAATGCCATTAATTTTAACATTTCTTTTTAAACCATTAGTCAACTAGTGAATAAAACTTAATTTTTGATATCTAGTAAAAATTTGATACCGTGTACTACTTGACTTCAATAGTTCCAGTTGATTAATTAAGAGAGATATCAACGGTGTCAATAATTGTGTGGTATCAATTATATAAGTATGTAATGTAAAATGCATCTTGGCATAAAAAGAATTGTACCCCAGCAGTACAGGAATGGTTTCAGAGATTATTTCTTCTTTTAAGAATCGGATAAAATCTATTTCTTTTACCAATTATTGTAAGCGATTCATTACGCATTTACTCGCCTCGTCCCTTCATCTATCCCTTTCTCCCCCGTTGGTAAGCCTTTTCTCGTGCGCTGTCTTCGCGCCCCTTTCCACAGCGCGCCGTCCCCCTCTCCCGGCTTCGCCGCGCGTTCAGTGGAAGTAACAGTTTACATCGGTTCGCCAAACTCGCACGTAAAAATAACCACGCCTGGCAGGATCACCCGCTTCGCCTCGCGCGCAATGCGCCACTGATCTCCGCCGTGGTCTGTCAGTTATGCTCTTCAATTTGATACGTCATTTTGTTTTGAACTGCCACGAAGATCCGATGCTCTAATGACGGAGACGGCGTGTGTGCGGGGACGTCGGGCAGCTCGCGCCCGCCCTCCCGCAGCCGCCACCGCCGCCGCGCTGGTTCGTTTGCTACTCGGCGGCGGCGGCGGCGGCGGCGGCGGCGGCGGGCAACGAAACCGGAAAGCAGTCCGCCCACCGTCAGCCTCGCCTTCGCCACCGCCGCCACCGGTGGCTCGGCGAGCTGCCCGCTTCGGCCACCTCCGACTCTTCCACAGTTCCCCGAAGTCTGCGTGTCGGAGTCTCCACGATGATCTGGGCTCCTTTCCCCACCGGCCCGCCCGCCCGCCCGCCCACCCTCGCATGCACGCTCGCCTTCGCCTGCTCGTCGCCGTCGCCCGCTCGCTGTCGCTCCCTGTCCCGCCCACCCTCGCATGCACGCGCGTCTTCTCCTGCTCCTCCTCGCCTGCTGCCGGGAGAGATGGCTCAGTGCATCTACTGATGCCACTGCAGTCCCTCTGAACGGGAGGTCCTAGGTTCGAATCCCGACGGCTGCAGAATTTTCGACACTAGCTTGTCAGCTAGGTCGAATTCAGTCGGCTGCTTTGATCTCTAGTTTTTCGTGGTTTCTCCGATCAACTCTATGCGAAAGCCGGAGAAGTTCCCTAACAAAAGGGCCACGGGTCGCGCGCTTTGTTTACTTCTTCTTCCTTGTCCTATCCTCACCCCCTTACACACACACACACACACACACACACACACACACACACACACACACACACACACACACACACACACACACACTAACAAGCACTATACCACACATGCCGGGAGACCGGTCGGGAGCTTAGAGCTTGTCCCGGCTGGGCCGGTGTCCCGCTGGTGGGAGATACCTGGTTGAGGGGAAACCCCGCTAGTCGACGGTAGGTCGGCGCCGGATCTCGCCATCCAACGCGAAAAGATCACTGCCACTTCCCGATGAAAATCAAGCACCACACTTATGGGACTAACCTGTAGACCTCCAGTTGACGCTCCCGGAATCACGAACAATCAATCAATCCTCACCTGCTCGTCGCCATCGCCCACACGCTCTCGCCTGCTCGCCCTCCCGCCGACCCTCCCATGCACTCTCGCCTTCGCCTGCTCGTCGCCATCGCCCGCTTGCTCGCTCTCGCTTGCTCGCTCTCGCTTGCTCGCTCTCGCTTGCTCGCCCTCCTGCCCACCCTCGCATGCCCGCTCTCCATCTCCTACTCCTCGTCTGCTTGTCGCCATCGCCTGCTCGCTCTCACCTGCTCGCCCTCCCTCCCACCTTCGCCTGCTCGCTCGCCTTTGCCTGCTCGCACTCGCCTGCTCTCCATCTGCTCGTTCTCGCCTGCACGCCCTCGCCTGCAAGTTCTCGTCCTCGCCTCGACGCCGTCGTTCACCGAGCGAAGTGGCTCAGCGCGTAGCGCGCTGACTTCGCAGTCGGGAGGTCCGGGTTCGATCCCCGGGCCGGCCATCCTGACCGGGGTTTTCGTGGTTTCCCTCGGTCACAAACGGTTCAAAATCTGCACGATCACCTTCCGCCATCATCCCATCCTCTCCTAATTCATTAATAATAATAATAATAATAATAATAATAATAATAATTCACAGCGGGGACAAAGTGGTCTACCACACGTGTCCCCTGGGTAACGCTAAATGAGCAACAGTGATTTTCCATCAACGCGCGTGACCATTGTGGGTCACATCTCAGCGCGTCACCAAATGGCTAACATGCCAAGGGTGGGCGTTGGCACACAACAACAGCCTCGACGCCGTCGCCTGCCCATGCTCGTTCTCACCTGCCCGTCCTCGCACGCTGTCGCTAGCAGTGCAGGCTCGCTCTCGCGCTGCCTCGTGGAGCGTCGCAGCTTCGTTCCGCGCCCTTTGTTGCAGTCGATTTCAATTTGGCTGGCGGCGAACACTAGAACACTAGCTCTTTATGCCCCGATGTCGGGAGCCGGCGCGGCGTGCCTGGCGGGCGCCGGGCGAGAGGCTCGCACCCAGCGACGTCGTAAAAGGTTATTCTGGAGCGGACAGGGCATCGGGTGCCACTGCGCTCCCGCCCCGCCCCTCTCCGTTCCTCCCTGCTTTCCCCCTCCTTTGCCCCTCCCTGCCCTGCCCTGCCCCGCGCCGCGCCGCACCTACCGAATAAGGCCAGCACCAGCGCGCGCTTCGCCGCACGACGCCCGGCGCCTCGCCGCCAACGTTCTGCTATCAAGTGCATTTTCCCCGCATTTCCCGATGGGGGCTCTTTATTATTTTGCAAATTCCTTTCCTTTTTTTCATTTTGCTTAAATTTTCGATTTTTCTCATTTGTTAAATTGTTCGTGTTACTTGTTCTTTTCTCCTCTCACTCGATTAGTTCAGTTCTCTTTTTGGTGTACCTGTAGTAAACGTAAATATTCTGCTGTGTCCTTAGTGTGCAGTGTACCATACATGCGTTGTATTTCCCGTTGCCCAGGGTACAGGGTTTTTGTTAATTTGAAAGTCAGATGCCTGGTAGTCGCACACCGTGGGCGTGCGCAAAGGAATGCCTGGGGAGCTGTACCCTCACTGAAAATTTTGAAAAGAGGTCTCTGTAGCCTCGCGTAATAGAACATTTTATTTCCGAAAATGTGTTATATCCCAGATAATAGTGACATATGGAGCATTTTTAAATGGCCAGCGATGACAAACGGATGGACACTTTAGTCTAATCCTACATAGTTACCGCATCAATGTTTAAGTAAGTATTATTGCCTTATTGACCACTGATAATATTATTGAAAACTTTTGAACGTTTTATTTAGTTGTAATAGTCAACACACATTGGACGATAGTCATTAACTCGTTGACTAGCTTGACTTTTTCAGTAATTAAGATTAATTTTTGTGTATTTATGAATTAATTTTTAAATTTAAAAATCGCCAAACAAATTAAAATCGGCCGAAGAAATGCGGCCAAACTGGAGCCGATCCCTCCTACAGTATTCCAAAAATACATTTTAAAAACTGACTGAAAATAAGGGGGTATAGGTATTTCCCCCCCCCCCCCCACCGCCAGTCGTGTTTTCGCAGCACACGCCCAATATTGCACACTGTCCGCACTCGAGCTGTTGGTAGAATGGATGCTTTCCTACCGACGCTAATTAATACTCGATCGTTCTTTCATCTGCTTGTTATTAAACGGCAGGATTTTGTATTAAAATCGTTTTTGAACCATTGACCTGTGATGGAACAAATGACATCGGCAAGGGGTACCTTCGGGGCTGTCGTTATATGTTGATTGTACGAACAATGTTAATTTAATCGCAGAGCGAGTCCCATCAATATATTGAAAGTAATAAGTTAGCGCAAGAAGCTTGAATGAAAGATGTTACACAAGTGAAATACTTAGAAAATGGCTTGCAAATAGTCGTATCGCGAACTGTTGTTCATGGAGATCGGGCTTATGTATGGCGTTTGATGTTTTTCAGATTTAGCAATCGCGGATCTGTGGAGATATTTATGGCCCCTCCCCCGAGCGTCCGCGGCAGCTGTTGGCTGTTTGCGCTGGCCGGCGCCGCGCTCCGCCCGCACTTCGTGGAAGGTGGCAATCGCTTGTATTCTTTGCCGGCCTTCCGCAGGGCGTCCGCGCGCGCGTGGCGGCGAGGCCGGGGACGGCGCACGGGGTGCACGCTACGGCGAAACGCCGGGCGTTGTGGTGCGCCAGGCGTCGCTCCCCGTTAGCGCGGCCGGGAAAAACCGCTTACAATAGAAGAAGTGGCGATGGCCGTTTTCACTAAGGAGGAGAAAGTAAGCCGCCCCTGCCCGCGGCCGCCGCCTCGAGGATCGTGGGGTCCCGTCCCACCCGGTGTGCGAATGGTGGCGCTTTTCCTTCGTGCTTGGGCTTCGTCCGTCTTGGAACGTTGTGGAGCTCGTTAGCGTCCCGTACCATTTTCACAGATGTTAATGGCAGTTGCATCTGTTTGGATATTGCCTATTGTCTCAGAGACTGCCTGTTGCCGTAACTTGTACATCGCTGAATTTGTATTCCCATTCGTCCTCATTTACTATTTTCGAATAAAAGAAAACTATTCCTCGTTCACACTCATTTATTCAGTTTCCATATTTTAATTTACTTGTATATAAGTTTGCATGGAGTAATATTTTTTGTTGTGAAGTGTTTGACGAATTCTCCGTAAATATTTTCCGTCGGATAAGTTGCTGTTCTTCGTGAAACACTTCCAGTAAGAGCTTCAGGGAACCTTCATGTCAGTATCGTAATTTCTCTGTTTCTTAAATTACGGTGTAGACATCCATATTGTGTGGTGTTACTTGTGACACGGTAGCAGGGATCGGAAAAGAAGCATTGGTTTGCACATTTTTTTTAGGAATGTGTGAGCTCTAATCACCACTTTTCGTTCTCCTCCCATTCCCCCATTTCATTTTTCTTTCGATTTTCCTTCTCCCTCTTCCTCAGACAGCAGCAGCGGCCAGCGTACTGCAGTCTCAAGTGCTGGCGGCTGGGGGATACGAGAGATTATTTCGGTCGGTGGGAAGTTTGCGGAGAACGCGTCGGAGGCGGCGTTCATGTCTGCGCTGCTGTAGCGCGTGAGTAGCGCGAAGTAATTATCCCGTCGGTGTTTTGCAACGCCTGCGCGTACCTGCCGCGATTGACCTTGATCTGCCATGGCGGCGGCGGCGGCGGCGGCAGCGCTGGCGGCCTTGTTCTGACCGACGAATGCTCCGGAAGCTGCCAGCGAGGTGAGGCGAGGCGAGACGTAGCGAGGCGAGGAACTTTTCGCGTGGAAATGCGCCTGGCAGCCCTATGGAGTGTGGACGCACGTGGCCCGCCGCCTCGCCGCCCACCGAAGCGGTAGCCTGTCGCCCCTCCACAGGAGGCCCTCTGCGCACGTTTTTAGGCCACTTATGTACGGAGATGAGAAAGTACGTAAAAAAAGGAATTAGGCGCGATTACTTGAAAACTGCGTTACGAATTGCAATATTTGTTCTACAAGAGATTTAACCCCCGAACCTTCTGTTATTCAGAAGCACAAACCGATGGAACTATTGAATCAAACGTTACTTGTCAAATATTATTAATAAAATAAAAAATAAAAAATATAATAATAAAAATAAATATATAACATATAATATAAAAAGAATAATTAATTATAAATATCATTTCAATTATAAATTACATGTTCAGCATGTAATTAATAAAATTACAGTTACCACTACGGGTAGAGATGTGCCGTTCATATACGATCTAGTTCAAACGAATTGATCGGCGCTTTGGGCCGGAGCCACGGTGTGGATAGTGTCCACGGTGTGAGATATTTCTTACACCGTGATGGTGCCATGAAAATTCTCCCTTACCTTGGATGGGAGCCTCTCGTTCAGCCTCGTCAGTGAACCAAATGATCTTACCCACTCATTTAGTTCGTGACGAGCGAGTAGTTTGCGAGCGAAAAGAACTAAATGGGCATATTAAAAAAAATCATGATTACATGCGATGTAACGATTACAATTTTATAACAAGGAGTAAATTACGAGTAAAAAGTGCATTCTGCTAAAATTACTAATAAAGTAACTGTTACAAGTAATTGAATTACTTTTGCTCAATTACCCCCCAACAGTGCGGCGCACTATTTTCGCGGACAAACGAAACGAACAGGAAAACTTTTGTTGAAAATGTTGTTTCTGAGATTCTGTTACCAAAATAACAAATATCACTCTTTGTTATCTATTCTCCCTTTGTCGCTGTAAATAAGTTAGTTGCCATTTGAGTTGTGACACACGGTCAATTCAAGTATCGATCACTGTAGTTGCAGGTCACCTGCTATATGAACTGTAAATCGATTCCGAAAGCCAGTCTGCGCTTTGACGCATCAAATGCATCGACTAATGGAATTTCTTAGCCTTATGATGTGTTCTGTGCACTGCTCCAGCCTCATGATTCTCATGCTCCACTATGCGAAAATTGCAGAATTAGTTTAAAACGGGCTGCCGCGCACAGCCACGTGGTCCCGTGCGTTTGGTCCCTTTGGCTCCAAAGCAAAAGATTGAAAATTCAATTTTCCGTTGTGGGGACACCTACGGACACGCTACTTGCGCTAAAGTGTCTAAAATAATTGAGTTCAAATTGTGATTTTCAAGAAAGGCTTATATATCAGATTGTGAAATCATGAGTTTTGACTGAAGCTGAAATTAAGTCTAATGCTTAAAATAGGTGAATTTGAACTTCATTGAGTAGTGGTGTTCGAGTTCAACATTAACAAGAAACCACAGTACCATAAGCGAGTTGCCCTCTAATGCAATTGGAGATACGAACATATCCATAGGATCCTGTGGATATTTCGGAAGTTGATCTTTAACATTTAATTGGTGATGAAATGACAAAGGAGTTCAAAGTTACTTAATGTATAGTGTAATGTTTTTTAGATATCAAGATTTATTAATGGTTTTGCATAAACTCAAATCGTGGGCATTAAAAATTCCTAAGATAGTCAACCCATATTACTTGAAAACTGCGTTACGAATTGCAATATTTGTTCTACAAGAGATTCAACCCCCGAACCTTCTGTTATTCAGAAGCACAAACCGATGGAACTATTGAATCAAACATTACCATCGTGAATGTTTAACGATCTTATATGCAATCTGTAATATACACTGTAGGATGAAAGAGCCTATTGAATTCCTGTTGATGAAATATCATCCTATTCATACAACCTGTATTAGCTCATGCCGTCTGGTACATGTGAATTTTTAACCTCCTTTTTAATTACGAGATATCTGCGCAAACTTGCCGAAACGTGAAGTTAATTTATTCCATTAAACATTCTGAATATAATTTTTAAGATAATAATTCAGAAAAACAACAAACTCGTTTGCAGTTATATGTATTAAGTTATCAATGTTACGCCTCTTACTACCGATTGGAGTCTGTTACGATACCAATATTTTTAATGAAACTCCAACAAAAAATACAGTACATTAATTTTATGACAGTGAATGGCATTTTCCTGCACTCTATCTGGATCAGTGTGAATAGAAGTTTGATGAACGGCTTTACAATTGTCCCTGTAGAAATTATTTTTTATAATTAGGTGTAAGGTTGTTAACGATCCACGTGGTATTTAACGTTCGCCGAACGTCCATGAAACACATTCATGAAAATTAACTTCTGTATTTAAACGTTCCATGGCGAGTGACTTTGGTGCACTTATTTTGTCTGTGCTTCTAACAAATCGATATTTTCTTTGTTATACATTCGCTGCTCTTCGCGAATATCCTTTTTCATTGTTCATAAATATTACTCAGTTCAGATTGGAAATTCTGAGTCACAGAAAAACATCAAAGTAGTAATTGTGGTTTATGAAAAATATCTCGTTTTAGCCTTTATTTTGTGTTAGCTTGAAATGATTAGGGATTGAGGGTTGTGGGAATACGAATGTTATTTGAAGGGCCCCGTGGGTCAGGGGGGCAGGGCGCGGGCGGGGGGTGGGCGAGTGGCGCCCCCTCAGCACCAGGGGAGCGCCGCGGCGCGATGTGCTTTCGTGTGCGACGAAAGTCTGGCCATCGATCTCGACGCTTCGCGCTGGTACCCCGCGCCACCCCGCGCTACCCCGCGCCACCCTGCGCCAACCCGCACCACCCCACGCCGCCCCACGCCATGTCACATCACCCCGCGCCGCATCACGTCACCCCGCACTACCCCGCGCCGCCGCGCACCATCCCGCGCTGCCCTGCGCTACGCCGCGCCAAGCCAAGCCGCGCTACGCCACGCCATTCCGCGGCATGCCGCGCCAAGTCGCGCCACGCCACGCCACATCACCCCGCGCCGCCATGCGCCACCCCGCGCCACGCCACACTACCCCACGCTACTCCACGCCGCCTTGCGCCACCCTGCGCCAGAGCCCCTGGCACTGCCGTGGCTCCAGACGGCCGGCCGTGCGACGTTGCCGCCAAGCGCCGCCACGCCCATGGCGCTGCCCTCAGGGCCGCCTGCCGCACATCTGCAGAGGCAGAAAAAACAAGAGAAGAAAAGAGGCACCCACTACTCTGCCTCTGGGACAGATCTGGGGGAAGCGTAAGTTCTGAGGAAGGCTGAAGAAGTAGAAAAAGGCGCGATGGATTGCCCTGAACGTCCAATCGCCGAGAAGAAGCGGCTGGCGCTGCGCGCGTGCTCGGACGAACAGCGCAGCTTGTGCGCCAGTGTCAGCCTCAGATCGCGCTTCGGCTTCGATCGGACGCTGCTTATTGCGCTTCTCCGCAATTGGTTTCTTTAGCACTTCGATATGCAATGTGAGTACTATGGTCCGATTAAAATAAGTTGGTGATTGACGGTTGCGCTTCTGAAGCTCTAGCTTCACATATTATGAGTATACGATTTGGTTACTTTTATAAGTATTTATTTCAAGTGTTAATTTTCGTGTCCAGGGATCACGTGCTCAGTGGCACGCAGCCTGTCAACGTCGCTCCTTATCATTCGCATATGGCAATCACCAACTTATTTTAATCGGACCGTATACATTTCGTGATTAGAAATTTTAGGGAATCAGACATTGCGAATTTGACAAAAAGTTTTTCGAATGCACTTACCATTTCCTCTTAAGTAAACAGTGTCCCTCCAATTTTCCAGTTGAGATTTGTCACGCATTCTTCGCTCTCGTTGATTCATTCACGAATTGTAATATCTAAATTTGTAATTGTTCAAATAATTGAATTTTATGAGGTGGCATTACGTTAGGATTTCATATTTTTCGTGACACTAGCGTTAGAGTATTGAATATACAGCATCAACATTAAGTATATTGTATCTCTTTTCGAAGTGTAAAATGTCTCGGTCTCCATAAAAATTAAATGACTTATGGAGGAAAATATTTATTTATGTGTTCAGAAGCGTTTTCATACAGTCAGTGCAGTTACAGATATTGAAAAAATTGTAAATGTTACAGTGCGCTGACAGACTAGGCGAGTGATTCTCAACTTTTTTTTATCGACCCTTTTTAATACAATGTTTGCTTCGTAGGCCCCTTTAAGTTTTCTCTATAATATACAGCATCCATAATCAAGACTCAAGAAATGCTCATAAATTCTGTCAAAATAACCATTTCGTACCCTAACATTCTCGTAAATATCTGGATTTTTTAGTTATCCAAGATGCTTCCGATTTTGAGTAGCTGAGTTCCAAATCGTGGAAATGCAGTGATTAGAAAATGTTGAGTGTTTTTTAAGAACTCGCTATATGATTTCTTCAGTGCGTATTGCGGAGAGTAGTTAAGCGATAGAGTATTTTGTGGAAGAGTATTTATAATTTCTTGAGTTTTCTAAACACCCTAATTCGTAAGGATGAAAAGAGGATACGAAAGAAACAGGAGCGAATTTGTATGTTGTTATTCCTTTTGCTTTATATCAGAAAGAAGTTAATTAAGTTCATTAATTTTTTTAATCAATGGGATCTTAATTTTGTGATACAGCGCCGGTTTATATTCCGCTATTGACTCCCAATCGACCCCTTGATCATCACGGACCCCCAAGAAGTCTTTACCAACCCCGCTGGGAACCCTGGACTAGACGAACGCGCTCCAGAGCCTCCACGAGAGCTTGTTGGAAGCACCCGAGTGGGGGTGCTGGGCAGGGGTGGATCCAGCCGATCATTTTCTTGGGGAGAGGGGCATCGTAGATTTTTGTTAAATAACAAACTTATGTGTTATTATATTGTATATTATTTATGTACTGCAGATACGAAACGATATATTATTATTTAAATAATTACATAATTCGAATATAAGTAAACATTTAAATCAATTTTGCTAAATAAAAGAAGTAACAAGCGAAAACTCTACGCCTTTGGGGGGGGGTGCCCCCCTGGATCCGCCAGAGGTGCCAGTGGATCCTCCGCCGCGCCCTTTCGCAGAAGGTGGAGCCGCTTTATGTGCGCGCGGGGACAGCGTCTTACGTGATAGGATTGATGTATAGCGCCTCCTGTAATGTCTGTGAAAGAGCGCCGGGGTTCGGGAAAACGAAGTTCGCCGCGCTCGCTCATTCTCATCGAGTCGCCCGCTCCGCAGGCGGAGCATGTGCTGGGCTGCGCCGGCAGGGGTTGCAATCAGATAGCGCTTCGATCGCATGAGGACGCGGGCCGCTATCTTTCCCTCTCAGCAGAATAAGTCGAGGCTTTGGAAACACATGAAACGATAAGAGTGAATTGAATAGACTATCGGTTCGGTATCGAAGTGGTATCGAGTTCAACGCTATTTGGCTTCAAATTCTAGGAAACAGGAAATGTCCTCTGAAGATGGAAACGAAGTCTTATTAGTTGTGTGACGCAGTTCTGATTGTGCGTATTCATTGTTTAACAGGCGCCATCGAACTATTTCTCTGAAGGAGTTCCCTTGCGCCGCCCACTGGCGCCACGCGTAGAGCCTCGGGCGAGGGGCCATGCGAGGGACCATGCAAGAGTGTATGCGAGAGTCCATGCGAGAGTCTATGCGAGAGCCCCCAGCTCAGACGTCGTAGAGAGCACGAGAACTCGAATCTGTAACTCTTGAATTGTGTCTCGATTGAGGTCCGTCGTCTCTACACCAAATGTACTAACGGAATGTCTCGTTTCTTCGAAGGAAAGGAATCCCCGGGCCGTAGTCCGAGAAAACGCCCTTGATTTTCAAAATTGGAAGAGCCATTCGCGTTAGCGGGCTTCGTGTGTCGTGTTTGATTTCCGTATAACCGTTCGTATTCATAAATCTATCAAAATCCCCATTGCCAATTTTCGATAAGTTGATAGGTAACTAATTTACAAGCTAAATATAACTGCCATGATCGAAATTAAATTATAAACATTAAAATACATTTGTACTATTAATCTATAGCTTTTCAATATATAATTTTTAGAATTTACCCATTTGTGGCCTAATGAAACACAATATTCTAACCTTATGGTTTTGTTTTTGTATTGTGTATTCAAACCCTGGTCAAGTTTAGGACGATATAATTGATGTGTGATTGAGATAAATACACCCATACAGACCAATGGTTGTTACAGTATGTCGTGTTGAATAATGTAGTTACATCCCCAAATCATTTCAACAGGGCTATCTCGAATATTTCGCTTTAGAATATCAATGTACATGAACTGATTCAGTATTATCTATAAACTGTAATTGCTCCATGCCACTGGCACTCATACGTTCCCACACGAGCACCGAACTATCGCTGTGTTTCACGGTGGGAATCAGTTTCCCAACTGCAGTTGTGTATTTTTCTCCCTTCATACCATTTCACCTCCATGCGTCGTCAATCCAAAAAATGGAGAATTTGATCTCGTCGGAAAGTACGACGTTTCTTCAAAAGTCATTCTCAAAATTTACATTATTTTTGCTGCAAATGCTAGGAATCTGTGCATGTTCATTTTCCTCACGAAAACGTCTTTCGGGCAAAGTGGCATTGCGTCGAAACACATTGTGCACAGTGCCAGGGGAAAATGTTTTCCCGCCGGACAAGTCCCCAAGACAAGATCATCTGGATAGGAGGTCTGCCGCAAAGACGGAGGTCCTTGTAAATGGATTAAAATCTTCACTTAACGAACAATGATCCGCTCATATTGTTATGTACACTTAGACTTGAGGGTGACTGTTTCGCGGTTTGTTATCTAAAGTTTTCCTCTCAACAAAATGGTCGATAAATACATATTCCGTTGATTTGTCGATTCCAGTCCGTCAAGATATCTCCCGTATCGATGCGTACTCATTGTGTCAACGGACTCAACCTTTGGATTCTTCAACAGAAAATCCCTTCCTTGGGGAATTTCACCTCCGTGAACGTATCCCTGCAGAGCCCAGACCAGGGGCGAGGGCAACTGGGGAGAAATATTGAAGAATAGCGCAAGCCGCTCACTTCCCCATTTTATATAACGAAATGCGTGTTATTAAACTTTTAAACCGAGTGTCAAAGGCATTGGCATCCCATTTCGACAAGCAGTAATTTTTGTTTTTATTAGTACCGATGTATTGGTTTTGCTTTGCGAAACAATTTTTATGAAAAATACTTTTTTGTTAAGATTGTTGTATCTCATTGACATTAGCTCCCACTACACAGTTTCTAGGGCCAAAGAAAAAGGGAATGCCTTAGGATCCACTCACGTTTTACACTGACTAGATTTTACTTTCTGTCCCGTCAAAAAAGAGAATGTTTTGTAACGGTGCGACTGAAAACTGCGAATTTTTCGGCAGAAATACTTTTATTACCAGGCTCTTGTAACGAAAAAGTGGATAAATTTTGTTCCTCTGCATAATAAATTATTTCCTCCAACACATTGTGTAGACAGAATCCATGTTTTGTGAGCCTTTTATCGAAAAATCGTTTGACGGCAGAACGTCTGTTCGTTTTGCGTAAAGAAATCTTTTATAAAAAAGATGCTCTTCAATGCTCATGTATAATTTTTGGAAAAAAAGAGTCGGTTTTGTGTAATTAGTGCTTGAAATTAATGCAAATCATAAAAAAAAAATTAAAAACGCTTCAAATTGTCTTCGAATTTTTTCACCCGGATAGAACAAACGACGCTTAAGAGTGGCGCAGGCCCCATTTTCGTAAATTCGAAAATTGTATATTTATATATTCGATAATTGTATCACCGTATTTTCGAAAATTGTATATTTAGAAATTATACGAGAAAGTCTGTCCTACTAGGAAGATCTGTTGTAGAGCCCAGTTTTAAATGAAGTCAATTATTTTGCCTGTTGGTAACGAGCATAAAACAGCGAATTCAGTTATAAGCATTTCATATTGTGAGACTATTTATTTATTTATTTATTTATTTATTTACGTCAAAAACAGTTAAAAACTGCGTGTGACGAGCTATGGGGAGAAGTGACGAAGCTATGGGAGACTAGTTATTAAGAATTGATAAATAATTACATGCAACTGCCTGACACATTCGAAAAATAAAAAAGATATTCACTTTTCGCCCACGTCTAATCATACAGTTTTGTTCAGGATGAAACGAGATAGGTAGACGCTAACTTGAGAGTCTTTGCGAACTCTTAACGTTACGTTCGAGAAAGATAGGCTACTATATTCCATCTCGTTTATCGCGTCATGTTGTGTGTACGATAAACGTTGCATTAATAGAGGTTTTCTTCGAATTTGTAACGACAGTGTGTGCTGGTATCGCTAAACCCCGTCATGTGGGCCAACAAAAGGCCGAACGAAATGGAAGTATGAATCAACAGGGTTGATGGGAATTTAGCGATAGCAGTACATTATCCCCTTTTAGTGTGGAACATTTTCATTAACGATACGCTTCAAAGGATTTCTATGGTAGAAATGTCATGCTCATTAAAACTTTTTTTATTTATTAAAATTTTATTAAAACTTTTTTAAGAATTTTCAAAATTAGTTGAATTTTTTGAACTCCCGACCTTCATTTTTCCGAAGTGTATTCTTCAAGATTTGACAGAAGTTCTAGCAGGATGCAATTTGCATTTGCAATAATAATAATAATAATAATAATAATAATAATAATAATAATAATATGCATAGCCAACAATGTAGGTTTACGAATTTCTGTGGAAAAAACAAAATTTATGACAAATATAAAAAATGCTCCTGAATTCCTAGAAACAGTTATTGGACAGGTAAAAAGAGTAAATAAATTCAAATATTTGGGAGAAATAATTCAAGAAAATGTACTAGAAAAATTTGCTGTAGAAGAAAGGGTACACAAAATGGAGAGAGCACATGGCATAACCAGAAACATTTACAACAAAAAGTCTCTATCTAAAAACTTGAAAATACGTTACTACAAAACAGTAGTAAAAACAGAATGTCTTTATGCAAGTGAATGCTTAGTACTGAACTATAAATTACATAAAATTGAAGTCCTAGAAAGAAGAATTATTCGCAAAATTCTCGGTCCGATAAGAAACACAGAGGTACGGAAATTAAGAAGTAATGAAGTTTATCGTACTATAGAGAACATAACCGAAACATTATGGAAGAGGCGACTGCTATTTTTTGGAGATTTATGTAGAATGGACGACAACGGATTAACTAAGCAGATTTTTAACTACCTTCGGAACAAGAAGTCGACATTAGTCTGGATTAAAGAAGTTAGGAAAGATTTAGAAAGAAACAATATAAGTGAAAGAGAAGCAGCAGAAAGATGTTTAAGAAGAAAGTGTTAGAAATGGAAGGATTCCGAGGCAGGAAGAAAAGAAGATAGGATCAAAATGGTCCGAGGAGAGAAAAGTGATACACAGCGAGAAGATGAAAGAGTACTGGAGGAAGAAGAAAGAAGGTCAAAGGAAGAAGCAATGAAATGGTGCGTGGTCCCTAGATGACCCAAACGAATGAAGAAAAAGAAGAAGAATATGCAACTGTTACTAATAATGAGGGAAAGTATGTCTTTTAGCTCCACTAGTAAGGCAAGACTCTTGGTTCAAAAATTACTGATAGTAAAAAAGTTGCACAGGTTGATCCTATCATTTTACTATACACCGTATAAAAATGGAATTAATTTCAAATTTGAAACAGAAATTAACAGTACGTTCGACTTAGAATGGACTTTTAATGACGATTTCAAAGAGGTATTATTGAATGTGATTGAACTGGTATATTGTAATCTGTATATTTAATTAACAACTTGGAGAGAATTTTCTCTTTCTGTTGGTTAGCTCTTCTAATTCTACTCTTGATTGTTTGTCATACTGACCCCGTAATTACAACTGTTCAAAATCTGCTCCTTCACTCAGCTTGTTTGAATTATCTACTGGCCCACACCAATCGTTAGGAGCTGGATATATTGTTACCAGAATGAGAGTTCTGGGAAAATGTTCATTTCATGATTTCTCAAGACGAGTTCACCATGCAGTTTGAATGCTTGTTCCTGGTGGTGGCAATGAGTTCAATGTGGATTTTTCTGTTAAGCTCGTTTCCTGCTAGGATAAATGTGGCATTTGTGCCGTTAAATACTTAATTTGATAAGTAATTTGACAACTCATCGACCCAGAGACAGAAAACTAATTAGATTTATATGTATCGTGTTTTCCGAGGGTTTATTTTGTGTAATATAGTATCTTGCGTCCTTCGTCTGTAACTGAACATTACTGAGGCATGCCTTTAGCGAAGGTTTTCCGTTTCATTTTATGTGTGCAGGCGCTCTTAATCCCCACTTGAAGCTCAACAGCATTTTTGGCAACCGACCGCTTTGAGCACCCTAGTTACTGCTCGAGCCTCCTCATAGCATGAAGGTGACTGGTGGCGAATCGATAACATGGCAAGGAAAATAACTGCTTTGGAAGAAGTTCCTTAGAAACGAAGAAGAGGAAATTTCACGGAATGAAATGAAAGCAGAACGTGGCAGGGTGACCCTGAGATTTTCCTCGTAGCCGTATTTAATTTCTAATCTGAACCTTGAAATGCCCAACGACGATTAAGAATGTTACAAATCGCAATTGGCGTCTTGTTATTCACAGTTCGGAGGATAGCGTCTGTGGAATATTGCGAAAACGAGAATGACGCAGATGGCGCCGCGGTACAGAAACGAACCTATCTGAAAGGGAAAAAACTCGCGCGGACAGCTTATACGATTACTATTGACAAATGAGATGAATTGAGTAGAGACCGGATTTTTTTTGTAATTACATCTTTTTGTCTACCTACTTACTGTTCTCAAAACTGTAATCTTGGCGAATCGTCACAGTCATAACACAATATCCAATATTTTCGTTACATATTTTTAGATTATTTAGTACTATATTACATATTTTCCTATTTTCTCAAAAAAAAAATATATTCCATCAATTTTCTTCAATCTTATTGCATATTTTTTCATGAAAGGCACTATTTTCAAAAAAATCATATTTTTTTCCCTTTGTTTTTACTGAGTGCTGTAGAATCGAGATGCGCTACGTGAAGACGCGGTCCCATGTTCTTACAGTCCGGCACGCCTGCTTCAGTTATCTCTCAGTGGCGGGAAGTGCGCGTCAGCGACAGATCGTTTTCACCTTTAGATGTGAAAAGTATCACTGACGCCGCGTTTTGTGACTTCAACTTTAATTTCAGAAAAAAACTTTGGCGATTGCCGACTTTCAAGACCTTGATGAGAATGCTGCACGCTGCCAGTGATTGTTTGCTGGTCGTAGAGAGCGCCAGTTTGTACGAGATCTTGTCTGGCTGTTAAACTGCGGTCCTAGATAATAAATGAAGCTTTTATTACTGACGAGAAAGTTGTATGGTGCAAAATATGCATCAACTTGAGCTTTCCAAATGATTTTTAAAAAAGTTTGTATTATATTTAAAATTTGTATAGGAAATATTTGATAAATGTAATTTCGTATTAGGTAATTGTATTTTAAAATTAGTGTAATTAAATATTCCGATTTTAAATATTTATTACATATTCTTACTGTTTTCTTTACATATTTTGGCATTTCACACTACATATTTTTTTGGTCTCTAGAGATTAGGTTTTCGACTGTTTCACGTGGCAGAATTTTTAGCCGATTGTTGCGGGGAGCTGGATCGTTGTTGTTAATCCATACACAACCATTGCCGCCTTGACTGCACGTTTCTACGTATCTGCGAAATTTGCTCTTCGTATGTAACTGGCTGATTCACAGAAATTAATTTTCCTAACAATAAGACACAAGTACGGGAAGCTGCGCGCTTCCCAGTTCTGCTGTTGCAGAAAAGGGCGGCGTTCCATTCCCTCATGTGGTGCGCGTTGCGTGTGCGTCCCTTGTTGCGCAGAAGGCTCCTTCGCCCCCACCTCCTGTCCGTCACCGTCCATACTCGGCTCCTGGGAAGGGACTAGTTGTGCGAAACTGGATGTACTTGCGCCACAGAAGTATACCGTCATGGGCAATGGCCTATGAAACCCACACCGACGTGTTTACCCGATGCTTTCCTAGCGTTGAATGAATATCGTATCTAACTTGTTATTGATTGTCTCATTCTGGCGTCTTTTCTGCTCATACATGCTTTTAATGTAACGTATATAGCAAAATTATTAATGAAGCTCAAGATAAATGAAATATTAATACGCTAAATCGTGTTTTCATTTAGAACTTGTGTAAGTCACGAAATTTGGACTCGTCTTCTTTGAACATTCTTTGCCTTAATAATCGTTTTGACGAGTTATTATTGCTGCTGTTTATCTTCAATTGCATCCTTTCACACGATGACTCGCAGAACCTCTGTACAAGAGCAAATTATCACTGTCACACACGAATTGTAAACACGAGCAAAGCTGTAATTTGGAGTCCGATGGAATTTTGCATTACCCTTCCGGCGGTCCATCTCGAGCTGTGAGTGACGTCATTAGAAGGGCATTGAACCGTAATTTTTGCGTTGTTGTTTTGGTTGAGAATGTTTTCCTACAGGGAGTTAGTCGTTGAGATCTTGCGGTGAGGCCTAGCAGGTGTTGGCATTGACGTCGCTCTCCCTCGACCCGACCCCGCCCCGCCCCGCCCCGCCCCGCCCCGCCCCGCCCCGCCTCATCCCTTGCGCTGACAGCGCGAGTGGGCGTCGTGGCATTACGCTGGTGGCAGTGGCTTATTCCTCGTCGCCGACAGCCTGTTTGCTGCTTCTTTTGCCGCCTGGAAAAGGACTTCGAGCATTAAATGTGACCATTTGTTCAGAAAGGGATCCGAAATTGGCAACTCACATTTTACAGTGGCCTGAAACAAAGTATCCGAGATGTAAAAAGGTCTATATACATTTAACTTAATTGTTTGCAATGTTTCTTTATTCGAACAATACGTTTTTATTTATAACTGGCATTAATAGCACTTTCTTAAATATATGAAAATAAGATCACATTTGTTTCAAAATTCGTGTTATATGTAATCAGTCGTTCATTAACATCTTCAGAAGTATTTCACATAGAATGAACTTTTTTAAAAATCAATAACTTATGACAATTTAAGAACTGAAATTCAAAACTGAAACCGAAAATCTATTATCACGTTAATTATAAACTATTTTCGTTAAACAACGGAAATACATAAAACTTTTTACATGGAATATGTGAATTTCTGATATCTCTTCTTTCAGCATAAGCCTATTTCCCATATCCCTGTGTTAGGAATGTTTACCACACATTAGAATCAGATAAAATACATTTGCTGTCTTCTCGGCTGTGGAGTTGATTCAATTGAAGATCGTGCCACAACATTCAGAAATTAGAGACAAGCATATATTCAACCCGGTACCCATCTGACTAGATGTGGCGGGACCCACACCAACTGGGTCACCCAGACCCGCAAGTTCTCTTTTAAAGAAATTTAAATACATATGATTAGCGTTGATATTCTGTCTTAAAACATACAACGAAAATATTTGTTTTATTATTAAATAATAATATGTTGTATTACATTATATTAATTTGAAACTCTATAACGTTTACAAATATTTAAGTACTACTTTTGAGAAATCTTTAATGAAATTTATTTGAAAATATCACTGCCATATTTTTACTTTTTCGCGCTTCAAATATGCACCACGGGCTTCTTGGTATTTGCTTCAGCGTTAAGAACCCGATTGCATAAATCCAGAAAATGTGAGTAGGCAAAGTTGCGAAGTCGCTTCGGTCTTAGTGGTGGATCCGATTGGCTGCCTTGAAAACTTTCTTTTCCTAGAGATGCGTACTTCCACAACCGAGTCGAGATTCACAGTCCCTGGGGCGTCGTGTGGGTTAAAGGCGATGCTCCTGTCGGGAGGTGCGCGAAAGCAGAAGCGAGTGCGAAGAGGAGCCGGCTGTTGACGTGACGCGCGGAGGTGGAAATAGGTACCGAGGCAACGGGAGGAAAGGGGGCAATAGAAGAGACAAATGATCGGGGTGGTTGAGAGGATCGTAATATCTCCCACACTCTCGAAATACTTTACACCTCGTGCAGAGAAAAAAATATTTTCTTCGTGATGTTTATGTGACTCTGCTCCTCCTTACCTAGTTGTCAACGTGTATGTTCATATGATCTAGTTCATACTGTAAGATTATATGTGGAGCAACAGAACTCCATAGTTCATTTAAATGTTGTTTAAAGAGAATCCGTAAACTTAAGGCTTTCTGAATATACACCAAAGATATGCTGCATCATAAAATATTCCTTTAATATGACAAATTGAGAAAATTGCCAGAAAAAAAATCCAGTGTAATGACCAATTGTACACTTCTTCGATGTTTTTGGGTGGAGCGAATACAGTGTGCGCCGTTGTTCGTCGCGCGGCAGTGTCCCGGCGGCGGCGGCGGCGCCCCGAAGGCAGTTTGCTTTGTGGCCGCCGCGGGGGGCGGACGCGGGGCGCAGATTTCATTGAAGATGGCTCCGTGCGGAACGCAGGGAATTCGCGCGCGTTATGAGGAAGCCCGGAGGCCTGCGTTGCGCGACTGCTGACGGAGTGGGCGTGGAGAGGGCGTGCAGATAAATCGCTGCTCGTCGAGCAGTGCTCTGGTATTCGAATATTTGGCCCTTTTTCACTTATTTTCTTATTACGAGTTCACGCTATATGAAGATTATTTAAAGATGGATTTTATGAAACGGGAGGTTAAAACTACAAATATATTGTCAGTGATACGCTCGAAGCCTCGATCTGCTAATTGTATCTGCAATACCAATGATACCTCGGGTCGTGTTAAATCTATGTGATGACACTTGCGGAAAGTTTAATAATGATACTGAATAAAATTATCTTATAATTATTCTTCCTTACTTCGTCTTGACTAGTTTGTCTTCTCTTGTCTCGTTTTTCTTGTCTTGCCTTTGTAAATCTCCCAACGATTACTTGTTTAACTGCAACTTCGTTACTTATAAACGCAGTCATTCTGTGAAAATAGCATTTGATGGCAGAGGAAGAAGTAGAGTTTGGACCGAAAGGTACAGGGATATTTCAAAATTCAATCTTCAACCATTCAAGTGCAGAACGCGAATTGAAAACCCTGAAATTAAAAAAACCCTGCGGTAATTAATACTTCTTAATTACGATAGTTAGAAAATTCATAAAATGAGTAATTGGCACATTAAATTTGCGCATTTCTGCGACAAACAGTAACATCGTTTGCTATCTACTGCCCTTGTTGGGAATGGCTATAATATTTGAATTACCAGGCGCCATTTGAGATCCCGGCACACTTCATAATCAGTTCATCAGCTTTAAAGGCTATCGACGGAAGCAGAGAATCGCGTTGAGGGCACCATCGCTGTCAGAAGGAAACACTTTAAAGGTTTCGCTACTGGGGAGGTGTGCATCAAAATCGGAGGTTTCTTTGTGTATAATGGCATGATTTGAGATAAGAATATTCCCTCCCCCCGCTCCCAGGCGTTTTCGTTTTTGTTTGGTTGCAACATTTTTTAAATGTACGAGCGATGATTGTTTACCACCATAACAACGAAAAGAAAAGTACACTTTAAGTGGGTGCGAATATTTATTTTGTATTAACGTTTGCTAGAAAAGTTTCTTTTTGGTCTGGAAGAAAATAAAATCACCCTTTTACATCTTCACTGGGAGGGGTGATTTCACCATCTTGAACCGTTTTTTCGCTTTTTTATTCATTTTATTACTACTTGCTCAGCATTGCTTTCAAGGTTGTTCATTCATGAGTATTTCACTTTCGGGATAATCATCCTCAGGACGAAACCAAGTCACTTTCCTTTGATGTTCATTTCAAGAGATACTTGGATTAAAATTTAATTTAAGGTGTTGTGTGGTTGTAATAGTTGTAATTGACTAGTTGGATTGTAGGGGGTTTTGAAAACATCTGTCGGGTATCGTGAAATTATTCTGCAAGGGTGTTTGTATACCTGATTTAGTTAGTATGTGCAAAATTGCAACAACTTTTGCAAAATTGTCATTATAGTACTTTTTATTCCCAAACAAACATTGATTGATTGATTACTAGTGATTCCGGGCCCGTCAACTGCTAAGTTCATTAGTCCCGTGCCTGTAGTGCCTGTTTTTGCTCGGGAGGTGGGGGGTGATCTTGCCCCGTTGGATGGTGAGATCTTGCGCTCACCTACCACCGGCAAGCGGGGTTTTCATGAGCCAGGACTCCCACTAGCGAGGCACCGCCCGAGCCGGAACTAGCTCGAAGTTCCTGACCGGTCTCCCGGCATGTGTGGTAGTGTAGTGCAAGTAAGTGTACGTGTAAGGGGAGAGGATAAGACGAACGGAAAGGGAAGTTCGCGCGCGATCCGTGGCCCGTATGGTAGGGTACGGCTCCGGCATTCGCCTGGTATTAATCGAAGAAACTACGGAAAACTACCGATAAGAGCAGCCGGCCGCTAAATCGATTGTTAGTGATTCCGGGCGCGTCAACTACTGAGGTCATTAGTTCCCTAAATGTAGTGTACGCTTTTTTCATCGGGAAGTGGCGGTGATCTTCACCTGCTGGATGTTGATATCCGGCGCCGACCTACCGTCAACTAGCGGGGTTTTGCTCAACCGGGTATCTCCCACGAGCGGGACACCGACCCAGCCGGGACAAGTTCTAAGCCCCCGACCGCTCTTTCGGCATGCTGGTAGTGTAGTGCATGTTAGTGTAAGTGTGTGTGTTTAAGGAGTGAGGATAGAAGAGGAAGACAGAAGAGGAAGGAAAGATCGCGCGCGGTCCGTGGACCGTTTGTTAGGGTACTATTCGGGCATTCGCCTGGTGGTCATCGGAGAAACCACGGAAAACTATCAATAAGAGCAGCCGGCCGCCAAAATTCTCCTCCAGACAGCGACAGAACCCGACCTAGCTATCTGGCCAGTGTCGAAAATACTGCCATCGTCGGGACTCGAACCCCAGGACATCAGTTTATGCCCTGAGTCACCTAAGCCGCTCAAAACATCGACAACAAAAACATCGAGTACAAAACATAGATGATTAAAAATCATCTGTGCTTTGAAAACATCGATATCGATGCCGCATTCCTACTGCACCTATGGTGCATCGAGTGATGCAGGAGACGGGTGAAATTACCGCTACGCGACGCCTGGGGCAGAGGGCAAACTCGTGCCACACGAAGCAAGAAAATATTTTATTCCTCCCTTACGGGCAACGGCAAGTCTTACTTCAAGGTGCAGATAGAAAAGTGGGCGATTGGAAATGCTTCTTCTAAAACTCATGACGGACTGTCCTCTCATGTTTTCCTCCACTCTCTTACGGCGGTAATTTGCAGCACGCTACGTCAAGTTGAAGCAATTAGAATTAAAAGATGGGATTATTAAAATTCGTCTCGCTTGAATAAAGGAAAACATTTGGGGCTTCTGGAGATGGATGAAGTTCCACTCCCCATAGGCACCGTGGCCATAAGCGAAACATTGCATTGCTCAGGGTCGTGTCGCCTGCGGTGTTCGCGGGTGGCTCCCCGCCGCAAGAGAAGGATGGCGAAGGCATGAGGTGGGGAACCAAGGAGTCGTTTCGCAATGTCTCTGAGGGATGGTGAAGTGGAGTCGCTTCGTTGCGAGTGCAGGGCGTTGTGGGCGGGCGTCCGCGGCGCGGCGTGCGCCGAGGCATGCCTCCGGAGCCCTCCGTGCACAGCCACATCAATTGCCGCCGCCTGACGGCGCCACCGCCGGCGCCACCGCCGGCCGGCGCACGGAACGCACCGCCGGCCACTGCCCCCTGCGGGCCGCCCCTCCCCCTCAGCCCACACCCAATTAGCCAACCCTTAGCCCACGATGGAACTTTTCTTAACAACTGCTCTTATAAAAAATAGTTTTTCTTCATTGTGTACTGTGTTCAGCCTAGTGAGCGGTTTTCTTTGACGTTCATTGATGCCAAACCAAATTGGGGGCGTGGTCGCTTAACACGTAGAAACGATTCGCATATATTTCACAGACTTTGGCTCACTTGTCTTCACGTTTTATTTTTGTAGTATTCTTGTCATTCCGCGAACAGGAGAATGTTCGCAAATCAATGTATTTATGTAGCTAGAATGCAAAAGTACACTTTTAAAAATTTATTTTTAAGAAATCTTATTTACATGCGTAATTATCTTATTAAATGTTGCATATTGTGAATTTTATTAAACGCATAATGTAAGTAAATAACGCGGACTCTCGAAATTTTGATGTTTATGACCTGTCCGTTTACACCAGTTTCATGACTTAATGCACACGCTTACATATTCTCATTTGCTTTTTGGCATGATTTGTATCAATTCTAACAGTATTATTTTGTATTATTATTTTGTTAATGACGTCATTGGAAAAGTGTAAAATCACCCGTGAAAACCATCTCTAATCTCCAACTACTACGTGCTCTGAACACGTAGGCATTCAAAACTGGTGCTTTAACCCATATCGCGGTACTTACGTGCTGCGGTACTGTCTTCGAGATTTTCGTAATTTTCTAGAAAGCGAATACTGTGAGGTAGCCACACTAAAATTTCAATACTCGATGAATTTCTAATGACATGTGACTTAACAAATGACTTGATGACAATATAAATAATTCGCACACATTCTTCCCAACATAAAATCGATATCTAATACATTATTCCTACATCGTATTACCTTAATTGAATATTGCCGTACAATAATATGGTTTAGTTTAGCTTGTTGGTTAATTGCTTGCTCGACGTTGCTCGAATACGTTTCTCTGGATTTTTACCACATTGTCAGACAATATTGTCATTGTGATATACTTAGTAAAGAGAGAGTGCTGTAATGCTACGTCAGAAACGGGCTATTTTTTCGACAGAAAACTCGTATTATGGGGCCCTGGGATCAAAAAAGTGGATAAATCTTGTTCGCATGTGTGAGCTGCTGAAAGGTAGAGTGGTATGAGTCACTAAAATCGCGATTTTGACTTATTCCATATTTGGATACTACTGGGTGAATTACGTCTTCCAGCAAAAGGGCACGTTTCTTAGTAGCCGCTCAACAGCATTGCGGGGAGAGCTGAAACAGAATCGTTGAATGTCCTGCGTGGCAAAATATGATGTTCTCTAAAAATTCCACCCTCTTGTAAAGTTCCAAAATTTCCTGTCCCAAAATTCCGCCCTGTCAGGTCCTGTATATCAATTAACGTCTCAGTATCTCTCATGTAGTAAATTACTTCTCTAACACGTTGTCTACTCAGAATCCACGTTTTGTGGGCCCTAGATACCGAAAAATTGGTTGACTGCAAATTGTGTGGTTGTGTTTGTGTAGTATGTGTGTCTGTCTCTTGTCTATCTGCCTGTGTCTGTCCACCCTTGGTCAATGCTAGCGCCTAAACCGTTCAGACGATTTTTTCGAAAAGTGATATTTCCCGATCGATTTGACTAAAATTGAGGCCCTACAAGTTTGAAAAGGACGTTTTTAATTCTTGGCACTTTTGCATGAAGCCTTAACATTTTCAAAATTTTCCCAAAAATGAGTCCTTTTTTTAAATTAAACCTTTCCTTGTATAGAGCACAGGACGCTTAAAAATGGGGCATGTCTCATTTTTAAACCCTCAGAATTTTTGGAAATTGCATAAGTCAAAATTATTTCTCTGTCTTCCTTCTTCCGTACAAAACTATATTGAAGATAGAGATATTTTCCTAAATAAAATCTGTTGAAAGAAATCTTAAATAAGGTCATGTACAATTTCTTGAAAAATGGGTAGCTTCTGGTATTTTTGCGTGAAATATATGCAGTTTTTAAACTGTTTTGTTTCTCATAAAATACTTCAATTCCTTCCCCCCCACACACACACACACATCTAGAAGCCAATGATGTATATATTAAAAAATATAGTAAAATATAGCTGTTACTAAATTTCTATACTAACGAAAGTCATTACTAGGGCCCGGATAATCATGTACTAAACATTAGGAAAATATGTACATATATATGTATTGTAATGTACAGAAATATGTACTAAAAAGTAAGAAATATGTAACCCTTTAATTATTATATCAATTCGACTTAATAAAATACTTTTGCTTAAATATTGATCTGTAGACTTAATATACTCCTAAAGACCAAAATTAAAACATAATGCTCCTCATAATTCTGTTATTTACAATGATGTCTGTAACATTGAGAAACAAATATTGGTTTCAAATACTTAGAAATGAAACTTTTCCTATTATCTGTTCGAGGGCCTTGCACCGACTTAAGTGTTCCCCGTCGCCTCTCACCTCAAGTTACTGGTGTATATTTAAACTTTGTCCCAACATGTCACTGTTCAATGCTATTCACGGATTAGGGAATAAAAACAATGCTGGTTGATATTTAATCAATTGACTCTTAGCACAAATTCCGCTTTCTTTAAAGATGCTCTTACCCAAGACGCTATTACTAGATTTCTCTGAAAAGATACACCAAACTTTGCCTTTGGCATATTCCCAGTCTGCGTTACCACAAGGTTTAAGCCAATCGCCGTGAATTATTTTCTGCCCTTTTCTTATCCAAAAGCTGCAGTGCCACATCGTGATTTTACTTCAGATTTTCACCTCACAGGGATATTTTACAAACAAAGGTTTAAGCTCGCGTGTAACAAACTAAGAAAGAAAACTATCAATGGCGTTTTCTGAGCAGCGTTGGTGCGTGTAATTTTTGTCGAATGGTATTAAGGTCAAGGGAGACCTCTGGAAAATGCGTCGTGGGCGCGAGTTATCGCCTGCTAGACATCATTTTCATACGCCAACTTCCTTTCCGAGCAGTATTTTGTTCTCTGTTATATTCGTGCTGAAATCTAGATACTGAAAGCTTTGGAGTGCTATAGTGTCTTGCCCTTTTTTAGGATATTGCGTGCTGCGATATCAACATATTTACGAGATGCAACATATTTACGCGATGCAATAGCGCCAATTTACAGATGAGGCTGCAGAAAAATTGTGTTTGACAAAGCTGACTTGTTTGTCAGGGTGATTCCTTATCAAAAACGTATAGAATAAATGAAGAATTATACAAAAAGAATTCAGAAAAACGGAAATATTAAGAAATATTTAAAAATATGCACTTTTGAGTAAAATATGTAAATATATGTACTTTCGGGTAAAATATGTAATTATATGTACTAAAAAGTCAACGTTTTTAAGCACTAATGTACATGTAACGTAAATATATTGTGTTTTTAACTTGATAGAGTTAACTTACGGAAATATGTAATTACATAATTATCCGGGGCCTAGTCATTACATATATCAATTATTTATGTTCTAAATATTAACTGTAAGGCAACAAAGCCCCCCCCCTCGCGGGAAAATCGTGGGTGCACCTCCTATTGTAACAATTGTTTGTGTGGTATATTGATGCTGTTTCGCCGTCTTGACAACAATAGTTTATAAAGAAAACCCCGTCAGATTTCATTGTTAACGTACAATGCACGAGTCATTCCATTTCGTTCATCTTCACCCTTCATGCCATTTGCACCGTAGTATCGTTATGAGTAGAGACCGAATTTTTATGTAATTACATTTGTTTGTCTTTCTACTTACCGTTCCCAAAATTTTAATCTTGACGAATTGTCGCCATTCTTACACAATATCAATATTTTTCGTTACACATTTTTACATATTTGGTACCATATTACACATTTTACATATTTCGCTATTTTCTCAACATATTTTTTTATTTTATCAATTTTCTTGCATATTTTAATCAAAAGAAGTATTTTTTTTAAAATTCAGCATTGTTTCCTACATTATTACTGCGTACTCTGCTCGTGGTATGCTTAGTGAAGGCAAGGTCGGATATTCTCACAGTTCGACGCGCCTGCTTCAGTTATTTTACTGGCGCGAAGTGCAAATCATTCTCACCGTTAGGTGTGAAAAATATCATTGACGCCGCTTTTGGCGACCTTTTGCACAATTTCCAAGGAACTTGGCGATCGCTGTCGTGTAATACTTCGATCAGAATATTCCATGTCGCAGTGATTGCTGGTATTAGATATCGCCAGTTTGTACGATGGCTTCTATTGCGTCGTGTGGCTACTAAACTACATTCCTGGTAACAATTTGTGAAGGTGATGGAAATGTTGTATGTGCCAGTGTGCATCAGCTTGTGCTTTTCAAATGATTTTTAAAAAGTTTTCATTGTTTTTAAAATTTGTATAGGAATTTTTTTCTACATGTAAGTTCGTGTAATGTAAATGAGTTTTATGATTAGAGTATTTTAATATTACAGATTATATCCGATTTTACATATTTATTACATATCCTTACTGTTTTCATTTCATGTACGTGTTTTGACGTTTCATACTACATATTTTCCGGTCTCTAGTAATGAGAAACATTTTGAATTAGAAACATGAATTTTGTATTAATTATGAGTATGCAAAAATAGATTGAACGAGGTATACCTAATTTTGTCAATCTGCCACACCAGAATAATCCAAACAAAATTCACAAAATTGATTTCACTTTTTGTTATTTTCCCTCCAAAGTAGTTTGAAACCAATACACAAATCGTCGCCAGCACTTTTTATAGTTTTAAAAATTTCAGAAATATTTTGTAGTGATATAACATTTTCCTCCAGACAGGGCCGGATTTACCTTCAAGCAAAATAAGCAGTTGCTTACTAGGTCCCCCGCTTCGGAAAAAATATAGTATATATTATAAAATGTACTTCATTCAATTTTCTGCAGTCAAGAGTAGACAACAATTATGTGATGGAAACGATAAGAAAATAAACATGTAATTGAAGACATGAAAAATGTATTTAAATTAAATAGTATAAAGTATGTTCAATATTTCAAGCAATTTGTTAATTTTCGTTTGTATTTCTGCACAAATATTACATTATAATGAGTTTTTTTTAAGTAAATCTGGATAAATTTTTCCGGAGGGATGGCCCCAAAGAGATTTTGTGCTTGGGCACTTCACAGCACTTCACATCCGGCTACCGCGTCGCAGGGGAATTTTTTGTAGCAAAATCATTAATTTTATATGAATCCAGTACGTATTATGAGTCCGAAACAAACTTTTTCAATAATGCACATCACTCACAAGTTTGTTTATTTAATGTGCGAGTGGAAGGATGCGACAGTCATGATTAATGTTACATTTTTGTTGAATTCACCTATTATATGAAGCGCAGAAAAACTTAAAAAAAACTTAATAAAACTAGTGGTGCTACAGACAAGCGCAGATTATCCTGTATTAGTTTTCTATTTCTTTTGGTCTCGACTAGCTATTCGGACTTGACACACACTCTTGCCAGCTGCCATCTGTCGCCCCCCAAAGTTGTGTGTGTGTGTGTGTTGTTGTTTGTTTTGTTGTTTTTTTTTTGACATTTTCTTAATTTGCCGATTTCGTAATAGTAGAACGGAAATAGTTTGTTAAGAATATTAAGGAACAGTAAAACGTAGTCCTAAATGCCAATTTTCTTTGAAAAAAATTGGAGCCGTTTTTAAGAACTTAATGTCACTTTGGGTGAAGGGTTTCAAAGCAATTCAACCTATTTAAATTGAAAATCGTCTTGGATCAATTTTCAACATCTTATCCGGCGGTAGTCTTTCTTATCCAATATAATGTGTTGGTGCCAAAACAAATAAATATTCAGAATCAGTATTCGAGGTTTTAAGGAGGATGACTTTATTGTTGTTTTTATTGTTATTATCAGTGACGTAGCGTGGGTGTCAGCCGCCCGAGGCGGAGGAAAATTTCGCCTCCTCCTTATCTAGGTATTTCAATTTAGAGGTTAAAACATACAGTAGTTCTAAAGAACTTTTCAGCAAAAACAATCATCGTTATTGAGTTTTGTACAGGTCACACACACACACACACACACACACACACACACACACACACACACACACACAAAGACATGTATATGTTTCACAATGTAATAATCATAGTTACTACAAAAATTCGCGTACCGCTATGCTACTTACATTGATATATCATATACAAAACACTTATGAATAGGGGATGGATTTTAATAAAATATTTTGTTCGTTTCATTTTAGAACAAAGCCTTTTAGTATAGACATTAATTTTATGTTTTGACAATAGGAAGTGACACATTTTTATACGACCATATTTTTATAGGACCACATTTTTATAGGACCACCTCAACATAAATGAGAACATTTTTTATTTCTTAAGTTAAAATGCTGCATTTACCTTCATTCATAATAGTGTGTAATAAGAGAAAAGGGGAAAAAAAGGGGGGGGAATCTGGAGCTGAGGAAGACATGTGCACCTGCATATATCATTATCTCACTCGTCATACACGATTAAAATTGTATAAATGACTCAATAAATATTATTATTATTATTATTATATAGGACATTTGTTTTGCTTTTTTAATTTTGACTAAGTCATTTTTTACCCTTTCCCGTGATTTTTAAAGCATTTTTCGCCGATTACATGGATTTTGATATAATTTTAATGCTACTAGCTTCAAATAATATTAACGAGATACAACAAATGTTCTCCACAGAATTCCTGAGTAGCCTATTCGATTTCTTCGCTCAGAAATTGTAATGTCAGCCGTTGTGAGTACGTTATCTAATGTTCCTGTGACACCAACACCATTGTCGATTCGTCCGATTTCGCGATTACTAATGACAGATTTACTGGTGAAATCGCTACAATGTATTTGGATTTTTATTTCTTGGCGTGTGGGGTCTTGTCTTCACGGTATTTCGCGTCGTTCTCAGTTGTGTTGCTAGGAATCAAATGATTGCGACTGTATCGAGCAGTGCTGGCGATCATGCGTCTCCTAGCGGCACGACGAGAACGACCATCGTGAAGACAAGCCCCTTTGCGCCAAGAAATAAAAACCCAAGTATAGTGACTACGAGCTCCTCGCTACAATGAGCAAAATGTCATTATATGTATATTCATTTAAAAATGTTCTCACAGCGTAAGTAATGAAAGATTCCGTGCTCATTTCAATCGGTCCGAAACCTAGGTGCGACAATATTATGAAATGAAATGGTTCAAATTTTTACAAGATAATATTTATTACGAAATTTTGCCGCTCCCTAAAAGTGCCGCCCGGGATGGGCCGCCCCTGCCGCCCCCACTACGCTACGCCACTGATTATTGTTATTATTATGCCAAACACGCCAAACGCCAAAATTAGGCCAGACACGAAAAAATGCGGAAAACACGAAACTCATTAATACGCTTGTTTTTAATTTGCCGTAAAATGTCTGTGTATTCTTATGTACTACGGAATGATAAATATTGAAAGCGGGAACACATAGGAGTAAAAATTGCGTTTTGTGAGAGGGCAATGTTGCGATAAAAGATCTCGTTCTCGACAAACGCGACATTTTTATACAATATGCTAAATATGCACGCGTTGTGTTATGTGCTTTCACATTCTTTGTACGCAGAAATGCCTGTCCGTCATTAATTGTTTAGTGCTTTAATCGAACGTTAATAGCTTTTCCAGGAGAGCTTGTTCTAGCTGAAAATGATTCAATATTTAGGGATTAAAATATTGCCTATATTAGGTTTTCGCGCCGAAATCTCACTTTAATGTATCGTCCTTTAACAAAGGACTGTAGTAAGTTTGTTTTCGCATCTGCATTATTATTTTATAGTTTGTAAAATATAATTTTACAATGTAAACAAATACAAGTCAAAATACAATTGGTGACATTAGTGATCAGTGACTTATTGAAGACTGCAATGAATCATTGAATGTGATTGCTTATCCAAATACTTTGATGTGTTAAAATCAGTTTAATGCAGAGATGGGGGGAATTAATGAATGAACAGTTCGACTGACCATATTTAATGTCATTTGTTCTAAATGATTGACAAAATCACAAAGTCACATGTCTGTTACATGTCAGTAAGACGGATGACAGACATGTCTCGCATAAATATGTGTGACATTTATTTCTGTCATTGCCTAGTTATGATGTATGAGAAATAAGTTGTTACAAAGAAAATGTATTAATTTAATACATTCCTTTTTTTATTTATGACTGAGTAATTCTTATAAATTCTGGAGTTACCAGAACCTTCATTTCAGAAAGACAAGTTTCTATAGTTCCTTTTTAATTGGCCTAGTAAACATTGATATTTCTTGGCCTGTGGATGAGGTTTTTCCTGTTATTGTTTGAACTAATAATTTTTTAATTTTTTATTTTAGGCATGAGCCTGCAGTGAGCACAGGAACCACCATGCTACTGGGATGCGTGGAGGGTTGCCATTGGTTGGCCACCAATTTGCTTGTGACACTTGTAATCCTGCATGTAGTGGCATCAGATTCAAATAACTTCAATTGTGTAGCTGGCCTGGACAGTCCTGGAGGTAAGATGAACTGCAGTTCAAGAATTCTAACAATCAGTTTAATGGATAAATGTTTCAATAATCCTTTATCAGTAGGTCTATATATCTAATCTCTCTCTCTCTCTCTCTCTCTCTCTCTCTCTCTCTCTCTCTCTCTCTCTCTCTCTCTATATATATATATATATATATATATATATATATATATATATATATATATATGTATATAATACATTATTTCTTTCTTCAGAAGTACTTTAAAATTTAGCAGTGACGTAGTATGGCATTACTGACTGTGGTCTCATTAATTGTTACCAAGTAAAGATCATGATGCCTTCAGTTACAGTATTGCTATTTGTAACAAAACATGTTTTAATCCCTATCATAGAAACAATTTTTTCCTGTATTTTTCTTTCCAAATATTTGAGAACTTATTTCTTTCTTTACTAAATGATTTTTACACTTTATTTAACATATTACCTTTATCTTCTATATGAAGGGTAATTATATTATTATTATTATTATTATTATTATTATTAATAATTAGCCACAATAAAATGTAACAGGGAAAAATAAAATGACATGAAATCACCAGAACTGTGCAGAAAATAATCAGCATCAAACAAATCGATGGGAAAATAATGTACTTTTTCCGTAATTTTAATTGTCAATAAAATCTCAATTTTTATGAAACTAGTATTAATAGCACATTTTTAGAATATTCTTTAGATTAGAAAATCATGACAAGTCAGCAGTATATTCATTTCAAATTGACCTTTAATCTTTGCAATCGTCACATATACTTATGCAAGTATCCAAGTTGCAATTTTGTTTAAATTGCTTTATACTAACAGTCTTCATGTTATTTTCTTTATTCTGCTTTAAAATTCTTCCTAAATTAAAAGAAAAGAGGGAATGTGTTGTGTAATGAAAATTATTATGTTCAGTTATTAATATTAATGTTCAATTAGCAATGAAAAGTATAGAATGAAAAAATTTGATATTCTTTCAAGATGAGTTAGTATCAGGGATTTTTGGTGCAATTTAAATAAATTATTTTGTTGGCCACCATTTGCAATGTCAGAGTTAAATGAAAGTTATATTTCAAAAACTTTGGCCTCTTCAGTGAGTTTGTTTGTAAATGTTTGTCTTGTAGAGATATATTTATTTTGTATTAGAAATGCATAAACGTTAGGTTCTCATGACTGATTGCTAGAAAATGTATTTAATTATGATTTATGACCTACTTATAATTATACACAGCAATAAAGAAGACTGGTTCATGTATAATTTTTGTTTCCTGTTGCAGCAACAGTTCCAAAAGGTGACATTGTTCTTCAAGTGGGGAGTTCTTTGGAAATATTCTGTAATTTGAACCTAAGCCATGAAGAGGCACAAGGGAGGAATGCTAGTTATTTGGTATTTTATCGAAATGACAAGAAAGTATCCTCAGAATTTGTGGAAGTTATTAATGCAACAACCATTCGGTTATTCAAGGAGAAACCTCCTGCATCTACAGACATGTATTATTGCAAACTTGAAGGGCCAAAAGGTTTAATTGGTATCTGCCTGAACATGGTTGCAATTGGCTGTGAGTATAATATATTTTAATGAAATACATAGAAATAAGATTAATATATAATTACACTTATGCTTTTAAAACAGAATTATTGAAATATTTTAATAAAAACATTGTTGTGAATGCTAGGAATGATACTTGCTTAATCAGCAAATAAGTATGAATACTAAAATAAGTCTCATAATTTTCATCATTCTTGAGAAAATTTTGAAACTAGTTGATATGGGCTTCTTGTATTTGAACTTACACAATTTAGGAACTACTGTCATTTAATAAATTAAAGCTATTTTGACCCAAGATTACTTTTATGCTTTTTTTAAAAATTGAACTCGAGACAAACTTGAAAATATTTGAAATGTATAAAATCATATATGTATATGTACATTTATTCCTGAAGCACTGCATCATTTTCCTGAGTTTATACTTTAGTGTAATTCAGCATGCTATTCTCCCAGAGTTACATTTTTTGGGCCTTCAGTTTAGTAACAAACTTTTAGACTTTTAGATATATACTTTTCTGATATATTTTCAAATTCTACCTTCTAAATATGCAAATATATTTATGTAATGTCCTTCTAAAATTCAAATTATGCAATGCCAAAGTTAAATGAAACTTAGTTATATTTCAAAAACTTTTTAACTTTTTATAGGAAATTTATTTTAAATTTTCTTCTTTATTGGTATGTGTTTGTATGTTTTATACAAACATATTTTTGTTTCAGATAAGCCTCAAGAAGTCAAAGACTTTAGTTGCATATCTCACAACTGGCAAAATCTCACATGTAGGTGGATAAAACCTGAAAATCCAATTAAAACAACATACAAGTTACATTTCTACCTCCCAGGCAGAGCAGGCAAGAGGTATACATTTCAGTTACATATTTTGTGTGTAATAAACAGTATATCTTGCACATATTTACAATGTATTTTTTCAGATTGCTGTTTAATTGTCCAGAAGATAATGATAAAACTTCAGAATTGAAGAAGAAATTGCAGAGAAATGAAGAATTGTGCTTTTGGGATTTGTACTCCGAACCACACTATCGGCAACCGTATGAATACTATTATTTTGAAATGAGAGGATCAAATCCACTGGGAGAAATAAAATTTGATCCAATTAAATTCCACCACTATTCTCATGGTATGATGTGCACATTCTGAAAGAGTATTTTTGCTTTCCTGACAATTAATGTTCATTATATTGCTAAAAACAACACAATAACTTACACAATTCTTTAATGTTTTTGCTAAAAATTGAATTCACCTCTTTACATACTCCATTCTATCTAGAAATATCTAATCTATTTTTAATTTAAAGAATCATGAAATTTGAAACTCTTTGTGGACTTTTCATCTCTAAAATTTGATGAATCTGTATTCTTTAAAACATAAGTATGTGTACATTAAAAGTATGGAAGAGAAAATGCTTTGATTTGTGAAAAGGGACACTGCACATGCATAGGAGAGCCATCTATGCACGCTATCTCTATTCGGAAAATATCAGGCCTAAATCAAGCTAGGGATTTTGCTTGCCAGAAATTTGTTTTGGCTGCACTAGTAATTTGTTTCATTTGGCTATCTTGTGTGTTTTCTTACATAAAATGTGATTGAATATTTTTTATACCGAAGCTGTCTATTGAAAAGCTAGGTCAATGTTTTAGAGATGGCATCCAGTGTTAGGGATGTGAAATCAATGTCAATGTTTTCAATTTTGTAAAAAACATTGAACATTGATTTATTGAAGCCAATGTTTTTTAACATTCATGTTCGTGGTTGATATTTCAATTTTGAATGAAAAAAATATAATAATACAAATCATACTAATTTTCAGACATATATAAATAGATGTTATACCAATGTGACCAAGGGTGTAAAATAAGTTAGTTGAATTTTTGTTGTTAAATGTAGTGAATTATTTTTATATTATTCAATCATATAAAAGTTTTGTGTATTGTACACATAACTTTTGAGTTTATTTGGTCACCTAAATCTCTTATAAATTAATAAATAAAGTTAGTGCTGAATTAAAATACCAAATGTAGTATATTTGATATTATCTTTTATTTCAATTGATTTTATTTTAAATCTCAAATCAGTTCTATCATTTTTTCTTTTTAATTGCATTTATAATTTTTTAGTTACTTTTTCTTTTTAAAATCTTCAATTTTTTTATATTAATTTAATGATAATTTTTGCAATATAGCGTACTTTACATAACTTCCGAAATTACCAGCACCCTCAATGCATTGTGCAGGCACAGCAGCTTCTTGTTATTTGTTATAGGACATCCCATTCTTCTCAATTTGAAATGATTTGTAGATAATTTATAACTCTTCACCAGTTTCGATCTATGTAAGTCACGTGAACACTGTATCGCAGTCACTGAGACCACTCAGTTAAAATATTTCATTAGAAATGAAAGAAGAATGATCATGATTTTTTACTTGGTGAACAATTACAGCATGTTCTACTTCTTCTGTGAATCATTGGTGTATCATTGTTCATCATTAATGGTGTATCATTGTTCTTATCAGTAATGTGATCATGAAAAATTCTTCATTTCCTTGAAAAACAGCCTTATGTAATGAAATACGACATGAAGAAACAATTAAAATACTGCCATTTTAAGAACATAAGATACTGTAAATTTATTCTGATATTGTGATACAAGCTTTGAACAGTATGGAAAAATATAGAAACTGTAATAAATAACTTCAGTACACAAAAATTGCAATACTTACATTTTGGAGCCTTAGGCATGATAACTTTTATCATTATTTACAATGTCGATTACTTATTAGCTATATTTTCTGTAGAATTGGTAATATTAATATTATTTTGGCAGCTACTAGTCTACCATTCTTTGAGAGTACTAATATCTGAGCTATCAGTTTAAGCATAGAAATTCCAGAGTGGAGAAATGTAGAAATATTTCATTGCAGGAAATTGCAATGTATATAATTTGAATGTTTCAAGTTTTTTAATTCTTAATATGTATAGTTTAAAAATTTTTATTTAACTTGTAATGTCATTTTTGTTTTGCTTTACTTCTAGTAATTCCATCGCCACCTGAAAAATTAACTGTGGAAAATACTACTTACAATAGTGCATTTCTTACATGGGATGTGCCATTTCCTATGCAGATATTTCCTCCAGGAGTGCATACTCGTATGGTGTATCAATCTACTTATGATAATAATGAGAGGTGGCATGTAAGTTCAACCAAATAGAAAATAGAAATAATAGAAAATATTTTATTTTATGAAAATTCCTTTGTTGAAATGTAATGTTAAATGAACTGTTTATTTTGTGTTTAGGTGGCCAACACTAGTTACCTACCTGATCATTTAGCAAATCAAACATATCACTTGGCTCCTCTTAGTTATGCAAATACTTTGTATGATGTTCGTGTGTATTTAAGATCTGCATTTGCTGTTGGTGATGACAAGTGGTCTCACTACGCATCAGTAACTTTTAAAACTCCACCAACAGGTAAATACAAATTATAATTTTTGTGTTTTAAATGATTATTGATGGACCTCAGTAAAGTACAGTACAACCATATCTAAATATGTTGTATTGAAAGAAATATGTGAAAATATCGATTGTGTCACATGCCATTGGTTGACTCATAAAATACAAACTTGGGTAGTAATATAAATTGTTTCTAAACTTGATTTACTTATTTTGTGTCACTACATAATTTTTCATCGTTTTAGAAATTCCCCAAGATAGGATTGTAACAATACTCTAGTATATGAAGATTAGGGAAACCAGGAATTCCATTTATTGTAGCAATTTTAGATATGTTTATTTATTTCTTATTTTTAATTTTTTGCCTGTTGACACAAAAAGAAAAGGGGGTTTCCTAATTACTATTTTAGATTTATTCTTCCTTTCTCTCCAGTTCCAGGAGCTCCACCAGAAACAGTAATTGGCAGCTTTGAGGTGATTCCTGATGCAGGCACACGAGATGTATATGTATATTGGCGCCAAGTTCCTCCCACCCTTCACAATGGAGATAAATTTGATTATAAAGTTATTTCTGTTAAAGAGAATGGCATAGAAAGGTTAGTTTTCTTGTGTTTTCATAATTAAATGTTCATAATTCAGCATAATTTAACATTTGACTCATTTATTGTTCTAGATATTTAGAATATAATCATTCTTCTGCATACGCAAAATTCAAAGGTTTAACCTACAATACATACGAGTTTTCAATAGTATCAACAAATATTGTTGGAGATTCACTAACTAAATCTGTGGTTCATGTGCCAACCAAGGAAGACAGTAAGTATTAAAAACTCTCTCTTAGTTTTTCCTTAACTCTTTCTGAGATGTGTGTAAATGGCATGAGCTTGCACAAAAAATTAAAAGATAATTTCTTGCTATTAGAATTTAAAAAATAACAACAAAATACATTGTACATGTTACAAGTGGCACAACCAGGATTTCTGTTAGTGTTTATATATATGTGTGTGTGTGTGTGTGTGTGTAGGTGTAGGGTCCAGCTGACTTAATGTTTTCTGAAAATTTGTAATTTATTTAATTGAAGACCTCGGGGCAATAACATGTTATGTCACTATACGTAAGTTTTGAGAAAAAGGCAAGTGAAAGTTTAAAACATTGCGTTCTACACAATGGTATAAAGAACATTAATTTATGAATTACACTGCCATCTTGCGTCCAGTCTTTAAAATAAAAACACAAAATCTAGATACATCTATGAGGCATTGAAATATACTAATATCGCAATTTCATCAGAAATGTAGCATAGCATGTTATTGCCCCAAAGCCCTTCATTTCAATTTTTCATGAATGCTGAATTAAAATTTGTTTCATATGTTGGTTTATGGATATTTTAGACATATTTAATTGAGATATTGAATAACTTTTGTTCAAAACAGGGAGAGGGTATTGCGTATTATACATGATTTTTTTCCCCCAACTTCACATCATTTATTTTGTATTATGGCTTTAACATAGTTTATTCTGTTCTTAAATAGAGATCATTAGATACTTCAAAATAGCAGTTGTAATTGATTTGACATATTTAGTACATCACATAACACATAATGCAAACAGCACAAGAATGAAAACATGTTTTTTTGGATATGTCGAATACAGAGGGCATGTAATTTTGCAATGCTTGTAAATGTAATAACTATGAGTGTATTTGAAGTGTTACTCTGCAACTAAGTTTTCTTATGTTTTAATAACTTTTCAGTGCCAAAAGAACCAGTTTCTTTCACTAAAATTGCATTTCATGATGGCATTTATGAATTATCTTGGAAAGCTCCTTCAGAATCTCCAAATATTGAAAGTTATACTATTTTCTGGTGTCTAAATGGACGAGATCGACCTTATCAATGCAATGTAAGGCTCAGAAATGTTTGACTTGCATGAATTTTCCAGTTTTTCAGAATTGTAACTACTGGTGAATTCTATTTGCAGGGACTTCTGAATTGGACAGTTGTTCCTGCTAATGTCACCCTAAAAAATATTACAGTGCCTGATGACTCTAAAATATATCAATTTGCTATATCTGCAAATACCAAAAATGCTAGTAGTGGTATGGTGTGGGCTTCTTGTACAGTCATTCACAACAAAGGTATGAATTAAATATAGTGTTGCAGTACTTGGACTAAGGTACATTTTCATGCCAGTATTTTGGTGACAAATTTGTTTATTTTCTTTGCAGTTGTTGACAAAATGAAGAGTGTTTGGATTAATCGCATTGGTTCAACATTCATTGAAGTTGGTTGGAAATTGGAATGTTCAGATCGAATTGGTCGAGTTGAAGCCTTTGAGATAGGTTTTTGTCCTATTGTTTCACCTCGTGAGACTGCTTGTAAAGAACCATTGCAAACCATTAAACTTGAACCATCTGAAAGACAGTTTCATGGAAATGTTACTGGTCTCCGTCCATATACTACATATATGGTTAACATTGCCATTCTTACTAATAATGGCAAAGGGACACCCAGTGATCCATTATTCAACACAACAATGGAAGCAGGTGAGTGAAAGTTGGTGAATTGGGTGCATATTATATCTATAATTCTATCACTTCTAAAAAGTGAGAGTGGGTGGTGCATACATACCTTTGAGATGGTAGAAAATATTTGTCAAGAAATTTTATGAAAGGAGGCAGTAAAAAGTGATGGTTTTTGTTGCTGAACAGCCCTAAAGTGCATTTTTTTTGTAGTGCATCTGCACAGTAAAGGAAAAATATACAGAAAATACTAAATGATTTTTATAACTTCTTCACAGTTACAACTCTCTGCAGCATAATAGATCTTTCTTGCTTATTTTTAATGTCTATTTCAACTGCAAACAACTTAATGAGTCATAAACACCATATGATTCATCATCTTTGACACCTCATTATCATCCCTGGCATCATCCATTCAGTAGAAGGCAATGGCCAAATACCACTAAGATTCCTTGTCCAGGAAAGGGGAGGGCCTATGAGTGTAAGCTCCCTCATTGCCTTTGTCTAGCAGCTGAGCATGGCGCTCATCATCATCATCATTACCATTTATGTTCATGTTAAATTGTGCTGTCAACCTGATTTCTTTATAAAGAGCAAGTCTAATTAATATTATTATTATATGTTTAAATGTTTTTATATTGACTTTCCATGTCAAGAATTTTGAATGCTGTCATAATAATACGGTGTAAAGCCACAAATAACTATAATAATATAAACCTTCACGAACATATTCCTGGCATAAGAAAGAAAATTTATTATATATATATATGTATATATATATACACACACACACATATATATACATGTATACATATACACACAGATACAACAAGACCTCACAGACTCAGTTTGATGCTTGATGAGTGTGAATCTGCATTTTGTTGTAGAAATAAGGAAATGAAATAAAAAAATTTCAGCTTCATTCGCATTCTACATGCCACAAAAGATATGAAATAATTTTGAAAAAATTCCCAAAATTTGGAAATTGTGCCACATTCTCCCAAGCTATCTGCAGAATGGAGACATGAATATGTGTGTATTTGCAGTTCACAACTCGTTCACCGAAACATCGAATGAGACAAATTTCAAGTTAATGGTCATTAAAGATTCAGAGGCCACAGACAAGAGTGCAATAGGAAGACAACCTGGGGATACAGAATGGAATGTCCTTATTTGGTGTCAGATGAGAGATGAAGGGCACAAATTAAACACTCAGAACTTTCAGAAGGGGTCTCAAAAAGTCTAGGCCAGAGGACAGCCTAGTATGGGGAGGACCAGCAAGAAAGAAACAATGAAATAATAATAATAATAATAATAATAATCATAATCATAATAATAATCATAATAATAATAATAATAATATATTTGAAGATCAAATGGTTGTGACAAAAACAATAATGATTATTAGTTTTATAAGGAGGTAAAAGATACTGTCAGCCTAGAATTTGACCTTGGGGTCGCTTGTCTCTCAAGGCATAGGCAGTAGGGGAATTCCCTCTCTCCCGACTCTTTGAGAATGGGAAGGTGTACTGGCATAGCTTCTATTCACGTGTCTTCCTGATCCATGAAGAAAATCATAATCCCTCAACCTGATACGGTATCAGAAAGTCATAGTAAGGACATTGTACATTGTGAGTCAGCAAGCAGTCCGAATACTAGGCAGTAAGGTGTGTATTTTTGTATTTTTCAATCAGAAGAGTGTTTTAATATTCATTTATTGATTTCTTCCATAAAAACATTAAATGTTAATGTAGTTTGAAAAGTCATGTAATTTACTACTTTCAGGGCAGAAATATGAATATCACAAGTATCATAAAATGGACAACCTTGCATAAAACGGAAACCTTCCTAAACTGGAATATTTTTGTGTCCTGATTAATTCCGGCTTAGATTTTACTGTATATAGATTTGTCATCATCATCATTCTGTAAAGTAGGATGAAAGATCTGAGACCCATTCCCGGCTAAGCAGAACCATATATTCCACATTACAAAAGAGTGTATAAATAATAAACATGTATCTAAGTATCAATGTAATCTTCTAATCCTTATCTTAATTTTGTTCCGTGTTTGTCTTCCCCAAAACTATTGGACCTCTAGTATATAGCTGTTCCAGGCTTATTGATCTTCCAAATTTTTTAGTCTGCTGCTCTGCCACCTAAAAAGTGTAATTTGTGTGTTGTATTATTTTATTATTATTATTATTATTATTATTATTACTACTACTACTATTACTATTTACTATTACTATTACTACTACTACTACTACTACTACTACTACTACTACTACTACTACTACTACTACTACTACTACTACTACTACTACTTTTAAGCCATGAGACAAGAAGATATTAATCATTCAAGTGTTCCTGCATGATCCATTCTTTTTTGATTTTCCTATATCTCTCTTCCCTAGTTGTTTGTATTTTAGAGCAGCCTTTCTTTTTTTCATTCATCATTTTCATATGCTTCAGCCATTTCTTCTTATTCTTTTTAACTACTTTTGTTATATTTGTACTTTCGAGTTTTTTCTTAGCATTTGTCCTTCCATTTTTCTAGTGTAGTTTTTTAATCAAGGAGATGTCTAAGGTACCTCATTTGAGCTGATTCCAGCCTTTGGTTATCTCTGATTCAGGATCCTGGTTTCTGAGTTTTAGATTTTAGGCACATTGCATCTACAAGATTAAAATTAAATGAAAGGGCAATTCTTATGCATGCAAACATAAGAGTATTAAGGATGTATTTTTTCTTCTTATTTTAACATTGAGCAACACTTACTAAGTTGTTTGTTTTTTTTCCAGCTCCTGAGCCACCCACAAATGTCAGTGTGTCAGACGTTACCAATTCATCAATGACTGTTCATTGGATACCTCCGGCTGCAATGAATGGTGTACTTCGCTTTTACAAAGTACACTACAGTTATAGACACTTAGATTCTTACAGGAAAGTGGAGACAAAGAATGTCACTTCGGTATGTTGCATTTATTAATTCATTAAAGTTAATAGTAATATTCTTATGTGTAATATTATTTTGAGTTTTGTAATTTCTAATATTAGACAAAATGACATTAATTCTACAAGAGTTTTTCTCATACATTTATAATGATTGATGAAAATTAATTACACTTACTATTTTCCTTTTCAGTTTGTACTGGACAATTTAACAAGCTTCACAATATACAAGATTAGCGTTACGGCGTGCACTGTAGAATGTTCTGAGCGATCTATTCCTATTGAAGTTAGAACAACAATTGGAAGTATGTATATTTACTGTTCTTTTCTGACATTGATAATTTGACAGATAAACTCTTCAAGTGTTTTGTTTTAGATCCTGGAAAATTGGAAACGCCTCAAGCAAAGTTCCTCAATGATTCCCAAGTGTTGGTTAATTGGGGTTTCCCTAAAGATGGTGAAAGAGGTGGAAAACTTGATTTTTATGAAGTTCGTGTCCAGCAATTTGATGGTACTGGAAACAGCACTCCTCATGTGTTTATAAGTACTGGTAAGTGTTTTATTTATTGATTATTTATTTTTTATTATATTATTTTACAGTTTTCTCGAGATGTTGGGCAAGTTCTGATTCTAATTTATAAAAGTATTTAACAAAGTGATCCATTGAGATAAATTTTGTTGAAGAGGCAATAAGGTGTCTCAAAATAAATGTAACTGACTTAGAGGACATGTAGGCAGGTTGAAGATGATAATTTTTCGTCAATGAACATATGATGGGAAATTTCAGATATTAGTGTCACATTTGCCCCTTATTTGCCTCTCGCCATGCTCCGGTGTTTTGCAGTTACATTCAGACTCAATCTTAAAGATTTAATGACCCATTAAACATAAATGCATCATGAGTTGTTCAGCAGTCAGGGGCAAATTTCATGTATGGAACTTCATTATATTAAATTTCCCCACTTGTTTATTGGCCAAAAGCAATTCTCTTTGACCCCCTACATGCCCTGGAAGGTTTTAACATTCATTCTGAGACACCTGTACTTGTGCAAAAATTTATTTACAGATTTATGAAATTTGATTAAGGAATGGATTAGGAATATTTATTGAGGGGGATATCGTTCTTAAAAAATGTGATAAATAATTTCTATACATTAAATGAATATTGAAATTCGGAACCCAAACTTGGCAACTAAGTAGTAATAAAGATCTAACCATATGTAGATACAATATTCTCATTACCACTAATCAATGCAACACTTCCCCTGACCTTTTCATAAATTCTTGTAATTATTTTTTATTGCATCTGTACGTGTGTAGCAAAGACAATCTATCATCAAATGTTATGGCTAGATCTTCTACCTGATTGATGTTTTTAAAGGTAACCTGTCTATATCAGAGTCCATTACAAAATTAAGCCTTGGACGAGAAAAAGTTATAACAACACATTTAGATGAATTAAGAGAAATATTATTTTCAACACTCCTATTATACAAAATATTTAAGTTGCTGTGTAAATCAGCTGTATCCTCAGTTTTTGAGATAGTTTTGAAGATGTTTAATTGAACACAAACAAGTTGTCTTACACTTTGATGGTGCAAAGTTTAAAAGAAGGAAAAGAAAAAGGGTTCAAGGGAAAACTTTATTTTGCATTAAAGTGAAGACTAGTTTTCAACATTTATGAAGGAATGGGAAATTGTGGCCTTAACAATGTTCCCAAGTTTTACAGATTTCAAACATGATAAGAAAGACTGGTTACTTACTGTTCTAACTGCTATTGCTGTTGCTAAAAGTGTCTTTTCTCTATTTCAGACAATGTTTCTCAGATACCTATTCCTGAATGTAGTAAAGATCATTCACGTGTGAAATATACATTTTGGGTACGGGCTGTAAATAGAGGAGAGAAGGATGAAACTTATTATGGACCCTGGAGCGATCCTGGCGAGACAACCTGCTATAGTTCAGGTAATCATATTCCTCTTGTTGTCATCCCATGGTATCTCCTACGCTTGGGAAACATCAAAAACAGCTCTTTGTGATGAACTGGTGATGACAAATGATAGATATACTTAAGAGTTTTGTGAATTTTGGGCAGAATTTGGACTTTGTATTTTAGAACGTAGAGTGGCTTTTACAAGATATAATTAATTTAAATTTGGAAGTTAATGTGAATTAAGTAAAGGACTAATGTATTTTGAAATTGTGTATTTGTGTACATTGGTGTGTATAAACTTGTGAGGGCTTAGATAACTGTGTCTTTGCATATATGTGTTGTAGCATTTAATGTAGGATTCCTGTAAGAATTAAAACAAATTTTCATAATTTGCATATGTTTATTAGGATATCCATCACATTTATTGCAGGTTCATTAACTTAAGCATAACATATTGTACAGTTTTGATCCTGGTTTTATGTCACCTGAAATAAAATCAAATGACAACTCAAATATTCCCATTGAAAGAAGTTATAGTTCACAAGTTATAATTTTCACATTTTTTAATTGTGTGTGTGTGTATTTTGATATTCTAGATTTAGTTATTTTAGTACAGAAGGTTTAGAAAGTTCAGCATTGAAAATTATGTCTGGAGAAGATTCTTGGCATGTGAAAAATGTTATTTTATTTATTTGTTTAGAGAAGGTATTTGCACATATTTAAGTTTTTATTTTGAACTGAACAAATAAACTTGATTTTAATAAATTATTTCAAGTTTAAGGCTGAAAACATAATTATAATGTGCAGTTCAATTAATTACCCACACAACTGCTGATCATATATTACCTGTTTTATGCCCTTTCATTTAATGGTATTTTCTTCTATTATCCCGGTTATCTTTCATAAATTAATAGTAGTGAAATTGATAAAAATGATACTGCAATTGAGAATAGTTATGGAATTATATCTCGGGCTACAGGTAATAAAACTTGTTTTCCTGGCTTTTACTGTCCTTGATCATCCTAGAAATATCCCATACTTTTCATTCACTACTTTTAATAAAGCAAAAAAATAACATTAAAGATGAAGTGATGAATAGTTCTAAATATAGGTGTATTTTATTACTGCAGTCTAGCAGATGGGCACAGTTATTCTGGATTATGTGTGCAAAGCACATTTTATTTAACTTTTATAGTTTGGAATTGGCATTAAATAAAAATGGCATTTCTTGCTAGGAAATACTTTTCAGCATTGCAGACTGGATTGGCAGTTCTCTGTGGGAAGTCTAGGAAGTTGGTAGGGAATGAAGTACATGTTCTAAATCAATGAAAATTTTATTTATTCAGTAAGATTTTGAAATTTACAAGATATTGTCACATCAAGATGTATAGTGAAATGTCATCACTCATTATGTTTTTCATTAACCACCTGAACCCAATATTTTTTAATATCTTCCATTCATACTTTTTTCCTTTCTAAATAGTTTAATTTAATGTAAATGACAAAAAATTAATAAATATAAAGAGTACACATGATAAACATTTTTAAAGTGTTCATAACAGATTTTTCATGAGAGAATAAGTTACAAATTTGTATAAATTCTTCCTCTATAAATATCTATTTCTGTTAATATATAATAAAAAATAAAGGGCTAATTAAAAAAATATTCAAATTATGTATTTATGAAGTATTTTCTTACAAAAAAATTAAGACTATCTGTAGGTGTTTCCATTGAATATACAAATCATGAGTTTTGAAAAATAGAGAATCAGAAATTGCTCAAGCATGAGTTATACATTTTAATACAAGTTTACTGTTTTTTTTTTATATAAATAGACCTTTTAATTTTTTGTTCCATAGGAGTATTTTGGTTTTTGGCATAGATACCAGTTTACCATTCCGTGTTTTTAAATTTTATTTTCAATATAGACATTTGTATTATTAAAATATCAAGCGATAATGATTTAAACTTTTTCACTGTAATTTTTTCCTTGAGTTGTGAAAATGGAAAATGAATTTCTGTTACATTAAATGGAATGTAAAATAAAATGTTGTGAGGACATTTATAATGGAATGAAATATTCTATTTATTGGGTGTTTCTAAATGTAAATTTTGAGGTTTGAAGTCTGTACAAATACTTAGCATTAGGAATGAGTTATTAACAAAATATACACACAAGTTATTACAGTTAATATGTGAAGTACAATTTCTGAGCATTTACTTTTGTAAACAATTCTGAGTTTGTTAAAATTGCTGAATTTTAAGAAGTATTTTAGCAATATGATATATTTGTTCTTAATAAACTTACTTGGATTGGTCCAATTTTTCTGTTGTAGGTCCAACTCTTGCGGTTAAAATCACTATATATGTTGTTGGTTTCCTTGTTGTCACTGCCCTGTGTATTGCTGTTGCCTGTGTTGGAAAGAGGTAAGTTTCATTTAGTAATTTGTAATGCATGAAAATTTCATTTACGTATGTCAGAAATGTGTTTCACTTCAAATGTTCATTGGCATCTAATTTGCCCTCTTACTTAATTTTAAGTATTTATCATCATTATAAAATATGCAAAAAAAAAAAAAAAATTGTTAAAATATCACCTTGATAAAGGTTTGATGTTGTAAGTTTAAGCAAACATATACTTTCCCTTGTAGTAAAGAATTAAGAATTGAAAATGTTTTGTGGTCTCGGAGGAAGAAATTAGTCTAAATCACAGTTGCATGTTGTTATTGGGAAAAGATGTGGATAAATCTCATTGACTCGTTTGACTATTGTCTCAGCAAGTTTAAGCCATGTGTTAAAGAGAAGAATATCCTTAAATGATTCTCTTACAATTCCTTGACTGATACCAACTCAAAAACCGATCACTTACAAGTTTGATAAAATTTGTGGATCATACGAAGTTAATTTTTAAAAATAAGTGGAAGGGAAATTCTTCTAAAATTCAACATTTTGATTTAAACCCTTTTAACATCCTAGCAGTATTTTACAATATATGTTAGGCCAACCAAATGTGCTGTCGGACTATTGTTAAGAATCTACTGGGAAAAAGAATAATTTGTGATTAATGTGAAGGGTGTTAACAAGTTGAAATGGTGTAAAAATCCTTGCAGTATTACATCATGTTATCGCAAAATGTCTACCATGATGTACTTTTGCGAGATATGATGAAAACCCGATACTTTTAGAATAAGAATATGATAAAAACGAGACTCACCAGGAGGAGGAGAGCTTGGCTGCAGAAGTGGTGCTTGCCTGCAGCAGACTGATGCTTTGAACCATGGAGCAGGCTTGCCTTGACTTTAGTATTCGAATTCACAGAATAAGCTTAAGCTAGCAGCAGAGAATTTTTTCCTGGAATAGGTAGTTTGTGAAGCAGTGTAAGGCAAAAGGAAATTTTTCTTAGAAGTCTCTTGTGAGGACTTATTGTGTCCTGAGTAGATACTTGAAACATTTGCAAAAAAAGTGAGGAAAGAAGAAAAAAAAATCACTTCTTTTTTTAAGATTCGGTCTTTCTAGAAATGTCTTTTTAGTCCTATTGACTGCTTGAAAATGAGATTTTTTTTTGTTTGTCAGAGTATTCCTTTGTAAATCTATTGATTTTCTTGTAATAATGAAACAAGTGGATGGGTTACATGTGGAAACAGAATTTTTGCAGGAAGGATAGTTATTAATAGGTATTTATGGAAATATCTGTGAATTTCTGAAAAATACTGTATTTGTTGTTTAGGAAGAGAGACAATTTAGAAACGGACTGTTCATGAGGTATAGGAGCAGCAGAGACCAAAAAAAGCATGACAAAGTCAGTATTGTGTAAAGTAAAAGGTTTCTGGGAAAGATAGGTCCGAATGACTTGCCCATTTTGTTGGTTGTGTGACTCTTGATGGCCTTGTGTAGAAATGTGTTCTTCTGGACATAATAGCTAGCATTTATTTCTTTTGTGTGTCAGAGTATGGAAGTGCTGCAAGGAAATGCAACAAGTAGAAGTGAAGCTTCCACCTGGCCTTGCTCCTGTTGGGGTAAGTTTCATTTTTTCAGATTTCATCTTTAATATCTTCATTATCTCTTTGTAGGATTAGAAAAAGATTAATTGTATATTTCCGTATTTTGGTGCGATTTTCTTTTTCTTCTTCTTCTTTTTCTTCTTCTTCTCTTTCTTCTTCTGAGATCTGAAAATTATGGCCTACTTTTTTAGCTGGCCTGTGGAACAGCCTGTTCTCTTTAAGAAATCTTCTTCAAAGAGTTCTTTGTCTCTGTAGTGTGAGAATTCTAACCCCAAGAATGCAGAAAATGTGTGATGTTACATTGAGATGAGAAACTGAGGCAGGTCAAATAGTTTTGTTTTTAGACCAATTATTTTTTTTTATCTTTTTATTCCTGTAATTTTTATTACTTTTCTTTTTTCATCTTTCTTTCTTTGTTATTGTTGATTTCAATAAATTTCATGCTATTGCTTCAAATTTTTGTATTTAATCGTTCAGTTTTATAATATGCAATTTTATTTTCTCGTTGTTCATAGCAAATATGTCTGATCACGGATGATGAATCTTACTTCTTTGTAAGAACTTGAGGTTGCCAAGAAAAAGAAATATGAAAGAAAATGTCTTTATCTCTATTCATATCAGATATAAAAAAATTCTTATACTTACGTGTATGTTAATATGTTTGGACCTCAATTCAAAGTATTAAGGATTTAGCATTTGTTTCAATGATTTGTTGCTTCTTTATGAATATTGTTTGCTTTGTGTGAACTTGTGAATAACTCATTGTTTCAATTTAAATCAAACAATAAGCTTTAACTTCGTATATATATTTCAGTGTGAATTATTTGATTATGCTTGAGAACTTTATTTTAGGCAAAGGCCCTAACTGTTATTACCACATATTGCGATGTATTTTGTCTCTGAAGTTTTTAAACTTATTAGTGATTAAGAATCATTTTAATATTTGTATGATTTTATCGCCTTTAAAATGATGTGTAACATGTTTTAAGAACTACAAATGGGATAAGAAAATTCAACATTTTTACGTTAAAAGTTTTGGAGATTCTTATATGATGTAGGATATTGATTGAGTAGACTAATTTTAAAACTGACAACAATTTTTCTAAATCAAACAAGTGTGTTGTAATTATTGGTTTGTTTTATACTGAAAATTCCTTGGTTGTTTTTCTTCAAGGATAAGGAAAAGGATCAAGATTATCCTATCGATGTTACATGGACATCTGGTGATCATGACCACCATCTTACAGGAAAAGTGCGAACTTCCGCAGATGAAGAGGTAAGATCAGAAGTGGAGAAATATTCATTCAGAAATCACAAGCATTATCTTGCATTTTTTATTAAAGTAAAGTTCTCTTGTGTCCTTTGGTTAATAAAAGAAGAATGATAACTATTTTGTCAACATGCAGAAGAACTTGAATGGAAAGCAAAAATGTGTTGCATGTTATTCATTGGCACACCCGGGTGGGGTCAGGGGCTTGTGGGGCTGCATCCTCTACCCCAAACCCTGAAGCTGATGACGCATATTCATACATAGTTTTTGCTAATTTTCTACAGTAATGAAAGCTATTCAAAATTTCATTGAATACATTATAAATAATTAAAATTCAACAAATAAACATAAATTTGAAATTCAGTATAAATGAAAACTTCTTAACAAGAAAACGTAAACTTGGTTAGATACTATCCACAGTGCTCCTCCCCCAGATAAATCCTGGTTGCACCATTGATATTATTCAATAGCAGTATATAGATAGTAATTGTAAGTTATTGTCACTTTGTCCTATGTTTGCTAATTGTGTATTGTGTTCAAATTTTGTTCAACCCTGGAGAGGTGGCGGTTGCCGGAGTTACGTTAGAGGTGGCGCGGGGTCATTTCTGACCCCTTTAAGTTATTTCTTTATAAATTTAAATTTAGCAAGAAATAAGTGCAAAATTAGTTATTTTAATAATCATCAATCATTTATAAGGTTGTATTAACTTAATGCACTATTATAAACAAACATGCAAATGAAGTATTGAAACAAAGAAAATCATTTATCTTTCATTTTATATAGTGACTCCATTTACATTTTTCTGAATATTTCAATGACAAAGGTATCAGAAAATTTCGTAAGTTTCATTTTCTAACATTGTCTCACATAAAAACAAACAATTATTGAAAATGCTTCAAAGCTAATCAACACAACTTCGAAAAAGTACGGATTTTAAGATGTCTGTATTGGTTTCACAATACAAATGAATTATTACATATAAAATTTTGAAAATATTTCAGAAAATAGCTAAAAAATGTGGTGAAAGGTATGTGGAATGTAAAGCTTCTGACTCGCAAAATTAGTCAACTGCAGCTAAGCAAAGATACGTGGGGTCACAAGAGACCCCGCGCCACCTCTCTTGGGTTAACATTCATACTTAGTATGTGAGAATATTTTTTGGCAAAATCTGCTTGTCTTTTTCCTTCATAGAACATACACTAATGTATGTATCTACTTCTACTCTTTACAACTGTTCTTTATTTTCTTTTCATTTTATTCTTTTCCTCCTTTTCACAAAATTGTTATTGTATTAGTTTTTACTTTATCGTATATTACTCACATAGTATAGAGGAAGTATTATAATGCTGCAGCAAAAAACATTTTTTAATTTTTTTCTGAACTTATATTTGAATTGTATTTTCAATTGATATTTCAAGATATTGAAACATTTAAGACTCATATTTGAGGATAGTTACCAGCCGGTAATAAAGCATTAATTTCCAAAAATATTAGTAAATATGTAAGATCTTATTGCAGATATGTGATTAAGTCAGTTTTAATGTATTACAAATGCAAATTTCTGAAGCAATTTCTTTATTAAGCTGAAAGGAAATTAATGTGGAGATTTTGGAAAGTTTCAGAAAGTAGTTATAAAGTGGTTTTTAAATTCTGTTGCACATTTTTTGCAATCCTTAGCCATCTTTTGGGGCACTGAGCATCTGTGTAGATATGGAGTAATCATCAGTTAAATTTAGTATTTTCTTTTGTATTTTTGCAGTCAGTCATTGCCTTTTATCCCTTTGGCCATGGGGCTCAGCGTCGTTAGTAACAGGTTTCCCAGACAGTCACCCATTCAGGAATGTGTGGTGTCTCGAGTTGCGTAACTTCCATGACTTCACAGAAAGTAATTCAACAATTTGGCTAACGATGCTGGATGTGTTAATAGGGAAATGACCTGGAGAATTTTATTCACTGTGGGCATATCTTGTTGGCAATTTATCATAATTATAATGTAAAAAATGGATTTTAATATGAATAAGGATATTAAAAACTCATTAATACAAGATGTTTCCAACCAATTCATCTTAATTCAGTGCCTCAATGATTAGAAATTACTTTAATAAAATATTATCTACCAACTTCTATTTACGGACAAGAAACAAAATATTTAATATTATTACAATTCAAAATCCTGTATCTCTTCATATTAGAATCATTGGAACTGCATATATACTTAAGAGTCCAATGCAGTCATGTTGACTGCATCACCTACTCTATATTTAAGAGTAGTATTTCTGCCCTATAATGCCTAATAAAATTTCCAGTGAAAAAAATATTGGTATGCCTTACAAATAATATTTCTCTAACTCTACCATCAAAATTTACATTCTGTTCACACAAAGTGGAAATTCTATATTATTTTTGGAAAGTGGAAGTTCTATATTATTTTTCCTGTGCAGGATCCACAGACTAGTTTTCTGCATTTTGTTTTTGTTTTATTTTCACATTTCTTCATCTGACATTGCCTTCTTTTTGAGGTGACTACTTTACTGCATCTCTGCCTTTTTGTTTCCTCAGTCAATTTCTGTATAGTATTTTCTCCGCAAATAGTTCTTCCACATGTTTCAAGATAATATTTCTTCTACTTACATTACTTTTTGTTATGATGACCTCGGGCCACAAAAATTGTTCCAGAAGGTACTAAATATTTTCTTATCATCTGGTGTAAGATATTGTCAGCAAACTTACTCTTATTTGAAAAGCTGTCTCAGGAAGGAAATTTAAATAACACATGCTATAAATTTTGGCATCTGAATGCCTAAGAACATTTTTATTTCGCAACATTTTTGTTATAACAGTCAACATAATGGTTTTAAGTATTTGTGTGAATGGTGATGTAACTAATCACAAAAAAAATAATAGTACTACATTGCATTTATGATCTATAAAATAAGGTAGGAAAGCTCATGAACCCATAAGAAAATGTAATATACATCATGGTGACATTAGCTCATTTAAAATTTAAAAGCAATCAACAAGACTGCTCAGCAGTTCTAGTGTTAATGAAGAAACAAACTTATTATTGATATATCAAAAAGCTCAAAATCATACATTTGGTCATGTCAAGAAGTATCTTGTTTATTACAGATCAAGACAACACTGTCATTTTGATGATTTTCTATTTTGTTTTGTAGATATTAGCATTCTCGTTGATGGAAAGTCTAATCAAAGTTGGCTCTTGTAGATTCAATATTGAAGTCCATTGAGTCACATTTACTATTTTATTTAGAATTGCATAAAAAGTTCATGTTGTTTCATATACATTTTGGGAATTTGATTGCATTTCTTTATAGTTTTACACTTTATTTTTCGATAGTCAACCTTCAATGTTTTTTTATAAACATAATTTCAGAAGATTAAAGGAAGTCGATGATTTTCTGAACAATTAATTAAATTTTTATTCTCTATTGTTATATTTATTATTGAGCTATTGTAGAGTTATTTTTATTTTGTTATTATGAAGAAAATTTAAAGTTAAGTTCCTATTTTTGTTCCAAAATTCAACATGTTATTCAAAAACAAAATTTAACAATTATAAGATGTCATCAAGCTGTGTAAAAGTTATTTTAAACATGTGGTCCTAAAAAATTCCTGTTGCATGCAGCTGTTGCTCAAGAAGAAGGAGAAGAAGGAGGAGCGCCATGGTCGCAATCCCAGCGGTGATAGCAGTGGGTGTAGCTCTGGCCATGAGAGTGTCTCCTCTTCTCTCACGTCAGGCACTCAGATTTCTTCTGATTCAGGCACTGAGGTGGATCAGGTGAGCCCAGCAGCCTGCTTGTACTCTCAACCACTGTTGAGTTAAGAAGTGCAGCACACACACTCAGTTCTTCTGAATATTTGTAGCCGAATCATTCATTTTATTGAGATTACTGTGCCATGAATGCCAACAGTGGTGTTGGGATGGAAAATGTAAAGTTTCTGGTGATGGTTGCGGTGGTGGTGGTGGCTGCAACTGTAATTATGAAAGAAATAATAATGTATAATATACTATCAAGATTTGTTTTCGTTATTAATAATATTATGAAACTTCTGAAGTTAGATTCATTAATCATATGTGATTTTTGGTATTTGATATTTTATTAAAGTTATAATAACTTACATTAAAAATAATCCCTTATTTATGTGTAGTAAAATATTTTTCATAGCAGTGTATTTGTAGTTAGCACATAATATGGAACAAACACTGCTATTGTTTAAAATTAATAATTTTGCAGAATATTAGTTTTCTTCTATTGTGAATTGTTTCTTGTGACTGAAAGTTTCATATTCTATTTTAAACACATAATTTTAAGTTAACTAAAGTATGATAGAGCAATAACGTTCTTGATTTTTTATATTAATCCTTCTAAAAATAAGATACAGAAGGTAAATGGTACAGTAATGGATGACACATAAAGAGTGGCAAAATGTGATTTATGATATCTCCATTATTGCTACATAATTGTCCTCATAATACAGTTCCTGTAAAGTGTAGTACTTTCTGTATATATCTAATGGATAGAATTTGTTGTATGTGCAAGTTTGTGTACTAAAGATACTTTCATGATTAAAAACAATTCTAACAATTCTGACTGATTAGATAAGCTCTATTTTGGGTGTAATAAGTTTCAGTTATTTTTCCTGTTTATGGCAACTTTTAAAACAGATTTTCACCTTTCCTTATAAGTTTTAGTGTTTTATGTATACAGCAATTTACAAGAAGAAATAAAATTAGGCAGGTTATTTTTGAGTACAAACATTTGAGGAAGAAATGCTTATGAATATTCATTACCTTACATATACCATGAATAACTTACACATAATGTAAAACAGTACATTGATACTCTAAATTTTCTTCCTATTGTACAAGCATATTAAGTGACAAAGTCTGTGACTTGAGTGGTAGAAATAAGAAATATTTGTTTTCTGTTATTTTGTGATTGTTTTTACTTTCTAAATCATCGTTAGTAAGTATGTAAAAGTTTACTTACTAAAGCATAAAGTTATTCTTTCTTGTTGTCCTCTTTATATTTGTTGCTGCATTATTGTTTGAAATTTTAATATATTGAATTCAAATGAAAAATAAATTGTAGGAAATGGTAAGTTACATCACCCAATATTCTGACAAAAAAATGTTCATGCAAATCTAATTTTACAACTGTGTTTGGAACAGATTCTAGTTTCTAAATGTCTGAATTACTGGTTGGGTAGGTGAGTTTGTCCACGAACCTTGTATTTTAAAGCTGAACATTTAAAAATATCTCATCTTGTAATGGGACGTTTCTGAAATGTTCAAGGGTGATATTTTCTAGATAATTGAGAGAAATAACTTTCTTTTGCTTCTTATTAATTTTAAGATTATATGAAGTAGTTTCAAACATTTAGTTAGTAAATGTAATTATCTCCTTTTCTATTACCCTTTCATAGTAAAATAATGAAACAAGAATTACTAGCCCATAACAGTAATATATGTAATTCTTAATAACTTCATTTGAGCCAGTGAATTGAAAGAAGATTTAGGGCTAGTATTAGCATTGTGATGTCTTAATGTTTTCAAGTAGGGCTTTTTAATTGAACCACATTATCAAAAATAAAGAAATCATAATGTGTGTCACGAATAATTGAATTAGAATCTTGAACAAGAGAAAATTTTAAATAACTCCGTTATTGTGATATTGGCAATAGAATACAGTAACAAACACCATCTTCTCCAGCTTATGTTCAGTAATATGTCATATTCAAGGTCTTGTGATTTTTATTATAAGAACCAGATTTTAGTCTCATGCTTTGATATTTCACTTTAAGGTAAATTTTACAGATAAGGGTATGCATAGAGTTTCTGTTTAAACCAGACTTACGTGTCCTGACTAATTGGTCTATTGTAATGGATTTTTCAAGAAAAATGTTGATAGTAAAATTCTTTTCTCTCGTTGCTTTTATGAGTATCAATCAGAAAATGTAGTCTTTTCTCTTTTTGTATGGTAGTTATTCAATTGTTTAATACAAACAAATCAATATTTTCTCTTAGGCCCCCCAAAAGAATACTGCATGGTAATCATGACTTGAAAACTGAATTGTATGATATTTGGGTTCTTTGGAGTCTATATTAAAATCTTTTAAAAATCGGTGTCCTTTCTCGTGTAAAATAAAGGTCCAATATAATTGATGTTAGGAAAAGAACACAACTTTTACCTTTGAGACTAGCTGTTTTACGTAATGCATGTCTTTCCTTATTAAACCTCAATCCTTATTATTTATGTTGTGGCTAGCAAAAAGCCATTAAAATTTTAAAAAATTCTGTACACATGAAATGCGCAAGAAATCTTTCTAAGGCAGTTATGTATCAATGAAGACAATTTAGTGTTATAGGTTTTGCTGAATGTTGAAAGTAATTTTCAACACCCATCGCCAAATATGCTGGTTATATGCTGCAAATTTGTTCAACTAGGACAGTATTAGCAATCAGTAGTTCCTTGTATTACTACACAATATTTAATATGTGTTTTTAAGTGAAATAAAGTTATTGTAAAATACCAATTATGAATGGCTGTCAAATATCTAGTTATGGAAAGAGGATCATGTGTGATTAAACAAAAACACAAATTAATGTTTTAAGGTTTTATTAACTATTTTGTACAAGACATTATTACTGCAGGAAATAGCAAACATTTGGAGATACGATAGTTTCCTGTAAAGATAAAGGGTTACTTATATACAAATGTAGAAATATCACCATTCATTCACTGAATTATGACCCTTATAAATATGATAATTCCAAGAAATAGATGATGAGATGTATTCTCAAGGAGTCCATTTTAATCAACATTTTTGAGGAAAATGTTAATATGAACTTTTATTGAAAGGTCTTGTTCTTACACCTAATGAAATGTTTTGTTATATTAGGTTGTCATTTGATTAAATGGTCCAATTAAAGGTAGCATGTATATTTACTTGGATGATTACATGCTTGATTTTCTAAATTCTAAAGTATTTTGTTTCATCACAATGTGTCATTATAAGGAAGATTTTAACAGGTGCTTGAAGAAAAATTTTTGTAACAGATCATTTGTATAACTAAAATCTTTGTTTCGTAATATTCTGGAAACATTTTACTACTACTGTTTCCTAATAATTTTTATTATTTAAAATATGAGTAGAAAACACAGATATGAGAGAAATATATCTTTCGTGAATTGCAAATTTAATTTTCTGAAGTCACTTTTGTTGAATGTGTGAATTAATTTTTTATTTTTACATTAAGTTAATTATATATACTATACGCAACACCAGTATGTTTAATTCACCACTGATATTTTCTATTTGTAGCGCCCTCCTTCCCCTGATGGTGTGTTTGAAGAGTCCACTCCATGGGATCGAGCTTCTCTGCGTCTTCGCAAAGCATCCCACCGCAGCACACCAAACCTGAGTGATGTGGAAGGTTTAAGTTCAGGTCACTGTGTTGGAGCATGGTCTTCCACTGGTTATATCAGCATGCCTAGCAGTGAAGAAGTTGGTAGTGGTAGTGGGGAAGGAACTAGCTACTGTCGAGTTGGGCTTGAAGCTTCACCCATGGGTCCAACAGGAGTTTCCCAAATGCAACAAATGCAGCTTCCACAGCCCAGCCTTGGTAAAGGGTATGTGGTTCTTCCTAGTATCCCACCCTCTACATCTTCTACGGGCACATTGAGCCCACAGTTGCATCCCAGTGCAGCATCAGCCCCAGTTCTGAGCCCAGTATCTCAGCCTGCATCCCATGGTTATGTCTCTCACCAGCTACCGTGGGCCAGTCCAAAAGAAAGTCCTAATAAAGGATACGTTATGGCTGGAGAGCTTGGGGATATGGCTAATAAGACATCTCCATCATCACTCATGGTGGGAATGGGAATGAGGATGGATGAAGACCAAAGCATCCTGGATGTAGATGCTCTAGAGGGTGAGGCTCCAACACCCGAATCATATTGCCGATTAGGTTTGTGTTCAGTACCGCCCATCAATGTTACATCTGATGGGGAGGGCAGCATGATCAAACCTAGTACTGGGTATGTTACTCTCGGAGAAGGATCTCATTCATCGGATACAGTGAGTGCAGGAAGAGAAAGTACAAGCGCTCAAGGTGCCAGAGGTGCAGGGACTTCGGGTTATGTCCCTCACAGACACTTTGAAAAGAGGAATACTGTTCCTCTTTCTTCTGCATTTAATGAACAAGCAGATGACTCCTATACAAAGATGATTCCTACTAGTTCAGGTGAAACTAAGTCGCCTACAACGAATGTGTAGTGCTGAAATACTGTGGAAGCTTTTATGTACATGATGTTTGTGTTGATGACAGTGAAATGTATACATTTTACACCTTGGGAAGAGTTTTAGTGTTTCCTTGACATTTATTTTAGGCATGTACTTCAAGTGCATAGCTTGTGAAGAATCTTTGTTTTACGTGGTGCTCTATTCTTTGCGTCATAGAAGTGTACTGTTTGTACTTACATCAAGAAGTTTGTGCCATTTGCCATTGAGGTTATATGCCTCTTGAGTGCTGTTATTGTAATATAACTGTTTAAAGTATTCTTCAGAATGTAATGTTTTTACTGTTCAATTAATCACAGCTAGAAAGGCAACGATTTGACTGAATGTTGACCGTTACTTTGTTATGAACAGAAATTCTTCCCACCAGCTTTGACATTGCTTGTATATTAAAAGTGAATGTTGCTCATAATTGTTGTGCCTTTCTGCTTATGGTGTCATCGTTGCATTGGTGATGTTTGAGGATTCCTTCCTGCTTCATGACATTGTCCATCTTTCAGCTCGCTCACTCTGTCCCGTCCATGTTTTGTTTGGTTTGATACTGCAGGGTTGGAGCCCACTTAAAACGAGCTCTTATCAGGTTTAATTAAGTCAACAATGACTTCTGAACAACTTTCCAGAACTTCCAGCATTATGCCATTAAATGAAGTCTGATAGTGTGTTAGCTGTGAATATTATTAGATGATTTTGGAAGTGGATGTAATCTGTATTCCAGTTCTCATATATTGACTGAAATATTAAATATTTGTACATTAAGGAAAGATTTTGATATGCAAGCAAAAATTTGTTTTGTAACATGATGAACAACGAAGTGTGGTGCAACAATTGTAGTGTCAGAAACATTTTTTTGGCATGGTGAACGTACCTGAAGTCCACATAAAAATGAGTGCTTTGTGGTTTATGCAGGTGATCTGTGCAGAATCAATGCATTTTGAAGATGTGGTTCTGCATCAGCAACATAAACATTTATAATCTTTAAGGATCTTTTTTAAATTTTTTTCCCTTCCCAAAACAAACATGTGCCATCTGAATCTTCCATGCACCGAAGTTTTTAATTTCCATTTTAAAAGAAACAAAAAATACCTACTACAAAAAAAATCTGTTCTGCTTTCAAAGTTCTATAGTCATTCTGTTTTTGAATGTAATATCCTTTCTGTAAGGTGAAACTTCTGTGATTGGAAAACAGTTAATGTTGCTTTTCTTTTTTGCAAAGAAGAAAATTAGTGGAAAAAAAATTAAATGGTGTTTATGTCAAAGTTTGATACAAAAAGTAGAAACAGTGACACCTCCATTTTCAAACATGTAAATCTGGGGAATCAAAACCATTCCCTTTTGGACAAGAGAGTTTTAAATGGTGAAATCATCTGTAAAAGTAAAAAATATTTATTTTTTTTAGGTTAACTGGCTATTTGAGATTTCACTTCCTTTTATATTCCATTGACACTTGACTAATGTATAATTAGCTTTTGGAAGCTTTTTGTAAGTAAATCAAATTTTCTTTGGAACATTATTTGTTCCCAAATGATTGATAAAGTTGTGCCCTACCTGAAAGTTTGGAAGCACCCTGATGTAAATAGCTAAAACAAAAATAAATAGCTGAAGATTTGGAAATGGTTACCATTGGATTTGTTTACAAAAAACAAACAAACAAACAAAAAAAACTTTCGGACTAGATGTCTGGGTGTTAATTGAAAGGGCTCTAGATGTCTAGTAATTGTTGTAATAGTTAATAGAGGTATATACGTCATAGTGATTTTAGTCTCAGTGAATCTATAATGTTAGGCGTTATAAGAGTAGATGTTGACAATTTGCTTCATGCTGAGCTTGGTGACAGATGTGTTCATCTTTGTGGTGAATCATCAGAGAACACTTACAGATCACCTGTACAATTAAAAATATTTATTGTGTAGTTACAATGCATTATAACATAAACTAGTCTCAGTATTTATTGTATAAGAGACATGAACCATGAACTTGAATTTGCAAACAAACGGTTAGTAAAACTGATTGCATTTTCAGTTGTTTGATCTTTTAAATATTAAAGTTCTAATGAATGCTTTCTTGTTTTCTTTTCAAAAGTAAAACAAGTTTATTTGGATTATATTTGTCTATAAACTATAATCATATAAAAAATTGAGTAAATTAATGAATGTATATTTTTATCGTCATGGCACTGCAAGAACTTTAATTTAATTTTCTAAATTTAGAATTTTTCATTGGGGGAAGTTGAAGTGCACAACTTGGATCTGAAAAATTATTTGTGCAAAACTTAACATAATGACAAGTTACACTGATGCCATGGGGTAGGTCCTTAAAGTCTCCTCTGATTAGGGAATGACTCATCTTACACTTCTTATTTTCCAATGTTTGAAAGCATTCAGAAAGCAGTTAAATTCATGTTTTAATATTGAATTCTTTTAAAACAATTATTATATGATTTGGTGAATATATTTTGTACTCTACAAATAAGAGAAAGAATTCACCAATTCTTTAACTGGTGTACTTTGAAGCTTGTCAAAGAAGTTAAACAGTTTGCTAGAGTGGATGTTTATAGTTTGAGTTATATTATGATATTTTTGTCATTTATTAATCTTTGGAAAAATATGAATTTATGCACTACTATATTTTTGTTTTGTATCCAGATCTGGTGAATTTCATCTTATGAGGTTGATTTGAGGAGAATAATGGTGAACCAAGGTTTGCCTCTTTTAAATTACAGAATGAAAATGTGTTAGAAAAACTGAAATTAATTTCTGTGAGAATAAAGAGGTCTGGATAAAATAATAATTGAATTCAGTTTCTTATACGTACTGCTTTGAGAGAGTTATATTTGCATTGTAAAAAAAAGAAAGTTTTGAAATATGTTTATTAGTGCTGTGGTGAATGTTCACTGTCTTAGCAAAGCATTTCAAGCATTAGAATCGGTAACTTCGGAGAAAATTTTTCATGTATAATATTTGTTCGTCAATGACTTGAGTTCATTGAATGTTGTTACTTTCTCCAAACAATACAATGAATGTGCAATTCTTCAAAATTTATTAAATGTAGACAAAAATTTATAAAAGGATCCACTCTGAAGTGTGATGAGTAACATTTTATAATTAGTGTTATATGTGAGATATTTTAAATGTGAGAACATTAACATTTTAAACTGATAGAGTAACTTCATTTTATTGTTTTCGTTAATGAAATTTTATATGCTAAACTGGAGAAGCAGTTTGAAGTAAAAATATGATAAGCTGGTTAGATTATCTGTATTTATATTTTGTGAATAGGTGTCGAGAGAGAAACATTGAAGGTCCTGAAGACCTTATTTGTGTGAGCTAGATGAATTTTTTCTCTGCATGTGGTGGAGTGTAAATATCTACCTTGCACTTTTTACTGTGGTAGAAGAGTTCACATTCATTCGTTTTTGAGTAAAAATTTATTCCTTCTGATTCATATAATAAATCCAAATGCAGTTTTAAACATTTTCCTTGTCTGTAAAGGAGCTGAGGTGTATGGGAGGCAATAGAGTGGTACATTTAATAGAGAAGTTGACAAATTGATATAGTAATGTTGTCAGCTTGAATTTGAATGTGAAGGAAACTACAATTTCTCTGCATATTTTATCATATGAGCAATACAATTCTATTTTAGCTTGGATCTAATTACTTGGAAGATGACATAACAATTTTGTAAAAAATGTGGACATTTGTTTAATTATATTAATGTTTCTTGAATGGATATTTTGTGTCCAAATTATTACTGAATTCTCATTGTTTAGTTGTAAGTGTACTTTCTAAATTGAAATGCTCTGATTATACACTTGAGTTTAAAAATATCCAGAAATGTGTATATATTGCTGTGACTATATGAAATGCATGTGCTATTGTGAATACTGAAAAAGCTAGAATAGTATTAATTACTCCATGATATGGTGTAAATTCTTTTGCAAAAATTTAAAGAATGACAGAAATATTTATCAAATTTCAATGAAATTGTAATATGGACTTGAAATACAGAATAATAAAGATACTGATACAGGTGGAGAGAACAGCATTGTATCATACAAGTGGATTTACTGTATCATGTGATACTGATACCAAATTGACTTGACCTTTCATTATTACATGTTACACTTTTCTACACCCTAGTCATGTTATCATGACATTTATGTAATGAGACATGTAGTCTTGTGAAAAGTCTATAGGTCCTTGTCTGTAAAATATGGAGTCTGATACAGGTCATTGCAGCTGTTTTCACTTGTATCACTACTATCTTTATTATTAATATTAATTTACAGTGTTTTGCGATATTACCTTTTATCACTTATGTCACCTTAAATGTTCATGGCCAAATTCAAAACTGTAAATATTAATAATCTTCAAAATTAGATCAAGGCACCAAAATATCTATCATGTAACTCAGAAAGGCAAATTACTAAATTATTATTTAATTTCATTATCAACTCATGCTATATTTACCTTTCATATAATTTTTTCCAAAGTTATCAATTAAACATTTTTTCCTGTTCTTCTTTCTTTGATTTGTCTTCTCCCCTCCATAAAAGAATGCTGAAAACATGATTTTTTCATAAATTTACGTAAAAATGAGACTTGTGTTGAATATTAGGACATCTCAGAAGTGAACTACTTTTTGATTTGTGTCATGTAATTTTGCAATTTTTCTGGTTTAATATTTTACTGAATTGTGATTTCTGAAGAGAAGTTTAAAAACATTAATGCCTATTTTTTTGTGGATAAAATTAAATGAAATTTACTTGTGTGAAGTTAAACTAAAATAAGTCCAAAATTGTCAATAGGATTTCTGAACAGAGATCCTTAAAAAACCTGCAGCTACTGGAGAAGTATGCTGAGGAAGATTCCTATGAATTTGCATGAGGAGTGAAGCTCATAAAATGAGTGGATTGTTGGACTTTCTGACTTGTAACTGTAATTCTTGAAAGTGGCTATTATGCCAAGTTAAAAACGGATGATTTAAACTGCCCAATTGCTACCATATTTTAAGATCATGCATTTTATTTTATATCCAAATAGGATGTCAAAGATTTTAAGTAGTGTGTATACAAGAGTTCAGTTGGAATTATTATATAGAGGAAACCTTTTTTAACATGAAATAATCAGTGTTTGCGTTATTATTTACAACTATATCAATATAATTCCTTCATGTGATCCAAATTTTATTTGTGATACAGCAAAATTTGTGCTCAGCAAGTACCTGCTAATGAGAGTTTACTGTAATTGATTTAACAGCCACACTGTTATTCTAATTCACTTGTTAATTGAGTTTAAACAAATTCCATTAATCAGTGAATAGCATATTATATGAACAGATTTGTAAGCTAATATCAGTCAAAGTGTCATTTGAATGAAGTGCTTTTACAATTTTAATGAAGTTGAGGTCCAATATTCAGTCTACCTTGCAGTTTATTTTATAATGAATACTTTAAAATTATTTTAGCCCACATTTTGGTATCTTTATCATAATGTAAGGACAGCCTGTTAATCAATATTGCTAATTAGTTCATCATTACTCTTGCTGGATGGTTAATATTATTGCAGCTACCTCTGTAATAATTCCACTGGTAAAATTGACATTAATGATTTTCTTGCCATGTTAACTTGCATATACACAATACTTGTTAAATTAATGAACAACACATTTCTTTCCAGTATTAATATGAAGCATATTGTGAAATTGCTGTATTTTTTATTCTTCTAAAAGGTTTCCATGCATACAAAATTTAGTTACATGCATTAAATTGCATTTAACATTTGTTCTCTATTTTATATTACTGGTGTTGAGACTGTTTGTTTGCAGATGGTCACTATTTGGAAATTTCAGCAAATGGTTTTCAAAATTTTAGACTTTGGGTATTATCAAATAATTTCTAGTAATATTCTTTTGGAGGTGACCTATGTGTTAATAATTAATGTGCGTGTAATGTAATAGTCACAATTTTGAAAAAGGTTTGATTATGGAGATAATAGATTAACTAGTTACTAACATTGCCTAATTCTGAGATGAGCAAATTGGCACTGGTCTATTTTTGTAATACCTTACCTTCTCCATCTGGAAAGACTGAGAATGAAGTGCAAGGTAATATCTGATTTAGGAAATACGTGGTCATTTATTGGGTGAAAGTACAGAATGATGACATTAGAGTTACTAAATAGTCTTCAAATAGTGTAGCAAACAATCAAAAAATTATGCCATTAATACTGAAATAAAAAATAACATGATAAAATCTGTAAAACTTGAGGAGACCCTTTTTGTTTTGTTAAGAAATATCATATAATATATCATATATATTTCATTTAAGAAACATAATTTCAAGAACTGAAGTTTTTGATTAAGCATAATTAATATCCGGTTGACTCTGAGGCTGAAAAAATTGGTGAGTGTTTGAAAATTTGTAGCTATTTTTTTATCTATGATATTGCTTAAACATCAAACATGAGTAGTAAATATGTCATTATTGGACATTTATGATAACTAAAACTGACCCAAAATATGTGAAAGGGAGTACATCATTTTAGTTGAAAGCACACTAATAATTTCCTTTGTTTCCTATCATAACCAGTTGTGAATAGTTCCTTTATGAAAAAATACATTTGTATTTTTCTTATGATTATTTCCATGTTTTCATTTTTTACTTAATTCTTGATAATTAAAGATACTTGTTAATTTTTATCCAAATTATTAGAAAGTTAACAAAAGATCTAGTCTTTGTTAAAATATGTTGTCTATTATGCTCTGTAATTGGGTCGGTGTATGGAAGTACACAGTTTGTAATCTTCAAAAGTCATTTTATTTAGCATCTTCAATAGTATTAATTGGTTGATAGCTGAACATCAGAAAGTGTGCTCCTATTCCCAGAAACTTATTTTTTACAGCAATATATTTTTATGAATGTGCAATTGTGATGAAAACTCAAAATTCAGAATGTAGTTCTACTGATGATTGTGTATGTACACAAAAGGTTTGTTCATGAAAAATGTTTTAGTTTTCACAACACCTATCATTTTATTAATATTGTTTAAACTAATAAAATTGACGGTATGAGTGACAAGATGTGAAGCTTGTCAATTTTCTGTCATTCTGTCACCAATCTCAATATTGAGCTATTTTTTGAATTGTTACCTCACAATATTTTTTCAGACATGTCTTATTGTAATATAATTAATTATATAGGCAGCTTGTGTGAGATTTCTTAGGTTTGTAAAAATTTATAAACAAAAATTAAGATAACTGGGGCCCAAATAATGTATTGTAATTTTCTGTGGTGCGTGTCCATATTTGTTTAATGTAACAAAAATGAAGTTGTCTCAGATTTCTCAGCTTTGCTGTGATCTGTTTAAATTTCACCAGTTTTATAGCATCTTGCAAAAGCAAGAAGATGAAAAATCAGATCACATAGAATCAAATAATACTCATTTTGTCGCTATCAGGAGAAACTAGGTGGTGTTATTTGTATGTACTAATTGCACTATAGATTTCAATTATCTTCTTTGTAATTAAGTGTTTTCCTTATAATGTCTTTGAAACCCTATTCCAAATAGACAGTTTGAAAGTATTTATTGTCAATAAAATGGTCTGCAGGTGTAACAATGAAAATATATGTGTGTGTTTCATTTGATTTATGACGAATTCCAGTAGTGTATTGTATGTTACTGATGTAATGTTCCATTTTTGTTTATTTTAACCTAATCTACGAAATGTCTAATAGTGAAGCAGAATCAAAATTTGTGAAGCAAGACTTGGGTCTTTGCTGCTAAGTCACTGTAACCAAGTAAAATTGGTTGAAGATTCATCTGATGTGGTGTAAATGTGTAAGAGTACAAATGTGACCTTGAGTGGTGTAAAACATACCCTTGTGACCAATAAATTTTTCAATGAAATTGTTAATAATTTGAACTGTTTTTTGCTGTATACTTGATTACAAATACAGAATTACATAATCCAATTGTTGACTCTAATTAATGTAATATCTGTGTTGTTACTGTTTGTGCAAGAATTAAGTGTATTTGTTCTTAAGCAAGCCAATTACTTGTACTCATTTCTTTGTTGTTTTTGTGATATTTATGTAAGTTAAATTTGTATATCTTTTGTTTTTGAAACTAAAGGCAACACCTCTGCAAGATCTTAGAGATAGGTAGTATACAAACGTAGAACATATTGAGACTATGACAAGCTCTTGAATCCTTTACTGAAATTTATAAATAATGTAATTACATTATTTAATTTTTTTGTTTCTTTTCCTTGTAAATTAAATCAAATATCTTGCAGAGGTTTGCAATATATGTGTTCAATGACTGGGTTTGACTGTGTGTGTGTATATATATATGAACCCCTGTGTACAGTTAATAGATGGAAGAAAATAAAATATGTAAATTCACGGATGCAAAATTTGTATTTTGAAATGATTTAATCCAATTACACCCTTATTAAAATACAAAAGAGAATCATACAGGCAACGACAAACGTTAAAAGACCAGATTCTTGTAGATTCCAATTCAAAACAATTTCCCCATGTCTGTTAAAAAGAACTTTACTAACAATGACACACTTAATGAATGTAAATCAAGCATACATTCATATAATATACGTTAAACATCTTTCAACAATCACCAATTACCAAACAATGTAGGTGGTGCAAAAATAGGGGCCTTTTTAAAATAATAATAATAAGGATGAATGAAAACGGATTTTTTTAGAAATATTTTACATTTGAAAGTACAGACGTGAGACTTTGTAGTCCATCAGGTATGGACGGTTATGTTGTAGAAACAGTCTTTTTCTTCTTCACAGATGGACTTATGTCATCCCTTGAACATTCTCCATCACTGCTGGATGGAGCAGGTTCTAATATCTAAATTTAATATCTAATGTTATTCTTTAACAGAAAAATAGTGAGGGTTTATTGACGTAAACTTTTTCCATAAGAGCCTGTACTAATTTAAATTTCTTTTATTAAAAATTAGGCCCTTAAGGGCCAAATCATTTCTTACCGTCTTGAAAAACAAAGATTTTAATTTCATTCAAAGTATTTTTTTTGGAGGTACTTCATCTAACAAACATTCTACCTTAAAGTTTTATTTTCCTGTCCTTCATCTCAGGTGGTGTCAATATATAACTAGTGATGCCACAAACTTGCCAGCTGCCATCTATCGCCGCCCAATTTTTATTTTTTGACATTTTCTTAATTTTTGGATTTCCTAATAGTAGAATGAAAATGTTATTTTAAGAATATTAAAGAACAATAAAACCTCGTCCTAAATGGGCATTTTCGTTGAAAACTTGGGAGCCGTTTTCACGAAAATGACGTTTAAGCGCTAATGTATATTCGTAATTTGAAGCTCTTTTTCACAGAAAATTTCTGACTTTTCGAAAAACTTCATTAGAAATAATTTGAAGCACTTTAACTCACTAGTACAATAGAGTTTACAAATTGCTGAAAATGTGATATATTAATGGTGTGAGAGATCTTTAAAAAAATACTTTTGTGTAATTTTTGAAAAAAACAAAAACACCCCCAAATTAACTTTATGTCATATTAAAAAGTGCAATTAGTACTATCCGTTGGAAAAGTCGAAGAAAAAATTTGGAGCCATTGATGAGATGATGGCGATTAAGTGTTTCTGAAAATGCGAAATTTTGAGTTAGTTTTGACAGAAAATGGTTGAATTTATGAGAAACTTTATATGCCATTATTTAAAGCACATTTACTCATAAATGTAATGTAAACAAATCGCCGCTAATGTAAATATTAACGACGCGAGAGGCAAGTCAAAAAAATTACATTTTTGCAATTAAAAAAAACAAAACACAATAGAGCAATATGGCGTTTATGTCATCTCATAGAGTACATTTAGCACTACCCCTAACAAAAGTTGAAAGAAAAATTTGGAGCCGGAGAATTTACCCCCAAATTTTGAAAAAAGTTTTTGAAAATCGCAGCGCCTCGAGTCGAGGCAGATCGCTCGGGGAATATCCAATTTAGAAGAAATCGTACTATGGTTTATACTGCGATTTTTGTAACTTTGCCCCTCAAGGCCCGTCTTCACGATGGAATATGTCACGGTATTTCGCGACGTTTTCAGTCCTGCCGCCAGATACCGCATGATAGTCACCGTATCAAGCAGTGCTTGCGATGATGCGACTTCTAGCGGCACGAGGGAGAAAGACGCGAAATGCCGTGTATTCCATGGTGGCCGTAGGGGCTTGAGGGGCAGAGTTAGAAAAATCGCACTTTAGCGTTAGTGATGTTCACAAACGGACGGACGTTTTGGGAAGAAGAAGAAGAAGAAAAAAATTCCGGTATCAGGGAAACCCAAAACGTGTATTTCCGTTGAAATCTCGAAATCGATTTTCCGCAGCACTACATAACCTTCCCTATACTACGTATATTACTCCGTATATACGTGTATGTATATGGGAAAGTAAAAGGCGGTAATAATGTAATATTACAAATCGTAGTATATTAGTGATGTAATTAGCTTATTACTATTAGAGTTATTTAACAACTGTACATCATACATGTATGATGTACTATAATCGATAAATAAGTTGAAATCTGAATACAGATGGAAATAAGCGTTTTGCCAAGAATTGATAATATTCACCGAGCGAATGCACTAAGCTTTGACAACGATTCGCTGGCAACAGTGCGTTGCTTGCTTCTTGGTTGAATTGGACGTTTTCAAGTAATAATTGAGGTGTTTATAGCGCAGAAAATGCAATATTTCAATATTACGTAGCTTTTTCCAATAAATCGAGAAACTGTGTGTGCTGTTGTAGCACCACTAGTTTGTTCTAAAATGAGCAACTGGATTTATCCACTTTTTCGTTACCAGGGGTTACCTGTAATAAGAGTTTTTTTTGTAGGTTTCGTCACCTGTAATAGTTTTTCCGAGGAAAATTCGCCGTTTTTTCGTGCAGCATTACATAACTTTCTACTCCGTTGGGAGAAAGTAAAAATTGGCCACCTTAGTATTGTTGACATCCACCACGAATTTCTCGGGCGACTCAAACCAATAGTTGGGTCGGTTCAGAGAGAATCTTAAACGATTAGCATTGTGCTATTACAATATGTCATTGTATTATTATCATTGTGAAACGCAACGTAAAAATGAATAAAAATCGTAGCAGAGATTATGTTACATCATCGACGGGGCCGCGCGAACTCTCACAAGGGACCTTTCAACAGATGCAGGTCGAAATCTGGCCTTCTTTTTTATTGAATGATATTCACTACTTATATGTGCTAGGAAAAAATCAGCTGCCGTTGCGAACTGGAAGTTACTGAAGGGGGAGGGGATAGTTTTGGCCACACTGTTTTCGCTAATACAAATACCATGGGCAACCCATGCTGCAGCAAGCAGTGTGACCGCAAACGACTCGCGTACTACGTTGGAGCGCTGTAACGCTTGCTAGGAACCCTACTTACCGGTTATGTCTGACATTTCGCTGGTCAGAAAACCGCAGATCAATTTGGGGAACATTGTGTCCGATATATTAAATCTGTGGATTTATTTTGTTTATTCGTCTGTTCGTACGGAGGGATTAATCGCAAGTGGTACAACTATTTTACGATTAATAAACAATTGAATGGATTTTATTTAGGCTCATTAATCTATACTTCAATTAAAATTTACAATTATACATTCGATCATTTCAATTAAATTTTAATTTTTTAAATTCCTACTATTGTATTTACATTTAATTTAAAAAATGCTGCCTTTTCGACCCGCGCCTCAACGAGCCTCATCATAAGCACCCATTGACAATTTACGGAATGTCCCCTTCGCCTCGGCGTCGCGAAGGCCACCTTCCCCAAAGGCGACAGTTGCAAGGGCTGCTAAAGAAAATTTTGTCGGTTTAATTTAAAATCACATGTCAAAAAGTATTATTTTGTAGTCAAACTACTGTCAAAACCTTAACAAAGGTTTATTCATCATTGTATTTCTATTTTTATGATCTATCCATACCTATTGAAAACAATTCCCTTTAAAAAATCAAAGAAAATTAAATTTCTCGGAAACTAAAAATATTACGAACAATATTTTTACAGCCTATTACTTGCTCCATGATTTTGCAGTGTTTAGCGAAAACTGCATTTCGATATTTTGAACCGTTTAGAAGTTATGGGAGCTACCTACAGCTGGCGGGACTCCTGTATATTCTTCCCGACTTTAATAAAGTTGAATGTACCATTTTATTGATCCTAGAGACATTGTAACATTAACGTTCAGTAAATAAAACCGCTTTATCTTCTCTCTTCCACCCATGTCGCTGTCTAACAGTGAAATTCTCGGAATAACTTCTCAAATATACATCGCTACATTGTACGGCAACGCCGCGTACGGTAGTAATATCAAATTATCAATATATTACCATACAAAAGTATGGTACTAGAATTTTTCAATTTTTCTTTCGTATTACATTTAAATCGTATTTTTAAGAGAGAAAACCTAATTGAGCAAATTTCAATTAAGGTTTTGGATTGATTGAAAGACAATGTATCAATACATTGAGAATACAAATTGTATAGTGCGACCATTTCATAAACCGCCGGTCGCGCGGGATTTCGCCTCGGCGAACGAAGCCATGGATGCTGAGCAAATCGAGACAGGGCGGTCGGTAGAATCGGCGAAGAGGGAAGGGAGCTTATCGCTACCGGAAAGTTTTAATTGTACTCAGGTTATACTAGAGCAACTAGATATTATATGCGCACGTTTTCTTGAGCCCCGGAAAACCTACCCTCACTCCTTTGCCATTATTTGTTGAATTAGGAATAAATAATAGCAACGAGCGTTGTAGACAAAATCTGATAACCAGAAATGTTCTCTCCCGTGCAATAGAAATTATTTTACATTTTACTATTTTACAAATTTGATATAAAATTCCTTTTGTTAAAATAACCAAACTCCCCACTCCTCTCGCAAGTAGCGAAGCAAGGGCTCAAGAAAATGTGCGCGGATAAAATACTGGAACTGCTCACGATCGGCTCTGATGCATTCTTGGCAACTCTTAAACAAGTTCTGGTTCACTCGGTAAAGGTTGTCTTGTGGTATAGTAGAGATCTGTTCCTGTATATTGTGTCTTAATTCTTCTTCCGTGTGGGAGTTAGTCGCATAGGCGATCTTTCAGGAATCCTCACAGAAAGAAATCGCACGGAGTCAGATCAGGAGAGCGTGCTGGCCACAAATCACCTGAAATCATTTTATCTCCATAAACGGCATCTAAAGCTCTTAAAGAAACTGAAGCAGTGTGCGCGGTTGCGAAGTCCTGTTAAAAATGACCGTAATTACTCTCTTCATTTGTAAGAAAGGCTCTAGGATATGATTGCACCGTTGAGCGCACCGTTCCCCGGCGAGCGACGGGCCGGTTGCCGAGCAGAATTTCTCAGGAAGGCGGCACACTATAATAAAATAGTCGCATTGTAGAATAGAGTAAAATTCGAATTAATATTGGGATTATCAATAGTAAATTATAATTACAATAGCATTAATTATATTTCATATCCTTTTGATTCATTCTTGTTCTCCGAGAATTTTTCTTGTGGCTCATAGTTGGTGGGAGATCTGTATACAGGATGAGTCACGTAACTTTAGCACCTCCTGCAGTTTTTGAACGGTTGAAGTTATTGCAATGCAATTTTCATGGAAGTGCATGAGGGAATAGGGCTAATTGATACATGTATTCATTTCTATTTTATCACTTGTATTTTACGAGATATTGAGGTAACTTGTTTTTTTCAAATGGAACTTTACATATTTGTTTCACTATACCATGACGAGCGTAAAAAGACGAATCCAATGATATACTATTGTCATAATATTAGATAAGCATTCTTTTAATAATTTTGATTTTTTTGCGACTCGTATTTAACGGATATTTAGAATGTAATCCAAGATCACGCAAAAATTGTTTAAACAAATTCAAAATTGCCTATAGGTCAAGCAAAATTACGCAAAATTTTCCACGCAGCCACAACATTTTTCGAAAAATTGTACATGGCATTATTTCAAGATGTCTTCAATATTTTAGTTGTAGGAAGACACCGAAAAAAAATTGCACTTTTGCAATTTTCGCAAAATCAGGGATTTTAACGAAAATGATACCTGCACCATTCACTTAAGTGTACTTTACACTATCCGACAAGAAAATGTAATACACAAATTTGGACCAGCCGGCCTCGTGGCCGAGACCGCTAAGGCAGTAGTGCCGTAGTGGTCTCAGACCGTGGGGTCGCGGGTTCGAGTCCCGCCTCGGGCATGGTTGTATGTGTTCGTCCTTTCACCCTCTCTCATCACCATATCGTGTCATCATCATGTCATAACGTTACTCCCAATAGTGGTCGCTAATGACCGAGTAGTTGATGCGACCTTAAACAAAAAAAAAAAAAAAAAAAAAAAAAAAAAAAAAAAAAAAAAATTTGGACCCTTTTTTTGAAACTTTTGAAAATGTCCCAGAAGCTTTGTGTATAAAACACCGAAAAAATACCGGTTTCAAATTCAAGGCGCCGTGACATCAGCAAGATAGTTTGGGGGATACCAATTTTGGAGAAAAATCGGCTGAACGGTTTAGGCATTAGCGTTGATCACAGACGGACGGACAGACAAGTTTTGCCATCAATCGATTTTTCGGTATCAAGGACCAATAAAAGATGGATTGTGACTACAACGACAATATTCATACGATTTATCCAATTTTTCGTTAGCAGGGCCCTGCAATAAGAGTTTTTCTGCCGAAAATTCGCCCTTTTCTCCCGCAGCATTACAATATTTTATCTATACCGCGTAAGCAGTAGCGAGAAAGTAAAAATTAAAGACAACATTTGGAGCCGTTTTGAGAAATATTTTTATATAAATTGTATTAACTTCAAGCAGAAATTACATGAAAACTACTCGTTTTGTTGTTCAAAAAATTGCATGATCTTCTTTAAAGATCTATTTTTTAGAACAGATTTTATTTTTAAAAAATCTATCATTAATATTGCACTTTTAGAAGGTAATTTATTGCAATTTTGGAAATTACAGGGAGTTCACCGAGACGAGACCAGTGCCAGTTCTTTTACCGTCCTTTGCTCATACGAGGAAAATATTTGGAGCCTTTTGGGGAACATAATTGTTTAAACATTGCCTATGTTTCACGCAAATTTGAGTAAAGTCTATCTACATTTCCGAAAAATTGTACATGACCTTATTTAAAGATATCTTTAAATAATAGATTTCATTCAGAAAAAACAAATATCTTAAATATTGTAGTTGGAGAAAGACCCAGAAAAAATGTTCGAACGTTTGCAATGATCGAAAGTTCAAAGATTTCAACGAAAAAGAGACTTGCGCCATTTTTTAAGTTTCCTACAATCTGAAAACAAAGTTAAAAAAAACTTTGAAGTCAATCATGCTGATCAAACTGATTTAAAATCAGCTATTCGTACCCAACATTAAGTGCATTCAGAGGGAAAAGCCAAAAATTAATTTGTTAGTTGTCTGCAGTAATTTATAACCTCGATCATTTAGTTAGCATTTAATATTTAATAGTGAATAATGTGATCCTATATTTTTCTGATTCCAAGAAGTATCCATACTATTTTACCAGTTTTGCATTAATTAGGTTTCCACGAAATAATTTCGTCATGAAACATTCATTCGTTCATTACAAGGATTACACAATATTTTAAGGAACATAACATCATTCCCTTTTACTGGAGAACAATGGAGATTTCGATTTTTCGAGCTTTCAGCCTATCGTGTCACAACTTGGCACGCACAATCGCTCGCAGAGGCCGGGCCAGCTGCTTGCAGCGGAAGCGCCTCATCCATCATAAAGTTTGGGGATTCAAATATATTTTGCGAATTATTTTTTCATCTTTTAACAATTGGTTTCAGTTTAATTTCTTGAGAATAAGGCCTCTGTTTTCTGCTTTCTTGGGAAACAATGATATAAATATTACGGTTTATGTTTGCATTAGACAAATCTTTAGATACACAGGTTAGATAAAAAGTAAAGATAATATTGCTGTAATTTAAAGCCGGTGAGTCGGCCTGCTGCCATCTGTCGTGACACAAGCAAGGACTATTAGACTAGTGTGTGCAGCGAGTGGGAACAGTGTTCTGTCAGTCTACTGCAGTGTGTGAATCAGGCAGGCCAAGGTCGCGGGCAAGCTTTCTGGAGCTCGCGGGCACTTCGTCCCGAGAAACCGAAATTTTAGACGGATATTTCGATTTTTGGGGTAGTTGACAAGAAGCCTCAACAATATTTTCTCAAAAACGGCTCCAAGTTTTTCGATTAATTTTTTTTCTTGGAGAGAGCAAAGGAAGCTAAAATAGTGGGTCAGGTGTCATTTTCGTTGAATTTTCTGAATATTCAAAACTTGCAAAAAGTTCCAAACTTTTGCGTCTTTCTACAACTACAATATTGAAGATAGAGTTTTTTTCTGAACAAAATCATTTCTTCAAAGACCGATCTTGAAACCAGAATATGTATTATTTTTCAAAAATAAGTGTAGGTTTCGCATAATTTTGTATGAAATATAGCTAAATTTTAAACAATAATTTTCTCATAGTTTTTTTAAAAATTTTTTTCCCTCACACAGAACATTAGACCGCGTAAAAAGGTGATGCAGGTCGTTTTCGGCGAACTCTGTATTTTTGAAAGATCGCAAACAATTTAATACGGCAAAAGTATATTGATTGTGATTTACTTTCTCGCACTGTCTTTATACGAAGAGAAAAGAGTGTAATCGTGAGCCGGAAAACAGCGGATTTTCGGCAGAAAAAACTTCATTGCCGGGTCCTGATAACGAAAAAGTGGATAAATCTTGATCATATATAGTAAATTACTCCCTCCAACACGTTGTGCAGTCACAATCTATGTTTGTGTATCATTGACACCGAAAAATCGATTGACGGCAAAACGTCTCTGTCCGTCCGTCTGTGGTCAACGCTAGCGTTGCGTCTAAACTGTTCAGCCGATTTACTCCACAATTGATATTTCCCGATCGATCTGAACGAACTCGAGGCTTTGCGAGTTTCAAACGGATATTTTGATTTTTGAGGGTACTTTTCATGAAGCCTCAAAAATATTTTCAAAATTTTCTGATTAAACTTTGTCCTCGGTAGCGTTCTGCTTAAGAGAATGGTGCAGGTCTCATTTTCGTTGAAATCGCTGATTTTTCGAACATTGCAAAAGTTCAATTTTTTAGCGTCTTCCTACAACTACAATACGGAAGATACATATTTTGTTCTTGATGAAATTTGTTTTTTAAAGATATCTTGGAATACGGTCAAGTACAATTTTTCGAAAATAGACGTAACTTTTAGTGAGTGCTAACGAGTACCTCTAGATTTAAAAGCATGTTACGACTCCCCCTATATTTAATGATGTATTTTGTAAGTCGAGTCAGACTCATACTCAACGGTAATCAATAAGCTGCGGCTTTTTGCCTATTTGCCGATTTTTATCCAATTAAAAATGCACTATTTTAGGTTACTTATTCATTTTGAGGCATTAGTAGTATTATATCTTAATACACCTAATGCTTCAAAATGAATAAGTAACCTAAAATACTGCGTTTTTGATTGAGGGATAAAAATCGGCAAATAGGCGAAAAATCCGCATCTTAGTAATAATTACTAATTGATACCTGTTAAAGCTAAGATAGTTTAGTTTAATATTGTACATGTAGTAAACGCCGCCCCACTCTTTCTTTTGTTTATTAACTTTACTGTTATATATGCTACCCAAACACATATACTTTATTCCGCATAAGCGGTGACGTGAGGTATCAGTATAAAACAGAGCATAAGACATTTTATTTTTGCGTGGATTGTGAGGATCACGTCCTGTACGGGAAACATGGGTGTCTCAAGGAGAAATGACGAGGTCTTTTAACTACAATACTTCACGTGTTAAAACACTCAGAAGCAGAGAACAAATAGTGCAAGATTTATTTTATGTTATGAAGGAAATAAATAAAAAAAATACAAAGTTTCTTTGACATATTGATGTGACAATAATATAAGGAGAAAATCTTCGTTTCTTCAGGCGATTCTATATAAACTAAAAAATGGGTCCTTAAATCTAAATTACAAAATCAGGTACCATATAATGCTCTCTTTTAGCAAAAAAATTATAATAAAATCAGACTAAACTCTCTCTCTCATTTTCTTTAAAAGAACTTATGAATGAAAAAACGCATATATACAGAGTATGTATTTGTAATACCGTCCCAAATTATTCACAACAGGGTCATTCCATGCAAAAAAGTAGGAAATCTGACACTACATCTCAGAATTTAAAAATATTTTGCCACCTTACTTATTATGATACCTGCATGAACCAGGTACAATATTTTTGTCTCATCATCCATTGTTTTGCAACAATGGGCACTTGAAATATTAGGTTAGAAGTCTGTAGACATTCCGTTATGATTTTTTTCCGATGATATGCAAACAAGCAAAAAATATGAAAGTGACACCATTTGTAGAAGAAATGTAAAGGATAATTTTACGCTAAAGATATTTTTTTTACCGCGAGTCTTTAACAATTAGGAAGTAAACAAATTCTAAAAAATGCAATAAATGGAAATATAATATTTTTAATTCTTGAATTTTGGAAGAAAAATTGCTGAAACTACTTTCAAGCTACTCTGTAAATTTCATCATGGAATCTTGAATGGTTTTAAAAGTTATGAATAAAAGTATCTTACTGGCGCTCCATTAACGAACTCGTCTCAGCTGCTAGAGCCGCCGCGCCACAGCGCTCCTCGTCAGCGCTCGGCGTTAGTTTTCCTCCGCCGCGCGATGGTGGATTTCGCAAAACTACTTCTCTAGGTGTTAATTTTGCCGTAGGAGCTACATGAAGAAATACGCCAAATTCGACCATTATTTTTTGTTCACTCCAATTTTTTGGTAAACACGTTAAAATCAAGTATTTCTCATTAGCTGTTTTCACGTTTGAAATTTTTTCTTTGAATTGTGTCAACATTTCTTCTCCATCATTGCTTTCTGTACTCACATGAAATAATTCAAAAACTGCTTTATTTACGGCACTCACCTTTCTCCTTGCGTACGATATCTCTCGGGTTTGTTTTCGCAATGACAATGGTGATTGACCCAGAGGATACAGAATGTTTACATTACTGATAGTGGCTTCCTCTGCAACTCCTGGGGTACTCCTACGTACTCCTCTTCACTTGACGTTTTCACTTCACTGTTTCAGTTGAGTCACTAAGATCTGCATTGGGCATTTTGGATATTTTGTGACGACACATCGCATATTGCTTCACCTACCACTAAATTCGATATTTTCTTCCGCATCGCCTCTGTAATCTTTCTCTTACCCACCCGACTTTTGTGCTTCTCGAGTCCGAATGGATTGCAGCACCAAAGCCTGTTAAACGTATTCACAATCTTTGGCATTTTCTATCACGATGTATCACTGAACAGTAACACGCGAAAACTAAGCCTGTAAACTGGTGTCAGGATCCCTTCGAAGGCATCGATGGATATCCCTAGGGAATGACCTTGGCGGTGCCTGCCTACGACCTTGCGTCACCCCTCGCTGAGCAAAGGCACGCGACTTTCAACCTTAAGAGCAAAATGCGCGTATACTTTTATTTAATAACTTACGCATTTTTTAAGATTCCAACGCGACAGTTTGCAGAATGGTTATTTATTGGTTCTTCCTGCAGTGTGTAAAATATGAAAGAAAAGAAAATATTATTTTTGAAGAAAAATGTATTTGTTTAATTTATTAGCGTTTTTTATTATAAACAAATGTCTCAATCCTTAATATATTATCAACTGCTTAAAATATGATCATTTATCTTCAAAATAGTGTGCTCGTTTTTAAAGTTTTATTCATTTTATGAACGTCATAATTATTATCATTATTGAGTACATTGTGTCATCGTCCATGTTTAACCCGTAATTGTTGCTAAACTGCTGAAGATATTAATTCCATAAATTGTCTTTTAACTGTTCATCATTAGTAGATTTATGTAATAAAATATGAAAAAAATCTGAGACTCACTGTCAGAAAACCTGAAATTTTGCATGGAATGACCCAACAATGACTTCTCCACTTACGCAGATTCGTTAAGCAACGTTTGCCGGCGAGAGGCCGACGGCCTTGAAACGTCATTATCTCGTTCCCCATCAAAATAAACAGTATACAGCCGTCCTGGACAGCCGACATCGCTAAAGCTGAAGGGGCCTTGCCTGCCTCGATTCGATGGGTAGCGGGTACGAATCCCGTCGCGGGCATGGATGTTTGTGTGTGCACATGTTGTGCTCATGTGTTCCCCTTACACTTACCCCAATGTTAAAAATCATAGTGGTCGCTATAAGACCAAGCAGTTAAAAGCGACCTTAAATAAAAAAATTAAAAAAACGGCGTGTATGTGTACATATATATGTATATATATATATATATATATATATATATATATATATATATATATATCGGTAGACACACCAACTATGGACCACCCACATAATTTCTGAAGGTTATTGTAACTGTTTCTATACAATTAGAGACTATACTGATCGTCGTAAAATAATGTTTATTGTAACAAAACAATGATATATAATGAATTAGTTTACGTTTGTATTGTATACATTTAAAGAAAATATTTAATACGCCTGTAACAAGTAATGTGCTTCAGCTTCCGGGTCAATGACCCCCATCTCGATCTGGTTTTTGTCCAGTTTCCCTGATCCATTGAGCAAATTGCTGAGATGGCCCCTTGTTTTGCTTCTGGATGTAAATGTAGCTTCGTTTTGCTGCGCACGTTTTGTTGAACACTCCTTTTGCTTGTAGTTCATTTACCGTTGAAATTGATTTTCTGTAACTCGGGAACAAACGTTTTTCAAATATTCTTATTTTTCTAAAATAATTATTTTCTAAATTCATTTTTTCGTTTTCTATTTTCGTAGTTTTTTTAAATTCTGGGCCTCAAGAAAATGTGCGCAGATAAATCTCTTTCCCCACACGTCATATACAGTTTTTACTGTTTTTTTGTCAAATAAATAAATAAAAAGGTTCCCGATATCGCAATGAAGTTTTCGCTCAACAATACGGAATCATGAGGTAAGTGATATGGTGTAGAGAGTAGATTTCAACCAAATATTGGTTGAAATATTTGTAGTTTTCGACAAATTTAATCATCTTTGATTTTTTAAATGGAACCATATATTTTTCTCTCTAGCTAGATCATACGGAAAAGGAATGCAATTATGTAACATACGTTAATATTTTGATAGTATTTTTTGTGTATAAAATTATACTTTCTGACATGAGATTTTAAATTAAACGTGCAATTTTTCCTGTAGCAGCCGTCACAACTGTCGCTTTTGGGGAAAGTGGCCTTCTAGCTCCTCCCCTCTGCCCGCGAAAGTGCCGGCGCCGCGAAAGCAACCCTGGCTAAAGGCGACAGTTGCAAGTGTTTCTACAGGAAACCTCACACATTGAATTTAAAATCACAAGTCAGAAAGCAAAATTTTATACTCTAAATACTATCAAAACATTAGCACATGTTACATCATTGCATTCGTCTATTTATGATCTGTTGCTAGTGGAAAAAACGGTTCCATTTAAAAAATCAAAGATGATTAAATTTTTCGAAAGCTAAAAATATTTAGAATTAGTCTCTACGACACATTACTTGCCGCATAATTGCGCTTTGTTGAAAGAAAACTACATTTCGATACCGGGAACCGTTTAAAGTTATGGGGGTGACCCATAGCTCGTCGGACTCCATGTATAATCGTGTCAATTGTGTCTGCTCTCACCGCTGCAAGTGCGCTCAATTGTCAATGACATGGAAGCGAATGGGATTTCTAGATATTTCAAGCTAATATAACCTGCGTGGGGTGGCGTTTTTAGATTTTTCTTGCCGCTGTCAACATCGGCCCAAAGGTTTCAAAATAAGGAAATCCGCAGCCTATTTGGCTACGAATGCAGAATGATTGGGATGGGAAGGGATCCTTTCCGCTGGCTGCGGGCGATCTTCTACAGGTCCCCGACGTACGGATCTTTCGCGGCGTCGTGACAATTAATTTACTATTTTGCGTCTTTTATTTAACACTTTAATGGAGCTACCGGTCTCTGAGACTGGACAATGTTTTTGTTTGTTTATACTGGCACACCTGTTAGGCGGCAGTGGTTTTCCGGCCCAATAGCTTCCCCCCCAAACCTCCTCTCTAGATTCCAATTTTATTAATCAGTTTCGTTTGATTGTTTATGAGCATTGTGTGTGTTCTGGGAACCCTACTGGTCTCTCATACCGGATAGCTCCAGTAGCGTATGAACTCCATCAGGTCTGTCGTATCGGATTATTCCACGAGGGTTTAGTTGGATCTAAACCAGACCTGCACAAGGCCTGCTCCCGCGGGCATTCTGCACGTGAGAGCCGATCGTCTGCCCGTGGCAGCGCCGAAAGTGCAAGTAGTGGGGGGTAGGAAGCTTTGCGGGGAGGGGAAAAGTCTGACGCAGCACGACGCGGCGCGTAGATTGAATGCCTGGGCGTCTAATAATGATCCATGCTTCAAAATTATATGCCCATTTGTTTAAATGGATTATGTCTAGCATTTCAAGTTACCAGGGTCATAATTCACTGTTTACGTTCTGTGCACTACTGTATACCCACCTTTGTATCCACCAATGTATGTATTTTCATTTTCTATTTTTTTAAAGAAAATCACATGCTCATTGTGACTCTTAAGCATTTTTTAAAGCAATAGCTTTAAAATATATGCTTATATATAAGATAAAAATATTATTTAATTCTAACACAAAATTGCAATTTAATAATTGATTGTTCACCAGGAATGGTATAATCTCCAAATCATAGAAAAATGAACAAAATCATGAGAGCAATCTCTCACATCAAGATTGACATAAAAATAGAATATGTAGAAATTCGAAGAAGGGTAATGTTTAATAGCACATTTGTGACCATTTTCCCCCATTATGAAACTGAATAAAACACATCAACGAGCAAAATTCTGTGACGATATGTTACGGACAATCATAAGATAATCATGGGTATTGGTTAAATAGAATGCAAAGGGCTTTGTATTTTTATACGATCTCGTAAACGACTCTACTCTCTTGTCAGAAATTAGAACAGAAAATAATCATGATTTTTTAAAGAACAATATGTTTTTGCTTTGAGAGAACCGTCTTATTCAATTAAACATAGTTAATAAAAATAGTTTAGTGCTGTCATCAAACAAAAACAATTCAGTATCACAATTTTGTGTTTAGCACAACACTAAATTTGTGATTACATCGTAGCAAAGCGAATTGCATTAGAAGCCCTACAAGCAATTATAATACTTGGTGTCGAAATCTAATATGTATAATACGTTGTAGTTTCATATTTCGCCCTGTCATATACCGAGAACAAACATTTGCAATATAATACAAAATCGTACTACTTATATTACTTGAACTGTATATGACCATCATGTTCTTGCCGATTGCTCTTTAAATTTACGCGCTATGTTTCGAATTGCGCATTCTGATTGGTGGTCCCCACTCCTAGACTGGGTGTCATCCCCACCCCTCATCGATTTTCTCATTTGCACCCGAGTTGCCCGCACGCAGCTGCTGAGGTCAGTGAAAGTGCAAAATGCTGTGCAGGTCTGATCTAAAGTGTAATGGATAAACCTTCCACTAGTCGCGTACTGCATGTTGATGACGTGGGCGAAGAATTCAAGTGAAGTTAGAGGAAGTGTCTGGCGATGAATGTTGTTTAGATTCAGAAATCGATGATTCCGACGGAGATCCCGATTTCGTGATTTCAAATGAAGAAGACTCTGATTTGACGGACTCCAGCGTGGAAAGTGATTATCTCCTGAATGAAGAACTTGATATACAAAACAATGTAGAGCCTGAATACTTCTATAGGAAACCTAAAAAGAGCGAGCATGGCCTCAATTGGAATAGTTCTGAGTCTAGGCAAAACGTAAGGGTTCCAGCTCACAATATTGATAGGGGAGGATTACCGGCTTCAGCGGTCAAGCCAGACCCCTGGAAAATCACCCAGACAAAAATGCCCTGGCACTCAGTTATGATCCTCCAGTTAATCCACAAGAAATCCCAAGTGACAAGATGAACAAATGAAAGACATGCAGCAAGTGCCCTTGTCTCAAAAAAAGAAAGACACAATACCAATGTATCAGATGTTCAAAACCTATCTGCCTTGAGTGCAGCCGGAAAGTCTGTATGGATTGTGCTCCTGATTGTGCTTGATTTAGTGGTAGAAGGAGAATTACATTTCGTTTTATAAAATGCACAGAAAATAACTGTAAACAAGTTGATTTTATTTTTAGTTTCATAAAATTATACGATATGATTATTTTGATGAAAATTTAGTAATATTTTAAGACTTTTAGATTCATTAAGTGAAATTTTAACTTTGTAATAATAAAAATGCTGGAAAACTTTTACTTAGTGTTGATTTACAGTTTCTATTACATATAAGTTGCCAACGCTTAATGTTTATGTTTGTAAAATAAAATCTGTCCGGTCTGTCAGACCGGATAGCTCCAATAGCGACACATGAATCCATGGCTCCATTAAAGTGTTAAAATGTCATTTTTACTTATTACATTTTTTCTTTGTTTGTAATTTAAATAGTAATGTTTTTATTGTAGTATTTGAGTGCTCGCAATGAAAGAATTTCTTCTTCTTCGTCGGTTCTACCCCTAAGAGTTTGCCGTTTTCGATTTCCATATTTTTCGGTCATTCCATTGACCTTCTTCTAGTCCTTTCTCATTCATTACTTCCTGTATATACGTCTTCCAGGCCAAAACAGGTCTACCTCTTCTACGCCTCCTTTCAGGTATCCAGTTTAAAATTTGATTTGGCCATCTCTCATTTTGCATCCTCTGGACATGTCCGTACCATTGAAGAGCTTTATTTTCTAGTCTTCTGGTTATGGTTGTTTGAACCCCAGCTCTTTCCCATACCACTTCGTTTCTTATCTTGTCCAGCTTTGTTATCTGTAAAGATCTTCTCATGAAGTCGAGCTCTACTGACCGTATTCTGTCTCTACGGCGTTTTGTTAAAGGCCACATTTCTGCACCATATAATATAATATTTTCCACTACACTGTGGAATATTCTTCTCTTTGTGTCTTGTCGTAGCACATTATTCCATATAAGGCTATGTAGAGCTTTGATTGCATTTCTGCCCATTGCAAGTCTAGTGGTAATATCTTCATCAACTTTCCCATCGTCAGTAATTATAGTCCCCAGATATTTAAATTTTGGACAGTTAGTTTCGTCATTAGCAATTTAGAGGTATATCCTCCAATGCATAAATATTTGGTCTTTTTAAGGTTAATTTTAAGTCCCCACTTTTCGTATTCTTCTTTTAATTTCCTAAGCATAAACTCCATATCTTCCCGATCTGATGCCAAAATGACCTGATCATCTGCAAAAAGTAGAGAATGTAAGCACCTATCATTTATGAGAACTCCCATTTGCGAGCATTTCTTGTACCAAGTTTCCAAAACTTGTTCCATATATATATTAAAGAGAAGTGGCGATAAACTACATCCTTGTTTTAACCCTTTGTTAGTTTTAATACTTTGGGTAATTTTCCTCCCCATTTTAATACACGCTTCAGTATTCTGGTACATTTTTTTAACCAAATTAATCCATTTTTCTGGAACATTCAGTCTTCTCATTGCTGACCATATTTTGCATCTAGGAACACTGTCATAGGCCTTTTCCAGGTCAATAAATGTCATATGTGTGTCTATATTGTATATTCCATTTTTCTCAATTATTTGGCGTAAGCAATGGATGTTATCTAAACATGACCTCCCACTTCTAAACCCACTTTGTTCTTCACTAAATGTTATTCCCTTCTGTATTTTTCCTTTAGAATACTAGCGAATAGAATTTCTTAAATTTTCATTTCCTACTTCATGTCGTGGCACTCAAACATATTTCTATTTAACATCTTAGGGGCCGTCCATAAATTACGTAAAGCAAATTTCGAGTATTTTCAATACCTCCCTCCCCCTTATAACGCACTTACCTATCTCTATGTAACGCAGCGTAACGCTGCCTCAGACCCCTTCCCTCCCCCTTTAGCGTTAAGTAATTTATGGATGACCCCTTAACATTAATTTCTAACTTATATGATTAATACTATTGTTTGATTCATTTTTATATTTTATGAGAGCCTTTTGCTAAATCGTTTACACAGGCAAATTAATTCAAATTTGGCACCTAATTTCGAATATAAACTATTACAATAAACCCTCATAACCGAAATAAGTGGGGTTCGTGTTATAAACATTCGTGTTATTCAAGTATTATAAATGTCCGTATTACCGTAATCCCTTTCCGGGAGTGACGTTTTATCCGTGTAACAGCGAAATTCGTGTTAAGCGCGAGCTCGTGCTTACTGTATAATCATTCTTGGGGATGAATTAACATCAAAGGGCGTACATTTCAAACGTCCCGCGTTCGAGATTACCTCAAAAACCGCCGATTGCAATACAGAGAGAAAAAATAATTTGTCTCAGAACATTCTTTCGAACTACTTTCAAGATGGTCATGGGAGCGCACCACTTCCTCGGACGGCAAAGTCTTCCATTGTTGACATTCGAAGAACGTGGCTCCTTCCACTAACACGCGGCGGGTTTACATTGTTTGAAAACCAACAGACGAACCGTTGGGGTGGCGAATCGCCTCAGTCGTGAAAAAAACGAAGAAATACGCGCGTGTCGGCTGCACTGAGATTTGAATCATTTATGTACGATCGGTGTCCAGTGTTCGAAGCTCCATGTGCTATATTCTCCATGAGACCGCATTTTGGCGCGTTGCAGCAGAGCAAAGTAGGCGTTGCTTCATACACGCACGAATAATGAGATAAAACGAGAAAGGTAATAGATTTCCTTTCGCCCAGGAACAGGTAACACCGATATTTTCTTCAATATTTAATGTTAAAAGCAAATTCTAACGCCAAAATGTGCTAACATAATACTTGTTTTCACAATCTTCTCTTTGACAAACGCCCTACGATTTTTCTATATTTTCATTTATTACAAAATAAACAATATTTTTTCTGTAGCATAAGATTTTTTCCATTCATTTCAAGCATTAATCACGCTTATTTCACTGATCTGCAGATAGGAACCCGATGATTTCAAGAAGATGAAGAAAACTGAAGGCGTCTCAACAGTAACATTAAATTAATTTTTAATGTTTTAATAAATCGATATTGTCTTCATTTCCAACTTTTCTTAGAACGATATATACCGATTTGGCCCACCAACCTTATTGTTACAGTGGTATCACTCCTTTACATTCCCAATATTCCGCGAAGCGCACAGTATGTTTATTCATATAATCTTCAGAAAAACAAGTAAATATCTTAATCGAGAAAAAAACACAATTTTTTTGTCTAACTCCATCCCTAACTTTTTATAATTATTAAACTTAGAGCTCAATATCTCGAAATGAGTGTCAATGGAGCTGTACCACTGTTAAAATAACGCCTCCAATTTCAAGCAGAATTTTCGCGAAAACTACTAGTTTGTCAAGCAAATGTCCATGACCTTTTTTAATGTGCTGATTTTTTAAAACAGACTTTGTCTGAGACAAAAATCTCTATCTTCAATTTTGTAGTCGACCAACTTCTTTTTTACGAGTGTATACCTTGTTTACACCCGCAATATTTCGCGAAGAACACAGTATGCTTATTCGTATCAGCTTGAAACAAGTAAATATCTTATACAAGGAAACATACACAATTTTTCGTCTAACTCCATCCCCGATTTTTTTATAATAATTTAACTTTAGAGCTCAATATCTCGAAACTAGTGTCAATGGAGTTGTACCACTATTAAAATAACGCCCCCGTATGTGTTCTAGTGACGCATCGGGAGATCAAAATGCTACGACTCACAGAACAGCGCCATACCATCGAATTTTGTGATGTTCAGGGAAGGGCTCCGGGACTGTCACAATTCTTAACCAAGCTTATGGGGATGGTGCAATGCTCCAATATATGATTTACTCGGGGCTAAGATGTTCCAGGGGGGGAGGGAGAGGACGTCGACGATGAACAACGACCTGGACGCCCTTCCACGTCTCGTGAATGCTATGCTCATCGTCCTTTTTGATTCCGAAGGCACTGTCCGCTCGGAGTCTGTACCACAGGTGCAAACTTTCAACAGAAAATTTTACTTGAAAGTCTCCGAAACCGGCTGCTTCGCGTCAGAAGAGAGATCAGGATAGCGAATGGATGGCTCAGTGTCAAAGTGTTGTTCCAAAACTCAAGGCGTAGCGTGTTTGATTCCCAGTCTGCGTAGATATTTTAAACATTACAATAATAAACCAAATAGCCCATATATCACACAATTTCTACCAAAACCTAACAGACATACCAGCAGCAACCTATTTCAAACTAGCGAAAAACCCAACCCTCATCCGAGTAAAAAATAGATTTCATTTCGAAGCCTTTGTCAAAATCTTAGCAAACCATGATGCATAAACCCGAGGTTCTCTCCTAAAGTATTCTCTTCAATGTGTAGATTAATAGCTTAGATTTTTAACTAGCATAAGTCTGGAAAAAATACACCTCTAAAGTATTTATACTGAACGATGAAATCCATCTGAAACAAATATGTTATAAAAAAAGGAGATCAGGGGAAATTACCGACTCCACCACTACAACACGCCTTCTCATACCGCCTTCATTGTTAGCGAGTTTCTGGCCCGGTATGGTGTGGCAACGCAGCCCCAACGACCATATAGTCCTGATCTGGCACCAGAGGACTTATTTTTGTTTCTTCGAATAAAGAGAAGCTAAAAGGGTCATCGTTTTGAGACGGTAGATACCCTGAAAGCCTCCGCGACGAGGTGTCTGAAGGTTTCCGTAAACGTGTTCCAAAAGCCTACCAGAGCTGGCAGAATTGCTAGAACAAGTGTATTGACACTCAAGGGCGCTAATTTGAAGAATACTTCAAATTAGCGCCCTTGAAGTATTCTTCAAATTAGCGCCCTTTCATTAGCGTACTTTTATTTTCGGGTGCATAACTGATACTACGTAGAAGTTATGCTCACAAACTTGCAAGATGTGTATAAAAAGTATAGGGAAAAGTTTCGGAAAAATAAATTTATTTCAGATATTGCTACAGTTTTTCAAAATTCTTCAAAGTACATTCTTTGAGGGTTAATACACTTTTTCCACGACTCAATGGCTCCCTGGTAGGTAGATCCCGAAAGGTAAGTGTGGAATCGTCTTTGACGGCAAGAAGGAAGTCATGGTGGTGTCCATTGTGGGATTTCAATTTTGGGAATAGGGAATAGACTGATGGTGTCAAGTCGGGTCTGTAATGGAGTTAGAAAATCGTCGCGTTGCCGTTTTCCGCCAGGTTTTCGCTTTTCATACCTTGGAACAGGTGTGGCTGGGTGCATTGTCGTGATGCAATTTCCAATATCCGGGATTGGCTGGCCTCAACCGGCTGACACTTCTCTTCAATCTTCTTAGCACTTCATTCACTGTCTGCCCCTCAGGTACAAATTTGCAGTGGATCACCCTGTTGGAGACGAATAAAACGATGAGCATGGCTTTCACTCTGAATTTGCTCTATGGAGCATTTTTTAGGCGAGGTGATACCGCAGTATGTCATTAGGAACTTTGGAGCTTTGTTTTCGGGTCGTAATCGAATATCCCAGTTTCGTCTCCCATGATTACGTTGTCCAAAAAGCCGGGGCCTTCTTCAACGCGTTGGAGAAGGTCTTCGCAAAGAGACACTCGACTCTGCTTCTGGTCGTCCATCAAGATCTTTTTTTTTTTTTTTTTAATTTTTTTAGTTGGGCTCAGCTTGCATCGCCCAATTTTCAGTGATAATGGTGTACACTGTCATCTTATCAATGCCTATACGAGCTGCAAACCATACGCACACTTAACCGACGCACGGTGTGAATTCAGCACCCCCCGCTTCACGTTGACAGCCGTCCAGAGCGAGCTTCGTCCTCCATTCTCTCTCGACCATCTTTGGTCGCTTGGGCCAGTTAAAAACTGCAGTTTGTGTGATGCTTTCATCCTTGAACACTTGGCGAATCGTACCCAACGTATCCGTGACCGATTTCCCCAGTCCATCACTAAATTTGATGGAATACCGCACTCCAATCGTTCACTGCACTTTGCGCTTGCACCTAGTCGTTCGACAGGGATCTACTAAAAACAGGATCTAGTCCGAACGAACACACGCAGGGCAGACGACTGGCGCTTGGCGCGTTTTCAATATGAGACCACTCTCCACCGAGCCTGTGCGTGCTTGCGATCTTGTATTAAAAGTGTTGCTCACAGACGAACACACAGACAGGTTCTCGAAAAAATCATAGAAAAACACTTTTTGGGTATCATAATCCGCATAACCTATATATCCGCCCAAAACCTTCGGCGAAGCCCGGTGTGTGCGCGAGCAGAAAACGGTAAAAGAACGGTATTTCGACGGGAAAGTTTGGATGTTGTTGTAAACGACATGCGTATGACCGCTAAGAACTACGTCCGAGTATTGATCGCGCGCCCGTGAAGTCTTATTAACCCTGGAGAGGTGGCGGTTGCCGGAGTTACGTTAGAGGTGGCACGGGGTCCTTTCTGACCCCTTTAAGTTATTTCTTGATAATATTATATTTAGCAACAAATAAATGTGAAATTAGTTATTTTAATAATTATCAATAATTAATAAGGTAGTATTAACATAATGCACTATTATAAACAAGCATACAAAATGAGGAGTTGAAAAAATAAAAGGACAAAATTATCATTTATCATTAATTTTATGTAGTGACCCCATTTACATTTTCCTGAATATTTTAATCACAAAGGTATCAGAAAATTCAATAAGTTTCATTTTCTAACATTGTCTCACACAAAAATAGTAACAATTAATTGAAAATGGTTCTGCGTCAAACAACCCAACTTAGAAAAAGTACGAAATTGAAGATGTTGGTATTGGTATCACAAATATTTATAAATGAATTATTGCGTCTAAAAGTTGGAAAGGAACATGTTGCATGTCAACAATTTATTACTCTTCTCATTGAACTACATTGTTTACACAAAACATCGCGATGATCTTTACAAACTTGTTTTCTGCATTTAGCACAAAACGTTTAGTTTTCCTCAAATTATTCATAATGTCAATAAATAAACAATACAATTCACGCTGACACAATGAAACAGTAATCAATCATTTCATTGTATCAATGTACCGGAACAACTGAAGCATTGCTGCAAGCTCTTCGCACTGTCGACGGAAGTGGTGGCGCGTGGTCAGACAAATCATTTTGCACGACGGATCGACTGTTATCGCTCTTCAAGGAACCCGTCCAGCTGTCGCGAAGTGCTTATATCTTTCAAACAAAAGCTAAAGAATGTGGTGAAAGGTATGTGAAATGTAAAGCTCCTGACCCGCAAAATTAGGCAACTGCAGCTAAGCAAAGATACGTGGGGTCACAAGGGACCCCGCGCCACCTCTCTCAGGTTAAGGGTGGATTTCTAAGACGTGGTCTGAGCCGTTGTTTTGAAGCCACAGCTTGAGCCGTGGCGCGAATCCGATTGATAAAACGATGATTGAACGAAGTGTGGTCAGCGCGCTGTCTGAAACCGCGGCTCAAGGAAGTCGGTTTGGCAACTTGCCTTGGCGAGTGCGAACGGCGTTCGTCGTGTGTTTTTGCAGTAGAAACTGACGAGTTCGCCGCAAAGTAGAGTATTTGCGTTTGACAGCGTTGGTACGAATTGTATTTCCATTATTATTTTGCGCGATAATGTGAGGAATGATTTGAGTTACATTTATAAAATAATTACAAAGTCATGCCAAAATGTCGTTCTGTATTAAATGGCTTGGTTTGAAAAAGACAGGGGAATTCTGCCAGAAATCTGTCTGAAGTACAAAGTTTTAGCAATGAAGGGGTACTGTTATCAAATAATTAGTGAGAAAAGGCAAGCTTGGGCAAAAATATGCGATGAATTCAGTGCACCGAATCCGAGCATTTTGTGGTCAAATTGCGTGTTTTGTAGTTGCTTAAAAAAGAAATACAAAAAAGAGATACATTTAAGCTCGCATCGAGCATTCAACAGTGTCTTCCCAATTTGGTGCCTGGTGGTGGTGCTGATTGATTAAGTGGGAGCGTCACACTACGTTATCGCAAATTGTATCGAACTAATTCTTCGACCATCTGGTGAAACTCTCGCAAAAAACCACAACCAGTTCTGTATACTGGTTGTGGCTTTTTGCGTCGTAATGAAACTGAAGTCATAATGAACCTTATAAGAGCGTCATAATGAACCTTACAGCAATGACTTGTCTGTTAGTAGATCAACAATGTGAGAAAGATGTTGACTAAAAAGGCAAGATAATACACTACTGCGAACTGCTGAAACTCATAGATCATACTATATGTCATATTTCAATATCCTCTTATGTTCTGCAGAGGAGAACATTGGAATTTCGCAATTGAACAAATAAATCCTAAAACTGCTCGAGAAAACTATAATAAGAAAGTTACATAACTTTACCGTTATTGTTATCGGATAATGGTGCGCAATTGACAATGTTATTTTTGCCGAACTACCGAACGAGGATGATCCGAAATTGTTCAACATTTTCAAAACTCCTATGACCAATGCGCTGTGTAGAGCTTCTAACAACAAAACGTCGTGTCGTGTCGTGCGTGAAGGGAACCAAGAAATTTCTCAAACTATTTATTGATGAAACCCCATGGAAGAAACTTGAAATCATGCAGTCATCGGAGAATGCCCTACGGTTGAAAGCATACGGCCGTCGGCTACGAATTGCGTGGCAGAAGAGCAACACGAATTATACTTCGCTTTCCGGCCTTCGTAGGGGACATGTGCCGAAACTCACAAATTGGAGCGAATAAAATTTGAAAGCAATATAATATATTTAAAGGTTTTAGGATCACGGACAGTGATATTGAATTTCTTGCAAATCATTTCACTGTAGAGTAAAAGTCACATAATAATTGCACAATAAATTTGAATATTTGTAGACTGACACACCTAAAAGAAATGCAAAATATTGATTGGTACATGAAGAAACTTCATAAACATTTGTTAACGGACTGTATGAAACCGTTTAAAAGATCACTTGACTGCTTTTTCCCCTAAGCGTCCCCTAAAATAACTACCCTCTCTGCTCGGAGCCGGGCCGCGAGCCAATGTGAGCGCTCGGGCTCTTCTGTTCTTGGTTTTTGGGACCTTGATACCGAAAAATCGATTGACGGCAAATGGTCTGTCTATCCGCTGTGGCCAACGTTAGCGCCTACACCGTTCAGCCGATGTTCTTCCAAATTGATGTTTCCCAATCAATCTCAATGAACTCGAGGCTTTGGGATTTTCAAAACGATATTTTGATTTTTGAAAGTACTTTACACGAAGCCTCAATAACATTTTCAAAATTTTCTTAAAATGGCACTAAATTTCTTTTATCAAACTTTGTCTTCGGATAGAGTAAATGACATTTAAAAGAATAGTACAGGTCTCATGTTCGTTGATATCCCAGATTTTTTGAAAATTGCGAAAGTGCAATTTTTTAGACGTCTTCCTACAACTATCATGTTGAAGATAGAAATTTTCCTTAATGACAGCTGTTTCTTAACAAGGGATCTCAAAATAGGTTCAAGTTCAATTTTTTCGAAAATAAGAGTAGTTTTCCTGTAATTTGGCGCGAATTATAGACAATTAAAAAATTAACATCTTTTTTCTCAAAATCCGCTCCAAAATTCTTCTTTAAATTGTTTTCCACGGATAGGAGAAGGGACGCGGGCTTCATTTTCATTGAATTTTCAGAATTTCCGAAAAGTGCAAATTTATAAACAATGCGAGAAAGTATGTGCTGTTGTAGCACCACTAGTTTTTAAAATAATTATAGTCCACATTTTTTTTTCAAAATAAGAGCAATAGGTTATTTTTTTCAAAAATGTATGTAGATATGCACTGATGAGCTGTGTAAAAACTCGCTCGCTGGACGACGCGTCGCGTAGATCGCAAGCGGGGCGCGAGGCAACTCGGAAGAAATTGCTATGGCCAGCGGCAACCTGCCTCCATTGCGTGATTCACAGCCTCCGCCCGCTGGCGATATAGGCGCCACCCAGCGTTCGAGTGGCATGGTCTCGAGTAGCCGATTCTCAGCGAGCCGATACAAAAGCAATTGCAAGAAATCCAATATTACTATCCTTGGACTTCAACTCTTTAAACCTATTGTACTGCTTCCAATTTTGATTCGCGTTGATGGCATGTTCTCTCGCACAAGGCCCCTACGAAGGCCGGAAGGCGAGGGATAATTCGCGATGCTCCTCTGCCAAGGACTCCGTAGCCGATGGCTGGAAGCGTTCAACCGGTCCGCGCTCCGCTCCCGAAGTCATTTCCTCTTCTGTTGAGCGACATCCATCTCCTTCCCGACGCAACGCAGTTCGCCGGCTAATTTTTCGTGCAAGCGAGCTGCTCGTGATCGCTTAACGAGCCTCTCAGTGGAGCAGGTCTGTTCCACATTATTAGACGTCCTGACGTACGCGTCTGAATGATTGATTATTTCGCATTTCTGGGCGCGAAAACTGCTAAAGCCATTAGATCCATAAGCGTAGTGCATGTTTCTACTTCGAGATGTGGCACTTTTCCCCCGCTGGACGGTAAGAACCGTCGCTGACCTACATGTCAGCTAGCGGCATTTTTCACAAACACGTATCTCCCACTAGCAGGACACCACTCCAGATGGGACAAGCCTGAAGTTCCCGACTGGTCTCCCGATACGGGTGGTAGTGTAGTACATATTAGCGTGTGGGGTGAGGGTAAGACAAGGAATGTGAAGGAAAGACCGCGCGCGGTCCTTGGCCCGTTTATTAGGTACTGCTCCTGCATTCGCTTGGTGATGATCCGAGACACCACGGAAAATATCGATCAGAGCAGCCGGCCGCTAGAATTGTCCTACAGACGGCGACTGAATTCGTCCCAGCTGTATAGCCAATGTCGAAAATAGGCCATAGGGACTCGAACTCTAGGACGTGACCCCGGTCACAGGCACTGCAGTGACATCGGCTGATGCCCTGGGCCATCTAAGTCGGTGATATTCATATCTGCTTGCGGGGTTTCCCCTTCAGACATCTCCCCCACAGCGGGGCAGCGCGCCAGCCGGGATCAGCTCTATGCTCCCGACAGGTCTCCTGACCAATGAGGTATTGTAGCAAGGGCATATTTCTGTGAGAGTGAGGGCGTAGAGAGCACAAGGAAGAGGATCGAAAGATCGTGTGCAGTCTGTATATTGTTTGTCAGGGCAATGCTCTGGCATTCACCAGGAATTGATCGGAGAAACCAAGGAAACTACCGATCAAAGCTGCCGGCCTCTACAATACTCCTCCATACCAGACAGAAACTAATGTCGAACATCCAACACCATCGGACTCGAGCCCTTGAACCGATCACAGTCATTGCAGAGAAAGCTGTACTGCTGACTTTGTGCAAACACAGTCGGTCAGAACGTAAGTAACTGAACATCTTATAAGATACCAAATGCAGTTGCGTTATGTATACATACCTAGAAATGTGTTGAAATTCCTCTAAAGCTTGAAACTGCTGGAATTGTTTAGGTAATAATTAAGTCCTAAAAATAGAACGATTGCACTCCATTCAGTCATATGAAGATCTCACAATTCTTAGGAATTCGAAAGATGAGTAGACCAAGAGCAATCTGCATAACCAGCACAAAGGCGAACAACAGGATTCGGTTCCGGAAAATCAGCAAACCACTGAAACCAAAAAGAATCAGACGTAAGTTGATGGATTCTAGTAATTTTGTAGAGACGAACAATATTGTTTTGCATTGTGCTGTGCAAATTAGTAATTGATACGAAAGCCAATTCATACAACCTTTTGAGAAAACGAAGAAATTAGTGTTTGTACTTATCTAAAATTCGGGGTTTACACGAATATGCTTCATTCAATGTTTTTAATACCATACAATGTGCTTGTGATATAGTAATTTATAGAACTGAATTGGGAAGCAGAGTTCGTTTTACGAATTGTTTATGGTCATGGTCATGGAGTCTAGGAGGTCTTGCAGTCTACGCATTTCACGTGGTTTGCTTAGGTTCTATGTGTTGTGTCTGTGCCCTGTAATTTAAGTAATTTTCATGACGTTTCTACATTTTGGGCACTCTTTGTAGTTAAGCTGTTTTACTTTCTAGCCTTTAAGAAGGAACTTCTTAAGAAGAGAAAGTAATGTAAACGTGCGCCAAAAAACAGCTCCAGAAAATCTCTTATTGGCGGGCCCTGGTAACGAAAAGTGGATAAATTCAGTTGCTAAATATAGAAAAAAATCCTCTAACACGTGGTGTAATCAGATTCCATGTTTTGTTAGGTCTTGATACCGAAAAAATCGATTAACGGCAAAACGTCCGTCTGTCCGTGTGCGTCTGTGTCTGTTCATCTGTGGTCAACGCTAGGGCCTAAATCTTTCAGCCGATTTTCTCCAAAATTGATTTTCCCCAATCTTTCTGACTGATGTCGCGGCCCTTGGAATTTGAAATCGATATTTTAATTTTTGGGCGTACTTTACATGAAGCCCCTCTGACATTTTTAAAATTTTGAAAAATTGGCTCCATATTTTTTGATTAAATTTTGTTGTTGAATACTGCGAAGGACGTATAAGAGAATGGCGCAGATCTGCTTTTCGTTGAAATCTCCGATTTTTAGAAAATTGCAAAAACTTTTTTGAAAGCTACAAAATTGAAGATAGAGATTTTTGCCTCAGACAGTGTCTGTTGTACAAACTTAGCTGTTAAAAAATGTCTTTTACAATTTTTTGAAAAACGTGTAGATTTTGCATAATTTGGGTTTGAAACTTTATCTAAAAAAAATCGCTCCAAATTTTTTCTTTACATTTTCTCCACATATGTAATAAGGGACGGCAACATAGTGCTAGACATTTTCAAGTACAGTTCGCTTTTTTTAGCACTTTAATTTGATTTAAGATCAGGTACAATTGTTTGAAAAAACTAGTCGTTTTTGCGTAATTTGCGCTTGAAATTTATTAAATTTTGTTTCTCAAAAACCGCTCCAATTTTTTCTTTAAATTTTCTTCACTTTTGTAATAACTGACGGTAAAAAATATGGTGCTAGTCCTACTTTTGAAAATTTCAAAACAATATTTTTAAAACTACTTATAAACTTTAATTTCCACGCTTATGACAAGGGCACGCCTATTTCGATATCCAAATTTCAAGCCAACTACATGCAGTTACAAAAAGGCTAAGGCTCTTGTTTCCTTTTTAACAATAGAGAAACAATAAGTTTTGATTTTCGAACAAAATATTTAACATTCTTTTGACTTAAAATAAGTTGGGCCCACGGGAACAAACTAATTTCATTCACGGGAAACCGAGCTGTCTCGCGCCGGGAGAACGGACAGTTCTCTCCCGGTAGGAATTGATTACGAATCCCGTTTGAAAATATAATTATAGTTAAATAGTTATACACTTTAATAACGGTTTGTTTTCCCCCACTACGGAGCACTTTACCTCTCTTGCGCTTAACGTTTGATGATTCATATATTCTAAATTAGTTTGCAAAGAAAAAGCTATCGAATTTTTAAGAAAAAGTAAATTAATAAATTTACCACAACCTAAAAACCAAAGTGAAGGAAAGTAAATGAAATTACATTCAACTTTGACGTGATTAAAAACATATATCTCAAAAACAAAACACAACTAAACACAGGCGAACAATCACAGTTTCACAACGGGAACGCGAACTCTCCGCAGCAGTTTCCGTGGCACCGCAGCTGTGTGGCTGTTCCAACAGGCGAACGTATCCCTTCCTACAAAAATTAATACATTCTAAAGATATTCACCATGATTTGTGGGAAATATGTAATGTAGTCGACGTATTAGTTCACTAATGTAATTGTTGTAATGAAAAAAATATGTTAATGAAGATTTAAAACAGTTTTTGAATCTTAAAAATGGGGGGGGGGATGTTTCTTTATCGGAAAAGCCCATAAGGCCATGTACTTTATTCTTAATCTCGGAAACGCTACAGAGAAAGTAATTTACAACGAACAAGAGCATAATTAGGAATAGGAACAAGTATTATCTACTTTTCCGTTACCAGAGTTCGGCAATTTTATTTTGTTGAAAATTCGCCGTTCTCGGCGCACGATTACCATAATTTATCTTCTTACGAGGAGCAAAAAAATAAAAGGAAAATTGATTTTGGAGGGCAATGGACTTCTCCATCGAAACTTCCTTTTGTTTGAAATCCCTTGGTTTTCACAGACTTCTACTTTATAGATAAGTATAAATGGAATTAGCGAGTGTTTTTATTACTATCAGTAATTTACATGTATTTCTTAATGATTGTTATTATCCGTAACTTGTGGAATGTCCTCGCCGTCTTCCATTCCTTCTTCATTCTTTCTTTCCTTCTTCATTCCTTCCATTCCCGCACGTTCCTTCTTTCTCTCTTTCTTTCAAACTTCCAGAGTTTTTCTGGAAATCGAATCTGTGTTATTTCTATCAGCGCACGTTGCTCTATTCGAGGAAAAATTCGAAATATTTGAAGTCATTTTGAGAAAATTTCGAAAATCCACAACAGGTCTCCTGTAAAGTTCTCGCAAACATTTGTGCGAGTTGTATCACTGCGAGAGATTTCACACGCATATTCCACTCTTAGTGACAGTTCCATTTCACATCTTCCTCATAAGCAATCGATTTGATATTATACCATAAAACAAGCAAGAAGATTGAACTTCTTGCTTGTTTTATGTCCTGTAGGACGTCCGGAAATTATGCACTGCTGAAAGTGCCATGGGCTCTGTCCTGTCCTTTGGCTCGACAGCACGCTACGGGCCTTGGCCAGCGGTGACCCAGCCTTTTGGCCATGGGATAAGGGGGTGCACTTATGCTGTACACATTTCCCTCTTGATTCTTACCCATTCTGTATAATGTGTAATAGGCAGATGGTTAGCACGAAGACATCTCTTCACCATATATATACTGGTCTTCGTAATCTTAGAGTGGGCTTTCTCATCGTCACACAGCAATAGATACTGGGACATTTATAAGGAAACACACAGTTATAATTTTGCTCGGCTGGGAATCGAGCCTGGGGTTGTGCCGTGGAAAGTGAGCAACGAGCCACCAGAGAGGGCACCATGGGCTCTCCACGAGGAAAAGCTTGTACTCTGTACTCGAAATCATAAGAGTATTATGTAAATGACTGTACTGAACACTGGAAGAAATTGTACGTCTGTCGCTTGTCACTGACAGCAGTCTCCGCTATACGGTCGCGCTCAGAAATCTTTATCATCGCATCCTCTTGGAAACCTTTCGGGCAGCATAATCACCGTACAGCGTATTTATTGTACAAAATGACCTGCGATTTCCAAATCTCTCTTGCATATATGAAATCTGGAAAGAATACACTCTATTGAATGACAGAAGGTATCTATTAACCACAATTTCGGAATTTTCAAAATATGTTTTTTACTTCCTTATATGTTTGTAAAAACTGCTTCAGAAAAATACAGACAACAGATACGGATTCGTTGCCTAAAATTTTCTAATGCCGTTCACATTTCCATCGTGATTCTTATCCGTTCTGTATAATGTATAATAGACAGGACAGGCATGTAACAATCATCGTTTCAAAATTATTTATAGGAAGTCTCTTTATATTTGCAATTAAAAGAACAGAAGGAAATTTGACAGTAAACAAATGAAAGTGTGCAAGCTAAATTTTATTGAAAAGAATATTTCAAGAAACGGGGAAACAATTTACTGATTTAAGAACACTTCTTAATTCTCCTGCTACAGTCAAATCTTGCTGATTAGAGTAGTAACAACGTAATCAGTAGTTGGCATCTATTTTCCAGTTCATGTGTGGTGATGTATATTTACTAAGGATAGATATCGCTACTCGCTTGGAAGAAATGGTCGTGAAGAGTCAAATATTTCTGCCTTTTCAGAAGATATATGGCGTTGTATGTTGCCTTGACAGCGCATGTTGGATGGCGCTAGTGCATAATATTCTTGGAAACGTGGGTCTGCACTACACAATCAGACAAAAATAGTGTTGTGTAACTGATTTATAACCATTTCTTTAGACTGGAAGATAACTTGGAGTAAATAAGTCACATATTTCAACATACCAGCTCGTGCACAGCAGCATTTTTGCAACACGGAAAATGGCGCTTGGTTAGTCAGGGCTTACCTCAAAACATGTCAGGGCGTAGCATTATAAAAACGAAATTTGAGGGGAGGGAAGGGGAGGCTCTGTAAAGGTCCAAACATTTATTTGCCAAATATCAATGTTATGTATTATGTACATAATTCGGCTGTATCGAAAAAAATAGAATTCACTGTCTTAGTAAAAAAAAAAGTTAGTTTTGATGCAAGAACAGCATCGGCACCAATAAAACCACTTTTAAAACGGGTTTAGGGGTGCCACAAAACCCCATAAACACCCCATTTTTCTCTAAATTAAAAGTATTTTAGATAAAAAGTTACGGAGCTATGGCCAATTGAAAAGTGTCTTTTTATGTCGTTTTAACGTAAAATTGGCCATATTCGAGCTAATGTGGCACACTGTTTGAGTCAAATAAGTATTATTTGATGATCATAAAATTGTTGCGGGGTAACGTGGGCACCACCTCAGCTAAAAATCCGTTGATAAAAATAACATTAAATAATATTATTCGTGGTTTTCTAAAAAGTAGCGAAAAAAAGCCGAAAAATGGGGTGTTTATGGGGTTTGTGGCACGCCTAAACCCGTTTTAAAAACGGGTTTATTGGTGCCGATGTTGTTCTTGCATCAAACATTTTTTAACTAAGCCACTGAATTCTATTTTTTCGATACACCCTAATATATATATATATTATATATAATATATATTATATATATTATATATATTATATGTATATAATATATATTATATATATATTATATACACAGTGATTTATAAGATTTTAGGTTTCAAAACGCACTCCAAATTAATTACAAATTTACTAATTTAATAGAAATAGTTACATATTATAATAAAATGTAATAATTATTCCCGAGGTACCGGAACGTCGTTCCATCGCGTTTCGCCAGAAATCAAGGCGTGTATATATATACATATATATATATATGTATATATATATATATATATATATTGTGTGTGTGTGTGTGTGTGTGTGTGTGTGTTTGTGAGTGAGGATCTCTCCAGTATTATCGCTTGGCCGGTCTTGGTGTCCAGCGTCCATCGTTAGCCCGTTCCAATTCCAGAGCATGAAACAGTCACAGCTTGCTGATGCAAAACGTTTATTTGATTTTGAGGGTGTTTTTAGCAGTTAGTCGAGACCCTCGCATCACATGCAAAAGCGAGGATATCAACGCTATATGATTAAATTCGCAATGCGCTATTATAACTACTTATTTGTGAAGTAAATCCCATCACTTCTAATGCACATTCACAGTTGTAATTATTGTTCAAATGTTTCGATTCTCACATTTTCTCGA
>JAHLJT010008446.1:144670648-144746129 GCA_031308135.1 Acheta domesticus | reverse complement strand
TTACAACATCGTAGTTTTGTAACTCGCGAGTTGTTATTTGTGCGATATTATATATATATATATATATATATTTATATATATATTTATATATATATTTATATATATTTATATATATTTATGTATATTTATATATATTTATATATATATTTATATATTTATATATATATTAGCACGATATTATGTATTGTTCTTTATACTTCGTTTTGCTTGCAATAACAATAAAGAAATTATAATTTTTATATTATTAGGCCATTAATATTACCATTATCAGCATCATTAGTATCAACATCATCATTATCAGCAGCAGCAGCATTAGAAGTATAGAAAAAATCCCTTTGCCTGGCCAGTGTTGTAAGCCAGAACCTGGTCAAGGAATCGCCGGAGACCACTACTGGCTCGACCAGGTTTTTCGTTCAATTTTCCTTGATCCATTTAGCAAATGTAACGATGGCCTCTTGTTTCGCTTGAAGACATAAATGTAGCTGCGCTGTCTTGGCACATTTCCTTGAACTCTGGAGTATTAATGGGAGACATAGGTCGAGAACGTTATAATCGTCCTCCATGTTTTCGCGGTAGTGGGTCGCTTCCTTCACTTGGGTACGACAAGGGATAGGAGCCGAAATAATTAACACATTTGCCAATACGAATTGATTTTATTCCACAGGAGCAATTATTTCTTATCAAGTTTTTTCAACTACTATCGTTGCTGCAGTTATGCATCATTCTACCAAAGGAATGGACGTGTTGCTTTGCGTTACGTATAAGGCAAAGCTGACGCGTATTCCATAGAAATCACGGCCATATAAACAGGGTACTGTAACACGGTACTGTACTACCAGGGTACTGTGAACAACAATTAGTGGCCATAAACAGCACATGCTTTTTCACACTATTTGTAAATTTTGAAGTTTTGGAAATTTTTTAAAAAAATATTACAATTTTTTACAACAATTTAAATTGTAAATTTTGAAAATTTGAATGTGTCAGCATGGCTCATGGATACATAGCACTGCGATAATCTAACCTTGGTGTTATGATGCAAGAGGAGTTAATTACATTTAAGGATGCTGTTCAAGACCATCGTAATATCCATATGCATCGTAAAGAATACGAAATTTTCAAGGGGTGGAGGAAAGAAAGAAATATGAAGAGCGTATGCGAGGAAGTTACACTTCGGTTTTCCTTCTTGGCGCGTGGGGGTGTGTCATGAAAATGGAATATCCCACGGTATTTCGCATCGTTCTCGGTTGTGCCGCTAGGAGTCGCATGATCGCGTATTGCTGGTGCTGTAGCACTGTATCGAGTAGTGCTGGCGATCATGCGACTCCTAGCGGCACAACCGAGAAAAACGACGCGAAATACCGCGAAATATTCCATTTTGATGACACCCCCCCACGCGTTTAAGAAAGAAAAACCCAAGTATATATTAGCTTATTTTGCAACGAAAGTACCAATACTTGATGCAGGTTCGTTTTGAACGGCTTTGTTTGGTTGGCGATGGCAGAGTTGTTGCGAGCGCGTGGCGCGGGCCAACGTTCCCCTCGCACCCCTGCCGCCCTGGCCGGTGTCTCCCGCGCCCGCCGCACTGCGCTGCGCACCCACGTGCTTTCTTACGTAACTGCCAGCAGCTCCTTGACGTTACTTGAAAAGACGTTTCGTCAACGATTCTTAGGAAAGTGCGACGAAAAACGGCCCGTGGCAGCGGCGCGCGGGGCGGGGACCCGGCGAAGGGCGGCCGCGCGCCTGCACGCCCGCGCCGCCTCGCGTCGCCTCGCGTCGCGCCGCGCGTCGCTTTTCCGAGAAGTGGGATCGCGCGTCGCACGGGCCGCCCCCCCCCCGTGCCCCGCCACGCGGCCGCCGCGCCCTGCACTTGCGCCGCACCCTGACCAGCAGGTGCTCGCGACGACTGATGGCTGGCTCACCACTAGTGTTGGGTAATAATAATAATAATAATAATAATAATAACAATAATAATGATAACAACAATAATAACAATAATAATAATAATAATAATAATAATAATAATAATACTTTATTGCACAAAAATGTACAACGGCGAGTCTCAGTAATTGAATTACTACTTTTCAGAGTAACCACAAACTCGTAATGATTACTTTCAATTACTCGTAATGATAACTTCTTTAGTAATTTTAGCACGTTTTCGTTACTTTTAGCTGTACTTTTTATTCGTAATTTACTCCTTGATATAAAATTGTAATCGTTACCTTGCAGTAATCGTTACATCGTATGTCATCATGAATTTAAAAAAATGTCCCCATTTCGTTCTTTTTCCTCGCAAACTACCTCGGGCGTCGCAAACTAAATGAGTGGGTAAGTTCATTTAATTCACGAACAAGACTGGACGAGAGGTCCCACCCACGGTGTAGGAGAATTTTCATGGCTTCATCCCAGCGCAACGAGTTTCAGATCGTTCGTTTGAAATGGTTCAAGAACGACATTTCTACCTGTATCTGTAAGTGTAATTGTAAATTTTACTGATTATGTCTTGCAAAGGTAATTTGTAATTGTAATTGAGTAAAATATTTGACAAGTTACTGTAATTTGTGCATACTTTTTCCATCACTGCTGACAACGAGCAACGGGATACAACATATACATCACGTGGTCTTCAGCCGAAATGAGCAAGGCGGCGAACAGGAAGAATAGAAGCAGGAATGGCGGATACAGTTTCGGAAATATTACTCAATTTATTCAAAAGAGTTTACATACACTCATTTCTTCCCATCCTAGCGAGTATTCTTGAAATGAAGAAAGCTTACGCGTTCTTTTATTTCAAGCTAATAACAGAAAATATAACTTCAAAAACAGTAATCGGAAGACGAAACTAAAATTGCCTCCCCATCCCCTGAAATTCTTTTCCGATTCACCACTGATAAGCAGTGATATTCCTTGCATCTTAGAAGATTATGAAGCAAAGGCATATGCAAGCAAACAAAGAAAGAAATTACACATTTCATGTCTATTTTACAAAATATTACGTTTCGTCCAAAGATATAGCTTACATCAGCGAAGAACGTGAAATATTCAAGTATTTAGCGGAAAGCATACTGGCCCGTTGGTTCTCCTTGGATGAAAACATCGTTTATTTTCTCATAAAGCGAGGAAAGCTAGAACGATGCTGCACAACAGAGGGGCAGGAATAGGCACAGGCGAAGTGCGAGCGTGGGTGCGTGTGCCCCGCGTGGGGGCTATTTTGGCCTTCCCGGAAACGCCAACGCCGCAATGGGGGAAGGCGCTCGCACTGATTTACGCAAACTGCCTCTTTCGAGCCCCGAACCGCAAACCAAATAACAAGTGGATATCACGACCCTCTTATAGCCGCCATTCAAACAGCCTTCAAGGAACGGGTTGCATGCATGGAAAAAAGTTTCCTAGAATGAGTAGAAAACAAGTTTTCTGTGAATACTTATCACCGGCCACGTCAAATATAAGAAATATTTCCTCCACGTTCATTTATGCAACTGATAACTCGACAGTGACATGAAGCCATTTCATCTATCAACATCATGTCCGGAGGCTCTCCAAACGCTTCTTAAAAAAAGCGAGGCATATTCATATATTCTGCCTTTTATTTTCTCATATACAGTAAAACAATAAGTACACGAAGAACTAATAAGTACACGTACATACAAAAAACTATACAAAGTATATTTCTTTCTCGCATACATGTATAAACGGAGTATATGCGTAGTACAATCTATTATGTTATCCTACGAAAAATCGATGTCGTGATTTTTTGGGGGAGGAGCAGATACCAAAGAAATGTTTTAAAATCGTCTATCAGAGGTTGTCTGTCTGCAAGCCCTGTCTGTCTAAACCAGGGATTCCCAACATTTTCCTTTCATCAACCACTTTTGAAATAATTATGTGATTCAACCCCCCCTAGCATTTTCTCTGCAATATACAGAATACAACGTTATGAAAGCCGGCCTGGATATCCGACGTCGCAAAGGCTGTAGGGCCGTAGCTACCTCGGCTCGAAAGGTTGCGGGTTCGAATCCTGTCTCAGGCATGGATGCTTTTGTGCGCTCGTGTTGTCCTTACGTGTCATGTTCCCCTACAGTTACCCCAATGTAAACAATCAAATTTGCCCTGGTAGTTGAAAAGGGACCTTCAAAAACATTATCGTAACACAAAGAATTGCACGTTAACGAGTTATTGATAACGACTTCGCTAGTATTTCCCTAAATATCTCGATTTCCAATAATATTCTAAGACACTTCTGCCTCTGAGTAGCGTGGTTTCTAATATTCTTTTGGGCAAAAGTTACAAAATGCAGTCCATGTTCAGCACTTTTGAAGAATTGGCCATTTCGTTTCTACAGTGTGAATTGCGAAGAATATTTTCTTGGTCGATGAAGTAATATAGTAAATACGTAGTTATAATTCCTGAGGTTTGCAAACATGGAATACACTAGAAGAGGGACAAATTTGTAATTTATTATTAGTTGTTTTTCTTTATATTAGAACACCATACCAACTTCACGAATATTATTTGCACTCATTGGCAACTTCATCTTGTTTAAATGATGTCGTGGGCTTCCGCCTGCCAGAGTCAGGATCTGTGCTGTCCGGGTGGCGCCGCGTTGTTCTTTGACAGCCCAGATCACTTCATCTTGATTATACCGATCAGTTGTCAGTTTATATTCGGTTATTGACCCCCAGTCGATCCCTTCAAAATTTCACCGTCCCGTGAGGGGTCGATATCGCCCCTGTTGGGAACCCTTAGTCTACACGGTTTCTGAAAATGTATATTCCTGTTCGATCTGACTATACTCAAGGCTTCTCTTTTGTCAGTTTTTCAAAAATATATTAGAGAGACTTTTCTACGTACGGATGGAAATACGAAGCATTTTCAGATTGCCAACATGATTTAGAAAATGAAAATCTGCAAAAAGAGTCATATTTATTATTTTTAAATCATTTTTGCTTCACCAATGGACCAATTGGAATAATTTTTAGTGACGGCATTTGACAGCATTGATCATACCGTTTTACTTTCAAAATTACCTTCAAATGGAATTCGTGGCACAGCTTTGGATTGGTTATGTTCATACCTTAAACAACGACCTCAGAAAGCAGAAATACCGTACTGGATGGAAAGGACATTATTAACTCATATTTCCGATCCATTGACAATTGACCATGAGGAGAAGAGATTTGGGGACCTAGAGGTTTAGATTTTAGGGCCAATCCTCTTCTTTCTCTTCGTAAATGACACCGCCTCGTCCATTCCGAACAATTTTCTTTACTGATATACTAATGTTCTTTGCGAAACAGAAAGCATAGTTGTAAGATATCAGGTGTTTAAAATTAGCTTTGCAATAACAAATAATTTGTAAACGAAGAAAAAATCGTTTCAATATAGTTTTCCATTTCAAATATATAATGACATCCCCCATTAAAGATGATATGCAATTGGCTACTATAGTAGAATGCAAATTAATTTCTGAGTCTCTCAATTTACTCAAACCTCAAATGCAACGATCGTATACACCGGGGGTTTCCAATGAGGGGTTCCCCTCGGGGTCGATGAAATGTTGAAGGGGGACAATGTGGACCAAGGGGTCTATTGGGGTCTAGAGCCGAGTATGAACCGGCGATTGATAGGTATAATCAAGATCTCATTAACCATAAAAAATTAAATTAACTTGATCGTTAATTTTCTTACTGATATGAAGCAACGTATTACATAAATTACAAATTCGTTCCTCCTCTTTCGTATCCGTTGTTTATCTTGAGAATCAGAGCGTGGTTGGGCTGATGCAACGCACCAGTTCCTCGAAGTAAGTTAATAAGGGCCCCCGCGGACGGATATCTGCAAAGAATAAAGCAAATTATAATCCATGCTTATTTTATCTATTGCACCACCTATATTATTACAGTATACCAATTACATTTGAAACTCTTAATTTCCGCTCATTGCAGATAGGGGCCCATTTCGACTTTCTGCACTGAGGAATCCCTGAACCTAACTATGCAACTATTTCGGATGTTTAGAAAACGAAAAGAAAATAACTTTGTTTTTTGAACGATATTCTATTGCAGAGAAGATGAGCAAATTTTTAATTTATTATGATTTGCTATTGCTTTATGTAAGAAAACATACAGCCTGCAATATGTACTGGAAAAATATTTTGGCCATTTATAAACCCTCAACATTTTGTAACAATTGTTACGACAACGAAGATCGGCTAGAAACTCCGCTACTCAGAAGTGGAAGTGTCTTCTATTATTGAAAATAAAGATATTTATCAAAATATTGATGTATAAAATTTGTATCTTCAAGACATTTATTTTCAATTCTTTGTGTTATAATTATGTATGATAAATTACAGATAATGAAGTAAGGGGGTCGATGGAACCAGCAATTATTTTAAAATTGCTCGATGAACAAAAATGTTGGGAGTCCCTGATATACACGAATAGAACACAAATTTTATTAATCTTAGCGTTCAGGGTTTTCTTTCAAGTTCAGCCAGCCTTCAGGCAGCTCTTCGTATAATTTTTTTCGAATGTTCTTTCTCGTCTCAGAATCTCGCATAATACGCATCATATTCTGAAGAAACACATCACATAGTTCTCAGACGTTTACAGAATTACAGAAAAGAACTGTACGAAAAAGTAAATCCCATCAACATGATTCCTGCAAGCCTCACTTTATTAGCTAGGAATTCTACCATTACTTTATTATTTACTAATTAGTGGTTGTATCAAAAGTATTTGCTTAAGGGTTTGGACATTAAACCACTCACAATACAAGACTACTACAATAATAAAAAATTGGACTGAGTCCTCTGGTATAACTGAATCGATCGTCCTCTGGTCTAACTGGAAATGGTTTGGTTCATCTACTCGGAGACCATTTCCAGCCATTCATGGACTTCATGTTCCCAAACAACGATGGATTTTTTTGCGAATAGCAATTCGCCATGTCACCGGACCACAGTTGTTCGCGATTGCTTTCAAGAACATTCTGGACAATTCGAATGAATGATTTGGCAACCCAGATCGCCAGACATGAATCCCATCGAAGATTCATGGGACATAATCGAGAGTCAGTTCGTGCACAAAATCTTGAACCGACAAAACTTTTGCATTTATCGACGCCTATAGTGGTAGCATGGCTCAATACTTCTGCAGGGGGCTTCCAACGAATTGTTGGGTCCATGACGAGTTGCTGCACTTCGCCGGGCAAAAGGTGGTCCTACACGATATTAGGAGATATCCCATGACTTTTGTCACCTGAGTGTAATTAAACGAGAGACCTGCAGCAGAAAAAATGCTGCTGAACAAAACCACACAAAATGATTTTCCAAAAACTGGCAATGACACTGCTCAAAAGCAGCAAATAAAATACTTTCGGACTATACTTCGATTAAAACACGAAGTCATTTCAAGGTCATGAGCTGAAAAGAGAGGGGGACACTGTCATCCAATCGGGAGCTTCAATACTAAAAATTTTAAGTCGTAACGAAGCTCGCAATTCGATGAATGTCCCGCTCTCCTGGCAGCTCGTGACCTTGGAAGGTCTTCCTGTTTTAATCGGAATACCCACTGCAATAAATTAAACGTTTTAACACAAACAATCTTAACGAATACTGTAATAACGACAGAGTTGTGAATTCAATACAACAGTTCTTTACATACCAAGGATATCGAAAAAGAAGTTTCTGTTCCATTACGCGTTACGTAAATTATATACAGGGTGTCCCACCAACTATGGACCACCCTCATAACTTTTAAATGGTTCAGGATATCGAAATGCAGTTTTTGCTGAATAATGCAGAATCATGGGGCAAATAACTTGCCGTAGAGAAATTGTCTATAATATTTTTAGTTTTTCATAAATTTAATCATCTTTGATTTTTTAAATGGAACTATATATTTTTCTCACCAGCACTGGATAGATCATGAAAAGAGGATTAAAATGATGTATCATATGCTAGTATTTTGATAGTAATTTGCGTATAAAATTAGACTTTCTGATACGTGATTTTGAATGAAACGGACAATATTTCGTGTAGCAGCCCTTGCAACGGTCGCCTGCAGGGAAAATGACCTTCGCGGCGTCAAGACTGTTGGGTGGAGAGAGAATGCTGAGAGTGGTGGCAATGAGGGATAAGAGGCCTAACTGCAGCAATCCAGGGTCTTGACACACATTAAAAAACACCAATTTTAAAGATCAGAACGAGAGATTTTTCCATTGATTTATCTGAATTTAACTTATCTTCTTTAGCAATAAATATCAATTTCAAACTTGACAAGAATGCAACTTCTTCGTCACTTCGTAGGTAAATTTCATTTTTAATTAAAGATGATCATTCGTCCACTTCGCAAGCATACCTCTACTGCTCTTCATAAATGGAAAAGAAAACAAATCCGTCTTCTGCTGTGGATTTCTTCAAAAGAAATCCGTCATCTGCCGTGGATTTTCAAGTTTGAGGCAGCACGTGTCGTCATGAAGTGAGAAACTCTGCAATCAATTTTAGCAGTCGAGACAGGCAGATGTACATTTGTGTTAAAGTTTAGTAAATTGACACTGATAGTCTGTTAAGAGAGTTTAAATTTTTTTTATTCCTTTGTTCTTTTGGTACGTGTTTAATAAGACGTTTGTGAAGAGTAAATGCAAAGAGAAAATGTCTACCTTTCTATTATTTGATAAATTAATCAAGATATTATAATAAAAGTCTTTATGCATTCATTCCCTTCCCTTGTTTTAAAATGATAGCTGATTTCTGCCATAGCGCACTCAGATCGATTTTTGTAAGTTTCAAAGGTCCTTTATTATTATCGTCCTTTCGCTACAAATTATTTTACTTTTGTTCTTTGCGATGGACGTGGCTTTGGAATTTCATTAGAAGAAAAGTTCAATTCAGATGAACAAATGGGAAAAATCCTCTTTCTGATCGGTAATATTGATGTTTGTTCAAATGATCTTCGTGTCACGACCATGAATTGCTGTAGTTACGCCTCTATCCCCCACGGCCACCCCTCTCACACTCCCTGTCACCACGAAACAGTCTCGACGCCGCGAAGGTCTTTCACCAACCGTTCACCAAAGGCGAACGTTGCAAGGGCTGCTACACGAAATATTATCCGTTCATTCAAAATCACGTATCGGAAAGTCTAATTTTATGCGCAAATTACTATCAAAATACTAGCATATGATACATCATTTTATTCCTCTTTTCATGATTTATCCATTGCTGGTGAGAAAAATATATAGTTCCATTTAAAAAATTAAAGATGATTAAATTGAACGAAAACTAAAAATATTATAGACAATTTCTCTATGGCAAGTTACTTGCCCATGATTCTGCATTATTCATCGAAAACTGCATTCCGATATCCTGAACCGTTTAAAAGTTATGAGGGTGGTCCATAGTTGGTGGGACACCCTGTATATATATATATATATATATATATATATATATATATACAGTAGACGCTTTATGGGAATAGGTGGAATAACAAACAAATATTTGCATTATTCAGTCAAAATCGAAACTGGTGGTTTTGTGTTTTTCCTGAGATCCTGGGTAGCGAAAAGAAACCACAGATACCTCTCACAGGTCAGTAAGCTGCAATACTTTCCTTTCAATGTTTGGGCGCATTGAAAATAAGTTATACAGATTATTTATCAGAAAATCCAGAATTCAGTATCGTTTTCCTAATTCTAAGTTTAATGAGGTTTGAGAAAAGGTTCTCACATTTACTTGTGACCATGCGGTTGATATATGATACATAGTGCATTTTAAAAGTATTTGAAGCGTTGAAAATACTAGTAGAGCATGTCTACTTCCACACCTTTGAGGACCTAGTCCACATATTTCATAATTACATATATTCTAATCATACTAAAACTAACCATGTCCCACGGACGTGTTTTGCGGGTTCACCTCTACTTGGTGGAAAAAGACCAAGTCCATATTATTTAAAGCAGAATGCAAGTAGACCAGCTTCCGTCAGGGGTCGTTAACGTTTCACTCACAATTCGCTCAGAGATATTCATTTGAGATGGAAACCCATGTAGATAGTTTACATGACAGCTGTGCTTCTGAAAATAAGCTCATAGTTGTATACACGTCTTACGTGCGTGGATACATTGTGTGTTACGGTGCACGTGTAGGTATCATTAATACAACCACACTGTCATTGAGATACGCTTATATTGATTTGCTTGTTGGAGAATCATGTAAGTCCAAAATTCATATTCTCATCAAAGAAAGAGGCGTGGGCATGAATGGAGGATCAATAAGAGAAACTTCGAATCTGTAGAGAGGAAATTGTGGACAGGAAAGGAAAGGTACATGCACAAAAAGTGCTGAAAGTAATTTTAACAATGATGTATAATTCTTTAATTAATACTGAAACTATATAATTCTAAAAGACTAAATATGCCTGTAAACAGTTCTGTACTTCATCTTCTTCATATGTCAGCTTCTCTGTAAATGATATTCCCATCTCGATCAGGTTTTTCGTCGTTTCCCTTGATCCACCAATATAAAGTAATATATAAATAAATATATATATATATATAAATATATATATATATATGTATATATATATAAATATATATATATATGTATATATATATATACACTTATTACTTTTCTATAAACTCTCTCTCTCTCTCTCTCTCTCTCTCTCTCTATATATATATATATATATATATATATATATATATGTATATAACTTTTCTATAAACTCACCATGAAGGTTGAGGCATTTTTTATAACGTGAGACAAGGTTTCCTCTACCCTCTTCAAAGAAAGCCGCCAGTGAGGTCAGGTAGGTTCTCACAGCGTCCACCAGCAGTACACCTTTTTGGTCCCAAAACACTGTCGCCATTGTTTTCTTTGTGGTCAAAGTCTGTTTGAATTTCTTGGGCTTGCTTGGGGAATGTGTATGCATCCATTGTTTCAACTGCTCTTCGGTCTTAGGGTTATCATAAGGAACCCAAATCTCATCCCCAGTAACGATAGACTTTAAAAAATGTTTTTCTCATTACTGTAACGGGTCAGAAAGTTTAGGGCTGACACTATTCGTTGCATTTTGTGGCCCAACGACGAGCCTGCCTGAGCTCACTGGCTGCTAACGTCTTTGAAGAGGGTATAAGGAAGCTTGTCTCACGTTATGACAAATGCCTCAACCTTCATGGTGACTATGTACAAAAATAAGCATGACATTGTAAATCTTTTAGTAATAAAATCATCTTGTTATCTCAATTTGTTTTTTTTAATAGCCTATCGGAACTTGAAAAAAAATAGCCCTCGTATATAAACGTTTTCTCTATTACACTCTTTCGTATTTCTTCCATTAATTCCTATGATCAGAAAAAAAGTTTCTTGAACTTGGGAACTGGTGCGTTTTGCAGAAGAGTAGTGTTAGCAATAGCTCCCCGTTCGTTTGCAATAGCAGTTCTCAGGAAGGCAGTGCGCAAAAAGAAAATAATTTATTGGCGAGTGTTCGCCAAACAGCGCGCCGCTGACAGCGCGGGCCGGTCCGCGGGGCGTGCGCACTTGGCGTTCGCGAAGCGTCTCTGGCAGGCAGACGAGCCGGGCCGCTGCGCACGCCGGAAAAAGCTTTCGCAGAAGCCCCGCCGCCGCACCTTCTCAAAATGCCCCACTGCCCGCCGCGCCGCCCCGCCGCCCGCCCCAACGCCCGCCCCCCGCGCCCGACTGCGCAGACGGTTGCTTATTTGCACGAGGCCCAGTACAACTCCAATTTGGAGGCTCGTGCGCTAAGTGCAGGCGCGTGGGAGACACGGCAGCAGGCAAGGGATGCAAGGGACGGGCTTTGCGGCTGACAACCATCGCCAACATCACTAGGAATCCTAATATACATCATAATAGCGCTCAACGCCCCCAAGAGGCTTGGAGATGCGTTGCGTCAATCAAGACGCAACAAATGTTTTAAAAAAATATTATTAAGCAATAAAAATGCATTCTGAAACATCGGTAGGGGCGAGCGTAACTGCAACGCCTGACGGCTCGAGCATACCAGGGATCGGAAGGTTGTGGGTTCGACCCCTGCAAGGGGCCAGAAATTGATTTGATGTTCTTAACATTGGTGAGTATGTGGCACATCGCAGCATCGAATTCACAGACAGTCGGCTCTGATCACTTCCAGGCGAATGCCGTAGTACCGCGCGAGATCCTTCCTTCTCTATCTTGCCCTCATTCCTATCTTTCACATAGAGCCAAGCGATGGGCATATCACCCATTTTCGTACGGCTCGCTACGTTCATTCGAGAAATGCCGACGTGGGTGGAGAACTGGAAACCAGCAACAGGCTGTGATTCTTTCGAGACCCAATGTGTCTGGTGTGGAAAACAAAAATAAATAATAATAATAATAACAATAATAATAATAATAATAATAATAATAATAATAATAATAATAATAATAATAATCTCTGAAGAACTATCTTCATCGTCTGCAAGGCTTGGCCTTAAGAACTGGCACATTCAGACAATGCAAAAGGCTGTTCTCCTGAGTACTGCACGCATCGTGAGAAAGTTTTTATTAATGTAACTTCACATCGAATCCTGACCGCCCGAGTTTGCAAGTAAAGCAGGCACCTTGGTTCTCCAAAGGTCCCGGTGTCTGTTGTAGTACACCTCGCTAGGCGACATACTTACAAATATTATTATTATTATTATTATTATTATTATTATTATTGTTGTTGTTGTTGTTGTTATAATAATAAAATGAATACTTGGAAGACATTTTTGTTTATACATTACTTTCGATTACTAGGTACTTATGTAGTAAGGAGAGAAAGTAAAAATGAAATTACTGGTATTAAAATGTAGGAATGACCCCAAAAGCAAGTAATAAAGCCGAAAACTTCCCCATATTTCATAAATAACATAGACACAGTTGTCTCTCATGAGAACTCAGGAAGTACGTCCTGTACTCCTCAAGCATGGACCCTTGAAATAAATAAGACACTCTTCCAGGTATCTCCCCCTGCGGGGCACTGCCCCACCTGGAACAAACTCTAAACTCCCGTCATGTGTGACAGTGTAGTGAATACTAAGCGTAAGTCTCTGTAATGAATGGGAGAAGACAGGACAAGAAAGAGGAAAAATAGATCTCTTGCGATCCGTGATCCGTTTGTTAGGGTACTGCTCCAGCATTTGCCTGACATTGGTCGACAAAATCACGAAAAACTTTCAACGTAGCCGGCGGCTGCAAAACTCCTCCAGTTAGCGACTGCATTCAACCTAGCAGACAAATTAGTATCGAAAAGCCACCACCGCGGAGTTCCGAAGCATAGGCCCTCCCAGGCAGAGTCCGCGCGGAGACAGCGGCAATGCTGCCTCCGAGGTCAACACAGCCGGGCGTAGCATCTACGGCACCACGCCTACTTGTATCTGGCACCACTCCCGGAACCACTACAGAGAACTTTCATACATTTTATAAAATCCATCCAGATGCTGCAAGGTTCGGAATAATATATTCCCTTTTCCACCAAAGACAAGTTAAACATATGAATAAAAATGTAAGAGATTCAAAAATGTAAAAAAGCACTTAAAAGTAAAAAAAGAAGAACGTACAAAGCCTTTCAATTCGGTACTGACATTAACAAAACATTTGCCGGTCAAAATCTTTGGCAAAAAAAAGACTAAATATATGTTCAAAATGATAAATTTTACTATTGGAGAAACTTTTACTTTTTCGCGTACTAGTGCATAGTTTAAAACAAGTATTAAATGCTGCTGGAGAATGACGATTTTCGGAGAGAAAAACTTGTTTCGCAAACCTGATACCACAAAATGGAATTTTTCTTGCTTCAATATTTAGAAAATTACTTTCAGGAATACGTGGTGTAGTCTGAACTATGGTACTCGGTCCTTTGGTCCAGTGGTTTTCGGTAAAACGTCTGTGCGTCATCCATTTCTCAGTCTGTGAACAGCACTGTAAACAGTACGCAGAAGTTTCGCCAAAATTGTGTTGTCCGATCGATACATCGATCTGGCTGAAGTCATGGCCCCACGAATTTGAAACGGATCTTTCAATTTTTGGGTATTCTTTGCATGAGGCAACAACGATATTTTAAAATATTTTTAAAGACCATAGGACTGTGGTAATATTACTGAACACGTGTTCGAAACTAATTCCACTTAGAAGATTCTTGAACATTCTATGTATAATTTCTTCCATCACTTTAAATAATGTTATTAGTTTCCTTAGGAAAGTAAACCTGTCGCAGTAGCTTCTGCAAGGGAAAACGTTCAAACATGCCAGTGGCGTGAAGCTCTCTTACTTGGCGAATCATCGCTGCTCCAGCCACCAGTCGCTATGTCCTTTGACCGCGATCTTCGTGCCTGCAAAAAACACAAAAAGCCCTTTTAGCTGATGGTACTGAAAGGACGCCTTTTCACGTGGTGATAATGAGTTATGATCAAAAAAACAATTAATCCATATACAATGATGTCGTAGGCTACCACGGCCAGAGTCATGTAAATGATCTTGACTGTCCGGGTGAGACCACGACAAGATGGTCGAAACGTTGGTAACACAGCCTTCGACACGGCGTCACCCGGGAAGCCAAGATCATTTACAATAACAACCAACTTTAGACTGTCATTGTCAAAGTTGAATAAACGCTTCCCTATTAAAGTGTACAGTGTAGTTATTAACAAGTAGATGGACCCTGCCTGCTTTGATGGTATAGTAGTTACCATGCCGGGCTACTGATCCCAAGTTCGCGGGTTCAAATCCGGTCAAGGTAGGGGGGATTTTTAAGGAGCCAAAAATCGACATATAAAACGCTTGGCGGCGTGTAAAACAGATTCCATTAAAGACACTTGGCCGATCCTTGCAAAATTACATCCTCTAGCAATTTACCACCAATCAGAGTTTCGATTTACGTTACTGGAATATGGAATATGGATTTACGTTACTGGAATAATATTTATATTACTGCACTCAGAATATTGTATTGTGGTTGGCCTGGGATATCTGGCATTCAAATAAAACGTCAAAATTGGCGCACTAGCGCCACTGAGAAAGCAATGGCAAACTCCTTTGGGTATACTTGCCCAGGAGAAGTCTCACAAGAAGGCGCTAGGGGGTTCTGGAGACTAGCCTATGCACTAATACAGACCTGCACAACGCCTGCTCTCACGGGCATTCTGCACTTGCGAGCCGCTCGCCTGCCCGTGGCAGCGCCGAAAGTGCAAGTAGTGGGGAGTAGGAAGCTTTGCGGGGAGGGGAGAAGTCTGACTTAGCACGACGCGGCGCGTAGATTGAATGCCTGGGCGTCTAATACAATGATCCATGCTTCAAAATTATATGCCCATTTGTTTAAATGGATTATGTCTTGTATTTCAAGTTACCAGGGTCATAATTCACTATTTACGTTCTGTATATATCCTGTATATCCACCTTTGTATCAACCTCTGTATGTATTTTCATTTTCTAATTTTTTTAAAGAAAATAACATGGTCATTTTGACTCTTAACCATTTTTTAAAGCAATAGCTTTAAAATATATGCTTATATATAAGAGAAAAATATTATTTAATTCTAACACAAAATTGCAATTTAATAATTGATTGTTCACCAGGAATGTATAATCTCCAAATCATAGTAAAATGAACAAAATCATGAGAGCAATCTCTCACATCAAGATTGACATAAAAATAGAATATGTAGAAATTCGAAGAAGGGTAATGTGTAATAGCACATTTGTGACCATTTTCCCCCATTATGAAACTGAATAAAAGAGATCAACGAGCAAACTTCTGTCACGATATGTTACGGACAATCATAAGATAATCATGGGTATTGGTTAAATAGAATGCAAAGGGCTTTATATTTTTATATGATGTCGTAAACGACTCTACACTCTTCTCAGAAATTAGAACAGAAAATAATCATGATTTTTTTAAGAACAATATGTTTTTGCTTTGAGAGAACCGTCTTATTCAATTAAACATAGTTAATAAAAAATAGTTTATTGCTGTCATCATCAAACAAAAACAATTCAGTATCACAATTTTGTGTTTAGCACAACACTAAATTTGTGATTACATCGTAGCAAAGCGAATTACATTAGAAGCCCTACAAGCAATTATAATACTTGGTGTCGAAATCTAATATGTATAATTCGTTTTAGTTTCATATTTCGCCCTGTCATATATCGAGAACAAAAATTTGCAATATAATACAAAAGACTATATTAGTTGAACTGACCATCATGTTCTTGCCCATTGCTCTTTAAATTTACGCGCTATCTTTCGAATTGCGCATTCTGATTGGTGGACCCCACTCCTAGATTGGGTCTCATCCCCACCCTTCATCGATTTTCTCATTTGCACCCGAGTTGCCCGCACGCAGCTCCTGAGGTCAGTGAAAGTGCAAAATGCTGTGCAGGTCTGCACTAATAAGTGTATGACAATAAAAGAAGAAGAAAATGGACCCATACAAATATTACACTCTTTGAAAATTATAGTTATGAAAGTGAAAATAGTTGTTTACTGGAACCCAACTTAACACGTTTCTGACAACCTGTGCTACGAAGTGTAGGGCCTCCAAAAAGGTCAAGAATGCTCAAAATTTGTCCCACAGTGTAGATTAAGGCACAAGAAAAATAGCTTCTTTGAAAGCCGGTCTGAAACGCATCGTGATGACCGATGAATAAGGAGTGGCAACGAGTTGGGGTAGCCTACGCGTCTGCTTTTCCTCTGTCATAATCTACGAACTTCTTTTTTCGTCTTAAATGCTTTCGATGAAGGACAGGGGGGTAATAACGGATTTACGATCTTACAGATTTTTGAGTTGATGATTCCTATAAATGAAATAAAGCCGTTGTTATTTTTTTAGCGTTTTACATAGAGATAGAATAACTTAATTGTTCGTTACATTATTAGCTCGTGGCTCAGAGCGAAGTAGCACGCCTTTCACCAAGAAGGTCCGGACAATATCATGTGAAGTTTGTTCAGACAAAAAACGAGTTTGCCAGCTTCATCGGGGCTAGCCCAAACCCTGTGAAGCGTTCTAAACCCTACCGCTTTCGTAATTCCTTCCTAATTCTGGCCGCTGGGTAGTGACGCACGAGTGTGTATGAGAGGCGCGTATGCGGAAATGCTGCCCGGCGGTTTCTCTTGACAACGGCGTACAGACCATTACGATTAAAGACAGTATTTTCGTGCAGTAAAAACACCAAAACTTGCAAAAACATGTAATAAAAATACCAAAATTTTTCAAAATGGTGTTATGTAGCCTAAAACTCCAGTTAAGACACTTCTCAACTTATTTACATTTTTGATGTGAAATTTACGGTGAATGAAATATTACGATTTTAGTGTTTTTATTACAATTAGTTTGTATATACCGTTTAAAAAAGTCAATTTGATATTTTAAATATTATTCACGTACAAAAGTAAATTAGCAAAAAAAGTAAATACAAAAATTGAAAAATACAAAATACTTTCAGAAACCAAAAAATTATTAAGTGATACAAGAAATGTTGTTAATTGTTTTCATGATAAATTGCAATTATGCACATTTCTACATTGTTTTGTGCGAAATTCCGGGAATTTGTGGGAAATTAAATATTTCACGGAAAAGCAATTCTTGGATAACACAAGGGATTACAACATCATGTAAAAACAAACGAGTTCTTTCTTTCATTTATAAGCATCGTAACGTATCTCAAGATTTTCTCCTCTACTTTAAAAAATACAAATCATTGTTAAGAAAAGTCATAAGACAGGCTAAAATCATGAAACGTGATCAGGATATTTTGAACTCAAATAACAAAACAAAATCAATGTGAAATATAGTAAAAAATACGACCAAATCAACTAGAAACCTCGTAGAGAATGTTTTTTTTAAAGATAACGATAGAGATGTGAACGATCCGGCAACAGTGGCTAGTGTCTTTAACCAATACTTTTCGAGAATTGCTGCCGATCTCACTAAGGGTTTTCAGCCACAAAATTCAACATCTGACGTTTCCCGGAAAATCTTAGACACAATGTTCGTTTCCGGAACCTCTTCCTATGAAATTCTCAAAATAATCGGTAAACTAAAAAATAAATATTCGGCCGGCTTAGATGAATTTCCTGATTGTTTGTTAAAGACACGTGCGCCTGCCATTACACACCCGTTAACTCACATATTTAATGCATCCTTATGCACCGGAATTTTTCCAGATATTTTTAAAACAGCTAAGATTAAACGGCTCTTCAAAAAAGGCAACAAAAATGAAATTCAAAATTATCGCCCAATTTCTCTTTTGTCAGTTTTTTTCAAAAATATTAGAGAGACTTTTTTTATATGCGAATGGAAACCTTTCTCAATAAACACGACGCGTTTTCAAATTGCCAACATGGATTCCGAAAATCATAATCTACAGAAACAGCCATTTTTTCTTTTCTTAAATATGTTGCCTCATCATGGGATCAAAACGAAGCAACTATTAGAATATTTTTAGATCTTTCAAAAGCTTTGACGTCATTGATCATAACATTTTACTTTCAAAATTACCTTCATATGGAATCCGTGGTATTGCTCTAGATTGGCTATGTTCTTACATTAAACAACGATCTCAGAGAGTAGAAATACCTTACTGGAATGATGGAACTTTATGTACACACCTTTCCAGTTCTTGGCCAATTGCACGTAGAGTCCCGCAAGGATCGATTTTAGGCGCTATTCTCTTCCTCTATACGTAAATGACATGTCCTTGGCGATTCGAAACGGAAGAACAGTTCTCTTTGCGGATGATACAAATATTCTTTGCAACAAAGAAACCGTTAATAGTACAATATCAGATGTTTAAAATTGGTTCCGTAATAACAAATTAATAGTAAATGAAAAGAAAACTGTTTCAATGCAGTTTTCCATTTCAAATAAAACATTCTGTACTCCATTGAAAATGAACGGTGTGCCATGGACTTATGTTTAAGTAACAAAATTTTTAGGTCTATCAATTCAGTCAAACCTCAAATGGAATGCCCACTTAAATGAATTGAACACAAAATTAAGTTCTAATGAACTGATACGCGTTCAGAATTCTTTCAAATTCCGTCAGCCTTCATACAGCTCGTTGTGTATATTTTGACAATGTTCATTCCCGTCTGAGATATGGCATAATATTCTCGGGAAACACATCTTATAGCTCCCAGACTTTCAGATTACAAAAAAGAATTGTACGAATAATAAGCAAATCCAACCCACGGTATTCTTGTAAGTCCCTCTTTATTAATCTAGGAATTTTACCATTACCTTGTCTCCTGATTTACGAATCAGTAGTTTTTGTCAAAAATGACTTACTTAAGTGCGGGAATATATTTTCAGCAAACGTCGATGTCTATAATTATAACACACGACGTAGTAATTATATTCACCAGGTGGCAGTATCAACAGCTCACTACAAAAAATTCACAAACAATTCATGTACATTACTCTACAACACTTTGCCAGAAGACATTAAACGATTAAATTCGATAGAAAAGTTTAAGTCCCAAGTAAAATCTTTTCTGCTGCATAACTGTTTCTATACAATTCGAGACTATACCGAGCATCAAAATGAAAGTAGCAATAATTTTAACAATGATAGTTAATGTAATTATTTTTCATTTGGACTATATAATTCTAAAGAACCTGTAACAAGTACTGTATCACAGCTTCTGGGTCGATGGCCCCCCATCTGGTTCAGGTTTTTCGTCCAGTTTCCCTGATGCTTTGAGCAAATGCTGAGATGGTCCCTTGTTTTGCTTCTGGACATAAATGTAACTTCATTCTTTGTGCACGTCTTCTGAATTTCAGTGGGAAATATAGTTATTGAAATTACCGTTTTCCATATTGTCGCGGCAAAAAAGTATTATTTTTTCATGAAGAAGATGATGAGGGTTAAGGGCACAAATTCATAGCTAATTTACCTTTGAAAATATATTCTGTTATATAGGAGCGAATATTTTTGTCAACAAAACTTGAAGAAAAAAAAACGTTCTTTTTTCTGAATTCAAAATTCGACTAGAATATGGTTTAGGATAGAGATCACAGAATTATGAAAACGTGCACAAATTTCACTTCTCCCCATAACGGCCACACGCAGTTTGCAACTGTTTTTGACGTAAATAAATAAAACACAGTCTTCACTCTTCACTGTTCACCCACATCCCTCCACAATTGAGTACACAGCACTTACAGACCATGGCAAAACGTTAATTGAATAGTTTTACTACACGCATAAGAAACATAGTCTTCATAGGTATCAAGCAATAATAATAGTACTTCTAGTTGTTACTGGAGAGCAAATCTTGAATTAATGATTATGCAAATAAACCTCGCCTGACTGCACAAACCGCGGTGTATACAGAAAGCGTAAATATAAGATTGATTAATCTAAGCCTTCTAAGCGTGTCGTCACAAAAATGACTACCAGCATCAAGGGCTGAAATATTGAGGTGGCCTTGATAGTAAGAGCGGAACAGAAAATTTAATTGAATGTCGAGGAATATTTCATCTTATAGATTATGATGTGAAAAACGTTTCTTTGAGGCTTCTGGCCTCAAAATTTTAGTTTTATAGCTCTAGAACGCTTTGTTTAGGAATTATTTGACGAAAACTTTGGCAAGTGTTGTGGGTTGCATTTGACTTGAATATTTAGATGCGTTTTTTAAAACAAATCCTTCATATTTTTAAAGTCAAAGTGCAATTCGTCAAGTCTCCGTGAAATTCTCTTTATTTAGAGACCTCATTTATAAAGATTGGTTGAGTGTGAGCCGCAACGGAAAGGTATACTAACAAATAAACACGATTCGTTTACAAATTTCCTTCCTAGAATAGAAATAGAAGTATAGGAATGAGTGTGGGGTTTAACATGCGAGAGTTCTCGCACGGTTAGGCGGAGGTAGTAGATGAAAACATGTGCTATGACACAACACAAAGAACAAACTTTTTAAATTAGCTAAAGTAAAATAGCTTGAAATAAATGAAAAACAAAAATCAAAACGCGCTTGCCTACAATACCTGAATAAATTTAAAATTATGGAAAGAATAGCGCAAGTCACTCGACAACTACAAACGATCTCAGCCCAAACGCACGATTTAAATGTTGGTAGTATCTGGAAATATGTACATCAACGCCCAGCTGCAAACTCATATTGTAAATAATATACCGTTTGATGTTAAACTCAAGATGTCAGTTCGTTAAGATAATGGAAACACCGTTTGAGCAACATTTCCATGTACCGAAGTGAAGTCTAAGCCCAATTGTTTCTAATGGTAGCAAATGGTATTTAGTACTCAAAGGTGAAAATATTAGTTTATTTTTTCCTCGGAATTGCTTTTCTTGATATACGTTACAACGCAGAAAATAATCCAATACTTTTTAGTATACAAATAATTTTTCAATTTCCGCACCCTAGCAAGCTGACACTCTAACTCTCCAAAGCTCCCTCTGTTCCTCTTAAATCAAGGAAAGTTAAATAATATTGCAAAGAATAGGGTTGAACTAGCCCGATTCCAGTATTTCGCACTACTTTACAAGGCTTTCTCAAGAGTAAAACCTTTTTGTAATATTTTTGTGACTATCAAAGAAAGCGAAAAGCTAACTCTGAGACTGAATAATTTCTTCGAATGTTTTTTTAAAGAAGTATGAATTGTTCCAAGAACATCTCTCTGTAATGCTGAATAAACCTTTATTGAAAATTTGTTTCCAACATCAATTGCATTGTTATTTTTGTTTGACATTCTGTAAATACATTAGAATTAAGTACAAACGTACATTCGAAGTTACATTTATGCATTTTTTAAACAAACACGTTTCATTATCAACTTTCCTTCTTAATGAAAAGATAGACAAATGGATAGGGAAAGGGTGGGGTTTACCATGCGAGAGTTCTCGCACGGGTACGCTAGTAACAATTATTTCAACACTACCATGATGTGCAATAATTATATGTTACTGATACTAAAAATCAATACAAGCTACACAGATATTGGCTAAATTAAATTGAAAAAAGGCATTGATCGCGTTCATTACACTTCACTGCACTACTCTACACTGTTTTGCTTTGAAATACACTGACCAGCACTTCGCAGTACTTCACAGCCCTTCAGAGCACTTAGTTTCTCATTTAACATCTATTACTCTCAGCTTGTTCTAACTTATTTCTAAAATTTCGGACAGTTAGAGGAAAGTCTTTGAAAGTTGCTGCGGGTAAACTGCTTCAATCTCTAATTGCTCTGTTACAAAATGAAAATATCCCAAGATCTAAATTTTGTTTTCTTGTTCGAATTTTGTGAGTGTGATCGCTTCAGCTTAAATAATTTGGTTTTTCTAGCCTAACCTGAATTTCCTTCCAATCTGACTAACCTACGTATTTTTTTATAAAATGCACAAAGCCTTGCCCTTGTTCTCGTTTCTAGAGGTTCCCATGACTTTTTTAATGCATTAGTTCTATAGGTAAACTTATTCGCTTTCTTCTGTATTCTATCTAGGTTTTTCCGGTCCGACTTTCTGTACGGATCCCAACGTGCTATTCCGTATTCCATGAAAGGGCGAATCAGAGAAAGATATGCTAATTCTTTGGCGTTTGTAGAACTTTTCTTTAGAATTCGCATTACAAAATGCAAGGACTTCCACGTTTTCCTCACTACCTGATTTGTATGCTTCTCCCATCCTAATTTACTATCTAGATGAATGCCTAAATACTTGCTGGACGAGAGTCTTGGAATGATGACCTCACCTAAACGATAATCTGATTCCTCATAATTTCGTCCCCACCCAAACGTTATTGTTTTGCTTTTCATTCCATTAATTACCATGTCATTTGTTTCAGTACAATCACATAAATGTTCTAAATCCTGTTGTAATATTTGTTCGTCAGCGCTACCTTTGATTTTGCGATATATAACACAATCGTCTGCAAATAAACACACCTTTGATTGCATGTTAACATGAAGATCATTCACGTAAGGCCCTAAAACACTTCCCTGTGGAAACCCTGAAGTAACAATACCCGTAGTCGAAAACTGAGCTCCAATTCGAACTTTTTGTTTCCTGTCTCTAAGAAATTCGCTTATCCATTTCACAACTCTAGCATCAACTCCTGAAGTTAATAATTTGCTAGTAAGTAGATCATGCAATACTACGTCGAATACTTTCGCAAAGTCAATTACGACTGTATCCACCCTCCCATCAGCGACAACTTCGTCAGCTAGATCTTGAAAAAGGGAAACAATTTGGTTTTCACACGAATATCCACTTCTAAACCCATGCTGTCCGTGAAAAATGCAGTTCCCTTTTTCCAATTCGTGGCGAATGTACCCAGTTGCTAAATTTAGAAGAAAATCCTCTAACACGTGGTGTACCCACGATCCATATTTTGGGGGTCCTTGATGCCGAAAAATCTAATGAAGTCAAAACGTCTGTCTATCCATCTCTCTGTCTGTCTGACCGTCTGTGAACATCGCTAGCGGCTAAACCGTTTAGCCGATTTTCTTCAAAATTGATACTTCCCAATCGATCTCGCAGATGTCGCGTCTTCTTGAATTTGAAAGCTTTAATTTTTGGGGGTAACTTACATAAACCCCTGGGACATTTCTCAAATTTTCAAAAAAATGGCTCCAACGTTTTTGATTACATTCTTTTGGTGAACAGTGTGATAGACTTTTAAGAGAATGATGCAGGTCTCATGTTGGTTGAAAACCTTGATGTTTCCAAAATTGCAAAAGTTCAAAATTTTTTAGGAGTCTTCCTACAACTAAAGTATTAAAGATAGAGATTTTTCCCCCTTAATAAAATCTGTTTTTGCGAAGATTGATTTTGAAAAATTTCATGTACAATTTTGCGAAAATGTGAGTATTTTTCGCGTTACTTAGCGTGAAAATATGGGCGAGAAAGTACGTGCTGTTTTAGGGCCACTAGTTTGTTTAGTTTCAAACTCGGGCGCACTCATGTCACAAGGCAGGCACGGCCACCAGTACTGTAAGTACGGTCATCTGACGGTCACTTTCAGAACTCAAGGAAACGGCGGTAAAACTTGGTTTGTATTGTGCATAGACATTTGTGTGGGTCATCTGCGTATTGTGCCTTGAACAATGGAGGCGTATTCAAATATAGTATAAGTGATGTATTTTTTAGATTCTGATGATGAGATATCTAAATTGATATCTTAAAAGAAACTGCATTTGCAGTATCGAAATATTTCAAAAATAATTATTGTCTTAAAAAATACTAGCTCGTTTACGAGAAAAGATTAGATGGAGAAATGACAAAGAAGTGAGAGGTCGCTCAGAATAAGTTTTACTCGCTTATTTTAATAGTAAGTCAAAATCCTACAAGACATCAGTGCATTGGTGTTGGCAGCACAAACGTTGGTACCGTTTAGTAACTTTCTCGCATTGTCATTTCCGGTTTGTTTACTTTTTGCTGTTACTTTAATCCCTCTGGAACTAGAATGCCACTTTCATCCCGGTGAAAATAAATACCTACTTCCACATAGGGAAAAGTGTGTTTGAAGCCCAGCTTGAATTAATTAACATTGAAAATGTCATATTTTGTCATAAATTAACTAAATGCATGAAAATTCCCTCAAATTTTACTTCCCCAAAATAATCACCTTTACGTACTCCGAACATATTTTTACAAACCTGAAGGCAAAGTATCAATCATTTTAACAGGAAAGCAGGGCTTTTGGGTGTCTGATACCAAAAAGGGGATTATTCTTGTTCAGATACGTAGTATATTACTTTCTCCTTTACGTGATAAAATCGACCTCCATGCTTTGTGGGGTCTCGATACCTATTTTTTTCGCAATACTTCCGTCCATCGGTCTATGTGGAAGCAAGCGCGTGCCTAAATCTGATACCATAAAATGGGAGCTTTCTTGCTCTTAGTATATGTAGTAAAATATTTTCTGGAATACATACCGTAGTCAGAATTCAGTTTTCGCGTCCTTGATACGAAAGACTATTTTTGGCAAAACGTCTTTGCGTCTATCTCACATTCTGTAAATAATCCTGTAGACAAGGGGTTCAACCCCTTGGGGGTGGGCGAAATGTGAAAGAGGGTCAATTAAGATTAAGGGGTCAAAGGCCGAAAATGATTTGGCGAGTGATCGGTGTAATGACAATGGCTGAATAATAAAGACTATATCATTGATTGCAAGCATATGTTAATGAAGTTGATTGTTTTCTGAAATAAAGCTAAAAAATATAATAAATTAGTACCAATTTTCCTTCTTTTGTTTTCATTGTACACAGTTAGGAAGATTAAAAAACTCAGAAATTTATAACTACGAGAATGTATTTACAGTATCATTCTGCGAGTATCTTGCAAAAAAATATTATCAGCAATACGCATTGCAGAAATGTTATATCCAATTCTTACAAAAACACAACTTATTTTGTGTCCGTTGCACTTCCCTGAAGATTAGAAACTAAGCGGCTCGAAACTAAGTGGAAATATCTCCGATGATTATTGGAAATTAAAATATGTACGAAGTATATTAAATATGTAGAATTTTTATCCGGTCCGAGGCATATTTAAATAAGTGAAGAACAATGCGGGTTTAGAAGTGGGAGGTCATGCTTAGATAACATCCATTGCTTACGCCTAATAATAGAGAAAATGGAATATACAATATAGACACACATATGACATTTATTGACCTGGAAAAGGCCTATGATAGTGTTCCTAGATGTATAATATGGTCAGCAATGAGAAGACTGAATGTTCCAGAAAAATGGATTAATTTGGTTAAAAAAATGTACCAGAATACTGAAGCGTGTATTAAAATGGGGAGGAAAATTACCCAAAGTATTAAAACTAACAAAGGGTTAAAACAAGGATGTAATTTATCGCCACTTCTCTTTAATATATATATATATATATATATATATATATATATATATATATATATATGGTACAAGTTTTGGAAACTTGGTACAAGAAATGTTCTCAAATGGGAGTTCTCATTAATGATAGTTGCTTACATTCTCTACTTTTCGCAGATGATCAGGTCATTATGGCATCAGATCGGGAATATATGGAGTTTATGCTTAGGAAATTAAAAGAATAATACGAAAAGTGGGGACTTAAAATTAACCTTAAAAAGACCAAATATTTATGCATTGGAGGATATACCTCTAAATTGCTAATGACGAAACTAACTGTCCAAAATTTAAATATCTGGGGACTATAATTACTGACGATGGGAAAGTTGATGATATTATCACTACTCGCAATGGGCAGAAATGCAATCAAAGCTCTACACGGCCTTATATGGAATAATGTGTTACGACGAGACACAAAGAGACGAATATTCCACAGTGTAGTGGAAAATAATATACTATATGGAGTAGAAATGTGGCCTTTAGCAAAACGCCGTAGAGGCAGAATACGGTCAGTAGACCTCGACTTTGTGAGAAGATCTTTGCAAATAACAAGGTTGGACAAGATAAGAAACGAAGTGGTAGGGAAAGAGCTGGGGTTCAAACAACCATAACCAGAAGACTAGAAAATAAAGCTCTTCAATGGTACGGACATGTCCAGAGGATGCAAAATGAGAGATGGCCAAATCAAATTTTAAACTGGATACCTGAAAGAAGGCGTAGAAGAGGCAGACCTGTTTTGACCTGGTAGGCGTATATACAGAAAGTAATGGATGAGAAAGGACTAGAAGAATGTCAATGGAATGACCGAAAAATATGGAAATCGAAAACGGCAAACACTTAGGGGTAGAAACCGTCGAAGAAGAGGAATTGTTATCTTTTAATCATTAACGTGGAATTCTTTGTGTTATGATTAAGATATTAATTAATGATATTATAGAGAAAATGCCAGAGGATCGATGAAGGAAACAATTCTTTCAAAAGCGGTCGTTGTAGCAGGTTGGGAATCCCTTTTGTAGACTCTAGTCAAGACTAGAGTCCAGACACGTGTGCTCAAATGGGTCCACTCCAGGAAAAAAATTACGGGAAAGAAGTTTTTTTAGATCAATTTTGTTTTTAGGGGGGGGCTGAATTCAAATTTTATGTATCGTTAGGAATCGTTAATTGATTAACACTCCGATTCTGGCAAAATCAGTATGGACGTATGTACTCGCGTGGAGTACCCGTGAAATCCAGCCTTAGGTAACCAAAATATTAAGACGGAATCAAGAAAAGTGAAGAGACAATACGTTCTGAACAATACAATATTTTATGGAATATTAGCAACAATAATACTTTTGGTCAGGATGTTTCAAATGACGTAAATGAATAAAAGTTAAGAGGAAATTTTAGGTGTGAAACAATATTGAACTAGAAAATCAAATTGTATCAGAGTATTTGTACTAAAAATAGGTTTTGTAATGAACTAATTGCGTTGTTGAAAAATGAATTAACCGAATCGTTGAAATTTATTCTAAAAGAAAGTTTTATCAAGCTGTGTAATTAACGATTACATAATTTTCTCGTACAGAGCCTGAAAGGGTACCTGCGGGTAAGATGGTAAAATGTTCCTTGAAACCAAATGACTTATGGGTACTAGATAAACTATGACTAATATTAGATTTTTGAAAGGTTCACCTCCACCCTTCAACAACAAAAACACGCTTTTTAAATTTTTTCGTCAACTTAACATTGTTTTTACTTTCTTGCTTTACGAATACTTCGTAAGAAGAGAAAGTTATGAAATCGTGCGTCGGAAAACAGCGAATTTTCGCCAGAAAAACGCTTATAGCTAGGGTCTCGTAACGAAAAAGTGCATAAATTTTATTGCTAAATTTAGAAAAAATCTAACTCGTAGGGTAGCCAAAATCTGTTTTGTTCCTTCTTGATACTGAAAAATCGATTGACGGCAAAATGTCTGTCCATCCGTCCGTCTGTGGTCAACGCTAGCGCCTAAACCGTTCAGCCGAGTTTCTTCAAAATTGCTATTCTTCAATCGATTTGGCTAATGTCGAGGCTTCTGGAATTTGAAACCGATATTTTAACTTCGGGGGATACTTTACATGAAGCCGTTGGACATTTTCATAGTTTTCAAAAAAATGGCTCCAAATTTTTTGATTAAATTTTGTTGTTGAATAGTGCAAAGGACGTTTAAGAGAATGATGCAGGTATCATTTTCGTTAATATCTCAAATTTTTCGAAAATTGCAAAAAACAATTTCAAAACGGCAAAATTGAAGATAGATATGTTTGCCTCAGACAAAGTCGGTTGTACAAAATTAGCACTTTAAATTAGGTCATGTACCCATTTTTGAAGAAATGGGTAGTTTCTGCGTAAATTGCGTTTGAAATTTACCAAATTTTTGTTTTTTTAAAAACTGCTCCAAATGTTTACTTTAAATTTTCTTCACTTACGTAATAAAAGACCGTAAAAAATATGGCGTAATCCTATTTCCGGGTGATGCTTTGTTTTTGGGAAATTTCAAAACAATATTTTTTAAAACTACAAAATTATAGATAGAGATTTTTGCCTGAGACGAAATCTGTTCTACAAAATTAGTTCTTTCAAAAATGTCATGTACAATTTTCTGAAAAAACGAATAGTTTTTGCGTAATTGGCGCCTGAAATATTTTTTTTTATTCTGGCCCTCGAGAAAATGTGCGCAGATAAATCTCTTTCCCCACACGTCATATACAGTTTTTTGACAAATAAATAAATAAAAAATTTGCGAAATTTTTTCCCTCAAAAACCGCTCCAAATTTTTTCTTTCAATTTTCTCCACATGTTGTTGAAGAGATGACAAATAAATAAACTAGTGGTGCTAAAGAATGGCACAGACTTTCACGCAGAACTTAGTTTTCTAATCTCTATAGTTTGAACTAGTTTTTGTTATGAATGATAATCTTCTCAGATACCTTCTTTGGGCGCCCAAAGGACATTGTGTTTCACGTTCTCTGGATTTTTCGGCTTCCTAATGCTAGAAATGAAACCACCATACACGATTACTATTGTATAAGAATAAACGCCCTGCATGCAAAAGTGGCCGTGAACGTTAAGTGGTGAGCATTGGCGCAGCTCTTCCAAGGGAAGCTTCGCTGGTTCGGATCCTGAGCGGAGAATATTATTTGTCAAAATTCTCTGTTGCCACAGGAAATAATTGACAATTCTACAAACATGATTGAAAGCCATGTGAAGCCATTCAAATCACAAAGATTGATTATTACCATAAATGAACTGGCAGTGTGTGTATGTAATTTTCCAATTTTCAACTTTTAACAATTTTTCACATCTCTTCTAGGTACCATCATATTAATTGTTTCCTATCATGCATTTACCATTTTATGGCACTGTTCGATTCTTCTTATGGCTCTGTTCGGTTCTTATGTGGGGAAGAGTTATAAGTGCCGGCTCGTTAAATTTTTAGGATCAGATTTCGGGTCTCGGAACGGAAAATATGTATCTTTATGTAGTAGTGTAATAGGTCCATTTAGGACCATGTAGAAGCAGTGTGAGAAAGTATGTGCTTTGGAAGCACCACTAGTTTCTCATTGGAATAAATATGACAAATAAGTAAATAATATATACTATCAAAACACAACTTTTTTATATTTTATCGACGCCAAATTCAAACGCAAAACATTTTTGGAAAAGGAACAAAACATAATTTTTACTGTGTTTTAGAAAATTGGAACAGATCCGAAAATTCTCAAAATATCCTTTCAAACACAAATCGTTGGGACTTTTACAGACTCTTTCGCTTGCCAGTCTGTAGTTAAAAATTACCCTTCTTCCGCCAAAAATTCTGTAGGTTTGTTTATACATTTTTACTTTCCTGTATACGTACGTATACACGGAGTGCTGTACGTAGTATATGGAAAGTTATGCTGCGCGAAAAAATGGCGAATTTTCGCTAGAAAAAAATTCGTTGCCGGGCCGTGATAACGAAAAAGTGCATAAATTCAGTTGCTAAATTAAGGGTTTAGGATAGAGATCACATTGGTTTAGGATAGAGATCACAGAATTATGAAAACGTGCACATAATTCACTTCTCTCCATAGCTCGTCACACACAGTTTTTAACTGTTTTTCACGTAAATAAATAAATACATAAAGGGGAAAAATCCCCTAACACGTGGTGTAGCCACAACCCCTCTTTTGTGGGTCCTTGATACCGAAAAACCAATTGAAAGGAAAACGTTAGTCTGTGCGTCAGTCCGTCTGTTAACACAGCTAGCGCCTAAACCACACGTGGTGCTACAGAATGGAACAGACTTTCCCGTATTAGTTTTCTATTTCCTTCGGTCTCGGCTAGCTTTTAGGAATTGTCATATACTCCTTCCAGCAGCCATTTATCGCCGCCCAAAGTACATTTTTTTTTTATTTTCCGATTTTCCAATGGTAGAACGGAAATATTAATTTTAAAATATTAAAGAACAGTAAAACCTTGTTATAAATGGCAATTTTCTTCGAAAAATTTGGAGCCGTTTTAAAAAAAAGACGTTAAAGCACTATTAAAAATGCGAAATTTAAAGCTCATTTTCACAGAAAACTTTTCTGTTTTCCAAAAATTTCATTTGAAGTCATTTGAAGCACTTACACTCACAAATACAATAGTGTTTACAAATTGTTGGTAATCTGCATTTTAAAGGTGTGAGAGATCTTTCAAAAAATTACATTCATATAATTTTTGCAAAAACAAAACAAAACAAAAAAAACTAAAATTGAACTTTACTTCATATTAAAGAGTGCAATTAGCAGAATATTTATGAGTACATGTGCTTTAAATAAATATAAAGTAAAGTTTATCGAAAACACAATGTAATTTTTTTAAAGAATCTCTCACATTTTTCAGCAGCTTTCAGCAATCTCTCACATTACCAGCAATTTGTAAACATTATTATATTTTTGAGTGTAAGTGCTTCAAATAACTTCAAATAAAGTATTTTGAAAACTCAAAAATATTCTGTGAAAATGGGCTTCAAATTTCGCATTTTTAGTAGCGCTAAAACGCCATTTCATCTTAAACGGCACATACTTTTTAAAAGAAAATTGCCATTTAGGGCTAGGTTTTTGTGTTCTTTAATATTCTGAAATGAATATTTCCGTTCTACGAATGGGAAACCGTAAAAGTTAAGAAAATGACAAAAAATGCACTTTTGGCGGTGATAGATGGTAGCTGGCAAGAAAGAGTATGTGGCAATTCGGAATAGCTGGCGAAGACCCAAGGAAATAGAAAACTAATACGGGAAAGTCTGTGCCATTCTGTAGCACCACTAGTTTCGCGCAGCATTACATAACTTTCCCTATACTACGTATATTATTCCGTATATACGTACGTATACGGGAAAGTAAAAATGTACCTTTGAGATGACTCACAAGGCACCATAACAACCAGAGATATCTGTTGATATTACTTTCTTCCCGGATATAATAACGTTTGATTTACCACTTTCATGAAAGCAATAGCACCGGTACATTATGAGAAACTGACGACAATTAATTGAATATGAGTTTCATCAAATAATTGTTAAAATATTTTGGGTCCCACAGGACACCATAGTAACCACACTGGGTTACTCCAAGACGTTCATATTCATTCACACATTTGCATGTACGACAGATATCTTGATCGTAAACACATCGTACATATTAGCAACAACTCGACATTAAATTAATTATGATGTGCATTCCCTACTTTGTTAAAACGTGCTTCTAATTGAACCCAGTGCTTCTTGAACTCCAGTGTAACCATATCTTTGCTATGTTTATAAACTTACAGAGTATAACTTAGTTCAAGTTCCAATTTATTGAACATAAATACACATTAACTTTTTATAACATCTGCTTTATTTGCAATTAGTTCTTCTCGAACATTCGGCAAATATAATTGTTCATAAATTTCTGACCTGTAAAGAAATCATCCAATTCTGGTTCTCTCCAAATATTATTTTTAAACAACTGTCGGAACAAAATAAAAATACCCACTCTAACTTTAAGAGAAAATAATTATATTTAATTTAACATAATGCAAATAGTAAATTGTAAGAATGTGCTTTTAAGTGAACACACTGCATCAAATTCTCGGTAATCAATTGTAATTGTATCTTTCGCAAATATATAGAAAAGATGAATTATCTATTTTAATAAAAGTAGAGAGATTGTAATATTATGGACATCAATTAAATTTGATTTAATACGAAGTAAATAAAATAATCTAATAAAAAGGTTAATTTTACTTTCCCGCACTTAAGAAGGGACTTCTTAAGAACAGAAAATTATGTAATGCGGCACGAAAAGACGTCGAATTTTCGACAGAAAAACTCTTCTTATAGGGCCTTGGTAACAAAAAGTGGATAAATCCAATTGCTAAATTTAGAAAAAATCTTCTAATACGTGGTGTAGCCAGAATCCATGTTGGGGCCTTGATACCGAAAAATCGATTGACGGCAAAACGTCTGTCCGTCCGTCTGTGAACAAAGCTAGCAGCTGATTTTTTCGAAAATTGATATTCCCCAATCCATCTGACTGATGTCGCGGTCCCTGGAAGTTGAAATCGATACTTTAATTTTGGGGGTACTTGACATGAAGCTCCTGGGACATTTTCAAAATAATGGCGCCATTGATTTTAATGAAATTTTGTAATTGAATAGTCTGAAGAACGTTTACGAGAATCGCGCAAATCTCATGTTGGTTGAAAGCCCTGATTTTTCGAAAATTGCAAAAATTCAAAATGTTTTCGGCGTCTTCTTAACTGTGTAATATGTGGGCTTCTACCGAGTGTGGTGGTGTGTCATGAAAAACAAAAATGTTTATTTGAGATATATGAGTAAGAAATGAGAATTTTGAATGCCATTAGCACCTATGTCATTTTACCCACACACTGAGGATAAAATGTCACACTGGAGCATTTTCAAAAAAATGCATTATTACAGATATATAAGACATGTCGTTATTTTCTTTAACTATGCTATTCCAATTATTTTAGTTTTCTTGTAATCTTGTAAAAAAATAAAGGATCTAACTTAAAAATTATAGTTAGTGGAACATTTTTCTTTAGGGTATGTCATTTTAGGACAGTTTCCTCTACGTGCTGTTTTAGCACCGCTAGTTTAACTGGATCTACTGACTTCCATAGACACAACAGTTCTTTTCTTAATTTATATTCTTTCCGAGAGCAGCCGTTAAATGTACAGTTTTAATGAACGCAGTATAACAGACCATACGTATGTATGTATGGACTTACTTTGGAGCAATAGCCTCTGACGCAGCGTGGGCCTACCAGCCGCGTCTGGAACGCATATTTTGAATTTGCACTAGACTTGTGCATGAGACTTATTTTAGAGCTCCCTGATTGAACAGTGAGGGGGCGCACGAAATGCAAGGGACACATCTCTCTGAAACACAGTGTGTGTCTCAGAGAAATGTGTCGCTTGCGTTTCGTGCACCGCTTCAATGTCCAATCAGGCAGCTCTAAAATAAGACCCATGCACAAGTCTAGTGCAAATTCAAAACATGCGTCCCGGCCTTGAGTTACAGGGTACGTGCGGTTAGCACATAGACATCCCTACGCTGCATTCTCTTCTTCTCAACCTGAGAAGAGAGTTTTCTAATAGTCACACAGAAACTTGTACTGGGACATTGCAAGGAAAACGCACACCATATTCTTGCCCGACCGGGAGTCGAACCCGGGGTCGCGTCATGGAAAGCGAGCACGCTGACCAATGAGCTACCAGTGACGGGGTAAGGCAGCATGCTTTCACTTAATTTAATATAATGGATATAAAATAATTTGCAGGTATGAGCTTTTATGTAGACATACAGGATAACAGAATAATCTCATTGCTCCCGAGGATAAAGTAGTAAAAATCGATAGTAATAATTATAAAAATCGTAGTTAAAATTGCTTATTAAGACATCGCCATATTCAGAAAAAGTAACAAAATATGAATTAATATAATGTAAATAAAAGATATATTAAAATGTGTTTAAAATAGACCGAAAGGATTCCATAATAAACAGTCATCTCTAAATTTATATTCTTCATGATATTAATATAGTTAACTGAAAAAAGCCAATAAACGAAAAGATAGTAACGTTAACGGAAAAAACTACATTTTAATTACAATAATGTAAAAATATTTAAAAAAATGTTTTTAAGGAGACCCTCAGTGCACAATATACCACGGTTTTCTACCGTGTTTGTTTCCGCCCCAAGTAAAGTTGAATATACTATTTTCATTATCGCGAAAATACCATTATATTTAAAGAAAATAAGTACATTTATATCAACATGATGTATTTAAAACATTTCATTAAGTTGTTCTTCTTCCCGAGGGTAACATAGTTGAATGTATAATTTTTACACTCTTGCGCTTACTTCGTAAGAAGAGAAAGTATTGTAACCATGCACCGGAAAACTGCGAATTCTTGACAAAAAAACTCGCATTGCCGGGCCATGTTAACGAAAAAAGTTGATAAATCATGTTTCAAAATGAATATAATCACGTCGTCTAATACGTAGCATAGTCAAAATCCATATTTTGTGTGTCTTTGATTCCTAAAAATCGATCGACGGCAAAATGTCTCTTTGTCCGTTCGTTCTGTGGTCAACTCTAGCGCCTACACTTCTCAGACGAGTTTCTAAAAAAACATTGATATTATCCGATTGATTTAAATGAACGCGAGACTCTCTGTGTAAAACGGATATTTCTATTTTAAGGAGTACTTCAAACAAAGCCTCAACATTTGCAAAATTTCATCAAAATGGTCCCAAATGTTTTGATTAAACTTCGTCCTTGGATAGCATAACGAACGCAAGCGCTCTCAAGGTGTTTGGGAAGGAAACTACTTACTTGTAAACGGGTAACAAGCAGCCGAGAACATTGGTCACGTTGCCACAGAGTGCCGCTACCTGTCGCCGCTATGGAACGCCCGACGTAACATCGGGGCAATTTGCAAAGAGGCAGCCATTGCGGCGGGGTGGCAGGTGCTCTGATAGAGTCAGGCAGTGGTGGGCTCTAAACGCCCTGACCTCGCACTCGCGCGGGGCAGAATGGCACTCGTGGTGGACGTCGCGGTGGCTGACGCACGAGAGAGCAAACGTAGTAGCAAGTTGGAAGACAAGCGCTAAAACTACGAACCCACCTGGGTCCACCTCATTACTCGGTTACCACAGCGCCGAAGTGCTCCCACTTGTTGTGGGGGCACTGGGAGAATGGTGCGCGGGTAGCGACGCCGCACGAAAGAAAGTTGCAGACAGCCACAAGATAAAAGCCTTAAGAGTAATAATAATCACTGAGGCCATTGATGGCAGTGAGGCGTGCTACTACGCGCACACTGGCAATGTACACCTGGCCCCGCGGGAGTACAAACAGCGCGGGAAGGAGTCCGCAGAGGCGCCCCCCCCCCGGCCCCAAGAAGCTAGCTGCGGAACAACAGAAAAGAGTTGCACCAACACCAGACGACAACCTGGAGCCCCCGCCTAGAAAGTGTGTGCCCCCAGTGTCAGTGAAGTGAAAATAAGAAAATATTGGCAGTATGTAAATAACATCCAGCAGTACACATATTGTAAATAATAATCAGCAATGTACATATTGTAAATAGTAACAGTAGTGTAGAAAGTAGTCATATAGCAGTAATATAGTAGGATAGAATTTAGATTAAGCCAAACGGCAGCTGAAATGTATATATTAGATTAAGAAATAAATATTTGTTTTTAAGAGATTTGTGCACAGTTAGATGTAGCGGAAAGGAACATCATGAGTTAATTTGGAGAACCTGAGTTTCAGTCTCACTGCAGACAAACCTTTTTCTTGCTTGAAAACACTTTTCCAGGTACATATTGTAGTATTGTAACGAATATTGCATCATCAACCGGAATTCGCTGCGCGGATTGCATCATCTGCTGCCACCCCCGAACTGGACGATTCTGCGGTATTCGCGGGTCGCCAAGAAGTGTGCCGCGGGTTCCGGAAGGGTCCAGACGGGCGCCGGCCAGGTATAAATGCGCCGCTGTCGACGGCCGCTAGTCAGTCTGGTCAGTCTTGTCTGAAGTGGAAGCCGAGCTGTGAAAAGTGTGTGCGTTGCGGTGAACAGCGGTGCAGTCGGTGATCAGCAGTGCAGTGTATTGTGGCCAGCGCCGTGAACTGTGGTCAGTGCATCGGACGGCGGTGAGTGCATCGGACTGTGCCACAGTGCAAGAGAAGTGAACAGTGAAAATAAATAATCAAGAGAACTGTGTCGTGTAGAAAGCAATAACTAAGTGAAGAACACAAGAACTGTGAAGCCAATCTGTATATAAATACAGTATTTTTAGTGTAATATTAAGAAACATAAATAAACATCTTTGTTAAAATAAATCTGAGTTTTTAATTCACCACCACAAACGTTACAGTATAATATTGGGAAGCAGTAACAAATAATGCGAGAAAGTGTATGCCGTCTTAATACCACTTATTGTGAAACAAATGACAGTAATATTAATGGAACAATCTACATTTATTGTAAACTCGTGTGGAATAAATGACTTGTAAAATGTACTTTTAAGAGGACCCAGGCACCATAACAACCGCAGTTATCTATTAATATTACTTTCTTCCCTAATATGATGAAGTTTAATATACTATATTAAGTTGGCTGTCCGGGTGACGCCGCGTCCATGGCAAAGGTGCCGACGTTTCGGTCGCCATTCTGCGACCTTCCTCAGGGCGTAATGCACGGAGCTGTACTGTGCACGGGTTAATATAGGGCTACGTTCCCCTTCTACCTGTGTGCCGGTTGGCCGGGTGGTCGGCCAATGCGGAGAGAGTGCACCGGCCAATCAGGGCCGGGCTCTCCGCGGGGCGTTGTTGACGGACGGCGCTCCGTCCGTTACCGGACGTAGGGGAGCAGCTAGGACCGCGTCCGTTCGAGACCGGACGTCCTGGTAAAATAGGTGTTTCCAGGCATCGTGAAGACGAATGCCTTGGTCAGCATTAAGATTATTCGGGTGTTTAATTATTTCCACCGCCTCTTTTACCCTCCTCGTACCCCAGCGGTCTTCTCTGGCTAAGAGGCGCGTGTCATCAAATAAGATGGCATGGCCAGTTTTCCATGCGTGCAATGCTATGGCCGATTTATTCGTATTATTGTATTTATAATGACGAATATGTTCCCGGAGGCGTTCATCTACTGTGCGTCCCGTCTCGCCAATATAACTATGGCCGCAGCTGCATGGGATCTCGTATACCCCTGATGACATAAGGGGAGGGACGCGATCTTTCACGCGTACAAGCTTTTGCCCAAGTTTTTCCTGGGCTTTGTAGGCCGTCTTTATATCAAAGCGGCTCAATAGCTTGCCAATCTTATCGGTGACACCTCGTATATACGGTAGAGTGGCTATAGTTTGGTTGGTATTGTCACTAGGTGTGGTGATATCGACCGTGTTGGAAGTGGTCGTAGCCTGCCGTACCGCTTGGTTGGCAGCGCTAGCGCTGTATCCGTTAGCTCGAAATGTGGTCTTTAGGAGCTCCATTTCAGAGTCCAACGATTCCTTATCACACACTCTAGTTGCTCTGATGGCCAGAGTTTTCAAAACCCCCCGTTTAGTTGCCGGGTGATGGTGAGAGCCGGCATGCAAATAACGGTTTGTATGAGTGGGTTTACGGTAAACACTGTGTCCTAGTCTACCGTTCGCTTTCCGACTCACCAGCACGTCAAGGAAAGGTAATTTTCCCTCATTTTCCACCTCCATCGTAAACTTAATCTTAGGGTGTGTATTGTTAAGGTGCTGGAGGAAGTCAGCTAAGGTGTGAGGACCGTGGGGCCACACTACTAGTGTATCGTCCACGTACCGGAGCCAAACAGTTGGTTTTAGTGGGGCATTCTCCAGGGCCTCCGTTTCAAAGGCCTCCATAAACAGGTTAGCCACAACTGGAGAGAGGGGAGAACCCATGGCCGCTCCTTCAACTTGAGCATATAATTGCTCTCGGTATTGGAAGAAAGTGGACGTGAGACAGAACTCAGCTAAGTCGGCCCATTCCGACGTGAGCCCACGGGAGCAAAGTTTTCTGCGTATGACAGTGGCCGCCTCGTCCACTGGAACCATAGTGAACAAAGACGTGACATCGAAGCTGACGAGGATGTCCGAGTCATTTATGCGGAGCTCCTTAAGAATGTCAATAAGGTGGGCCGAATTCCTGACAGCTGACTTGATGTCGTCAGTCAAAGGCTGCAGTTTATCGGTCACATAGCGGGCAAGAGGGTGGGTGGGGGAGTTAATAGCGCTCACAATGGGGCGCAGTGGCACGTCGGGCTTATGTATCTTAGGAAGACCATAAAGCCTAGGAATACAGTGGTTGCCACGTTTTAACCTAGCTTTGGCCTCCGACTCTATAGCAGCCGAGTTGTTAATCCGTGCCGCGACCTCTCCCCTCAGCTTACGAACGGGATTACTTTGCAGAACAGTATAGGCCTGATCTGTCAGCAACGCCTCAACAAACCTCAACTGAGAACCACTGTCATACGCAGAAAACTTTGCTCCCGTGGGCTCACGTCGGAATGGGCCGACTTAGCTGAGTTCTGTCTCACGTCCACTTTCTTCCAATACCGAGAGCAATTATATGCTCAAGTTGAAGGAGCGGCCATGGGTTCTCCCCTCTCTCCAGTTGTGGCTAAACCTGTTTATGGAGGCCTTTGAAACGGAGGCCCTGGAGAATGCCCCACTAAAACCAACTGTTTGGCTCCGGTACGTGGACGATACACTAGTAGTGTGGCCCCACGGTCCTCACACCTTAGCTGACTTCCTCCAGCACCTTAACAATACACACCCTAAGATTAAGTTTACGATGGAGGTGGAAAATGAGGGAAAATTACCTTTCCTTGACGTGCTGGTGAGTCGGAAAGCGAACGGTAGACTAGGACACAGTGTTTACCGTAAACCCACTCATACAAACCGTTATTTGCATGCCGGCTCTCACCATCACCCGGCAACTAAACGGGGGGTTTTGAAAACTCTGGCCATCAGAGCAACTAGAGTGTGTGATAAGGAATCGTTGGACTCTGAAATGGAGCTCCTAAAGACCACATTTCGAGCTAACGGATACAGCGCTAGCGCTGCCAACCAAGCGGTACGGCAGGCTACGACCACTTCCAACACGGTCGATATCACCACACCTAGTGACAATACCAACCAAACTATAGCCACTCTACCGTATATACGAGGTGTCACCGATAAGATTGGCAAGCTATTGAGCCGCTTTGATATAAAGACGGCCTACAAAGCCCAGGAAAAACTTGGGCAAAAGCTTGTACGCGTGAAAGATCGCGTCCCTCCCCTTATGTCATCAGGGGTATACGAGATCCCATGCAGCTGCGGCCATAGTTATATTGGCGAGACGGGACGCACAGTAGATGAACGCCTCCGGGAACATATTCGTCATTATAAATACAATAATACGAATAAATCGGCCATAGCATTGCACGCATGGAAAAACTGGCCATGCCATCTTATTTGATGACACGCGCCTCTTAGCCAGAGAAGACCGCTGGGGTACGAGGAGGGTAAAAGAGGCGGTGGAAATAATTAAACACCCGAATAATCTTAATGCTGACCAAGGCATTCGTCTTCACGATGCCTGGAAACACCTATTTTACCAGGACGTCCGGTCTCGAACGGACGCGGTCCTAGCTGCTCCCCTACGTCCGGTAACGGACGGAGCGCCGTCCGTCAACAACGCCCCGCGGAGAGCCCGGCCCTGATTGGCCGGTGCACTCTCTCCGCATTGGCCGACCACCCGGCCAACCGGCACACAGGTAGAAGGGGAACGTAGCCCTATATTAACCCGTGCACAGTACAGCTCCGTGCATTACGCCCTGAGGAAGGTCGCAGAATGGCGACCGAAACGTCGGCACCTTTGCCATGGACGCGGCGTCACCCGGACAGCCAACTTAATATTGACTCCGGCCGCGGAAGCCTACGCTCTCAAGTTTAATATACTGTTTTCATGAACGCAAGAACGCCGAAACATTAAGGGGAAATAACTACAAATAGTTGACTATGGGTTTAATCAAAGAATTTGCTAAAATGTTCTTTTATGCGGCCGAGAGGACACCATAGTAACCACAATAGGCTACTCCATGACCTTTATATTCATTCCGAGTGTAATATTTGGTTGTACAGATTTTTGGTCGTAAAGACACCGTACCATTTAGCAAAACCCTACATTAAATGTAATATGATGGAAATATAATAATTTGTTAAAACGTGCTCCTCAGCTTGGGTGTGAATCGAAATGTCCGTTTCAAACTCCTTAGAGTTTCAAACGTATTTTTAGCGGTACATATAAAAACTCAACATTTTCAAAATTTTCTCAAAAATGGCTCCAAATGTTTTGATTAAACTTTGCCCCGCATGGCATAACAGATGCTTCAGAGAATGGTGCACGTCACATTTTCGTCGTAATCCCTGAGTTTTCGACAACTGCAAAATATCAAATTTTTTCGATGTCTTCCTATTGTATTCCTACAATACGGAAGATAGATATTTTTACCCAATGAAATTTGATGTTTAAAGGAAGATCTTGTAATAAGGTCATGCACAATTTTTCGAAAATACGAGTAGTGTTCGTGAATTTTGCGTGAAATATAGGCACCATTTCCTTTCTCAAAAATCGCTTGAATTTTACTTTCTCACTACGCAGTAGAGAGGAAGTTATGTAAAGTTGCGCGAAACTAATGGTGCTAAAACAGCACGTACTTTCTCGCCTGATATTCATGCAAAATTACGCGAAAAGTACTCAAAAGTTCGAAAAAGTATACATGAACGTATTTCAAAATCTATCTTTAAGGAACAGATTTCATTGCGGGAAAAATCTATATCTTTATTATTTTAGTTGTTGGAAGGCTCCGAAAAAAGTTCGAACTTTTCGAAAAGTTTGAACGTTGAAAAAATCAGGGTTTTCAACGAACATGAGACCTGCACTATTCACTTAAACGGCCTTCACACTATCCAACAACATAATTTAATAAAAAAACGATGGATTCATTTCCTTGACAATTTACAAAATGTCCAAGGGTCTCCATATAAAGTAACCCACAAAATCAAAGTATCTGTTTCAAATTCAAGGTGCCGGGACATCAGACATCGATTGGGGAATATCAGTTTTGGAGAAAATCGGCTGAACGGTTTTGCCACTAGCTTTGTTCACAAATGGGCAGACAGACGGACAGACTGATTGACGGACTGACGGACGGACACGCAGACGTTCTGCTCTCATTCCGTTTTCGGTATCAAGGACCCACAAAACATGGATCATAGGTACAACACGTGTTAGAGGACTTTTTTTCTAAATTTAGCAACTGGATTTGTCCACTTTTCCTTATTAGAGCCCTGTAATGGGTTTTTAAGCCGAAAATTCGCTGCTTTTTCGCGCAGCGGTACATAACTGTCTCTCTACTCCGTATTGATATGGAGAAAAATAATTGTATGCATTCGAAACAGAAGCAATAGTGTTCCAGAAAGATTTTCTATAAAACGACAACAAGGAAAACTGAAAAACAATTCCATTTACGGCAAGGATGACGTTTTTAGCAAGAATCGATAAGAAAATGTGCGCCCATTGTTGTCAGCGCCCATTGACAGTCGTTCACGGCTGCTGAGGGCCTCAGGCCAAGCAAGAATAAAAATAAAAAAAAAGATGTGTTAATATGGACAGAAATTGCAGTATAATAATTTACGTAAACGTTACTAAGGGCGAGAAACTATGTGGTGTTTTAGAACCACTAGTTCTCTCTAAAAAGCAAATACACATTTATAAATGTCGCAAGTGTGATGTTCCTTTTAAAAACTAGTGGTGCTTCCAACGCACATACTTTCTCGCTCTGCTTCTATACGGTCCTTATTGCTATTCCACTACTTCATAAACAAGCAAAAGTGTACTATACCAGCAAACCATTTCGGTACCGAGACCCGACAACCGAAACTCAAATTCAACGAACCGGCACTTATACCACTTTGGCCGAACGGTTTAAGCGCTAGCGTTGACCACAGACGGACAGACGGACGTTTTGCCGTCAATCGATTTTGAAGTATGAAGAAGCAACAAATCATGGATTTTGACTACACCACGAGATAGAGGATTTTTTTTCCTAAGTTTAGCAACAGGTTTATATCCACTTTTTTGTCACCAGACCCCTGCTATAAGAGATTTTTTGACGAAAATTCCCCGTTTTCCGCCGCACGATTACATAACTTTCTCTTCTTACGAAGTATTCGTAAGGCGAGAAAGTAAAAATCGATTAAGGTTAAAATGTTTTCGAACCTGTCCAGCAATTATATTATTTGAAATAAAAGATTTTTACATCTATGTTTACTACAAAGTAGTACAGAGAAATATAAATGCAGCAGAAAAATGACTGATTTTCGTCTGGAAAATTTGTTTTGTAGGTCCCTGACAAATAAAATGTGGAATTTCCTTGCTCCTAAATATAGCAAATTACTTTCTTGAGTAAGTAGTGCAATCACGATCCACGTTTTGTAACGTTTGGTGTACGTATCCACGTTTGGTAAGATATTTGTACAAAAATCACGGTTTCTGAAAAAAGAAACATCTTTCCGTCTCTCAGCTGTTCGTCAGTCTCTGCTGAGCACTAGCGCCTTACCCTGCCCAGAATTTCCCCAAAATTTCCCCGATCGATCTGGCACACCTCGAGGCCCTGCGAATTTGAAACGGATCTTTTAATTTTTAGATGTACTTTACATTAAGCTCCAACGATTTTTTTATTTTCTCAAAAAATGGCGCTGGTCTGATATTCTCTGAAATCTATGAATTTTTAATTGACTGATTAGTGATTCCGGGCTCTTCAACTGCTAAGGCCTTTAGTCCTGTAACTGTAGTGCATATTTTTATCGCTGGAGGTGGCGGTGATCTTCCCCCGTTGGCGGGCGAGATCCGGGGCAAACCTACCCGTCGGCGTGCGGGTTTTCCTCAAGCAGGTGTCTCCTACCAGCAGCACACCGCCCCAGTCAAGATGGAAGCTCCCGACTGGTCACCGGGAGAGATGGCTCAGTGCATCAATTGATGTCACTGCAGTACCTCTGATAAGGAGGTCTTAGGGTTCTACCCGTATTCGACCGATCCCGACGGTGGCAGGATTTTCGACACTAGCTTGTCAGCTAGGTCGAATTCAGTCGCTGTCTGGAGGAGAATGATGCTGCTGTGTGCGGTAGTTTTCCGCGGCTTCTCCGTTCAACACCAGGCGAATGTCGGAGCTGGGCTCCTATTCTTAACATCATTCGTGATTTCTCGCATTCGTGATGTCTCGAACGGTCCAATTGCGAAGACCACGAGAAAACCGTATTCTTAAACACCCTTCGCGATACCATTTGCACATCACGAGCGGTAACGTATGGCAACGCAACTACTCGCTGCTCGATTGTCTCAAACATCTGAGGTTTACGCGCGTTGTGTGGAAACACATTGTGTTCGGTCCAAGTTCAGTGCAATTCTGTAGTATTACATTTTGGTTGGAGATAGTTATTTAGTTATTGTTCGTTATTCACAGGCTTCTAATTTCTTTTTAGTTCATGTTATAGTTCGTTTTTAGTAGAGTTAAGCCATAGACTTCCTTCGTAATTAGTATTTAGTTTTGTGTATTGTATACTTACAATTCTGTAGTATTACATTGTGGTTCGAGTTAGTTATTTAGTTTTATTTATTTATTTATTTGTCAAAAAAACAGTAAAAACTGTATATGACGTGTGGGGAAAGAAATTTATCTGCGTTTCCAAACTAGTTATTTTTCATTGTGCACAGGTTTATAATTTCTTTTAGTTCATGTTATAGTTCGTTTTTAGTAGAGTTAAGCTATAGACTTCTTTCGCAATTAGTATTTAGTTTTGTATATTGTATACTTTGTTGTAAGTATGGATTCGAAAAAGGTGTATACTTCAGAAAGGCAAAAATAACTTATGATAAGAGTGGTTGAGACAGCCCGAGAATGAGGTATTAGTGTCTGAAAAGTTTCCAAAGTCATTTTCTACGAAAGATGCTGAAAATAAATAAAAAAACATACATTGTATTTTTTTTTATTTATAAGTAAAATATCTATTAACTAGTAATGATCTTGTTCTTCTTCCCTCCAATAACTCATTGTTAACATGGCTCATTTCATCATAGAGATTCAGCATCATCAGCAAAATCAACATTTACAATCACCAATTCATCTTCCAGTGGAATATTGTGCATGATACAAAGGTTGTGTAACACAGCACAAGCATTAATTATCATACATGCTTTTTCTGGCTTATAATGTAAAACCCTGTGATTTAAACAACATCTAAATCTAGTTTTCAAAACACCATTACTATTATTAAAAGGTATTATTAGCTCTGTAAACAAAAGGTACTATATGCCATGGCCTTAAAGCATACTCAGAATCTCCAATCAAAAAATAATCTGTGCCCATGAGCCTGAATGTTTCTAAATACTGTGTTTAATTTGCGATATAAATGAATCATGTGTAGAATCAGGATATTTAGCATTAATATTTCAAATTTTTAAATTTTACATATATTATTAGTAAGGATATATTATAAATGTTATTTCATATAAAAATCGTAGTTGATATAATATTTAGTAACACCTATGAGCATACAAAGTTGTTAGATAAAAATACGATAAGTGGTTACTATAATTTACTAAACAATTTCCCTCGGAATGTGAAGATAATGAGGTTATGTTAATGCTGTATACCATTCGTGATGAATCTCACTGCTCCAAACCCCACTCGTGATAATGCGAACGGAAATCACGACCACTCGAGACGGGTCGAGCGGTTAAGAATACGGAAACTCGCGTTTCATTCGTGATGACGTCAATCACGAACATTCGAGACACCGGAAGAGATGGCTCAGTGCATCAACCTGATGTCACTGCAGTCCCTCTGACCGGGAGGTCCTAGGTTCGAGTCCCGACGGCGGCAGGATTTTCGACACTAGCGTGTCAGCTAGGTCGAATTCAGTCGCTGTCTGGAGGAGAGAATTCTAGCGGCCGGCTGCTCTGATCGGTAGTTTTCCGTGGTTTCTCCGATCAACACCAGGCGAATGCCGGAGCAGTACCCTAACAAACGGGCCACGGACCGCGCGCGATTTTTTTTCCATCCTCTTCCTTGTCCTATCCTCTCCTCTTACACACACACTAACATGCACTACACTACCACACATGCCGGGAGACCGGTCGGGAGCTTACAACTTGTCCCGGCTGGGGCGGTGCCCCGCTGGTGGGAGATACTTGGTTGGGGGGAAAACCCCGCTAGTCGACGGTAGGTCGGCGCCAGATCTCGCCATCCAGCGAGGAAAAGATCATCACCACCACCTCCCGGGGAAACACGCACTACACTTACGGGACTAATGACCTGAGCAGTTGGCGCGCCCGGAAACACGAATCAATCAATAAAACGTTCGAGATGATCACGAGCGGTTAAGAATAGGGCCCCAGTATCCTAACAAACGGACATGGCCCGTTTGTTATGCTCCGGCGTTCGCCCTGGTTTTGATCGGAGAAACCACGGGAAACTATCGATCAGAGCACCTGACCGCTGGAATTCTCCTCATGACAGCGGCTGAAATCGACCTAGCTACGTAGCTAGTGTCGAAAATCCTGCCACCGTCGGGATCGGTCGAATACGGGTAGAACCCTAAGACCTCCCTATCAGAGGTACTGCAGTGACATCAACTGATGCCCTGAGCCACCTAAGCGAATGTTTCGAAAATGGCTAATGTTAAATATGTTTTCGATCCCTTCCCTTGCTATATTATTAAAGACAGAAAAATGTTCTAAATGAAATATGTTATTCAAAATTATATCTTCAATTAATGTCATTTACAATTTTATGAAAATATGAGCAGGTTTTTCCGTAATTTTGAGAGAAACAAAGGCAATTTAAAAAAACACGAGATTTTTCAGAAATGTCTCGCATTTTTTAACAATGTGAGACAAGTCTCATGTGGAGTAATGTTTTTAATAAGGCATAGGTACTATTTTTATTAAAACCTCTGGAACCGAAAATTGCTACAATTTTTTCTTGTTCAAAAAGTTCAATTTTGCGAATTTATATTACACCTTCAATACAGAAACTAGAGATGTCTTTGTTAATGCAAAATATTTTTCAATAATACTCTTCAAATAATTTCACGTGCGTTTTTAAAAATATTAGTAGTTTTCACGTAATTTCGAGCTAAATGTGTAGGATCACAAAGCCATTAGGGATATATTTTATCCCATTCAACGAAAAAAGTGTCCACGTTACCTTGATTGTTGGTTCGGTAGGCGTTTTTCGCCGGTAGTCCTGGAATTTAATCCCAGCCTAAGTAAAATGTATGAATGCCTTTCTCTCTTGAAGGTTTTTTAAGAAAAGAGCACAATGCAATAATGGGAGGCAATTTTCCCTTTAACTATTGAATTTTCAATGAATTAAAGATATGATTTTTTCCAGGGCATTGTTTAGTTAGGATTTTTTTCATCTTATGGTTGATGTATTAACAGGATATTATACGAAGAAACCGTCACAAACAGAAGCGGTCAACCAACTCCTTCCAGACGCCGATAACATATTCACAACCTTTTGAGAATAGTCTGCAGTAAAGCAATTCAATATCTCAAATGAATTCGTATAAATAATAAATCAACAAGTAAAAAATCTGTATCACTAAAAAACATATTTGTGTCAAAACAGAAATTCGGCAAAACAGCAAAATTGTGGTTATTATTAATACAAGAAAGTTATTGTATTGCTATTTTCGTAATGAAATCTGTGTTTCAAATTTAGATCTTTAAATAATGTCCTGCACATTTTTTTTGGTTCTGAGAAGCTTTGTTGATTCAAAATTGTATTGGTTACTGAGAAGCTTTGTTGATTCAAAATTGCATTGGTTAATATGAAGATATTTTTTCGTAAAATACTAAGTTTTTTGTTATTAAAATGAGTTTTTGTTAAAGAACGGTTATTGTTTTAAATAAAGATTTTTTGTTAAATAAAGTTTGGTTCAGAAAGTAATACGAAGAAAAAAAAGCAAAGTGCACAAGACGTAACACTTATACTTGGATTTTTATTTCTTGGCGCACGGGGGCTTGTCTTCACAACGGAACATCTCACGGTATTTTGCGTCGTTCTCGATCGTACCGCTAGGAGACGAATTGCTTGATATAGTCGTGATCATTCGACTCCTAGCGGCACGATCGAGAACGACGCAAAATACCATGAGATATTCCATTGTGAAGACAATCCCCCACGCGCCAAGAAATAAAAACCCAATTATAATGCGAATTTGGTTCTAAAGGTCAAATATTATATTTAATTTTAAAACCTTAGGTGGCTCAGGGCATTGATGTGGCTGCAGTGCCTCTGACCTGGAGGTCTTAAGAGTTCGAGTCCCGACGGTGGTATGATTTTTTGACACTAGGTATAGAGGTAAATTAAATTCAGCCGCAGCCGCGAATTCAGGTATAGAGGAGAATTCTAGCGGCCGAATACTCTGATCGATACGTTCCGTTGACCGGTTTCTCCGGTCAACACTAAGCGAATGCCGAAGCATTACCTCAACTACCAGGCCACGGACAGCGCGCGACCATTCCTTCCTCTCCCTTGTCATATCCTCACCCCTTACATGCACTACAGTACTAGAATGCCGGGAGACCAGCCGGATGCTAGGAGCCTGTCCCGACTGAGGCGGTGCGCCGCTAGTGGAAAATGGTTGGGGGAAATCCCGATGGCAAGCCGACGTGTAAGGTCGGTTCTGAATATCGCCATCCAGCAGGGGAAGATCATCGCCTCCAGCGATAAAAAACATGCACCACACTTACGGGAGAAACGACAGCAGTTGACGCCCGGAATCACTCATTAATCAATTAACAATACAGAAAAATCATTAACGTTTTGTAAATAAACGTGGTTCAAGCCAGGGTGATTTATTCCCGCCTCCGAGTAAGTGTAGTGCATGTTACTTATATTTTGGGCAGTGTTCCTCCCCACTGGAACGTTAAAGTGGCATCGACCTGCATGTCGGCTTATGGAATATTTCCTATCGCGAGATCTCCATCAATGTGGCGCCGCCGCAGCAGGGACAAGCTCTAAGATCCCACCTGCAACCCCATCAACGACGCTTCTGCGAAAACGGCAATGCTGCGTCTGAGCCATCGCATCGGGTCAGGCCACGGGCAACCGGCATAGGTAGCCGGCAACGGTACCATTAGGGGTGTAATGCTCAATTAATATACTGCCTTTCCAGTATAAAATAGTTTTGACTTGATACATCAGATTGATGTTAATCGGGCCTCATTTTGTAATGAAATAAAAAATATTTTTAAAAGTATTTATATCCTTGCTTTTTCATTCAACTTTGTCTGCCCGAGCATGCATGAGCCGCGTAAAAGGATTATGTCCAAATGTTTTTTTTATTATGAACTTGCGTAACGCAATACACGTTTGAAATACCCACCGCAGACGCCGCAGTAAGCTAGTAAAATATTTCCGGATATGTATACCTCAATTTTCTCATTATTTAGCGAATTATGTACGTCAAGAAATTGCAGATTTCTCACAAACAATAAATGACAAAGAAAAAATGTAGATGTCTGGGTTCATCACACTATTTTATGCTTATTCGCCAACTTTCATCCAGGTAGAAAAAAATGAATTTTTTAAAAAATGTAATGGGAGTGCGAATCAATGACAATGAAAGTACTAATGATTATTTATAATAATGATTAATTTAAGAAATTCCAACAGAAGCAAAAACACCAACAAAAATGTAAACTAATAAATTTATTACATCCGTCCATCTCTGAGAAATGTGTTTTCTAGAAGTGGGCAAGAATGCGTTCCAACGGAGCGACAAACGAGTTCTCGGAACCCTACTTGGAAATATAGCCTTCTAGGAATCTCTATCGGCGTTAAATGCATGTAATGCCAGAGCGACCTTGGCCTGCAAAGGATAAAGCGTTCATAACTTAGTATTGTCGCTGGTCACTGGGCAGCCGATAAAACGGGCATTGCCCGATAGCGCGAAAGCGCCGCGCCGCGCCGCGCCGGGCACGCGCCGGGCACGGCCCGGGGACGCCCTGCCCTGGCAGCGCAGCGGAGGCGGAAGAGGAAAAGGCAGCACGCGGCTGCGTCTTCACATATGACTCTTCCAGGAACTCTACTCGAGAGGAATTATTTGGGAGTCCTAAGAATGCCTGGCTCCTGAGAAATTATTTGGGAGTCCTATTGTTCATGATAATCCTGACAATTCACTTCCCTCTACAATATCAACGCACTGCTAGTAGAGGGTAGAGTCGTATATTGTAAGTAAACTAGTGATGCTACAACAGCACGTATTTTCTTGCATTTTTGGAAATAGTTACAACGTAACATTGAAATATTGAAATTTCTCCCCTACTAACAACTCAGCTGTAACTTGAAAAAGTCCAATTCAAAAGAAGCGCCTGTGGTACATATCTGCGTTTATTTCGATGGAGAGAGTAGTCATTTCTTACTTTTACAAATGAAATAAACATGAATAAATTCAACTGTTACAGTATTTGCATAACATTATACAGAAACGAAAAAGTAATTTCACACAAGCTTGCCTTGATTACATTGAAGAGTGCTAACAATTTCTGAATGCCATAATCAGCAATCTTAAAGTAAAAGTAGTGTCCTTGTTTGTTCTAAATTCAATCTATTACCTTCCTTAAATCGGTTTCAATATTATCTACATACGATCATCACGACCGCCAACCATGGACAAGCATTTGAATAATTTGAAACCTCCGTGTTGCCATTTTGCGAACTGACAGCGCGTCAAACGAAGCGCAGGAAATTCTAATCTACAATTTCTAATTTGTACATTATTTTTAATTTAATTTTATTAATTGTAATGTCATCTGGTTTTACTATTCTGTATTTGAATTAATTTATATTTATTTTACATTTATCATTTATAATTTTGTATACTTCTAGATTTCTGCCTGATGTCACAACTGAACCGCGAAATGTTGCCACGTGTAATCCACATTATAATGAATATTTAATGAGAATGTATTGCTATTCAATTGGCTATAATAAAATTGGATTACAATTCTCATTTAGAAAAATATACTACTTTAATCAGAAATAAAATATATGCTTTCAAATTAGCATTGATGTGATAAATTCAACTCCTCAATAATGAAATGTTACATTAATACTTCATCCTGCAAAGATATTTTCAACTCGCAGAAATGTATCAGTGTACTAGCATTCGAACTCAGGTACACGGTGAAGCAAGCAGTTGTTTTATCCGTGAAAAAACATTAAAGAAACACGCAAGGATAACTTCACATTAATTAAACATCCAGAACTAAAGGACATTGCATACATCGCCTTATGAATGCATACAAAACTACGGCTTTATTTCGTAATGTCCATCTTAAGTGTATATCTTCGGCTGCCTACAGAGTGAGTCACTAACTTTAGCACCTCCTGCAGTTTTCGAACGGTTGATGTTATTGAAATGCAATTTTCACTAAAGTTCATGGGGAAACGGGGCTAATTGATGTATGGATTCCTTTGCATTTTATCACTTGTATTTTACTATTTATTGAGGTAACTTGTATTTTTCAAATGGAACTATACATCTTTTTTGGTCTACCATGACGAGAGTAAAAAGATGAATCCAATGATATACATATTGTCATATGTTAGATATTGTTTTTAGTAATTTTGATTTTTTTGCGTCTCGTATTTTACGGATATTTTGAATATAACAATCCCCCACCCAAGGCCACTCAGCGCTATCCCTGCTAAGCGCGCACTCGGGGCGTTACAATATCCGTTAAAAACGAATAGAAAAATATCAGAATTACTCAAAATAATGCTTATCCAACATATGACAATATGCATATCATTGGCTTCGCCTTTTGTTACGCTCGTCACGATAGACAAAAAAAATAGGATAATTCCGTTTGAAAAGAAAAAGTTACCTCAATATCTCGTAAAATACAAGTGATAAAATGGAAATGAATGTATGAATAAACTAGCCCCGTTCACCTCATGCACTTGTGTAAAAAACTGCATTCCAATAACTTCAATCGTTCAAAAACTTGCAGGAGGTACTAAAGTTATGTGACTCATCCTGTATATGTGCGTATTGGTTGATAGAAAATACATTAATACATTGAGAAATTAAATTGTACAAAAGAGTAAAAAAACGAACGACTATGTAGATTTTCAATACTAAATTACAATCAAAATAACATACTTTATATATGTTAACACATGAATAACAATATTGTTATTTTTACATATGAATAATAATTATTTTCTTAGTGAAAAATAATTGTTATTCCTGTGTTCATTCCTGGTCTCCGAGAATTTGCCTGGTAACCCTTAGTTGGTAGGACACCTGTGTATATTTCATTAATTTCAGGCAGAAATTATGCGAAAACTAATAGCTTTATCAAAAAATTGTGCGTGACCTTTTTTAATGAGCTGATTTTTTTAAAACAGATTTCCTTTAAGACAAAAAATCTTATCTTCAATTTTGTGATTTTCAAATGTTACGTTTTTGAAATTTTCGAAAAATACGGAGAATTAAACGAAAATGAGACCTGTGCCACTCTTTTCAGCGTTTCTTGTTCTATCTGTTGAAGAAGCTTGAAGAAAAACTTGGAGCTGTTTATGAGAAATTTATTTAAATAAATTGCAAAATTTCAAGCACAAATTGGTGAAAAACTATGTTTTGTCAAAAAATTGTACGTGACCTTGTTTAAAGAGCTGAACTTTTAGAACAGATTTGTTTAAACTATGAATCTATTTCTTCAATTTTGTAATTTTTAAATGTTAAAATTTTCCAAGTTTCAAAAATACATACGGCATTTTATACATACGAAGAGAAAATTTAAAGAAAAAATTGAGAAGGTTTTTAAGAAAAAATGTTTAAAAAATAAAAAAGTAGCCTATATTACACGCAAAATGACGCAAAAATTCTCAAATTTTCGAAAAATTGTACATGACCTTATTTCAGAATCTGTCCTTTAAAGACAGATTTCATAGAGACAAAAAATATTATCAATATTTGGCTGTAGGAAGACATCCTAAAATAAAATCGAACTTTCGCAATTTTCGAAAAATTAGGGATTTCAACGAAAATGAGACCTGCACTATTCTCTTAAGCGTTCTTTACGATCTCGACAGCAAAATTACAAACTTTTTGGCGCATTTGGACGCATTTTTTTTTAATTTTGAAAATATCCAAGGGACTTAATGTAAAGTACCCCCTAAAATTAAAACATCGGTTTCAAATTCAAGGAGATCGATCGGAGAATATCAGTTTTGGAGGAAATCGGCCTGAACGGCTTAGGCGCAAGTGCTGACCACAGATAGATCGGGAGTCAGCAAGAAAATCCACGTATGATAAGCTCAGAGCTAAAACTTTTTGAGTTAGCCAGTGTTGGAACACGGAAACGCAAGTTTGGCGGCCTGTAGGTGTAGGCATTGCGCTGCGTTTTCCGCCGCACGATTATATAACTTTCTCTTCTAATGAAGTAAGTGCGAGAAAGTAAGAAAAGTTTTAAAACTTATGTCTAACAAACTTGACATAAATTATGAGTGTTACACATTAGTTATAATCTACGTGTATTCATCTACAAGTAAATTTAAATTTATTTTATTTAAAGCTGCTTTATCTCTCGTAGGTCGTACTTGACCACATTGTTTTATGTTTGAGTACTTTATAAAAATATTTCTATAAATTGTTTCAGTTTATTTTCTTCCACATATTTTAAGTACAAATTAATATTCTTATTAACAAAAATTAAATTCAACAAGAGGTATACCATAATTGTTTAGCGAATTTTGTTATTAATGAATTTTCAATTTCAAATATTATGAAATTAATATCGTAGATGTTCTTTATATAATTTTATATGATTTCATTAGATCTTGATAATGGCCAACATCCTTCGAAACATTGATCGGTGCAATATGTAAAAAGTGAACAATTTAAATAAAAAATTGTCATTCATGACGTAACAAAATTTCATTTGTTGTATGTTTGCCTTAAAATCAAAGGACCTGATCTTCCCAGAAATTATATTTTAGAATATTTTGGGGTAGAGAACAGTAGTATAAGCAATGTTGAACTAGTTCATCAAAAATACGACGTGGCCATCTGTGTTTCTGAACAAAGGCCTCTAAGTACAGAAAATGTTCAAAAATGTGTATTCTCTTGCGATACCTCAAAAAGTGGAACTATTTAACGTAAACACACAGAAAATGTCTGTAATGTATTGCTCAATACAGGGATTATTCCTCGTAATTCTTAACATATAAAAGTTTCCTTCAAAAAATAAATTGTATTTACATTACATTATAAATACAATATAAATTGCAATTTTTTCTCCATTGTATTCTCCGGGAAGCGGGATGGAATTGGTGTGTGATTGTTAAACCAGTTTAGAATAAAAATTCCTCTGTCTCTTGTTCATTTATCAAGTTACCAGCAACGTTTCCGCTCTCTAATCACATTGCTTAAGCGGCCGCAGCTGTGACAACCGTGCCGCGGGGCAAGGGCGGAGCCGATGGCCCGCGCGGGCACAACTGCGGCCGTTCCTTCTCTAGATAATAATATTTATAAAAAATGATAACTGTAGGATTTCCTAAATAATTATTTGCCTACATAAAAATCAGCTTTTCGTGTGAAATTACTTTTTGCAACCTCCCTTTTATGTTGTGAACTAGTGATGCTACAACAGTACATACTTACTATCTCCTACTTACTATTACGTACTGCGATGTGTCGGGGACCATCGCAGTCCTCCACCCTTGCGTCACGCCAAATTACCGGACGGCAGGAAAGAACTACGCGCCCTCGAATTAGATACGCCCAGCCGCTCAAGCCCCCATAAACTTTCAACTATCAATTATACCCTTTTTCTGACAATACCGCGATGCGTCGGGTGACCATCGCACCCTCTCACCCCCGCGTCACGCCAAATTACCGGAAGTTGGAAAGGGCCACGCGTCCACCGCGACCCGATTTAGTTCCGCCCAACGGCCCAAGTTCTCCAGAAGCCCCTAACAATAAATCTTACCCTTTGTCCAACAATACTGGATGATCGACAGCCGGAACAACCATTTTAGCGACTTGGCGATCGCACCCGGCTCAATAATCCTCTAAAAGCCTATAAAATCATCACATGCCAAAGCAGAAGGGACACGTGCGCGCTCCTCCGGCCTAACAATGCCGGCCAATGAACAACCAGAAGGCACCGTTGATGAAATAGAAGGTTCGAGAAGTTCAAATCCGACCAATAAAATTCACTAGGCAGGAAGCACGTGAGCACTTTGAGATTTTTTCGAAAAAAACGAAAGGGACAGACGGGCGAGCGAGGCCAGAGAGAGGACGGGCGACAGACGCTAGAGAGGACGGTCGTGCAGGAGAAGTCGTATGGAGATAGAAACCAACAAGTAAAGTTTTGAGTAGATTAACAGTGGTAGTTAAGAAAAGCCACCGAATATTAGTCAGTTAATGAAACCTGCGGTAGAAAGGGAACAGCAGCAGTGGGTAAGGCACACACTGAGCCGACCACTGCGAAACTTGCCCGGTCTTCACGGAATTAATTCCGAATAGCCAAAGTTTGGCTTCGAGCGTCATACGCGGTCCAGGTGTCGTGTGACGGCCTGAGACGCGCGCGAGCATCACGTCGCGACCGCCCGGTCATCCACCGCCGACGTCCCGTGCGCCGGAGTCATCACCCCGGAGGCAATCGGAGGCCAACCTTGCAACGTTCCGGCGTCGCCTCCTGAGGGTCCGACTACACTTCTCCGTCGCTCGGCGAGCAATCCAGTCGCGGTGACATTACCATCTAACATCACAGATTGTAAGTTGTCATCACCATCATTCATTAATCGGCTACTAAAGTGACAATAACCCAGCATCAACCTGAACAGTTTCTCTTCGTTTAATTTTTTGAATAAATTAGTCCCCGCCATTTGGTCGGGTGAACCAATTAATACCATAGCAAAGTGTTATTATTCTAAATCTTAAGAAACCACCAAATGCAACCCTTCGACCCAGGGCGCTCACCCCTGAGACGCTCAACGCCGGCGACATTAAGCAGGTAAGTGGGCATGCGCTTGGCGCCCTTATTAAATAAATTCAGCGCGTGTCCCCTCCTGCGACTTGGGACGACTGTCACACCATAAGTGTGTCGGCGCCTCCATTTTGTGAGCAGTTCCATCACAGTACATACTAATACTATCATATTATTTGTAATTTTGACATAATATTACAATAGCAGTTGAAATATTTGTCAGGGCGGGGACGCGAAGTCCCCAGGTACAATCTTAACCTCCTCACTAAACCAGGCCTGTAGACCACAACGCCTGCTTCCGCGGGCATTCAGCACGCATGAGCCGGACGACTGCCCGCGAGAGCGGCGAAAGTAATAGGTTGCGCAGCTTCGCGGAAAGAGGAGCAGCCTGCCAGCCATCGCACAGTGGGGACGTCGCGGCCCATAGATTGAATTCCTGGGAGTCCAATATCTCCCTGTATTTCACCTTTCGAATTGCTCTAAAGTCTGTTTCGTGACAAAAATGCGCCTAGTTACTTAATGAGAGAAATCTCTCACATCAAAATCGACATAAAAATGAAATTTACTGAATTCCACGAAGGATGATGTTCCGCAGCACACATATTTGTGATCATTTTCCCCCGTTATGAACTTGAATAAGAGATTCCAACAAGCAAAACTAAGCCGGCCTAACTAAGTAGTAGGTCAATATTTTGCATCAGAATAAGTAAATATTTGTATCCTTCAAATACAGGTTCACTCACTCCAGACGTTAAAAAAACACACCACTGTCGTCTTCTCAAGTAGAAGAACTAATAGTTACTACACTGCAGTATCTCGACTATTTCTCTTATGATCATCATCACTGTCGTCGTCATCAGAATGGATTAGGCCAATCTAGCCTGTTCCCCGCAAAGTTGTCTAGAGAACATCTCTTTTCTTGACTTCCGACTTCTCATTTTATTTTCTCTTACTTTCTTCGCAAGAAAAGAAAGTTACGTAATCGTGCATCGGAAAACGAACGTTGCCATAGCAAGAACAGTAGCAGTGAAGTGGAGATTTGGACGAATATTCACGCGGAGGCTTCGGGTCGACGAGATGAAGAAACTGATTGATCGAAGAAGTTTACGAACGTTCACCGAACAGTGTTGCGGAAGGGGAAACGTCATTGCACGCATCCTCCGCGCCCAACACTACGTGAGGCTGGGGGATATACTACATACGTTTCTCCTTTCTCTCTTCAATTCTCTCCCTTCTTTCAAACAATTCTCTCGGGTTGACTAAATAAAGAATGCACTTACGGTGGACTGAATTGTCTGTCTCATTTTAATAGTTTAACCCTCCAGCGGGCGCGGTAGCAGCACTCAGAGCCGCATTCTTACATTTTTGTTGATTTCGATTAAATAATTGGTGTCGCACTATTGAGCTCATAGATATTCTTCGTTGATTACATTTTCACCCTGATGACCCTCAAATCACGATTTTAGACACTGCTGATCAACAGTTCTTCTTTAGTACCCCGAACTCTGCGACGATTGCGGCACTCCGTACCGCACGCGCCTTGTCATGTAAGTATGATATTTGCGTATTTTATCCATTAGAATTCTTACTGCTGTTTTGTTATTGACACAGATTTTGGAGAACTAATATTTATTGAAATTTAAATGCATTGTTCCGGAAGAAACGTTAGAAGGCACGTTTGCACCGTATTCACCTTTCTTCCATTCGTGGAAAATATTTAAAAGCAGAAAATTTGAACGGTTTTTGAGAAAATACTTTTATTAGAAATTGCATAATTTCAAGCACAAGTCACGCAAAACTAAAAGTTTTTTTAAACAGCACATGACCTTTTTTAAAGGGCAGATTTTTGACAGCAGACTTTGTTGCAAAAAATATCTATCTCCAATTTTGTAGTTTTGAAAATGTTTACTTTTTGCAGTTCTCGAAAAAAAAAAAACGAGTTTTTCCCAAAAATCGGACTTGTAGCACATGCTCCATTATCCTTTTACACAAATGAGAAATATAAAGAAAAAAGGAGCGATTTTTTGAGAAAAAACGTTTAAAAAAACTTTTATATTGGCTAAATTTCACGGAAAATTGCAAGAACTCTGGTCATATTTTCGAAAAAATTGAACAAATCCTTATTTCAAAATCTGTCTTTAAAGAACAGATTTCATTAAGGAAGATAATTTCTAGCTTCAATATTAAAGTTGTAGGAAGACCCCAGAAACAATTGCACTTTTGCAATTTTCGAAAAATCTGTGATTCAAAGAACACGAGACCTTTACACTATTCGAGGGAGAAAGTTTAATCAAAATATTTTATGCCATTTTTGAGAAAATTTTGAAGATATTTTGGGGGCTTCATGTAAAATACCCTCAAAAATCAAAATATCTGGTTGAAACTCCCAAAGTCTTGAGCTCGTTCAGATCGATTGGGCAATATCAATTTCGGAGAAAATCGGCTGAACGGTTTCGGCGCTAGTGTTGATCGCAGACGAACGAACGGATGTAGATAGTTAAATAGTTAAAAGAACATTTTCTCAAAAAATGGTCTAAATTTAAAATTTCCGCCCCCCCCACATTTTAAGCACGGGACGCTTAAAAGAATGGTGTAGGTCTCATTTTCGTTGATCTCTCTGAATTTTCGAAAATGGATGTTCGAAATATTTACATTTTTAACGTCGGCGCGAAATCGCAACTCACAGCGTGTCCTCAGCGTAAACGTAATGCTCACTGCACTGAGGTTCTGAGTTTGAGTCCCGGGGAGGAGAAAGTTTTGCTGGTTCAAAACACGTTTGCTGATTTAAGTTGTATAGCGGAGCAATTAGTAATAATGCTAGATATTACGTGTTGTAGCAACACTAGTCCTTCTGTTGGTGTCTTTGGGCTTTGCAGCTACCCTAACTAAACACCAGCAGAGTTTCTCTCTCAGCCAGCATTACCACTGGCTCTACAGCGACTCTGTCCGTAGGGCCTACAGTTCGAGTCCCAACGGTGGCGGCTTTTCGAAACTAGCAAGACAACTAGGTCGAATACTGTCGCTCTCTGGATGATAATTCTAGTGGCCAGCTCCTTTGATCGATAGTTTTGTGTGATTTCTCCGATCAATTCCAGGCGAGTGCCGGAGCAGTTCTCTAATAAGCGGGCCACGGCAATCTTTCCTTATTCTTCCTTTTCCTATTCCGAGCCCTTGCTTACACATTCTTAACGCAGTACACAATCACATTTGACCACAGGAATGTGCGCCTGATTTCCCACTCATGCCATTATCTGCGAACTTTACTGTTACGCATCTTTTTGATGAAGGACTGGGGGTAATTCCCTATCCAGCAGTAATACGTTTACGGGATTTTGTGTCGACGTTTTCTGACGGATTGTAAAAAAAAAGGTCACCTTTCTTTAAAGTATTACATATAGAAAGAATGCTTGGGGATCATGTTTACACAAAACAAGGTATTTTAGAATGGCTACATAAGATGAACTGAGGAGCTTCTAGCTTTCCTTCTTCTCATCTGTTCCATTGATTTACTGCGTAAAATTCATATATCAACTCTGTAGCCGGTGGCAGCAGTTCGCAGTACATGTCTAGATCTGAGAAGTGCAAGCGTGGAGTGTCCACTTCCTGCAGAAGCTAGCGGGCGGCGAGTGGAACGACGGCGAAGTATGCAGTGGTGGGCGGAGGATCAAAGCGGCGGCTTGGTGGGGTGTAGCGTGGCGTGACGAACCATAGCGGGGCGTAGCGGGGCATAGTCCGGCCTAGCGGGACATGGCGGTGCGTAAGGGGGCATGGCGGGGCGTAGCAAAGCGTGGCGTGCCGGGGCGTGGTGAGACGTGGCGTGGCGGGGCACGGTGGTCCGCGGCTGGGCGGGGAGGGGGGTGGCGGGGTTTGGCGTGATGTGTAGGGATGTGGCTGGGGGGGAGGGCGAGCAAGGGGACGGCGCGGGCGGGAGGGGGGAAGGGGTGGGGTGTGTGGAGCGGGGAGGGGGCGCTCGTGTGCCGAAGGGCCCTGCGGAGGCTGCGGAGATCGGAAAGGGCGGGTCTCAAGGAACCGAGGCACCGCCACGGGACGTCTTTCGAATAGACGTGCGCACTGCGGGGACCAGTGGGGCTGTGCCCTCCTTGAAAATTTTGAAAGGGGCCCGCTAACCTTTCGTAACGTCGCTGAATTTCTTAAATATGTCCAGTCCCTGATTTTCTCATTTTTAACCTGAGAATTTGGAAAACTGTTACACGATATTCAGGAAAGAGCTTTTGTACGGGGATCTTGCAACCGTGTAAAATAATAAACATATAATCAATTGAATTTATTTATTTTATTTATAAAGTTATAATTTCATTCTCCTTGTATATTTTATTCATTTTGTAGTCTAATATGTTATGTGTAATAAAAGTTTAATGGAAATGGGATTCCGAAAAATGTAATGTCTCCCTCTCTTCGTTTAGGCTGCGCACACCTCTGGTCTTGTCCATTTTGCGTTACCTGATTCCGTTTTTTGTACACATCGGATATTCATTCATGGAATGCAGGACACAGGACTTTCCGTGCATTAAAGTTCGTGACGCAGAGCGAAGTCGCTCGCATTTCACCAACGAGGTCCGGGTTCGATTCCCGGACAATCTCAAATGAACTTGTTTCAACAAAACGAGTTTGCCTGCTTGAGGCGTTTTAAATCTTACCCCTATTCTAAGTTGTTTCCAATTGTGGCTGGGTAGTGACGAGACGAGACAAACATAACGAATATTAACGGAGGATTACTCCTAAGTACAAACGTTGGATGCTCTTCTAGGAGCTTCCTGTAAAGAAGCGAATTACGATTCATTCAAAAGAATTTTGAATACCCTACTAATAACTACACATTTTAATGTGAATAACTACACATTTTAAAGGTATTGTGTTGACTTAAGAAATATGCGAGTGTTTTCCTGTTGCATCATAATTCATGTAGTGTAGAGTTTATGTTCACTTATGCAAATTAAAATGTTAATTTCTAACTTGATCAATATGAGTTTAAATTTGTAAATTCAAGGTCTATGTTTTATTTTCTCACTTCGATCTTCGTATTGATTTTTTTCATTAACTACTTTTATATTTAAATTTTCAAAATTGTTAATAGTTTGTTAGTCAATCATAATTATTGTTTATTGACTTTATAGCGTAATTCCTAGCAGTGATGGTGGAACTTTTTCAAAGGTGCAGGATGCCTACGCCATCGTATTTTGCCTTCAGTTCTTGCGTGGGGGTCTAAGTATATTTTCACTTTGTGATTATGGAGTTGGAGACGTGCTTCACTGAAATCGCCTGAAGTCAGCACTCTGCGAAACGCTTTTTCATCCGCCTCCTTGCTCCGTACACTAGAAGGAAAAGCAATGAAAAACAGTTTCTCTGGAGGAGTTAAGAGGTACGCAGGATGTTTCCTAAGCATTTCCACTAATTAAAGCATATGCTTCTAATTCGTTCCATAATTCTGTAAGTACCTGTCTTAAGAATGAGGATCAATTACAACAGATATACAAAGACATTTCATTTTTACTTCCTCACCTTACGAATTCTTCGTAAAAAGAGAAATTTATCTAAGCGTGTGCCAGAAAACGGGAAATTTTTTACTGATACATTATTGCTTGTTTTTGTCTTCGATACGAAGTTCGATATACAGTAGAAAACTTACCTGGATCGAGAGGATCGTCGTTACAAGGGAAATATGAAAACAGCTGAATAGTGCTACATGTTCTCTTATCGAGGGAATTATGAGAGGGAATTATGAAAGGGAATTATGGAGGGAAATATAAAAGGACACACCGAGAAAGTTAACAACTACATTAATTAGTAAATAAGTAAATCTGAATCTTTAAAATTACGTAAAAAATAAAATAAAACCCTGTATGCAGCACGGGCGTTAACTGGTTTCAATGTTCGCCCGCGAATGATTTTTGTCGCCTCTCGATCATTAGAATCCTTGTAACGCCCTTGGTGCAGAAAGAACTACTTTAAAATATTATATTTACACACTTAACCAGACACCAGTTGCTTGAATCATGAAACATAATTAACCCTAGGATACATATGCAGGTCCACCGAATCCCTGAAGTTTTTTATTTCGCTTTTTACTCTGCACAGCTGCATTTCTGAGAGCGTGCCCTCAGTGTAATCTTTCTTCTTTCCGCTTCCATTATAGTAACTGGCAAAGGAAAAATTCTCAGAAGTTACATAAGTAGGTCCTGAAGTTTAATTCTATTACGGCAATAGCTATGCAGGTCTTTTAATTATTAATAAGGCCCTATTAATAGTTATTCAATGCCCTATTAATAGTTATTTAAATAAATACTCAATTATGGTGTTGCGTCACACATAGTCCCAAGCCACAAAATGGTAATGTTATAGGAGAGCTGTTTTTAACTTTGGCTTATTTCTAAAATCAGAGATATCAAATGAATGAGGCAAATGTTTTCCGACATTTTCTGGGACTTTTCTTAAACACTTCAGACATTCAGAATTAAATATAAGAACTTAAGTTTCTACGTTATATCAAGGATAGTGTTAATATGTGAAAATGGTCTGCGAGGTGGCTTGTGATTTTTCCCCGCAAAAAATAAAATAACGACTTATTTCTGAGTTAGAGACATTTATTTTAATGCATGAAACTTAATTGAATTAACAATTAATATTTTATCAGAATACGAAGGTCTTCGACCTATTGTAATGAAATATTTAGATTATGTAAAGTCTTGCATCAATGTAATGTAATAACTACAACCCGGAAGTTCAGGCATTGATTTGACCTAAAATAGGCATGCAAAAAGGCATTTTTTCTAAAGTAGGCATGCAAAAAGACATTTATTCTGGCCAAAAAAGGGGTGCAATAAGACACTGAAAGAAAAATCATCGTTTAAAAGGAATTGTATTGAAATTAGTAATTCACAATTTTTATCTAAAAATTGTTCATTAACACTTGCGAGGAAGGAAACTATAATTTGTTTGTAATCTTTATTGCACATGCCCAATCGGTATGATGACTATGAATTTGTTTTACTCGCGATGCTGCTCCTACGAAATGCTATTGTGGATTCCCGTTTGAATCTTAATATGGCAACAGTGAAAACGAAATTATAGTTTTTTCATCTTCACACTTGTGTGATCTCTAACACCATCATATTCATAGAGTTCTATCCTCAAGAGACCCAAATGTAGGAAGGGATTCCTCGCGAGTGAACGAAGCCAGAGGGCATCATTGTAAAAAATCAAAAATCTTTACTGGTATCATCTTCCTTACTCATTTAGATTTTTAATACAGCCTCCACTTCCACAGAATGACAAAACACGACCGGTATTCGTGTTTTCCAAGCTTGCAGATATTTTCTCTTGCTTGATTAATATCAGTGACACAAGAAAACAGGAAAATACTGACGAGAAAGGAAGAAAAAAGCAAAAATCATGCAAAATGCTAAAAATAGGTAACCTAAGCTAAAACAGGGTAAAAGAGACAAAAAATGAAAATATATTCAAACAAATCCAGAAATTCAATTAAGTAATTCCTTTGGATAAAAGTCATACAATTATAAAAATAAAAAGGGATAAAATTTCAAGGATAAAGGACATTTTTTACTTTGTAGAAAAGTCAGCCATACACGTGTTTCGGGAGTGTTTTCTCTACAGGGGCTCTACAATATTAAAAATTCAGTTAACAAGTTAGCACATGAATAATTACAGAAGTACATAAACTAATTCAACATAAAAGTATTTAATTAGCGTTCTTACCCAAGTAACACAGATTAAACACACACTAGGTATACATTGTGCTCCGTCCTAGGATGCCGCCATTACAGAATTTATAAAAACGGCATTTTGTCAAACTTCCTGGCTCCATAACAGCAAGGAAAAACGAATGTAATAATAGAAACTATGAAAAGCTAGGATTGTCTCTTCTTTCACAAATCTTCAGCCTCCAGTTTTAACTGCACGTCAACTAGTGTTTGTAAGAACTCTAATGAGCTACCGGAAGGTAATTCAAGAGAGACATTACATCATGCACACTTGTTTCTTTATTATCAATGTTTTCATATTTCTCAGGTAGGTTGAGTAGATTTAAAATACAATATCGGAATTCTCTGCGGATAATAACTTCTGTGTTAACTTCACTTCGGGATTGTAGGTTTGAGAAAGTAGGTTTGAAAATATCAAGGTTTTCCTCTTCAAACTTGAACAGAACTTTGTAACAGTAATCAGATCAGTAATCAGAAGCAAGTAAACATCAGATAAAGGTATAGGTCTGTTATTACATAGGCTACCATCTTTTGAATAATGTCAGTCTTTAAGCATTAGTCATTTTACAAACATTTTCTCTTTATCTAGGTAACCAATATCATATGTGATTTCTGTGTGAGTGTGTGTGTGGTTGGGGAGGGGGGGGGGGCTAGAAGAAACTTCAAGATCCCTCTTGCCCGTAAACCACAAAAACTATTTCCTCTTAGAACCATAGGTTTAGGAAATTTGGGGCGAGGTTGACCCTTCCCTCCGACCATACGCTCTCATTAGTAACCATAAAGGGCACTTTAACACAATGCTTGTGTATATCTATTCAGATGTTCGGAATAAATGTTTCTTACTTTGGCGGGTATGCTTGTCTATCTTTCCAAACTACCAATTAAACGGTAGAGTATTGCACAGTCTACTTGAATGAATCAGTGAGTGACAAACTTAAATCTTACACACTATACGAATGTTCCCTAGGACGGTAACGACTGATCCATTTTATTTTCTTCCTTGTAGTTTCACTTAAAATGTGATGATATTTTGCATTTGGATTTGAGATCTGCAAGTATTTTATTAAGCAGCTTTCTACCTCATCTGCTCTTAGCTTGAATATCATTCATTTTTTTCCAACTCCGATGTCAGTCATTTCTCAGAAATTCATCATCCGTTTCTTCAGTCATCAATTCATCAATTGGTCAGTTTGTTCTTCAGTTTCACTACTGTTTGCAAAACTTCCGTTTGCTGTTGCCTCATTAGTTGCTTGTGACTACTTCTCAGGGAAAAAACAGAACTAACGAGAGAAATGGATAACAACTCTGCCTTATAATCTCACATCCAACCATCTAAAGGCAGCAAACTATGTCTCATTAGCGACTTCTAGTGATCAACTACTGATCTATGGCAATGTCTCAAATTTGTTGGCTTGTGGCTATTTCTGACGCAACGTCACATTCGTTTGAACATTAAGAGTTAACTTTTATTGAAATTATTAAGGAATGAAATTATTAAGAATTTTTAAAAAAATGTGCATTTTTCGAGAGTTTTACGCAGGGCGTCAGAGGTCCTACATGTGCATTCAAGTAGTCTCCCGGGTCCATACACCCTAGGGGTAAAATGATAAAATATTACAAATAGTTTCTTTTATATTATCCTTCTATAATAGTCAAGTAACCTACGATCGTCCGTTAATCCGTCCGTCCATCTATCCCTCTTTCCGTCCGTCTGTCTGCCCGTCCGTCTATTCATCTGTCCGTTCGTCCGTCCATCCGTCAGTGCGTGTATGTGCTTGTCACTGACGGTTAGACCCATTCCGGCCAACCAATTGATGCACATGATGTGTGTCATTTGATGAATCTTGGTCTCTTACTGTAGGTAACTGACCATTTTTACTTTCTCGCACTTCGTATGACAAGAAAGTTACGTAATCGGGCGCTAGAAAAGGCGAATTTTCGCCAAAAAAACAACCTCTTATTGCCGGGGCCATCGAAACGAAAATGTGGATAAATCCTGTTGATATGTATAGTAAATGACTTCCTTTAGCACGTGGCGTAGCCAGAATCCGTGTTTTGTGGGTCCATGATACCAAAAAGCCGACTGTCGGCAAAACGTCTGTACGTCCTGCCGTCAACGCTAGCGTCTAAACCAACGTTTGCCAACTGGAGAATAAATTACGTCAGAGCACTGTTTCCCTTCCGCGAGCAGGCCTCGGTGAAGCGGTCGGGGCAAAGGGGGAGGGAGGAAGGGGTAGACGGAGGTCGCCGGTAACCAAAACCTTGGTAGTGGGCCTTTACTAGTGTCAGGCAACTTGAGTATAAAATCATTTACATCAGTCAATTTTCTTTGGTATTTTCGAAAGAATCGCAATATGTTTAAAAATCCAACCTACAGATGCGTTACATATATTTGCGACTCACAGAAACCTGCGAGATAAAAATAAATTATGAGAATTGATATAACCCGCAATCATGGGATTAGTAAAGGAATATGCAGATTGAAGATTACGGAAAAGATACTGAAAATCACGAAGAATAACGACATTCTGAAACAAAACTGTAAATCAAAAATAATCAAGCCTGGGGTCAAAATTTTCTCACGTGACCCCTAGCGGGTACCTATTTGTTATCTATTTGTTAACATTAATTATTGTTTCAGAACGAACTAATTCGTTATATTCTATACCATCGTATAAAATGTTATTGTTATAAAATATTAAAACTATCTTTTCCAGAAATGTTTTCTAATAGAAGAATGGAAGTGGAATTACAGTACTGGTTGTGATAGAGTCGGATATTGCAATGAATTATGAAATAATGTATGTTCTACTATATAATTCTTCATATTGTTATTAATGATGAGGTGGAGTACTATGAAAGCTCGCATGGTGGCATTTTTCACATTAATTTGTTAAGTTTATAAATTTTGTAAAGTTGTTAAGGTCTGTATTGTTAATTAGTGTATTCTGCCACAAAGTTCTCAAGCTTAATTGCAAAATTATTATTAAATCTAAATCTAAAATCTAAATCTAATCAAAAACATTCTAAATAACATTACCATTTAAACTAGAGGCGTAACAGAATGGCACAGACTTTCCCGGATTAGTTTTCTATTTCTTTGGTCTCGGGGTCTCTATTTCGTTTGGTTCTATTTCTTTTGGTTGGCAAGGGTATGTGGAAAGTCTCTTCAGACTTGCCACATACTCTTGCCAACATCGGCCATCTATCGCCGCTCAAAGTACATTTTTTTGACATTTTCTTAATTTTTCGGTTTCCTAATAATTGAACGGAAATATTATTTTATGAATATTAAAGAACAGTAAAACTTTTTTTCTAAATGGCAATTTTCTTTGAAAAATATTTGGGCCTCTTTAAGAAAATAGTGTTTAAGCCCTACTGTAAATTCGAAATATGAAGCTCTTTTTCCCGTTTTTTTTTCAGTTTTTGAAAATCTTCATTAGAAGTCATTTAAAGCACTCACACTCACACATACAATAGTGTTTACAAATTGCTAGAAATGTGCATATTAACGGTGAGAGAGTTCTTAAAAAAATTAAATTTGTGTAATTTTTGAAAAAACAGAACACAGCAAAATTACTTTTACGTCATCTTAAACAATGCAATAAGCATTATCCATACGAAAAGTTTGAAAAAAATGGAGCCATTTATGAGAAAGTGCGTTTGAGCATTTCTGAAAGAGAGAAAAAAAGAAAGAAAAAAACAGGATTTTGAGCTAGTTTTCATAGAAAACTGTTGAGTGTTCGAGAAACTTTATACGACTATTTAAAGCACATAAATACAATAATGTGAACAAATCGCCACTAATGTAAATATTAACGACGTGAGAGACAAGTTAAAAATATTACATTTTTGTAATTTTTGAAAAAACAAAATAATAGAGCTTTTACGTGACTTTAATGAACTCACTATGGAGAACACATTTTATTTAAAGGAAAATTCTCTATCTTAAATTTTGTAGTTACAGGAAGACGCCGAAAAGAATCAAAATTTTGCGATTTTCGAAAATTTAGAGTTAACTGTGAAAATCGGACCTATGCCACCTTTATAAGGGTATAAACGAACCCTGACGCCGAAATTTAAAGAAAAAATTTTGAGCCATTTTTGAGAAAATGTCAGGGGGATTCCTGTAAAGTACCTCCAAAAATTAATGAATGTTTTTCAAAATCGCAGAGCTTCGACTCAGGCCAGATGGACAGGAGTTTCTTCAATTTGGAAAAGATCCTACATGGTTTAGGCGCTAGTGTTGTTCACATACACCGGACGGACGTTTTGCTGTCAATTAGTTTTTCGGCATGAAGGACCCACAAAACAGGGATTCTGGTTATACCACGTTTTAGGGGATTTTTTTCTTAATTTAGCAACTGGATTTATCCACTTTTTCCTTACAGCCCGGCAATGAATTGTTTTCTGCCGCCGTTTTCTCGCGCATCATTACATAACTTTCCCTATACTACGTATATTACTCCGTATATACGTATGTATACGGGAAAGTAAAAAGGATTATCGATTTGCCAAGCGAACCTTTTCCTCCCGTTTCCGTAGCATCATTGGAACACTGTGCCTATTCCGCCGCATCGGGCTCTGCCTTTGGTCCGCAGTTCCGGGCAGAGCAGGCGAGCAGATTGCTGTGACGTCAGAGCATTGAGTTGGCAACCACTGGCCGAATCCGTTCAGCCGATTTTCTCCAAAATTGATATTCTCCAATCGATCTGAATGAACTCGAGGCTTTGAGAGTTTCAAACGGATCTTTTGATTTTTGAGGTTAATTTTTTTTTGAGGTTACACGTGCGCGGGAGGAATTTAACTGGCGACGTGATAGAAGGCTTGGCGATCTAATTATCCATAGCTAATGGCAAGTAAGGTTACAGCTCAGAAAATGAACTTAAAACGATGGGAGAAATTGGAAGAGGTGACGTTGCACTAACGTGAGATGTACAGGCGAGGGAGAACCAAGGCTTCGCAATAACGAGAAAGAGGGAGGAGCAGCAGAATATTTTTGTTGTTGAGAGAGAATAATTTTGGAGTTGGGAGAATTTTTTGGAGTATATCGTGGGAGTTTTTGCGAGAGAACGTCATGGGAGTTTGAGAATAATTTTGGAGTTTTGTGAACCTTTGATTTTTTTTTCTGGTTTCCTATTGCATAAGGAGTCAGACAGTAGGTGATTTACAAATGTACCGTACAAGATATAACTGCTAATTCCTCATAAGTAGACCTAGGAATATTAGGCACGAAAAAGTGACGATTTAGGCACCTAAAATAGGCAACACAATTATGAAATTAATCACTTTTAGGGATGGAAAGTGGCGTTTTAGGCACTTAAAATATATTGCAAAATGATTAAATGAGGGATTTAAAATCATTAGATAAGAAAACGTATGTTTCTGGCATCTAAAACTGATCGCAAAACGATTAATTCCGACACTTTTATTATTCGGGAAAGTGAAGTATTTTTACATTTATGAGAGTAACTACCAGCATATTATTTTATTCACTTAATTAAAGTAGCCCAGTATATAATCAAGATTCAATTCGACCCCCTCCCATACACACACACACACACACACACAAGAAAACTCGAAATGACTATTTTTACTTTTGTAGTGTTCAAGACTTGGGTTTATTTGTAAGATTCGCTTTTCCGATCGTAGACTTCTGCCTGACCTATGACTTTCCTCCCCTGGATTGCATAGAGGAAGAGCCGCGGCGATGAGCCCCAACCTGTCCACAGCACAGCTGCACAGGGAATGGGTGCAATTGCCTAAGAAGTGCGTGCTGACCGGAGACGAGCGTGAAACAGCTCATCGACTTGATATTGACTAGCAGAACTCCTTATGGCCGGTGTGTTGGGTGAGAGATTTCAGTGCGTTTCGATTGCATATTCGTCGATCAGGGAATATTCGCGTTTCGGGGAATTGGGGAGTGTGGTGGAAAAGAGCGCGGCAGGGGGCAACAGGGGGCTCGCGGAAGAGGCGGCAAGAGAAAAACGGCGCCCAGGCCATTTTATTATGTAGGAGCGAATGTTTTTGTCAACAGAACTTGAAAAAAGACCGCTCTTTTTTCTGTATTCAAAATTCGACTAAAATATGGTTTAGGATAGAGATCACAGAATTATGAAAACGTGCACAAATTTCACTTCTCCCCATAGCTCGTCACACACAGTTTTAAACTATTTTGACGTAAATAAACAAATAAATAAATAAATAAATAAATAAAATAGGCTTGGACGAGCGCCCCGCGCCGCGGCGGGTGGCACGGCGGCGACCAGGGGGCGTCCTTTCCGCCACTCTCCATCTTCAGCGGAGCCTAAGATTGCTCATTGATGACCAAATCGGGAAGCCAGTGAATCGCAAACCCGTACAATTACTAATGGGTGAGAACTTTAAAGTGAGGTAAAATTAAATTCATAAACTTCAAATCGATAGCCCTAGTGGTATGAAATAAGTGAATTCAGTAGAATGATATAATGACGCGAATGCGATTTTCGGCCTCTAGTTGTATCCAAATTTGTTTAAATAGTATTTAATCTATTCATGTTACCAGGATAATTTTCTTTAATGTCATTTCTATATTCCAGTCTCAACCGTAAGTTAGTATGTGTGTGTGTGTGTGGGGGGGGGAGAGTAAACGATAAATGCATTATTCCCTCAGATTGAATTCACTGTAGTTCTATCAGAACTTGTTTTCCGCCGAGCGTATATCCGAGCAAACTAACAACTCGTCGGCGGTGAGCGTTCTGCAAATTAAAATTAGCAGTCTCTCTGCCAACCAATCTCAAGAAAACACAGGGAAAAAATGAACAAGTATCTGTCATTGGCAGACGAAGTTAAATCTATGTCGGGTATGACAAAAGTAAGTTGTTTTTGGTGCTACAGAGGAAATCCCTAACACACTTAACAGCAGTACTGATTTGAACCGTGAGGTATATACATCTTAGATTTGAACCGTGAGGTATATACATCCATCAGAAGTCCGTGATTCTGGACACATGCAGTATTCTTGGAAGAATACAAGGAGAACTGGAAGTGGAAAAGATTTAGTACTCAAGTAGGCTGAATTTATCTGGAGTAAGATATTTATCTCCAGCGGAAGAAAGTAATAATAATAATAATAATAATAATAATAATAATAATAATAATAATTTTCTCAAAATTTGTGTAAGAACTTGTCTAAACTCCCAGGTTCCCAGAAGACTGGGAAGTGCAAGAAATCGTTTTATTTGGAACAGCCCACAATTTGCGCAAAGTAGAAGCACCGACAGTCCCTAGATCTGCTCCTTAAGGCGGCTGGTTGCAACCTGGAGTAGATTGTATATTCAGCCGACACATAACATCTTTAGTCGTGATATAGAGGAGTAATAATAATAATAATAATAATAATAATAATAATAAAGTCGGCCCCGAGGCCGAGATCGCTAAGACAAAGAGTGTTGCGGTGATCTCGGACCAAAGGGTCGCGGATTCGAGTCCCGCCCCGGACATGGGTGTATTTGTGTATGTCTGTATGTGTGTGTCGTCCTCTCACCCCTCGTTATCATCATCATTGCACCTTCTATAACCCCAGGGCTAACAACCCTGCGGGATAAAAATGGAATCTAGCGTAACGCTGATCCAACCTGAATTACACACGCTTATCTCTTCGGGCTTCGGAAGATGACCTATAGCGTGGTCATAAATGGACAATAAGCAAATAATAATAATATAATAATAATAATAATAATAATAATAATAATAATAATAATATTGCGGACGATCCCCACGGAGCGCCATCGAAGGGCTCCTAAGAGACGACGTGGGGGCGTCCGTAGGCGACCGCCGCAGAGCGGCAGACGGGCAAGGGACCGTGTGGAGTGACGCGGTTTGTTTTCTCCTTGGGGCAAGTGATGATGAGCCATGTGGAGCGAAGCGCGAAGAGTGTGGCGAGGGGTGGCAGCGTGTGTGATGTGGGGCGAGAGGAATGTGGCGTGAGGCGGGGTGCGTGAGGCGTGAGGCGTGGAGCGTGAGGCGTGCGGTGCGTGGCGCGGAACGTCGCACGTGGGGCGTAGGTGATGAGTGGCGTGGAGCGTGGGGCGTGGGGCGTGCAGCGTGGGGCGCGAGCGGAGCCCTGAGGCTTCGTGAGGAAGGCCGCGTCGAGCCCTTCACGGAAGCCTGGCTTCCCAGAAGAGGCCGTGTCCCGTTCACAACCGCCGCGGTCGCGGCCGCTTCCTGCGCGCACATCACGTCCTGGACGTCCTCGGCGTCCTCGGCGGCCTCCGCGCCCTCAGCGCCGCCCACGAGCGAGGGCCGCCGGCCCGGGCCCCCCCGCGCCCCCGCGCCCCCGCGCCACCGCGCCCCTCGCCCCCCGCCGATACAACGGATCCTTTTTGTGCTCGGCGCAACGGAGCTACGCAGAAACGTATCCGCGCTCCAGGACGTGCTATTTAATTGGAATGCCTCCTGCGGGCGTCGCGGGGTTTGTGTGTGGGAGGGCGAGTGGGCTGGTGGGTGGACGGGGGCGGCGGCGGCTGGCGGCCGGCGCGGGCCGGAGAGCAGCCCGAGCATTCAGGGAAATGGCTTTTCTACTGACAGGTGCGCGGAGTGGAAGGGGGAGTGTCCGCGGCGGGCGCGGCGAGGCACCGCGGCGCGGGAGCCGGCGGGCGCGGGGCGCGGGGCGCGGGCGAGGTGAGGCGAGGCGAGGCGGGAGAGTTCTTGGAACGTGTCGTTAACGGGCGCCGACGGCTTCCTCCGCGGCTTCAATGGATCGATGTGGCGCTGCCTTAGGCGCCAGCTGCTCAGAGCAGCGCCGAGCAGCTGAGAAGCGGCAACCTGACTGTGTAATGAGTTCCTTTCTCGGAATCTATTATTGGCTGGAGATGCTTGCAGGGCGTTGGGGCACCGCCTGCGTCTTCGAGCGCCGGAGGGCCGGCGCGCCACGAGAGCCGGAGACCGCCGCCGCCGCTGTATCAGCGGGGGCGATAGCACCAGTACGTTTCCTGGAAGCCCCGCGAGGATCTGCCTGTGAATCGAGGCACAGGCGTTGCTCTACGCTCCGATTGATATATAACGCACAAAGAATGAGTTACATTCTATTACCAAGAACCCCTATTAACTGCATCATTCCTTTGAAACCAGATTCTTGTAAAAGATACAACACGTTTCTCTCGTTCGAAGACTGTTTGTGGAACTCCACGTGCTTTTCGAGAATTCTCGGTGACCTTCAACCTGAAATGTGTTGGATTTACAGTTGAGGCACGATTGTTTTTTCTTCTTTAGAATAACATAGTGGCATGAAAAGTACCGATTTGAAAACGGACGCATCTATTCCTTGCCAATTTGCTTGAATGTGCCTCCATATAGTTACAGGTGTACAAATGATCTGCAATCTAAAATAAGTGCAATTGCGATGTATGTGAATTTCAACCAATTTCCAGGTCCCTGATGATGTAATAATGATGCCCATATTGTGAGCTCCCTTTCGATTAAGGGTCACAGAGCAACATTCCCCGCTCCCGCGCCTCGCGCCTCCCTCCACGATGGTCATAGGGTTCGAATCACAATGGTGGCAGGATTTTCGACACTAGCTACATAGCTAGGATGAATTCAGTCGCTGTCTGGACGAAAATTCTTCCGGTCGGCTGCTCTGATCGGTAGTTTTCCGGGGTTTCTCCGATCAACACCAGTTGAATGCCAGGGCAGTACCCTAACAAACAGGCCACGGACCGCGCGACATCTTTCCTACCTCTTCTTTGTCCTATCCTCACTCCTTACTTACATTTGCACGCACTACGCAACTGCACATGTTGGGAGACCAGACACGAAGTTAGAGCTTGTCCCGGTTAATTGTTTGATCAGTGATTCCGAGCGCGTCAACTGCTAAGGTCATTTGCTCGGAATCATCACTCAATCAAAGTTTGCGTCATCGTGGTCGCAGGACTCGCAAAAGTAAAATCGAGGAAAGTCGAAAACTCGACGATAGAGGCGCTAGAGTAAAACTACGTTCTCTGCATGAAGAAAATAGGACTTACTCCAAAGTTTTCATGCAGAAATCATGCAGGTTGAATTGCACCTTTTTTGTGAGACCAATCTGCATGAAAACTGTACCGTGTAAAAAGGCCTTTACAGTCAGTTAAAGGCGCGGTCAGTCCTCATGAATTTTCCATGAAAGCATTTGAGCATATTCGTTTGTTTTTCTTTTCGTTCAGAAAGTGTACAGTCTGAGCCCAGCGCCTCTGACGGGAGAATTGTTCACTACCGAAATTGTTTACGGCGATAATCATCCACCCTTTTCAATTTTGTGGTAAAGTTAGATTCGATTCGTAGAGAAGTTTGGTTTTATTATGACATGGTGGATTCGAGTTCTTATCTTTTCTGGTGAGTAAAATAAAATATACTGACATGTGCAAACAAGTGGTTACTGAATTTCGCTTCTGCAGCCAAGACTTCGTCTTTTCGGATAATTTTTAGACCACCCACTAAATTCTTCGCAGCCACAACCATGCTTGTAGCGACAACGATGACACCCTTCCTATTTTTTCTCCATTTTCATTAATACCTGAAACCAAGTATTAATGACGTAGCTCCGAATGCACGTACACAAATGGCGCGAATGAATGTACCCGGAAGGCGCAATTAGGCAATTTATTTGTAAACCGGCAGTGCCTCTGGCGGCGATTGGTGGCAATTTGTACAGAAAACGTGCAGACCATGAAGGTTTTGCATATGAATAATAGATGAGTATCATTTCCAAATAAATACTTCCCTCTCATTCTTTTACAAGTCTCACTCTTTCCCTCTCTCTCTCTTCGGATCACTAAAACTCTACTGTTTTTGCTTCCTTCTCTCTTACTTTTATATTTCACCCTAGATTACTTAACTCCCTCTTTCCTCTAATTTATCACTATTATCTAATTGTTTAACTTTAAAAGTGAACTAATCTCCGTGGCACACAAAAATACCGTTCCTCTTCTTATTTCCCTTTTCCATTTATCCTTAGTTACATTTAGTTCAGTTCACACATGTGTACGTTTATCCTTATTACATTTATTACATCCATTTATTTCAGTACACACTTGAGCATACCTGTTTTATGAGTGTGTGATTTTGCATGAGTATTGTCTTATGTGTATGTATTCAAGGTATTATAATTTGTATGCTTTTAACTTTGTCTAGATGTGTTTCACTAATTGGAGATCTTTCTGTTTCAGTTCATTATCTCTTTCAACCTTCACCATGTGTTAAGACATATTATTCAAATCAAACTATTTCCGTTTCTTCTTTGTATTTTGTGTGCACCGAAATTGTTACTTTCTTGTATTATGTTCTTAGCAGAGTATTGTGTCTTGGCCTTAAGCCACCACCCTGATTGAGGTTTACCTGGGTTTACTCAATCGCTTAAGGTGCTTGCCGGGATGGTCCCTTTGTTTGCAGTCCCAGGAATAAATGTAGCGTAAATCATTGGCTTACGGGTGAGATATGTTGGGTCGATTTTTCAAGTCTTGGGAATATTCTAAATGGTTAACATTTCCTACATTTTTAAAATTTCCAATTTTCTAGGTTGGGAAATATTTTTATATTGTAAACATTTCCTGAAACTGAATTGATCTTTTCCACGTTTTTAATTATATTTTTTTACTAAATAGATTGATAATACCATCTTTTATTATTGCCAATTTTCTTATTATTACTGTTATAAAATACACGTAACATCATTTCACCATTATTTTTCAATGTTCTCCGTTTCTCTTAGGACTTGAACTTTTGACTTGATGTGTTTTCGCTTGTATGCTGACGAGATTCCCTCCCTTTCTAGTTTTCATTTAGGGGTATTTCAGTAATACGTACGCAATTATAGCTTCTACTAAAACCTCTTTGAAACAATTAGAAGTACATATTAATACTTAACCGATTTATACAATCTCTTTCAAATCCTCTTCAATATGTATCTTGCCTAGTCACAGACAGATAATTTCTCTAATTTTGTAGTAAAATCTCGTAGTGTTTAACTTAATATATTTGGGATTAATTTTTAAATTACATCCCTAATTTGAAATTGATAAATTTAAACATAAAAATGCTGTGAAGCATTCCTCCTCCACCAACTCTTTCCTCCCTCGCTTTCATTCCCGTCTTCTATGTGAGAAAACTTCACCCAAATTGCGTACGTATTTCTCATTGAATGACCTTCTTCTATTAAGCACTAATGTAATAAAATTTTGAAAGTGGTTAGGCGGAAGAGCAGGCTAAATGGCCTGAGCCTCACCACAAATAAAGACATTTATTTATTTTATTTTCTGTTTGTCTTTAAATGGTAATAACAAACATTCTAAACATACGATAAGTAAGAAAGATCTAGTGGGAAGAGTGTGTCAACATTTTCATGTGCATTGGAATACAAGAGTGAAGGGTTAGTTAGCTATTTGTTCATTTCTGATTTCTTTTACAGTACCAGACATGTGGTATATTATTTTTATACAAATTGTGAAAGGCAAAAATGTACATGTTATTGTTAAAGAGATTTATCCGTGTAACAGTAGGATATAACAGTACCAAAGAGAAAGATTCACTTACTTGTGAAGCTGCTCGCGCCTGGATTCCGCCCTTCGTGCTCAAGTGCTGCTTGCCCTTCCGCAGTCGCTGCACGCGACGGTGGGTGCCTCTCGCCTCATCCATTCGGCCCGGGTGAAGTTACAATTAGCGAGAGGAAACGGGGGAGTGCAACACACATATCTGCAAAGGGAGGGAGGTA
>JAHLJT010008446.1:144609491-144670548 GCA_031308135.1 Acheta domesticus | reverse complement strand
GTTAAGAAATCTTGCTACTGAATAAAGTCATCTTGAATGATGTAAAGAAACGCAAACGTAATTTGAGCATGGCTTGGATTGACTACCAAAAGGCCTTTGATAGTGTACCACACGATTGGATTTTGAAGACCCTGGAGATCTATCGATTTCATCCTAGACTTATTGAATTTTGCAAGGCTAGTATGAAGTCGTGGAGTACCAGGTTACTAATACACAGCGGAAAGGAAGCAGTAGAAACCAGAAGTATTCAGATTAACAGGGGTATTTTTCAAGGAGATTCACTATCCCCTCTGCTGTTTTGCATTAGTTTGATCCCACTATCGAGACAGTTGTCGCAAGCTGACTTTGGTTACAAGCTCCATGGTGATGAAAGGCCAGTATCACATTTGTTTTACATGGATGATCTGAAAGTGTTTGCTAAGAATGAAGCGATTCTCTCCCAAATGCTGTCTGTCGTGAATGACTTTAGCAATGACATCTGCATGAAGTTTGGTCTTGACAAGTGTGCAAAAATCAATTTAAAAAGAGGGAAACTCACAAAACGTCTGAGAACATTGAAATTGATTCGCACACTGTGATTCCAAGATCTTGAGCCAGGGAAAACTTACAAATATCTGGGCATTGAAGAATGTGAAACCATCTCGAATGACAGAATGAAGAGAGAATTCGTAGGGAGTATTATAGAAGAGTGAGACTGGTCCTGCAGTCCGCTCTGAATTCCAGGATAAAATATCTGCAATAGGTAGTTTGGGCGGTACCTGTAGCCGAATACAGGTTTTGGACTAGTGGACTGGACTGAGCAAGAAATTCGCACCATGGCTCGAAAAACCAGAAAACTGCTGACAGTGCAGCATGTTTCCCACCCTCGAGCTGATATACATAGACGTTATGGTCACGTAAGGATGGAGGAAGAGGCCTCAGACAAAATTGAGGCCTCCTGGGCACAACGCCAATAGTCGGGTTGGGTAAGTATGTAGTCAGCCATCAAGACGACCCTCTAATGAGGCAGGTCATGAAATCTGACCGAAGAATGGGAAAGAGAGGCATTGTTTAGTGTAAGCAAGAACATTGCGAAGAAAACTAGGCAAGACACGTCGAATAACACAGACACTGAACTTCTGATGCTGCTAAACATGAAGTGTGAGACACAAAAAAGTGTTAAAGAAATCGGTGGAGAGACAAACCACTCCACGGTCAATACCTGAAAAAGATAATGGACAAGGTGCAGATCAATAAAGATCAATCATTTATGTGGCTTAAAAGGGGGAAGGATGAAGCCAGAATCGGAAGCACTTTGTAATAGCTGCCCAAGATCAGGCCTTGAGAACACGACATTATGATAAAGCGGTTCCTCAAAATTTCCCAAGATGACAAATGCCGAATTTGCCAGGAGCAAGTAGAAACCATTGATCATATTGTCTCAGCTTGTCCAATCCTAGCAAAGACCGAATACCTTAAAAGACATAACAGGGTGGTGTAGCTACCTCCACTGGCAGAATCTGTACCGCCCTCGAAGTTCCAAACACATGCCCCAAGTGGTACGAACACTCACCGAAACCGGTGACGTCTGTTGGATTGTGTACGATATTGTACGACCAACAAATTCAAACTGATCGCACGATAGCGGGCAAAACAAACCGGATATAGTTATCCGGGATTTGGCGAAAAAATCGTGTTTACTTATCGATGTTGCTGTACCTTGCGATCAAACGTCGTTACCAAGGAGGCAGAGAAACGTCTTAAATACAAGAGTTTGGAAATCAAGATCAGCCGAATGTGGGGCGTAAAAGCACAGGTCGTCCCGATAGTTATCGGAGCTCTGGGATTTGTTCCGCAAAATTTGAGTAAGAACTTGTCTAAACTCCCAGGTAATTCAAAAGACTGGGAAGTGCAAGAAATTGCTTTATTTGGAACAGCCCACATTTTGCGTAAAGTATTGTAGAGGCACTGATAGTCACCGAATCTGCTCCTTAGGTAGCTGGTTGCAACCTGGAGTAGATTTTATATTCAGCCGACTCATAAGATCTTTAGTCGTGATGTAATATAATAATAATAATAATAATAATAATAAAAAAAGAAGAAGAAATACTACAACAACAACGAGCGGGTCCCATGGCGCAGACTGTTGCGGCAGCTGTCTTCGCCGAGGGGACTGCAGATTCAAGTCCTGCATAGGCATGGTCGTATTTGTGATTGTCCTCTCATTATTCATAATTCAAGGCTTAACAGCATTGTCTTATCAAGGGATACAGCCGTAAAGAGCTGATCCGCGCAATTACACACGTTAATCTCTCCGGAGCATCGAAAGATGTGTAGCGTGGTCATAAATGGCCGATACGCAAATAATAATAATAATAATAATAATAATAATAATAATAATAATAAGAAGAAGAAGAAGAAGAAGAAGAAAGAACAACCATATATTGACTCATTACTCTTGTAATAAGAAAAGAAATCTATTTGCAGCGTATATAGAAAGCTAGATTCAGTCTCACATGATTGGCCTGTTGCCGTGCTTAAAATATACAAAATCCATCCCAAGTTGAAAGACTTCTGTGCAACTCTAACAACAATGTGGAAGTCAGAAATGTATTAAAAACCAAGTGAATATTATTAAAAATACAATTAACTTCAATCGTGATATCTTCCAAGGAGATTCTTTGAGCCCACTATGGTTTTTCTTGGTTTACTGCTGTTTACTGCTGTTGATGATACATTCAGAGAATCTATCATTAATAGCAGTAAATATGGTTATGAGATAAAGAGTCAGCACTCCTCATAAAGACTTTCCAAACTGGCATATATGAATGATATCAAGCTGTATGCATCAACAGCCAGTTCGTTGAAGCAACTCATCAATATCACCGAAACTATCTCCGAAGGACATCGGAATGGGTTTTGGTATAGATAAGTGTGAAACGGTTAACGTGGTACGTGGCAAATTAACGAGAGGACTGGAATACGAGACACAAAGAAGTGATCTTTTCAAATCATTAGAATATGACGAAGTGTATAAGTATCTTGGTATAGAGCAGTCTCGAAGAGAAGCCCACTCGGAAGTGAAGAAAACGTATTACCGGAGAATTCAAGAACCTACTCACAAATATTTTTAAAACATTTTTGAATTCGTAAAATATTGCCACTGCAATCAAAACAACTATATTCCTGTGATCGTCTCCTATATTGTTTCAGTTTTATGCCTTCCCTTTGCGGCTCTCACACGCAACCAAACTTTATAAATTAAGTATCTAAACAAAGATGTTTCACGGAGACGTGACGAATTACAATTTGACTTTAAAATATGAAGGATTTGTTTAACAATTGCGTCTAAATATTCATGTAAAATGCAACCCGTTACGCGCGTCAGGAGTTTTGAATCCATATCGTTAAATAACTCCTAAACGAAGCGCTTTAGGGCCTTAACACTTACATGGAAACATCGGTCTGACAGGCACCAAGTGAAATTGGTTTATACAATAATGGCCGATATGAGAGGGCGAGAGGTTGACAGTCCTAGTAGCTTCCTCCCTGACCCTCTTCTATCACTCGGAGGAGTTTTGTTTAGTCTGCTGAAGCGGTTGGCATTTAAGGGGCATTTTTCGAAATCGTGGCGGTCTGTGAGACCGGTTGTTTCTCTCTGTATATTTCATAGCGGTATGTGAGACCGTTTGCTCTCTTAGTGTGTACGTGGTCTATGAGACGGGTGTTTCCATAAACGCTCTTGGGCGACTTTCTCAAATATTTATTTAATATTGTAACTTTCAAAATAGTATAATGGATCGCCCAATTGGTTCGGATGATCCCAACTCACGAAGAGAAAACTTTACTACCGTACTCAAGCTATGCTTCGTATTTGCAAACCTATTGAAGAGTCTAATAGCAATGCCACTTTAGACAATTGATTTAATTCTGTAGAAGTTATTATTTGAACTGATGAAGAGAAAATTAACTTGACGGGAGAGTAAAAAGAACAAAAATGATTCCTGAGGAATTCCTTGCTAGCCACAAAAAACAGTTGGATCAACAATGTACGGATATAGAGAACGGGGGAGACTGTAAGGATTTAGACCCTATTTCAATGTTTTACAATAATTAAAAAGTTTTTCAACAATACCAATGTTTCTAAACAATTTCAATGTCTTTCAAAAATTTCGTTCTTTTTCAACAACTTTTGATATTTTTCAACAATTTCAATATTTTCAATTATTTTCATGTTTTATAATATAAAATATATTTTAGAATACTCCAGGCGCGGCTCGTCATTAAAGGCTGTAAGGCGGAGCCTCCCCTACAAAAATCGCCGCTCAAAAGAAAGTTACAAATATATTTATAAATGAATTTATTTATTAATAATGGATTTCTGAGTTATATTATATATTAATCATATCAAAAATTTTCTTTGTCAGTTCGTTAACGGCCGTCCGTGACGCATTTGAAGCTGTTGACAGGGAAGAGAAAAGCGTTAGGGCTCCCACTTCGTTCCCTCATAAGGCCTGTGTAAAACGACGAGGCGTGACGTCATGCATTCACTGCACGAGCTTATGGGCGATGGAAGGCTGCCGAGTGGCAGCCTTCAAGCGTGGGCAGAGCGTGGGGCCTGGCGTCTAAAGGGAGCGCTCACCAAATAACATTACTATGCAGTTCAGTGAGTAGCACCCAGTTTCAACTAGTTGTTCACAATCGCGGTAGGAGCGCTTCCCCTTAAGCAATGTATCGGAAGAAATAGTGCTTAGAAATATTTATTTAAAAGCTAAGTCCTAATGAAATATCTAGATAAAACTGTGTTAAAGAACAGGTCCCCCTGCTGTCCCTATAAATGAAAACTTAGTACTGCCCTCCGAATTACATAATACTGGCGGGAAAAACAACACCACCTCCTTTCTGAAGTGCCGGGTACGAACGTTTCGTGGTTATTTGTTGTCTTGTGAGCGGATAAGGTAAATTGTGCGTACATATGTCTTAGTGTAATATTGTGTAGTTGCGTTTGCTTCATTTGTGGTGTTGGGTAGTTTTTTGGTTTTGATTGATGTTTGTTTTAAAATGAATTCAGTGAACAATATACGTGGTAAGAATTTGGATCTTCATTCGAGGATACATGTGAAAATGCTTGGTCCGCATGGGCCAAATCTTTCCATAATTCAGGAACAGAGGCAATACAAATCTCGTGGTGGATTTATTCGTAAATTCAACCCGACCATGTAGAATGCTGCGGAGTGGCTTTGTGGATGTGATGGAAAAAATTCATTCTTTCCCTTCACATGCCTCCTGACCAAAAATGATGATATGTATGGACTGAGACTGGAGTCACAGATTTGAAAAACTTTAACACGAAAGTGAAAAAACACAACTCATGTAAAAAACACTTGCATGGTTTCACTGAATTTACGATGTTAGGAAAAGTCGACATTAGATGCCAGTTAGATTTTGCTTACCGTTTAAGAATAAAACAATTCAAGTAGAATGTTTCAAAGAATCGGTATATTTGGGAAAGCTAATAGACTGTATAAAGTTTTGTAGGAAATTCGAACTGGCCTTAAGAGGACACGACGAAACGGAAAATTCTAGCAATCCTGGAATTTTTCGCGGGCTGGTCAGTCTCAAGGCTGAACTGGATAGTGTCTTGAAGCAACATGTAGAGGAAACAGATAATCGTGTGTTCCTAGGTCTCTCTAAAACTATTCAAAATGAATTGCTGGATTCAATCTACGCGGTTTGCTTGAACCTTATCAGATCTGTATTACAAGAGACAAATTATTTAGCAATTGAAGTTGACGAAACCACTGATAGTGCCACATTATCACAACTAGTTTTTATTTTGAGATATAAGATAATGGGCAAAATAAAGGAAAGATTCGTGAGTTTCGTTCAACCTAAAAGCCACAACGCTGAAGGTTTAAGTGATACCATCTTCACAGAGCTAGAAAAAATGAAGATACATGAGACACCTGAAAAGCGTATTGCACAAAGTTATGACGGTGCTCCCGTCATGTGTGGTCATAATTGTGGGGTGCAAGTGAATATTGGAGGAAAAATATCCCAAACGCCCTCTTTATTTACTGTTATGCCCACCAATCTAAATTTGATTGTTGAACGTTGTGTTACTGGAAATAAGCAAGTGAGAATATTTTTAGTAACTTGGAAGGAGTCTCAACATTTTCTTCTCAGTCTCCTAAACGCACTGCAGTCCTTGACGAGGTGGTGAAAGAAACGGATTCCCAAATATCCCCAGTCCATCAGGTGGAATTTCAAGTCGCGGTGCGTTACCACAGTATTCAAATACAGAGAAGAAATTTTAGTGTGTTTAAACACAATTATTGAATTGCGAAAGTAGCGACTACAAGACAATTAATACGGTCATGTGGTTGAAATGTTTCTTGCAAGACGAAGATTTCCTTTTCTGGCTACGGTTTTTTAATAACGTCATGCCTCACTGTGACATTTTATTTAATGAACTTCAGCAGAATAATATAGATTCAGTAAAAACGCTGAAGTATGTTTCTGAATTTGTTTCTTCTCTACAAAAAATTAGAGTTTCACTCGACACTGAACTCTGGGGAGAAGAAGAACCATCGGCAAAATGTGTGCGTTTTACGGAGCCGAGAAAAGTGTGTGCAAGAGGTTTGCGACATCATAATGACTCAAATCAATGACCGTTTTCTTTTCAGTGATCATCTTTCGGTGATAAAGTTGTTTGAACCATCATTATTTCCATAACACAACAATGTATTTCCAGAGAAAGAATTTAAAACTGCTGTTGAGTTTTATAATTTAAACTCTATCGATTTACGCCACGAATTGAAAGTATTGTACAGTCGAGCATTGGAAGCTTTAATTTTGCTGAACTTTATTTACGAGAACAATTTAAGTAAAGCTTTTCCAGAAAGTGTCAAGGTCCTGAAAATAATAGTGACCATTCCGATGACCACTGGTGAAGCAGAACGTTGCTTTTCTACTCCCAAAAGGGTGAAAGACCTTCATTCGCAACACAATGAAAGAAGATCGATTGTGTGCGTTGGCTATAGAGATGGGCTGAACAGCTTTTCTTCAATAACCGTTATCGGAATAACAGTGGACTCGTAATAGCGGTTATTAATAACAGTTGAACACGTCCATGATCAGCAACCTAACATGGCCATCTGTTAGTAGTTAAATCAGTGGTGGCGACTGCTAAGAGTTAAACCAGGCAAAACGAATTACGTTGGTAGCAGCATAACGCTTATGCAGCTACCTTACGGCGGCTGCTTGTACTACTTTCCCAGACATGTTTGGGCAGGGACTGACAGAGAAACTGATAGAGAACACATGAACTGCCAAGAAAGACTAATAGTTAAAATTATGAGTAGCTAATGTGTATTGAATATTTCTAAAATTACAGTGATTCGTGATCAGATTGCAAATATTCTTTCGAATATGAAACATGTTCATAGTGAAGTGACGAGTGCGAAAATTAATGAGAAGTAGTTACTGTGTTTTGCTTACCCACAGCTAAAGTGGAAATGACTATTGAATAACAAATATTATAATGCGAGTTATTTGGCAGTAGCACATTGTATGCTATCGCATTTAGGGAAATATTAGTGGTTCTCACATAAGCTGTAATGGTACAGAAAGAAGTTAACAAACATACTGAACGGATTTAATTTAAAGGACAAACTTTTTATAGTAGTATACCATACTGTGACCGTACTTACCCTTGTCGGTTTCATGGGTGCACATATCATAAATTTTGTGATTGTTTATTTGGACACAGGGGTTCTTTGAGGGGGATACTTTAATCATCATTATCTGAGTTCAAAGAATCTATCACAGAAACAGGATTTATTAAGAAAGAAAAAAAATCTTCACATTAATAATATAATTTACATCATTGACCTGGTCGCAAATCCTTACTGAATACAGATTAAATGGTTTACACTATACATCTCCGACTATTCCTATCATCTTTACATTTATTATTTCCATTTATGTAACCTCCATTTCTCTGAAAACTACATGCCATTCGTGAACCACTACAGACGCTGTTGCTCTCTTTACTACTCAGTGAGCATCCTGAACCGGCATCTTATATTCGATTACCCATCTATTCTTGTTCATAATTATTGTTACTTATCTGCCTTCCACTACAGTCGTCTTCTATGCGACGCGATGCCGCGTGCCCCGTTCGTTGCCGAGAGGTGACCTTGGCGCCAACGATGTTCTACCTGCCCACGTGTCGCCGGCGGCCCGTTCTCGTACACCGGCGTCGTCTCACCACAATTTCCTTCTCCAGACGACGAATTTCCTGTCTCAGCTCACACGGCTCCACCATATAATCCCGCATCCGCACAGCTTCACCGACTACCACTGAACAGCATCGCCCACGTGTCCGTGCAATGTTCTCTTCTCTTGTCAAATTTCGTGATTATTCCTTCCAAACACGTTTACCACAATCCTTACTCGCAATCATCATTAAGTCTATCACAATTCTCCTTCCTTTAACACCAGCCGTCCCGATTATTCTCGATTTATCCGTACATTACCACCTCGCTCTCTTGTCACCATCACGCCTCTCTCCTCACTGCTCGCTGCTCGCCTCCCAACTGACGCTTCCGCGCGGTCCGACCGACCAATCCCCCACCTTTCAGGCGCTCGTTCACGGCTCGGTCCGATTCATCCCGCAACGATTCATCAACTCGCGCGCCACAACTTTGCGGTGTGCCTATTATTTACGTTTTGACCAATACGGTCAAAATACGTATACCATAAAATATAAATATATTGTGGCACTTGGTGTGTAATAATGACGAATTATATAGTAATGAATCTATAATTTCAACACTTGTTAATCACGATTGATTACATGCAGTGAAACTGTTAAAGTACAAAATGGTTGCCGCGAAAGGTTGTAGTAGTTCGGGTTTGGCCCAATAGATTGGAGTACTATGAATATCCACCGATAACAGCCAATAACAGGATAAATGAAATAACTGTTATATCGCGTAACAGTTACTAAACGTTAACTGTTAAGAAATAATAGTTTAGCTGTTAAAGGCACATCCCTAGTTGGCTATGTGTTCCACCGAAAAAGAGTTACTGTCGTCATCGAACTTCAATGAACTTGTTATAGACTTCTTTGCAGAACAAAAAGAGAGGAGAGCTGACTTAATTTACAAACAAATAAACTAAGGTAAGCCAAATATTATATGGATATTAACCTTTAACATACTAATGGGAAAGAGGGATGTTTCTCGCCTGGCCTCCAGAGGCGTCCTGACAGCTCTTATCTCTCGCTTACTGAGGATGACAAGCTGCGCGGCTGCGATTCTTATGTACAGGCGACGCGGCCTACGCGAGGCGATGATAGAGATGGGTCCCGGAGCGCAATATCAGCGGTCACGGGCCGCTGTGACATTCCGCGCGTTTACAGTGTGCCGAGGCTTCAAAAGCAAATTAAGAGGATTGTGAAAGCTTACATTCACCTGGAGATAGCGCCTTAACACAGAAGAAGAAATCTAAAAGAATAAGAATAAGAGGAAGAGGCTTCCCCTATTGTCTGTGAAATATCAAAGATTTTCTTCAAATTTAAAAAGTTTGTATGTAAACGAACATTTTTTTTCACGAGAAAACAAGGAGAACATTACATTTTCAGATAATTTTTAAACTTCACTTCATTTATCGGCGAACGTTTTTGTTTTTGAAATATTGGAAAACGAGTAAAGGGGAAAAGTAAATTGGAATTTGAAAAAAAAGACGATTGTAATAACATTATTATTGACTTCCGTAAATAAACTTAATACAGTTTGCAGTCAGTAACGGAATTGAAGAGTTTGCACTGTAATGAACTTGCACAAATTTGTTTAAAGTTGTGTTATTTTAATTTAATTTAGAAACGTTTCTAATAATTAAATAGTACGAGAAAGGCATTTTTTCTCTTTCGTTTGAGCAGCCGCACGTCATTATGGTACTTTATACAGAATGCTAAAAAAACATTAGAAGTACTGTATTCGTATTTAAATATTGCAATCAATGTATTATTTATTATTTTTATTATTTGAAGTGTAATATTTTCATGCATTAGCAAAAACTGCCCCAGTTTTCAATGCACACATCTCCTTATTTCCCTCATATAGCCATCGTCTGTATTTCAGTTCATGTATACACATCGCCTCATTGTGGCCCACTGCCCGTGAGGCGCCGTTGCCTTCCTAAGCAAGAGTAGCCCGCGTCGGCCCTCATCAACACTCGCTCTGGGTAAACCTCCACTGGGGATCAAGCATATTCTTCCATTAAAAAAAATCGGTACAGCTAGGATTGTAGAAGCAAAAAACGCGCTGGAGTGACCCTCCCCCAAGCAATTAAACATTTGCAGCCTTCCCCATTTCGAAAACCACGAGCCGCGACTGTAATACTCTAAAGAAATATAAGAACTGATTGAAACAGGTCTATAATTTATTTTACCTTTACATCCCTCATTCAACGGCCAATAACAAATGGCGGTCTCTGAGATCGGTGCTTCTCTTTGCGTTATAAAAATTATGTTTCCTTATAAATGTTAAAAACTAGCGTTCATCGCACCGTAATCTACAAAATGAGATCTTCTTGACCATTTTATTACATTTTTGCTGGTTCGATGCTTCTCGATTCTACTCCACCTGTTCAGAGCCTGTAGAATCTGCAGCTGTATGTGACGTTACTATTACTTGATATTCTATGCGATTGAATTGCACGAGAGCGTCTCTTTGCTCGATTATCAAGTTGAAGAAGAATAGTTTGTATTGACAAGGGCGTATTAAATTGTTATCAATTACAAGGTGACATATAGACCAAGTGACGGAGGATGGGAGGATCTTGAAGAAAAATATATATTACAGGCTTAATATAGAAATGGTAAAATAAGGAAGAGGGTGGGGTATACCATGCGAGGGTTCTCGCACGCGTACGCTAGTATTAAATAATAGGCTTAATAAAATGGAGTCAGACAGACCTTGAAGCAATGGATATAGCAGTAATACTCAACAGTTGCAGAATAGTAAGAGAATTCCTGAGATGTACTGTTGATTGGGGCACGATTGATGAAATATTTAGATAGTAACATTCGCTCGTGTCTTGTCTCTGCGAGATCGACCGAGCATAGACCAGCAACGGTTAGATGAATGTTCCTGCACGTAGTGGAGAGAGTGAAAATTTCGAATAATAATAATAAAAATAACAACACCTCCACCTAGGGAGTACACGACTTTGCAGTTGGAGGTGGAGCTTGAGTACCCTCATGATCCTGAGAAATATGTCAGTGGTAGCCTAGCTACCGCTAGGGCCTCCCTTGCTGAATAGGTTGAAGGTGAGGGGTCAGACGAAGAAGTACTCCATTTTGAAGAGAGTGGGAAGTAAGTAGAGAGGGAAGGGTCAAATGTCATATTGTCGATATCTGGCCATCCCACGGACGTTAGTCCCAGAGACCCAGAGTCGGGAGTAGCTCGAAGCCATTCTCAGAGATGGATCCAGGATGAATTGAAGGAGATGATGTGGTGCTTTTACTATGCAAAAGCGAAAAATGGGGGCTCAGAAATAGAAGTTTTTAAGATACGCAGAGAGGGGAACCCAGATATGAGACCTACCCTAGACTCAAAGAAGCTTGCCAGTCAACGACGATACATAATCAGGAGTAGAAAATTCACGGTAGAACAACTTGCAGACATCCAGAGAAACGCGGAGTATGTTCTTCGATCGATCTATCCACATGACGAACATTTAGAACCATCTTATATCCCTGAAAACGATGGTATTCTTGAAGGTTCATCTCTTCCATGTGAAACATCCGTCAGTGGTGAAAATTCATCTGGCCATGAGTCATAATGCGGGACCTCCTCCGACGCAAGATAAAACGAGTTCGTCTACTTCCATTCGAATCTCGTGCACCGTTGAGGCGAATTTACGAAAATGCTAAGGTAAGGTAGTGATAGAAATAGCAAATTCTTTCTTAAATGAGGTTGTACAGACCTCACGTAGAGATCTAGATATTATTGAAATAAGGGGCGGGGATCCTGATCGCACACTCCATAGCACCCCAAACATTCTCGATCGAGGAGAGGTCTGGCAATGCGGCTGGTCATGGCAGAGTATCCCCAGCTGCAAGGCATGCTCGGGAGATGGCTGCGATATGCGGACGCGCGTTGTCCTGTTGAAATAGGACATGGGCATGGGCGTTCACGAATGGCAGAGCTACCGGTTGCAGAATATTTTAAATGTACCGTGCGTCTGTCACTGTGCCTCCAAGGAACACTAACGGTGAACAGGCACCATGGGATATCGCGCCCCTACCATCATCAGACTGGTGGGACTTACGATGGAATACCACAAATCGCTCGTCGTGGCGCTCTCCTATGCGCCTCTAGACACGGACCCGGTGGTCGTCGCCAACAAGGCAGAAGCGGGACGCGTCGCTGAAGATGACCCGCTGCCAGTCTGCATGGTCCCAGGTCCGTCGTTCCCGACACCAGGCAAGTCCGTAGCGATGTTGCTTGGGTGTGAGTGGCAGGCGTCGTAACGGTCGGCGTGCGGCGAGCCCTGCGTTGTGCAATCACCTGCCAATGACACTGGCACTTACAGGATGTGACAGTGCAGGCTGCACAGCCCGCTGAATAGCACCTATCATTGCCGTTGGAACTGTTCGCGCGTGGCGGACAATCCGTCGGTCCTCCCTCCTCGTGGTGCGTGGCGGACGTCCAGATCCTGCATTTCGTATGTGCATGTCTTCCTCAATGCATTTCCACCAACAGGGGGCGATGGTGGTGTCCGTACGACCGGTGTGGCGTGCATTACGGCGCAGGACCAACCACCCTTCCGCAGACCCACGATGTGGCCCTTCTCTAAAGCGTCTAACTGGACAACTGGCTGTCGAACGCATCCCCTAGACATAGTGTCGTGCAGGGTAAAGCTCTGGTAGCGCTCCCCGATGTCGCAATGGCTGGTGCGGCCGTTTGAATCCCTCTTATCTAGACCGGTGGGCACGACGTCACGCCGATCACCGTTACCACCGAACCCCCAGTGCGAGGCCGACCGTGGAAACGAAATCATTGGCATAGCGAATGGTGTGCAAAATATCCATCGAGTTTGCAGCGGGTCAGTAGGGTCCTTCGGGGTGCAGCTTTGTTTATGACAATGAGGGTATATTTCCTTGATGCACCTTGACTTACTGCATATCCTAGCCCTCTTTCATCAGAGATAGAAGAGAAGACCCTTGCCCAGAGTAACAAGGTGAAGATCTCAACCTCTACAAAAGCTCATTGGAAGGGCAACCGTCCCCACAGGGTTGATTCGTGGCAGGGGCGATTATTCCATGGAAGCAAGGGAAGCATTGCCTATCGTTTCCTTTAAATATCACTTGACTAGTAATTTAGAATCATACTTGTATTCAAAGTAAAAACAGTTTAAATTGGGCGCGACAATCTTTCCAAAATGAGCACGTAATTATTATTGTCACCAATAGATGGGTAAAGATCACCTGTAAATCTCTGTGGAAGCACTGGGCTGACTGCATCCAGTGTCTCATAGGGAATGCTATGATCAGCAGAAATATTGGCGCGTGTGGTGGGCGCGCGTGGGCTTATTCCGTCGAGGTTGACTTTGGAAGCCATTGGCCAGTTGCTTACAGCGTGACTCACAGCGCGCGTGTGGTGGGCTCCCCATGTGCTTATCGGTTCAGTGGTATTAATTTATTATGTCTTCGAGTGCTTATTTTCTTGTGCTGCATATCTGTCAAGGCTTCGGTGAAACTTTAAATAATTACTTACTAATTTAAATAATTTACACAAGGTAGTGAAAAGACATTCAAGTTGTAAAAATCTTTTGACCAGCATGTTGAAGTTAAAAACTTTGAATTCAACACAAAGGATTGATCATGCTTTAGATGAACAGATGAAAATATCGCACCAGAAACATAACGAAACTATAAGAAAAAACACGAAATACTGAAGAGACTCATTGATGTTCTGTGCTTTCTAGGATTCTACAAACTCAATTTTCAAGGACAGGATGAGTAATTTGACTCCACAAAATAAATGGAACTTTAAAGATTTAGTACACTTACTAGCAAAACATGATCCATTTTTAGCGCAGCATCTCGTGAATTCATCTGTATTTATTGGTACTTCAAATTTGATTCAAAATGACATAATATCTCCAGTTGTAAATGTTTATTTCCAAAACATTAAACAAGAAATAAATAATAGTAATTTCGTTGTCATTGTATTAGATGAGAGTACAGATGTTGGAAATCTAAGCCAATTGTCTAAAGTAGTGCGTTATTTAAATGGGGAAAGAAAATGTGGAAGAGAGAAACCTAGGATTCCAAGACGTCTCGGCAGACTGAACAGCAGAAGCTTTATATAGAATTGTAAGAGATATTTTAGAAGATTTAAAATGTGAATAAAAACTTATTGCACAATGTTATGATAGTGTTGCAGTGATGGCTGGTCATTTAAATGGGTTACAGTTTAAAGTGAAACCGGCGTACCCTAATGCACTGTTTTGCTCAAAAATTAAATCTTGTATTATCTCAGTCATTTTCCAAAATTAAAGAATGTAAAATATTTTTCAAAACGTTAACTGGTTTATCAACATCTTTCTCGCAGTCTCCTAAACGTTTCCAGACACTAGACAACGAGGTTAAAAAAAGGCCTCCGAAAGCAACTCCCACCAGATGGAATTACAATAGTAGATTAGTTCAAACCGTGTATGAGTTTCGAGAACCTCTTATGAATTTGTTTGAAAATATTTTCGAAGGCTACAGTGCAGAAACTCTCACGTCATAAAGAGGATTTTTATAGTTACTGAAAAGAGAGTTTTAATTACAAGTTATTACAATTACCAGTATTGTCTTTACAAGTGGTTTAAATTATCCATTTGTCGTCAGATCCATGTGAAAAATTAAACGCCTGCTCTGAATTGCTTCCCTCGAAATAAATTTCACCACACGCCACTGATTCGTAGGAAAGCATGGTTGGAGGCTTAGAGATGGCAGCCCCAACACCTATCAAACCCATAGCAATATGGAGAGACGTAAGGCCTCGGAAAAGGAGTCGCCGCCTGGAGATCGCCAGAGCGCGGTTGGGGGCAGTGCTGGCCGTGACAAGTTGTACGCCACTGATGGTGTGTTGCTGAATAGCGGGCGCATACCGGGATACTCGACTCCATCACAGCCAATGGAAGCAGTACTCAAGAATTAGCCGCACCTGCTGATAGTGTTTCTCGCACACTACTCGGGACCACTCAAGCAGGCCTGCCACGACGCAGAATACAATGGACAGCTGACATGAATGAAACAATTGTCAGAATTTGTCTCCGCATCACCCGTTGCAGAACAAATTGCACGGGTACAAAACACACGGTTGCAGAACAAATTGCATTGGAAGAAACTGTATTTAAACTTTTTGGAACACTACCTACAACTATCCCATCTTACGGAATGAAATGCTCCTGATGGAAGAGAATTCATTTACAAGTCTGGAAAGTACATATCCCACATTCGAATGCAGGAAATTTCGGCCGCAGAACAGGCAGAAATGCAACGATATGAAACTCAAGAATCAGAGAGTGTAATGATTTAGATTCCAAAACAATGAAACGATCATCTGATGCCCCTGGCTGAATGGGAAAATCCAAAGGATAACGATGGTGGATTACTCAACAATATGAACGAAAAAGGAAAAGTACTGGGGATTGCTCTTCACTTTAGACTTATAATTCTAAGGCAACGTAACTCAACAAAACTGGCAACCTTAACTAAGTTAACAAATAAATATATAATCGTCAACGAAGTCAGACAAATTACGACGTAATAGCAATTTGATTCAGTCATCTATGTATAGACAATGTACTGACAATTTTTAAGTAGTGGAAAAATTATCGAAACCCAGCCGCCATAAAACAGAAAGAAGGAACTCACCTTGGAAGAGACGGCTGGAGGAAAGAATTAAAAAACTCAGATCTAATATTACTCTACTAGAAGCCTTTCAAAGGGGAATTCAAAAGGCACGCATTAGGAGAAAATTGTCGAGAATTAGGAAGAAATATTCTAAGCGTGCGCAGTATAACAACGAAAATAAAATATTACTGAAGTTATTGATACTCTCAAACAACTCAGCGTCTATTCTCAACGATTACAACGCTATACCAGAATCTTTAGGAGGAAAAAAGACAATAAGTATTTTTCCAAAAAACAGAAGATGTTCTATGAGAATCTGAGAAGTTCATACCAGGAAAGTTGCCAGGCAAATCGGTAGTTGAAAATCACTGGGCCGAAATATGATCAACAGAAAGTCATTTCTGTTGCCTTCTGACTGCGCGAAGTGACGATCATCTCAAACAACATCAAAGCAAGGGATGTCTCCGATGGTTGTTCTAAAAGCGGCAATTTACAAATGAAAGAATTGGAATCGCCTTGGGCCCGATGAACTTCATAATTTCTCGATTAAAAGATTGACCTGTCTACTTGAGAAGATCCTGATTGCCATGGATCATTATCTGGAATATCCTGAACGGCTCTGTGTGAGAATATGAAGCCAAAAGCAAGTGATGCCGTAGACCCCGGACAATTTCGACCTATCACTTGCCCCAATTTATTACATAAAATCATAACATCTTTAAAGTTAGTCATAGAAAAGCATTGCGAACGAAACAATGTTTTCTCGAAGGCTCAGACTTTTATTGACTAACAGAAGGCATTTGACATGGCCCACATGACTAGCTGCTGTGCGTTTTAAAGTCTATAGTATTAACCATGTAATCTAAGATTACTTATGTTAACTGGCAAACTGGTAAACTGGCAAACAATAATACATATGTCAAGTAATGAAAAAATCTTCACAAAGACATTAAGGACTCACAGAGGCATCTTTCAGGGTGATAGTCTCAGCCCTTACTGTTTTTGTCTTGCCTTGAATCATTTCTCCCTTTTGTTGGAAAACTTGGGAGTAGGATATGAACTTAAAGGCCTAGTGAAATGTAATGTAAGCTATCTAGCGTACATACACGATATCAAAGCTGAACTCAGGGGCTTAAGCAGCTCATACATATCACCGAAAGATTCGTCACAAACATAGGAATGCAGTTTGGTACTGGAAAATATAAAATACGAAGCATCAGTAAAGGTAAACTCATCAGCGAAATATAACACGAAACCATGTCAAGAGAGATTAGGGGCCGTCCATAAATTACGTAACACAAATTTTTAGTATTATCAATACACCCCTCCCCCTTGTAACGCACTTCTCTCTCTCTATGTAAAGTAGAATAATACTGCCTCAGACCCCCTCCCTCCCCCTTTAGCGTTAAGTAATTTATGGATGACCCCTTATTACAGACTTAGAAGCAGATGAGCTCTACCTAGGGATCCATCGAAACAAGTTAGTCGCGCGCACTGTAATTAAAGCGAGAATACAGTTGGAATTTGTTAAGAGATTGAAAAGTATATTCAAAATCTTTCTCAACTCACGATATCTTACAGCAGCAATTAATATTTACGCAATACCACTTATTACATTCTCATTGGGATCATTAAATTCAAATTGGATATTGAATACTTGGAAAAGTTTTTCGGAGTTTAACTGATCCGCTTCCAACTCCATCACAAAAGATCAATCCTAAGGGTCACACTCCCAAGAAAGATGACAGGTCGATCTTTAAAATCTACAATATCCTTACAAACAAGATCATCAGCATGGGGAAGTACCTATGGAAGAATGCTGTGTCATCTCATCTACGTAGAGTGGCAAGGAAGCAAGTGATAACTAAACGCCGTTATGCCTCAACCAACATGAAAGTGAACACCAGCCACCATCCTTCGACCGAGAGATGGAGCTATAGAAGCTGAAGGCAATCTACGGTAGATATCCGGGAGAGATAGACAATACCAATGTAGACGCTCATATTTCGTACGCATGGCTTAATATTGAATATCTTTACCCCGAAACTGAAGGTTGCAATCCAAGACCAAGTCATTGAAAGAAAGAATTATTTGAAATGCATCGTCAAATATTCAGATGGGTCCTCTGATGATTGTCGGACCTGTTTCCAGTGCAGCAAGATTATTCAGCACATTATCTTAGGCTATAGTGTACTAGCACCTACTGAATATAAGAACAGACATGATATGGCAGGATGAATTATCAATGCCCAACTTGTCAAGATCTGTGGTTTGACACCACGTCATGTTACACCATTTTCAAGTATATTCCCAAAAATGTCCTTGAAAACAACAGCTATAAACTGTATTGAGCCCGAAATGTATTGACAGATCGGACGGTACACCATAACTGTCCCGGCATGACACCCTGGGATAAAAACAAGAAAAAATATGGTTTGTGGATATGGCAGTCGTCGATACTAGCATGCTTATGACAATGTATCGGGCGAAGATCCAGAAGTACTATGATCTTCTTCCCCATATGTCACATACAATTTAACTGTTTTTTACTAAATAAATCAAATCAAATATCAAGAATATGACCTTATCGTGAAGGAAGAGTAAAATATCCTAGAAACGAAGACCATCCCTGTCGCTCGTTTAGCAACGAGCATTATTCCGAAGGCCTTAAAGTACTCGCTAGAAACTTAAGGATTAAAAAGAGTACCATCCGACTCCAGAAGTGTTTTACTTAGTACGTGTTCATTGGTCAGGGCGTTTCTAAGAAGTAATGGAACTTTTTAGGTTCAACCATAAATCAATGTAGATATGTTTCTGAATTGTACAAATAAATATGCATCTATTTGTCGTCTGCATGAGAACTACTAATTTTGTTTATTGATTTAGAATTAATTTAAAGTATTAAGAATTTGGTAGTCATGCTTCGATATATGATACCTCTGTGCCTTCTGTCCCAGTACCAGTGAACTGTGTACAATTAAAATAATAATAGTAATACTAATAATAATAACTCCACCTAGGGAATACACGACCTTGCAGTTGGTGGTGGAGCTTGAGTACCCCCATGAGCCTTAAAGCTATGTCAGTAGTAGCTTGGCTACCGGTAGGGCCTCCCTTGCTGAATTGGTTGAAGGTGAGGGGTCAGACGAAGAAGTACTCCATTTTGAGGAGTGTGGGGAGTAAGCAGAGAGGGAAGGGTCATGAACCTTTGGACTTCCTGTTGTCGACCTATAGAGGGTACAAGAGAGAAACTGGATTGGCACCAGGCCACTGATTAGAGTGGAGGCCCGAACCTTGCATTAGCCAGCGAAGGAGGCTGCCTTCAGCAGTCAGTGAAAATCCCATAGGGTTAGTAATGCCGACTGGCGATCGGAGGGACCCCTTGCTGGGCCCTGCGGGGGGATTCCCCGAGGCCACTGTGGGTCGCAGTAACGGATGGCAAGAAACAACCCGAGGGTTAAGTGTGATCTGTGAACTCGAACTTGCGTCCTGCGAATCTCCAATTCAAACCAATGATCAAAATGGATAGAACAAAAAAGGAATGAATCTTAACGTTCCTTGTTCTACCAATGTCCCATACCTGCTCAGAAACCGAGCTAATGTCACCTTGTCGACGTCTGGCCATCCCACGGATGTTAGTCCCAGGGACCCAGAGCCGAAAGTAGCTCGAAGCCATCGTCAGAGGTGGACCCGGGATGAATTAAAGGAGGTGATGTGGTGCTTTTACTATGCAAAAGCGAAAAATGGGGGCTCAGAAATAGAAGTTTTCAAGGTATGGAGTGAGCGGAACCCAGATATGAGACCTACCCCAGACTCAAAGAAGCTTGCCAGTCAACGACGATACATACACAGCAGTGGAAAATTCAGAGCAGAACAACTTGCTGACATTGAGAGAAATGCGGAGTATGTACTTTGCTCGAACTATCCACATGACGAACATGTAGAACTTGAAAATGATGATCCCGTGGAAAGTTCATCTCATTCCAGTGAAACACACGTCAGTGGTGAAAATTCATCTGGCAATGAATTACACGATAATGACAAGATGCGAAATCTCCTTCGGCGCTAGATAGAAAGAGTTAGTCAACTTCCGTTTGAATCTCGCGAACCGTTGAGGAGAATATACGAAACTGCCAAAGCTAAAAGAGTGATAGAAACTGTGAATTCTGTCTTAAATGAGGTGGTCGAGACCACAGGCAGAGATCTAGATATTACTGAAATCAATCACATCATATATGCAATTGGATATCTAGTATCTCAGATAATTTTGGGGCCAGCCAACAACACCGACGGCCGACAGCAAAATCTATTTAAACAGCTATCTATCTAAACAGCTCAGTACAAAATCTATCCAAACAGCTCAGTACCCCCATGGATGAAGAGAATTATGAAACGGATAGCCGACACCCGGCGCGAAATATCACTCTTAGCTGAGGCAACTTCTAAATCAACGCACACCTCTAAAGTTGAACGAAAAATATTCAATGTTGAACAAAAATACCAAATTGAAAATGACACCAGCAGGCTAATGGTAGTTGAGAATCTAAAAGAGAAAATTCAACCATGGGCTCAACGAATTAGACGTTACAAACGCAGAATAGATTTTCGTGTACAGAATAGGTTGTTTGAAACAGACACGAAGAAATTCTATCGCAATCTGACTCAGAAACCGTATGGCAATGCTGTCAGTCCTTCAAAAGATGATGTCGAGGCATTTTGGGCGGTAGTCTGGGAAGAGAGCAGATTCTACAACAAAGATGCATCTTGGCTTCAATCTGAAGTTGATGCTGCAAATGAACTTCTGGAAACAGTGGAAGAAATCTCGGAAGAGGACCTCTTCCAAGCAATTAATAACATGGGAAACTGGAAATCCCCCGGGTTTGGTAAGATCCAGATTTATTGGATTATGAAACTAACAGCATTACATCCACATCTAGCAAAGGCTATAAATAAAATGTTAGATAATCCAAAGGAACTCTCGGAATGGCTCACACGCGGCATCACGTATCTGCTACCCAAAGCGGGAGACAGCTCTTTGGCGAAGAACTACAGGCCAATCACTTGTCTGCCAGTACTGTACAAAGTTATCACTGCAGCCATAGTTGACAAAATGTACAGACATCTAGAGAAGAATCATCTAATGCCGGCTGACCAAAAAGAATGTCGTAAAGGTTCTTATGGCTGTAAGGAAATTCTTGCTACTGAATAAAGTCATCTTGAATGATGTAAAGAAACGAAAACGTAATTTGAGCATGGCTTGGATTGACTACCAAAAAGCTTTTGATAGTGTACCACACGATTGGATTTTGAAGACCTTGGAAATCTATGGATTTCATCCTAGACTTATTGAATTTTGCAAGGCTAGCATGATGTCATGGAGTACCAGGTTACTAATACAGAGCAGAAAGGAAGCAATAGAAACCAGAAGTATTCAGATCAACAGGGGTATTTTTCAAGGAGATTCACTATCTCCTCTGCTGTTTTGCATTAGTTTGATCCCACTATCTAGACAGTTGTCGCAAGCTGATTTTGGTTAAAAGCTCCATGATGATGAAAGGCCAGTATGACATTTGTTTTACATGGATGATCTGAAAGTGTTTGCTAAGAATGAAGCGATTCTCTCCCAAATGCTGTCTGTCGTGAATGACTTTAGCAATGACATCTGCATGAAGTTTGGTCTTGACAAATGTGCAAAAATCAATTTAAGAAGAGGCAAACTGACAACTTCAGAGAGCATTGAAGTTGATATGCACGCTGTGATACAAGATCTTGAGCCAGGTAAAACTTACAAATATCTGGGCATTGAAGAATGTGAGACCATCTCGAACAACACAATGAAAGAGAGAATTCGCAAGGAGTATTACTGAAGAGTGAGACTTGTCCTGCAGTCTGCTCTGAACTCCAGGAATAAAATATCTGCAATTGGTAGTCTGGCGGTGCCTGTAGTTGATTTCTTTTCCGGACTAGTGGACTGGACTGAGCAAGAAATGCGCACTATGGATCGAAAAACCAGAAAACTGCTAACAATGCATCATGTCGCCCACCCTCGAGCTGATGTACATAGACGTTTTGTGTCACGTAAGGAAGGAGGAAGAGGCCTGAGACAAATTGAAACCTCCTGGCATAATGCAATAGTTGGAATGGGAAAGTATGTAGTCAGTCATGAAGATGGCCCTCTGATGAGGCAGGTCATGAAATCTGACCGAAGAATGGGAAACAGAGGCATTGTTAGTGTAGCAAAAACATTGAAAAGGAAACTATGCAAGACACGTCAAATAACACAGACACTGAAATTCTGGTACTACTAAACATGAAATGTGAGACACAAAAAATGTTAAAGAAGTCGTGGAGGGACAAACCTCTCCATAGACAATATCTAAAAAGAATGGACAAGGTGCAAATCAATAAAGATCAATCATTTGTGTGGCTTAAAAGGGGAAGAATGAAGCCAGAATCGGAAGCACTTTTAATAGCTCCTCAAGATCAGGCGTTGAGAACACGACATTATGATAAAGCGGTTCTCAAAATTTCCCAAGATGACAAATGCCGAATTTGCCAGGAGCAAGTAGAAACCATTGATCATATTGTCTCAGCTTGTCCAATTCTAGCAAAGACCGAATACTTGACAAGACACGACAGGGTGTGTAGTTACTTCCACTGGCAGATCTGTACCGCCCTCGAAGTTCCAAACACATGTCTCAAGTGGTACGATCACTCACCAAAACCGATGACATCAGTAGGATTGTGTACAATATTGTACGACCAACAAATTCATACGGATTTCACGATAGCAGCAAACAAACCTGATATTGTTATCCGGGATTTTGAGAAAAAATCGTGTCTGTTTGTAGATGTTGCTGTGCCTTGCGATCAAAATGTCCTAACCAAGGAGGCAGAGAAACGTCTTAAATACAAGAGTTTGGAAATTGAGATCAGCCGAATGTGGGGCGTAAAAGCACTGGTCGTCCCGATAGTTATCGGAGCTCTGGGATTTGTTCCGCAAAATTTGTGTAAGAACTTGGCTAAACTTCCAGGTCATTCAAAGGACTGGGAAGTGCAAGAAATTGCTTTATTTGGCACAGCTCACATTTTGCGCAAAGTATTGTAGAGGCACCGACAGTCCCTAGATCTGCTCCTTAGGTAGCTGGTTGCAACCTGGAGTAGATTTTATACTCAGCCGACTCGTAACATCTGTAGTGGTGATATGGAGCAATGATGATGATGATAATAATAATAATAATAATAGCCGTGAAGTCGTGAATGAGAGAAATAGGAATAATAGTAACAATAATAACATACAGTGAGCGAATAAACAATTTTTTCCGCATCCACTGAGAAAGGTAGCCGTTCTTTTGACGAGTCTCCCTCGAGCGGGCAAGCAAACGTGTCGTGTTGGCAACAACGCACGATTTCTACGTAAGCTCTTCACAACGTGAAAAGCAGTATAGAACCAGTTTTCATTACCGTTCTTTGATGTACACGGGAAGAAAATTTAAAGAAAAAATTGAAGCCGTTTTTGAGAAAATAATTGTTTAAAAATTGCCTATAATTCACGCGAAAGTGCTGGAATGCTAGTGATATTTTCGAAAATTTGTATTTTTATATTATTACTGTATTTTTAAATGTTTTTGAACAACTAATTTTATTAAAGAAGAAATCTCCAGCTTGAATACTCTAGTTGTAAGAAGATGCCGATAAAATTTGCATGCATCAAATAACGGTAAAAGAATTGTGCTAGTATCATTTCCGACGAAGTCTGTATTTTCGAAAACTTCAAAATTTTAACATTTAAAAATTACACAATTGACGACAGATTGTTGCTTAAAAATCTGTTTTAAAAAATAATCTCTTCAAAAAAGTCTGGAACATTTTTTCGAAAAAAACTAGTAATTTACGTAATTTGTGCTCTTTGGCAAATTGATAAACAAAACATTTTCTCAAAAACCGTTGCAAATTAAAAAAAAATTCATTGTATGTAACAAAAGATGGTAAACAATGATCAATAGTCCACGGAAAACTTTCCGTATTTTAGTGAATTTCGGCTAACTCTCCGTATTTTAGAAAATTGAAAAAAGTTAAGGTCGACAAGCTAAAAAATTGAAGATAGAGATTTTTGCCTTAAAATCTTTTCTAAAAAATCAGATATGTAAAAAGGTCATGTACAATTTTTTGAAAAACGAGTAATTTTCATATAATTTGTGATAGAATTGACGCAAATTATTAACAAAACATTTTGTCAAAAAACGCTGCAATTTTTTCCTTTAAATGTTTTCCACGGATAAAGCAAGGGATGTTTAAAAGAATGCTGAAGGTCTCATTTTCTTTGGAATTTCGAAAATTGCGTGTGGGAAATACTGATTTGAGACATTTAGATTTCTAAACGTCGCGTCGGCCCGAATCGGTATGTCAGAGCGACTGTTTGATGTAACGGTAAGGCGAGTATGGTGAGTTAATTCGGCGGACATTAGTTTGAGACCCGATTAGGAGAAAAATTGCTGAATTGGGGAGCGGCAATAGCGTGTGTAAACGACCCAATCGGAACGTCTTTTTGAGAGTCTGCTGAAACCCGACTTTTTTATCACGGCTATCCAATTGAGAGCGAATGCCGCCGACAGTAAATCTAGCCTTAGTAAGGGGAGGACCAGAAAAGATGGACATTACAGGACGTGCGATAGAAATCACAAACCACATCTTAGGTTAGTGTACTTTTACTAAGCCAGAAAGAATAAAGTGTCATGACGAGATCATGGCAGAAGGTAAGATGCTTCAACAGTCGGTACCTTGCTGTCCACGGAAGCCAATTTCTCCGTTTCCGAACAGATTAACATGACCTTGTAATAAAAATCCAGGAAGGAGTCCACGTGGTCGATGAGACACTGTCCGCCATTATGATGGGTCTAGCCTTCTGAAAGCTGAGGAGGAAAAGGTGGTTAAATAACAACCACTTATTCCCCTGGCAGCCCAATTTCATGGACTGGCCAACGCCAGAATCCTGCAATTGGTGATTGGCACCTCTGGGGCTATTACAGGAGTTCTATTACGCTCTTCACCCAATTTGTAAATTACGATGGAGCAATTTAGCATTGATGTTCGTAAGGGCAGAAAAGGAACTTCTTAGTCCCCTGGGGAAGTCTAGAGAGTGTCCTAAAATGTATAGGAATCCCTTAGCAACCACCTATTCATCTAGGTATTGTATGCTCTTTAATAAGACGTAGAAAATTTTGTTCGAAACGAAGTTCAGACCCTTCGAGTTTGAAACGGATATTTTGATTTTGAGAGGTACTTTGCTTGAAGTCTCAGCAACATTTATTCCAAATTTTCTCATGAATGTCTCTACATTTTTTATTAAAATTCTTCCTCAAATAGCGCAAAGGACGCTTACATAATGGTGCAGCTCTTATTTTCGTCGAATTTGATCGCTAAAATCGAATTTTATTCAATGAATTTTCTAAAATTACAAACATTCAATTTCTTTCGGTGTCTGCGTACAACTAGAATTTTGAAGAAAAATATTTTTTCTTATCAATATTTGTTCTGCAAGGACGGATTCTCCAGAAAGATCTGAAACCATGTAAAAGTTTTCTAAATGTTGAATAGTTTTAGCGTAATTTTTCATGAAATACAGACAGATTTTAAACAATTATTTCCTAAAAGTGGATGCGAATTTTTTGTTCACATTTTTCTCGGATAGAGTTTTTGACGCGTAAGAAATGGCGCAGGTCCAGTTTTCGATGAACTTTTGTTTTGGTTTGTTTGTTTGGTCGTTCCAAAAAATGTCAAAAAGTTGACACTGCAAAGTACTATTTGATTTCTTAACTGAAATCTCTTCTAAAAAATCTTTAAAAATATTATATACAATTTTTTGATAAAATGTAGTTTTCGCGTAATATTTCCTTAAGCAATGTACTTAATCGGTTGAACGGTTTCGGCGCTAGTATTGTGTACTGTGAGACAGATATTTCCGTCACTGGATTTTTCACGGATTTGTCACGGGATTTATTTATTTATTTAGTCAAAAAAAGTAAAAACTGTATATGACGTGTCGGGAAAGAGATTATCTGCGCACATTTTCTTGAGGCCCAGAATAAAAAAAATGAAAAACTAGAAACAAGAATTTAGAAAATAATTATTATTTTAGAAAAATAAAAATTTGAAAAATGTTTGTTCCCGAGTTATAGAAAATCAATTTCAACGGTAAATGAACTGGTTTGATTTTTTTTGCATTGCTAACAAAAAAGTAATGAACAGCAATTCTACTCCTACCATTACAAGCAGAAGGAGTGCTCAACAAAACGTGCGCACAGTGAAGCTACATTTACGTCCAGAAGCAAAACAAGAGGCCATCTCAGCATTTGCTCAATGGATCAGGGAAACTGGACAAAACTTGATCGAGATGGGGGTCATTGATCCGGAAGCTGAAGCACATTACTTGTTACAGACGTATTAAATATTTTTGAAAAGTGTATACAATATAAACGTAAACTAATTCATTATATATTATTGTTTTCTTAAAATAACCATTATTTTTCTTTTTGACGATCAGTATAGTCTCTAATTGTATAGAAACAGTTTTGCAGCAGAAAACATTTTACTTTTAACTTAAATTTGTGTTCCTACTTTAATTTTTTGTGGTCACAGGGCAATGCGTTGTAAAGTAACGTACATGTATTGTATGTTGATTTCTTGTACTGAGCTGTTAATACTGACACTTGATGCACGGGATTTATACGGCGTGTGTTGTAATTATAAATATCAATATTGCATGAAAATATGTTCCCTCCATTAAGTAGGTCATTTTTGACAAATATTACAGATTCGTAAATAAATAGACAAGGCAATGGTAAGATTCCCAGCTCAATGAAAAGAGGCTTGCAGGGATCACGTGGAAGGCATTTTTTCATTATTCGAATAATTTTCTTTTGCAATCTGAAGGTCTGAGTACTACAGTATGAGCTTCCCCAGAATATTATGCCATATCTCAGGTGGGAATGTACATTTGCAAAATAAACGCAACGAGCTGCATAAAGGCTGTCAGAATTTGACAGAATTCTGAATGCGTAACATAATGAACTTAATTTAGTGTTTAATTCTGTTATATGTACATTCCATTTGAGGTTTGATTGAATTGAGAGACCTAGGACCCACGAAACATGGATTCAGACTACACAATTTTTTTCTGAAAAAGTCTAAAAAATTTTCTTTACATTTTTCCCCTGTGTAGAGCAAATGAATCAAGATTCATTTTCATTGAAATATCTATATTTTGAAACATGACAAACAAAACATTAAGATTTGAAGACTGCAACGTTGGTTGGAAACGCTGCAAAGGTTGGAAACACTTTTGTAGGTTAATGTCTAATTGAGATGATTTTTTGTGAAATATTTGAATTATTGGAATGTTGTACGAGTGTCCTTGCGCAGTGTATGTGCCACTGTTTGAAAGACCATTTTGTGTTATGTTCAGTGTAGCTGGGATTGCCAAGCACTAATATAGCAGTGCTCAACTCAAAGCTGAGAATTTTTACCGCGTAAATGATGTTTTCAATTAAAAATGTCGTTGGAATTAAAGGTGTGCGGCATTGATAACGTATTGTGAACGGCGATTTGACTAATAGCGGGGAGATGCGCTAATAGTTCTCGGCAAACTTGGAACTTTGGCTCCAATACCAAGAACGGATACTTCGTTTCCTGCAGGCAACAATTATCTAATGATGATTGATTATTTAGATTACTACGAGAATATGCGATACGTGGTGATTGCTTTTTCCTTTCCATGTCTCTATTATAAAGTAAAAACATGAATGCCTTAAGCGGGATTCCATTGAGTAAATCGGTTGCAGCTGTAAGTGGGCGTGCATTTATTAACCCACACAGTGGACCAAATGCGCTAAAATATTGAGAAAACATAAAAAATGCTTGAATTGGAATTTAAAAAACTGAGTACCAGTTTTTTTAATAAATTTATGGATTTGATGTGTAGGAAGTAAATTTCATGATGTCAACGATGATGTGAACGATCGATGGTCAATGATCGATGATCGAACGAACGATGATGTTTGTAAAAAAAATCACGCAAAAAGCTAATGAGCTGTCTATTAATATGTTTTGGAACAAAAAATATACAAATTACCTAAAAAATTGTCATTATTTAATTTTCTCTTTTGTCCTAATTTCATTTTTAATTGTTTAATTTAATTGTTGTTCTTAATCAATGAAATCCTCCGAATAGTCATTAAACTAAACGAGTGGTGCAACAACAGTTCATACTTTCTCGCATTAATGGCAACGGCAATGTAATATTGTAATATCACATAAAGCTGCAAAAGATGCTCCAACCAGGAAAAACATTTTTTCTTCGAGCTCAAATTAGAAAAATATTTATCGTCAATATTATTTTTTTGCAATTTTAGTTTTCTGCAATTAACGAAGGTACAGAGAGATTGCCAAAAATGGGACTAGCACCAATTAGTTAATTTACCTTTACTATTACCGGAGAAACACTTTAAAGGAAAAATGTACAGCTATTTTTGAGAAAATATTTTTACTTTACGTTTCACCACCATTACTTAAAATGTTACGTTCGTCTTAAGAATTTTAAGGTAGACTTAGGAGACGTTTCCGTTTCACCACACACTTTTAGGCAAACTTAAACGGTAAGTTTGACCTAAATTTAAGCACACCTCTGAGCAGCACATATACGTTTTAAGTGCTTTTAAGGCGCAAAAACAATCCAAATAGCGAGAATATTGTGGAGTGTTTTGATAGTGATTGCTGCGGCAATAGTGGAAACGAGAGCTTTGAGAAACCTCGTAGGCAGAGGTGGACACGGGAACGGTCCGAATATTTTCAAGAGTTTTATGAAAGAGATTTTGGCACCCGATTTCGCCTCTCAAAGATGTCAACACTACATGTTTTGGAGCTAATTGAATACTGATTGGAATTTTCAAATTTTCTTTTTAATTATTTTTTAAAGAAATGAGCATTTCAGTAACTTGGCATATAACTGCCTTGGAAGTAACAATTTTGTCTAACTTGTGTTTTGTAGGTTATGTTTACATGATTCCGTAGCTACTCCCAACTTCAAGTTTTACATTAGGTCCTTTTAATTTCATTTATTAAAACTTTTCCTTCTCCTGATGAATATCTATAGTCTTATTAATAAAAACAGTTCCTCTTTAATTTAAGACATTCAGATTTATTTTAATTATTTATAACTGTGATCTAATTTTTAATCTACATTTTAAGTTGGTGTGACGTTTCGGCTAATATTTTGTAGCCATCTTCAGACCCCTGGTTTAAAAGAAAAAAATGCATATTTTACAAAAACTGATTGCATTTTCTTTTTCACCTAATCTTAACAATCAAGAAGACAACCACCTAAACTTAATCATCATTTCAGGAATTCATTCCATTTCCTTTTTCCCCTGAACTTAACCATCTCCATGACTTTATTTAATGTTTGTTATATTATGTATTGGAGTTCGTTAACCGGTTTAAAATTGTGTTAAATGTTATCCCACGCTTCATTTTTGTCGGTTTATTGTTCCATTTGTAACTTTATTTTCTATCATAGAAATGTACTCTCTCCTACATTTCATGAGCATTTCTTTCTCCGACGATGAAAATTTCGCAATCCTGTCTTTTTCCCATTACGAAAAATCAATAAAAATAATATCTTAGCAGCAAAGTTCAAAGCAACACCAAAATAAAAAATGCTGGTTATGGTCACCAGTTGGTTCATCAGGGTCCATCATTGCCAACTACCTCTCGGATGCATACTTAAAATTAAATTTTACTAAGCATTGCTTTAATTTATAAGAACCGGTTAAAAATGTTGACTTCCTTGAATCAATTTTTGAGGAAAATTACGTTTTTACGTAAGTTATTTGTCAAATTCTGGGAAACGAATAATCGGATGGAATTATGCTTGTCACCAGTGTATTCACCAATAAATTTCGAGCTAAGGTCATGTGGAAAATTGCAATATTCAAAAGGTGGGGTCGTTGAATTTCTGCTATTTTAGTTGCACAAAAGAACTGGCAGAAAATGTCCACATCTCCAAAACGATGGAAAATATTTCAACACAGAAGGCAAAATCCTCTTTGAAAATTTAATATAGTTCCAGAAAATGTCTTAATTTGCCTCATTCGGCCGATAAATGTGTCCTCTAGAGTCGTTTGTCCGAAACTCGTGTTTTCAAAGAATTCCAAAATAATGGTCAACTTGGACGCGCTCTAGCTCCTAATCTATTTAATCTACAGCATTGAGATTTACACTGAAAATTATATGTACGTTACTGTTTATTTTCTGGCCAAGACCGAATTTTTATTGTAGAGGGTGCTGAAACGACGAACAACAAAGCACGACTTAAAACGCGTCTTAAAATTAAGCGTGGCTTTACTAAGGAATACTTAAAAAGTATTTGGTGAAATCGGCCGTAAGGATTCGTTCCTTTTTCACCATCACCTTTGAGATGAACTTAAACAAGTTCGACTTAAATTTAAGCAAACCTCTCAGCTGTACTTATCCAATTTAAATCGTGCTTTACGGAGCAAAGACAGTCTAAATTGCGAGCGTATCTTGGAATGGTAGTGCGGTGATGGAGTGATAGTAATTCCTGCGACAAATGAGAAGAAGAAAGCTTTGAGAAGCCTTTTCGTAGGCCGATATGGATCCGTGAATGGTCCGAAAACTTCGAAAAGCTCGATGAAAGCAATTTTGCCGCGATTTCGCCTATTAAAGATGACAATGCATGTTTTGGAGCTAATTGAAGACCTTCTGCAAATGCCAAGTTTATTTCGTAGTTAATTACTCGTATTAGCAAAATGAGCATTTCAATATTTTGGTACATATTTGCCTTGCAAGAAACAATGTTTCCTAACAACGAATGTTTTGTAGGTTATGTTTAGATGTCCCATATCTACTATGAAATTCCAAGTTTTACATACAGTAATTTTTATTGCATTTCCTTTTTTTTACCTAACCCTGACAATCTCCAGAACATTATATAATGTTTGTTATACTTCCTCTTGAAGCTTGTTGCTTTAAAATCGCGTTTAATATTCCCCCAGGTACGATTTTTTTGTTGGTTTGTTGTTTCATTTGTAACTTTATTTTCTATAATAGAAATACTTTCTCATACAATCGATGAGTACTTCTTTCCCCGACGATGAAATTTTCGCACTCCTCCCTCTTCCCCCGTCACAAAAATCACTAAAAATAACCTCTTTGCACCAGAGTACAAATCAGAACCAAAACAAGGTTGAATGGGTGGTCACGGGCTGGTTCACCAGGGTTGCCAACCAACTCTCGGATGCATTTAAGTTACACTTCACTAAGCATTGCTTGAAAGAGGGTGGTAAAACGACGAACAACAAAGCACAACTTAAAACGCATCTGAAATACTTAACTAGTGATGCTTTCAAAGCACATACTTTCTCGTATTCTCCCTAAATGTTCCACTACATAAACCAGCAAATATTTTTCCGCTCGGAGACGCGTTTCCAAATCCACAGATTTAAATTGCAAACATTCATGCTACTACGCCCAATAAGCGCGCATGAACAGAACTCGGGCAAAGGCATCAACTCGTAATGTCCGATTGTCCATGTAAAATATAACAACAAATAATTCAGGACAAAGTATAAAAAAAATTCCACCGTAGATACATTTTTCCTTTCCCATTCATATTCAAAACGTCAAATTCAACACGGAATGATAACAAAGCACATATATTTTTGAATTATTTAAAATCCTCTGCAATAAAATACACCTACATACAATAGCAAAAGTATTTTAACAAGCAACTTTTTTTCATTCAGTCTCCTGAACACAGTTCCTCAGAGTTAACGTGTTGGCGCTGATAACACTACTCTACACAAGCGCAGGGCGCTGGAAAGATCGTTTCCCGGCGCACGATTACATAATTTTCACTTCTTATGAAGTATTCGTAAGGCAAGAAAGTAATAATAATTTCGGAACCGTTAGGGATATGTAAGTTGATCTCATGGGTTCTGGTTAAATTGTACTTCAATTTAGTGTTGAAATACTCATAATTTTACTTAAAGCGGTTCATAGAAATGCACACAAGACAATGATTGATTTAATATGACATACGTTTCAGAAATCGAATAACAGAGTTGAAAAAATGTTTAAAAGATACAATTTGGGAAAACACAGACAAGACCTGTATATTTATCTGCATTTAAAAAAATTGGGACGGTTTTTGAGAATTTGTTCTGTAAATTTGAAGCGCAATTTACGCAAAGACTATTCTTTTTTCAAAAAATTGTACATGATCTTATTTAAAGTGCTAATTTTGTACAACCGACTTTGTCTGAGACAAACTCTCTATCTTCAATTTTGCAGTTTTGAAATAGTTCTTTACAATTTTCGAAAAATTGAGGATAAAAACTAAGATGATACCTACATCATTCCTTTAAATGTCCTTCGCATTATTCAACAACAAAGTTTAATAAAAAAATTTCGATCCATTTTCTTTTAAGTTTGAAAATCTTCGACGGGCTTCACGTAAAGTACCCCCCAAAATTAAAATATCGGTTTCAAATTCCAGGAGCCTCGACATCAGTAAAAACGATTGGGGTATATCAATTTTGAAGAAAATCTGCTGGACGGTATAGGCGCTATCGTTGACCATAGACAGACAGACGGACCTTTTGCCGTCAAACGATTTTCCAGTATCAAGAAGCAACAAAACATGGATTTTGACTACACCACGAGATAGAGGATTTTTTAAATTTAGCAACAGGTTTTATTCACTTTTTCGTTACCAGACCCCAGCTATAAGAGTTTTTCTGGCGACATTTGCCGTTTTTAGGCGCACGATTACCTAACTTTCTCTTCTTACGAAGTATTCGTAAGGCGAGAAAGTAAAAAGTATTTGGTAAAACCTGCTGTTAATCATTCATGAAAAATTACGCGAAAACTACTAGTATTTTACAAACATTTTTAAATTAGTTTATTTATTAGGGTCGCATTAACATCAAGGTCATGAGCGACAACATGATTATTACAAAAGATTCACAATATTTGATGAAACCAGGAATTACAAATTGGTACAAAAGATATGAACAATTCTTATGCAATTGATCTGTGATAACAAAATAATGGTATTGTACTTATAGTTTGTTTTTTTGTTATTTAAGCTCACATCAACATCTAGGTCATTAGCGACCACTATTGGTTTTAGCATTATGGTAACCGTCAAAATGACATGATATGATGATGATAGGGGGAGAAAGGACGAACACAAATACAACCATGCTGGAGGCGGGACTCGAACATGCGAAGACTCGAACCCTGTCCGAGATCGCAATAAAATTACTGCCTGAGCGATATCGGCCACCGGGGATCGGCTGTACTTAGTACTCTTCTTGCTATAGACCTCGTATTCCTGAATTATTTGATAGGTATTCTATCATTTTTCCAAACTTTGTACCCTGTCTTATATCAAGATTTGTCTTTGAAGAACAGATTTCATTTAAGGAAACATTATAGTCTTCAATATCGTAGTGGTATAGGAGACATGACGTGTTACCTTCTCGCCTTAATACCTAAGTATAGTAAAGAGACAGTAACTAGTAAACAAAGTAAAATTCTTATTAGAGAGTTCTGCAAATCGTGAATTCGAAAGACCGACAGGAATTCCCTATCACGCATGCGCTGCATTCCAATGACGGGATTTCAATTCTAGCGACCAGCCATCCTCGCAAATTTGTCGTACGAGAAAGAGCACTGTTTGCGTCCGCTGTGTAAGCCAGTACTGCCTTGAATTATTATTTTGAAATGAAAACATCGCTGAATGGAACAACTGAAAATATCTCTATTTTGTGGCAATAACTTTAATATTTCATTTCATTTTCTTGAGGTGAAAAATATATAGTACGGTTGTAATATATAGTACGGTTGTACATGTCTTGGAGGATGTGCATGTCTTGGTTGATAAGAGAAAGTACCGCAACGGTATATATTATCTTTGTTGGCCATTTTCTTATTTTTATTCAAATAACTGTATTACTTTGAAAACTATAAATTAATATTTTGTTATATGTAGTCATTTGATCTGTCATGTATGGCCTATGGTCTTAAATAAATTATAACAATTATTTTTAAAAAAACATTTATATTATTATTATTATTATTAATATTCCACTACATCACGACTAAAAATGTTACGAGTCGGCATAAAAAAAAATCTTCTCCAGGTTGCAACCAGCTACCTAAGGAGCAGATCTAGGGACTGTCGGTGCCTCTACAATACTTTGCGCAAAATGTGAGCTGTGCCAAATAAAGCGATTTCTTGCACTTCCCAGTCTTTTGAATTACCTGGAAGTTTAGCCAAGTTCTTACACAAATTTTGCGGAACAAATCCCAGAGCTCCGATAACTATCGGTACGACCCTTGCTTTTACGCTCCACATTCGGCAGATCTCAATTTCCAAACTCTTGTATTTAAGACGTTTCTCTGCCTCCTTGGTTACATTTTGATCGCAAGGCACAGCAACATCCACAAGTAGACACGATTTTTTCTCTAAATCCTGGATAACAATATCCGGTTTGTATGCTGCTATCGTGAGATCCGTCTGAATTTGTTGGTCGTACAATAATGTACACAATCCAACCGATGTCACCGGTTTTGGTGAGTGTTCGTACCACTTGAGGCATGTGTTTGGAACTTCGAAGGCGGTACAGATCTGCCAGTGGAGGTAACTACACACCCTGTCGTGTCTTTTCAAGTATTCGGTCTTTGCTAGAATTGGACAAGCTGAGACAATATGATCAATGGTTTCTACGTGTTCTTGACAAATGCGGCATTTATCATCTTGGGAAATTTTGAGAACCGCTTTATCATAATGTCGTGTTCTCAAGGCCTGATCTTGGGCAGCTATTACAAGTGCTTCCGATTCTGGCTTCATTCTTCCCCTTTTAAGCCACATAAATGATTGATCTTTATTGATCTGCACCTTGTCCATTCTTTTTAGATATTGTCCATGGAGAGGTTTGTCCCTCCACGACTTCTTTAACACTTTTTGTGTCTCACATTTCATGTTTAGTAGTACCAGAAGCTCAGTGTCTGTGTTATTTGACGTGTCTTGCATAGTTTCCTATTCAATGCTTTTTGCTACACTAACAATGCCTCTGTTTCCCATTTTTCGGTCAGATTTCATGACCTGCCTCATTAGAGGGTCATCTTGATGACTGACTACATATTTTCCCATTCCAACTATTGTATTGTGCCAGGAGGCTTCAATTTGTCTGAGGCCACTTCATTTTTCCTTACGTGACACATAAAGTCTATGTACATCAGCTCGAGTGTGGGCGACATGATGCATTGTTAGCAGTTTTCTGGTTTTTCGATCCATGATGCGGATTTCTTGCTCAGTCCAGTCCACTAGTCCGGAACTGTACTCAACTACAGGCACCGCCAGACTATCAATTGCAGATATTTTATTCCTGGAGTTCAGAGCAGACTGCAGGACAAGTCTCACTCTTCTGTAATACTCCTTGCGAATTCTCTCTTTCATTGTGTTGTTCGTGATGGTCTCACATCCTTCAATGCCCAGATATTTGTAAGTTTTACCTGGCTCAAGATCTTGTATCACAGCGTGCATATCAACTTCAATGCTCTCTGACGTTGTCAGTTTGCCTCTTCTTAAATGGTTTTTGCACATTTGTCAAGACCAAACTTCATGCAGATGTCATTGCTAAAGTCATTCACGACAGACAGCATTTGGGAGAGAATCGCTTCATTCTTAGCAAACACTTTCAGATCATCCATGTAAAACAAATATGATACTGGCCTTTCTTCACCATGGAGCTTGTAACCAAAGTCAGTGCGCGACAACTGTCTCGATAGTGGGATCAAACTAAAGCAAAACAGCAGAGGGGATAGTGAATCTCCTTGAAAAATACCCCTCTTGATCTGAATACTTCTGGTTTCTACTGCTTCCTTTCTGCTCTGTATTAGTAACCTGGTACTCCACGACTTCATGCTAGCCTTGCAAAATTCAATAAGTCTAGGATGAAATCGATAGATCGCCAGGGTCTTCAAAATCCAATCGTGTGGTACACTATCAAAGGCTTTTTGGTAGTCAATCCAAGCCATGCTCAAATTACGTTTTCGTTTCTTTACATCATTCAAAATGACTATTCAGTAGCAAGATTTCCTTACAGCCATAAGAACCTTTACGACATCCTTTTTGGTCAGCCGGCATTAGATGATTCTTCTCTAGATGTCTGTACATTTTGTCAGCTATGGCTGCAGTGGTAACTTTGTACAGTACTGGCAGACAAGTAATTGGCCTGTAGTTCTTCACCAAAGAGCTGTCTCCCTCTTTGGGTAGCAGATACGCGAAGCCGCGTGTGAGCCATTCCGGGAGTTCCTTTGGATTTTCTAAAATTTATTATTAGACTTTGCCAGATGCGGATGTAATGCTGTTAGTCTCTTAATCCAATAAATCTGGATCTTACCAAACCCGGGGGATTTCGAGTTTCCCATGTTCTTAATTGCTTGGAAGAGGTCCTCTTCCAAGAATTTTGAACATCTTCCACTGTTTCCACAAGTTCATTTGCAGCATCAACTTCAGATTGAAGCCAAAATGCATCTTTGTTGTAGGATCTGCTCTCTTCCCAGATTGCTGCCCAAAATGCCTCGACATCATCTTTTGAAGGAGTGACAGAATTGCCATTCGGTTTCTGAGTCAGATTGCGATAGAATTTCTTCGTGTCTGTTTCAAACAACCTATTCTGCACACGGAAATCTATTCTGCGTTTGTAACGTCTAATTCGTTGAGCCCATGGTTGAATTTTCTCTTTTAGCTTCTCAACTACCATTGGCCTGCTGGTGTCATTTTCAATTTGGTATTTTTGTTCAACACTGAATATTTTTCGTTCAACTTTAGAAGTGTGCGTTGATTTAGAAGTTGCCTCAGCTAAGAGTGATATTTCGCGCCGGGTGTCGGTTATCCGTTTCATAATTCTGTTGATCCATGGGGGTACAGAGCTGTTTTGCTGTCGGCCGTCGGTGTTCTTGGCTGGCCCCAAAATTATCTGAGATACTAGATATCCAGTTGCATATACGATGTGATTGATTTCAGTAATATCTAGATCTCTGCCTAGGGTCTCTACCACCTCATTTAAGACAGAATTCACTGTTTCTATCACTCTTTTAGCTTTGGCATTTTCGTATATTCTCCTCAACGTTTCGCGAGATTCAAACGGAAGTTGACTAACTCTTTCTATCTCGCGCCGAAGGAGATTTCGCATCATGTCCTTATCGTGTGATTCATTGCCAGATGAATTTTCACCACTGACGTGTGTTTCACTGGAAAGAGATGAACCTTCCACAGGATCATCATTTTCAAGTTCTACATGTTCGCCATGTGGATAGTTCGAGCGAAGTACATACTCCGCATTTCTCTCAATGTCAGCAAGTTGTTCTGCTGTGAATTTTCCACTGCTGAGTATGTAGCGACGTTGACTGGCAAGCTTCTTTGAGTCTAGGGTAGTCTCATATCTGGGTTCCGCTCTCTCCATACCTTGAAAACTTCTATTTCTGAGCCCCCATTTTTCGCTTTGCATAGTAAAAGCACCATATCACCTCCTTTAATTCATCCCGGGTCCATCTCTGACGATGGCTTCGAGCTACTGCCGGCTCTGGGTTTCTGGGACTAGCATCCGTGGGATGGCCAGACGTCGACAAAGTGACATTAGCTCGGTTTCTGAGCAGGTATGGGACATTGGCAGAACAAGGCACGTTAAGATTCATTACATTGCTTGTTCTATCCATTTTGCTCATTGGTTTGAATTGAAGATTCGCAGGACGCAAGTTCGAGTTCACAGATCACACTTAACCCTCGGGTTGTTTCCTGCCATCCGTTACTGCGACCCACAGTGGCATCCCCCCGGAGGGCCCAGCAAGGGGTCCCTCCGATCGCCAGTCGGCATTACTAAATCCTACAGAATTTTCACTGACTGCTGAAGGCAGCCTCCTTCGCTGGCTAATGCAAGGTTCGGGCCTCCACTCTAATCAGTGGCCTGGTGTGCCAACCCAGTTTCTCTCCTGTACCCTCTATAGGCCGACAACAGGAAGTCCAAAGGTTCATGACCCTTCCCTCTCTACTTACTCCCCACTCTCCTCAAAATGGAGTACTTCTTCGTCTGACCCCTCACTTTCAACCTATTCGGCAAGGAAAGCCCTACCGGTAGCTAGGCTACCACTGAAATAGCTTTAAGGCTCATGGGGGTACTCAAGCTCCACCACCAACTGCAAGTTCGTGTACCCCCTAGGTGGGTTATTATGATTATTATTATTATTATTATTATTATTATTATTATTATTATTATTATTATTATTGATATATAAACGAAATATAAAAGACAACTTTTTAATTTTTTCGCACTTATTTCGTAAGAAGAGAAAGTTATGTAATCGTGCGCCGGAAAACTGCAAATTTTTGCCAGAAAAGCCCTTATTGCCTGTCCCTGTTAATGAACTAGTGGTGCTACAGAATGGCACAGACCGTATTACAGAATGGCCGTATTACTTTTCTATTTCCTTGGGTCTGCGCTAGCTATTCGGAATTGCCACATACTCTTGCGAGCTGCCATCTATCAGCGCTACTACATTTTTGACATTTTCTTAATTTTTCGGTTTCCTAGTGATAGAATGGAAATATTCATTTTAGGATATTAAAGAACACAAAAACCTAGCCGTAAATGGCAATTTTCTCTTAAAAATTGTGTGCCGTTTTAAAGAAAATGGTGTTTTAGCGCTACTAAAAATGCGAAATTTGAAGCTCTTTTTCACAGAAAATTTTTGAGTTTTCAAAATACTTCATTTGAAGTCATTTGAAGCACATACACTTACAAATATAATAATGTTTACAAATTGCTGGTAATGCTCATATTAAAGATGTGAGAGATCTTTGAAAAAAATTACATTTGTGTAATTTTTGAAAACACAAAAAACTACCTCAAAATAAACCTTACGTCATATCAAAGAGTGCATTTAGCATCCGATCGAAAATTTTGAAGAAATGTTTTCTAGCCATTTATGAGAAAATGGCGTTTGAGCATTTCTGAAAATGCGGAATTTTGAGCTAGTTTTCACAGAAAACGGTTGTGTTTTCGAGAAACTACTTGACATTATTTAAAACACATGTACTCATAATATAATAATGTAAACAAATCGCCACTAATGTAAATATTAACGACGTGAGAGACAAGTAAAAAAATTACATTAATGCAATTTTTGAAAAAAACAAAAAATAGAGCGAAATGTTTATGAGCGATGTTTATGTCATCTAATAGGGTACATTTAGATGTTTTAGATTTAGTCATCCAATAGGGTACATCCCTACCAAAAGTTTAAAGAAAAATTTGGAGCCGTTTTTGAGAAAATCTTGTTTTTGATTTTTTTAATTGCACATATTACACGCAATATTGCGCGAAAAGTACTAAAATTTTCAAAAAAATGTACATGACCCTAAAGAAAAAACTCACTATGAAGAACACATTTTATTTGAAGGAAAAATCTCTATCTTCAATTTTGTAGTTGGAGAAAGATTCCGAAAAAAATTCAAACTTTCACAATTTTCGAAAATTCAGAGTTATCCGTGAAAATAGGACCTATGCCATCTTAATAAGTTAATTTTACTCTCTTCTTACATGAAATTTGAAGAAAAAATTTGGAGCCGTTATTGAGAAAATGTTGAAAATGTCTGGGGAGCTTCACGTAAAGTACCCCTAAATTTTGAAGGTTCTTTATGAAAATCTCAAAGCTTTGACTCAAACCAGATCGACGGACGGACGGACAAACGGACAGACGGACTGACGGACGGACGGATGTTTTCCTTTCAATTGTTTTTTCGGCATCAAGAACCCACAAAAGAGGGATTTTAGCTACACCACGTGTTAGGGGATTTTTTCTTAATTTAGCAACTGGTTTTATCCACTTTTTCGTTATCAGCGCCCGGCAATGAATTTTTTTCCGCCTAAAATTCGCATTTTTTTTTGCACAGCATTACATAACTTCCCCATACTACGTATATCACTCCGTGTATATGTACGTGTACGGGAAAGTAGAAAGGGTGTAAATCCTTTTAAATATAGTAAATTACTTCCTCTAACAAGAGTAGCCAAAATACATGTTTTGTCGATCCTTGATGCCGACCGTCCGTCCGTCCATCTGTGGCAGCGCTAGCGCCTAGCGCCAATCGCTGTTGAAGAACTTGAGATTTTGGGAGTTTCAACCGGTTGTTTTGATTTTCGAAGATACTGTAATGATTCAGGACGATTCCTGGGTTATTTAAAGCAATTTTAATAAAATAATAAAATAAAGCAATTTTAATAAAATAATAAAATAAAGCAATTTTAATAAAATAATAAAATAAAGCAATTTTAATAAAATAATAAAATAAAGCAATTTTAATAAAATAATAAAATAAAGCAATTTTAATAAAAAAAGTTCCAAATAAAGTGGAATTGAGTGTATCGAAACGGGGACTATATTTTTAGAACGGTGTATAGAAAAACAAACGATGGCCGTATTGCGCAAAAACAATACTTTTTGTTTAATGAAAGACCCGAATAAAAACGTAATTGGGCATCAAGATTAGATAGCTCCTCAATAAAAAAGCATTTTAGTGTTTATTTAATCAAATCGGACCACGGGTTGCGTTAATATAACAATGTTCGTTCAATGCACATTACAAGTTCCGACGTCATTCATGAAGCAAATTAATATTTTCAAGAATTTCGATTAAAACTAATGAATGGTGCCGTACTAGGAATTACGAGGCGATACATTCGATTTTCGAATTTTTGAAAATAGTATCAGAATTTCAGGACGCTGAAGAAGATTATAATTTAAATTTTTCGAATTCCAAATTCAGAACAAAACAGAAACATTTGAGTGTATATGAATCCGTAGGAAAGATGATATGGAAATAAGCGTTTTCGGCGTAACAGGACAGAAACGGTCATTTAGGGAACAGAATTGTGACGTTGGGATTTAGTGGCGAATTTTGAATATTGTCTCATGACCAGAAACTCTAAAATATGGAAAATAGTATTATTTTACATTGATGTGAGAGCTCAATAATACCAGCGAACGGTTTTTGTTTGGCAGAAAATTATATAAGCTACGAGACAACAATGAGTGGTAGTGGAATCCTGGACGTATTACAGCACGCGGAAGCTACGCTAGTCAGTGAAAATTTCAAAGTTACAAGAAACTGAACAATTATTTTCGAGTTGTGAGCAAATGTACATTTTGTTTAAAGTTTCGTTTAAAACTGCAATACGGAATTAACATAAATTGTCTATCGAAATATGAACAACTTTCGATCTGCCACGGAAGGAGCCCGCGACGTGTGGATATGGGTTTTATGTGTTTCGAAGAACGGTGACAAGGTACCGGGCAGGGGCGTTGCTGTTTGCATCAATTAGTCGAGCAGTTGACGAGCAATTGATCGAGCAGTTGACGGAAGGAAGCTGGTTCGAAGCCCAGAAACATCAGTTTGATGTGTTGACTTCAAGTAGAGGGCAGCATACAGGAAAGTGCACGCATCATTTAGATTTTTCCAAGCAAATAATTAATTGTTCAAGGCCAAGATTGTAGTTAATTTTAGAAGGTAATGAATGTCCATTCTAGTTACTAAAACATTCTAGTTATGAAAACATTCTAGTTATCAAAACATTCGAAATATCAAAAACCCATTCGAGTATCAAACTCATTCGAGTTACGAAAATCATTCGAATTATTAAAAATCATTTCAGTTATCAATTATTTGAACTAGCAAGTTGATTTAAAGGAAAGCATATGCAATTAAATGAGAGAAGTTATTATAAAGAGAATTGTTTTTAAATATAGCAACGTCTTGTGTACATGTTTGATAGTATGTTTTGCTTTGTATATATATTTTCAGGATGTATTTCATGTGTTGTAAGTGCAGTGTTATCGTGTCAATGAGTTGCTCAGGAGCAAGGTCCATGAGTGTTACAGATGTAGTACAGAAGTTTGGGGTTTCATTAAATGACGGAAGGTATAAATTGCCAACCGAGTTTTCTTTCTCTCACACAAGTGTGTTTTATTTCAGTAGATAGTCTCCTGGCGTCATTGCAACGGAGGCTATAATTTTGGTGTAATCCGTATGGAGCCGGTCACAGCACACCTATAATACATTTCTGTGACGTATATATATATTGAAACTAAAAACGGGTGTGTGTCGGGAGAAGTTATCAGGTTACGTCGACAACGCGACGTTTGTTTGTTGTTGTCGCGATCAGTTAGTATTAATTAATTGAAAGTAAAATAAGTAAGCAGTAGCGAGAGCACGCACACCTCATATATAGTAAGAAGTAGTGAAACGGTCACAATACTTTACATGAAGCCTCAAATCATTTTAAAATTTTCTTTAAACTGGTATCAAACATCGTCCTCGGCTAAATTTTTAAGAGTTGGACCGATGTTGAAATTCAAGGCGTTTCTGTGGCATAGTGGTATGGCTGACGGCGATTAAAACCATTGGACCTGAGTTCGAGTCTTGGTGCAGAAAGTAATTTTTATGGATGAAAACATTTTTGCATGTTTATGAAATAGTATAACATACCGGAGCTCTTAGTAATAATGCGAAAAGGTATGTGCCGTTGTAGCATCACTAGTTTTTCATAGGTGGAGGAGAAGACAAAATTAACATTTTCTATTCAGAATGACCTTAATCTCCACAAAAACGCTCTATCTCTTAACCCCTCTGAAGATCGAAATTAATGGGAAGTTGTGTATTCAAACCATGAAAGCCTCGAAAAGCATTATATCCCGTGTCGTGAAGGAACATATTAATTATTTATTTTACATATATTTTAAAGAAGACGGATTTAAGGAAGTCGGGCACAGAGTAAAAGTACGGTGAACGAGAAGAGTTGCAGGCCGAATTGGCTTCTTTGAAAAAATAATTTTGTAAGGTGTCAAAGAAAAGAGACGACTTCGAAAAAAGAGTCGATACCAGGACAATAGCTGTGGCTTCATTTAGTGAGTATGTCAGGGAGTAAAGAAAGTCTAATCAGGAAAGTGAAGAAATATAACAAGTAATAGGACTGGATGTACCAGTATTGTTTCTGTTGAATTGGGACAATGCCAGGTGAGAAGTGTCTCACTCGTTTAGATGTAAATTTAGAGACAATGGGAACTTCAAACGAAGGAAAATAAATACTGACTCCAAGCACTTCTCCCCGTAAGATGAAAGGAGAGCAAAACACTTTTACAGAAAAGTTGATTAAAAAAAGATGAAAGAATTGGAGTTGGAGCAGAGGAACCAGGACATTGAACAACAAAGAAAGTATGGAAAATAGAAAAATAGATCTTGAAGAAGCGAAGTTTAGAAAACTAGGCGATATGCAAGAGCAACAAAACATTAGGATGAATCATGAAGCTGATAATTCAAAAATTGTCGGGAAACCAATAGGGAAAGAGTTTTAAAAAATTAGTCTTGTCTTCCGTATTTTTATTATATTAAAATTTACATTTCAGATATGTATTTCTATTTTGGCCATAAATACTCAACCAGTGTAGGTGATTCAATTCCAAAATACTGGGCCATAGACTATCATATAAGCAGAAATATTCGAGTTGGACGTTTTTATTGACTAAGCCTGTATACAGTTTTGTAAAATTTTTAAAAATATGAGTAGTTTTAGAGCAAGTTTTGCTTGAAGTGAAGGCAATTTAAAATAATATATTATTTCAACAACAGATCCATTTATTTTCTTTATTTTTTTCGAATAGAACGAAGTGCTCTTACAAATATGGTGCAGATTCAATTTTCGCCGAACTTTCTGAATTTTCGAAAGTTCCAGAATTCGCCGATAATGCGAGAAGGTATGTGTTGTTAAAGCACTACTCGTTTGACTTTTGTCCATGTTTTAGAACATTCACACCACCAGTCGTCCAAAATATTTAAATGCGTCACAGTTAAATATTTTATATACAAATAATACAGTAAACTCTCGTTAGCAAGAACTCGCTTAACACTAATTTCGCCGTAACACGAACAAAACTTTGGTCACGGCAAGGGATTACGGTAATACGGATATTTATAAAATTCGGATAATACGATTTTTTATAACACTCCCATATGTTCAGTCCCTTGGAATTCTTGTTAATGAAGGTTTACTGTATTTACATTTTTAAGTCAAACTGCACAGAGTAAATAGTTACATCATATTATTTTGTATATTTCTTCTCAACAGGTTCTCTTGAATTTAGTTGATGTGTGCTCCCAAGAATGACGGGACGATATACATTTAATAGGACCATGAGTTTCTGAAGAAGTATTGCGTTTCATGCAAGAATTGCACGAGTAATTGCGTAGTGTGCTTGACGCCAGAGTTGCGCTGAATTATTGGCAATATCAATTATACTTTTCGAAATCAAAGCAGCGAGCGCATTTCCACGGTTGACGCAATTCGTAATTATCTCTATCGGCCGAGATTCCACGCCGCTCTTTTTCGGTCTTACGTAACTCTTAGTACGATTTTTGCTCTGAAATTCTCGGAGCGCACTTATGATGCGATACCGAATAAATAGGATTCCTCTATTGATAGCACTATCTGAAAATCCCTCTTATTTGGCGGGGAAGAGCTAGTAAGATGAACTACTGAGTGCAGTTATAAAGTTGAAATTAGTATGTTTCAATAGCAGTGTGTGTGTGTGTGTGTGTGTGTGTGTGTGTTTGTGAGTGTGTGTACAGTTTTAGCTCAACAATGCGGAAACATGGGGCTAGTAATATGCTGAACACATATTGCTTGAATTATTTTTAGTCTTCAAGAAATTTAATAATCTTTGATTTTTTAAATGGAACCGTATATTTTTCTCACTTGCGATAGATCATAAAAAGAGGATTGCAATGATGTATCACATGTTAACATAGTGATAGAAATTTGAGTGCAAAATGAGACTTCCTGACGTATGATTTTAAATTAAAATGGAGAATATTTCTCATTAGTAGCCCTTGCCACTGAGACCTTTGGGGAACGTGGCCTTCGCGGCCTCTCCCTTCCTCTCGCAACAGTCTCGGTGCGGCGAAGACCACCTTCCCCATAGGCGACAGTTGCAAGGGTTGCTACAGGAAATAGTCCGTTTAATTTAATATCACACGTTAGAAAGTCTAATTTTATAAAGAACACATCAGGAAGTTATATGTACAGAGTGAAGCACCTAAGTTGTCCACAGCAAATATCTTGAAAACTGTTCGAGGTATCGAGATGCTATTTCCGCCATGTTGTTGCAAATGATGAGGCAAATAACATATTTCGTTTACAATCATGATTTCGTTTACAATATACAATCATGATCTGAAAAATAAAATATCTCAATGTGAAATGCATAGTTTTATTTCAGTACAAAGAAATGTGGTCCCACAAAATTATTCGACCAAATAAAGAAAATCAAAAATAAATATTACAAACAGAAGCCTAATATCTAATTGCTCGTCCTTTAGCTTTAATAACACTTTGCAAGCGTCTGCGGACTGAATCCACCAACGTTTTTATTTCACTTGGCTCAATTTTTTCTCACTCACTTGTTACAACCTGCTTCAAGTGTTCTTTACTTCTTATTGTGTATTGTCATATTATGTTTTCCAGTTTTCGCCACATGTTCAATTACGTTAAGGTCTGGACTTTGTGCAGGTGTCTGGATAACTTTAGGACTGTTGTAAAGGACCCATAATCTGTTTTGAAGTGCTGTATGCTTCGGGTCATTATCTTGGTAGAGTTTAAAAGAGTCAAGGATGCCCATATTAGCAGCACTTGTTCGTAGATTACGCTTTAAAATTTGCAGATATTTGTCTCTGTCCATGTTACTTTCCACAAAATCCAATTTGCCTACTCTAAACTTACTTAAAAATAACGTCTTGCAAGTACAACGAACCTTTCCGCAAATACTCTTGGGCAAATTCAAAGCGTCTGCGTTTATTCTTCTTACTGATGAAGGGTTTCCTCCTAGCTATTCGGCCGTGGTAACCACTCCTGTGGAGGGTTCGTCTTACTGTTTCTTCACTTACAGTTTTCCCTGAAAATTTTCATACTTCAGCGATTATTTTGGGAGCACTAATACGCGGATTCTTTTTCACAATCCTTAACATAGCACGCTCGTCACGTACGCCGAGCAGTTTAGGACGTCCTGTCCGCCGCTTATTGCAAATTCTTTTCTCTCTTTGCCATCGGTAAACCACTGACTTGACAGTGGACACAGACTTTTTGACATTTCTTTTTACATTTGTTGCGTCTACATTTGACGCAACGCGTCCCTAAGCCCCTTTCGGGACGTTGAGCGCTTTGCGCTTTTCAGAGTAATCCTCCATTACTTGCGCACTGCTGGGAGTAATCCTCAATTACAAGTCAATGTCACTCATAAGTTGTCAAGAGGACCGCCACGTAGCAGCTCCGCGTATGCGCCTCACACCGCGCGCCCCTGCGTCACAACCCAGCGGCCAGAATTGGGAAGGAATAAGGAATGGGGTAAGGTTTAGAACACTTCACAAAGGTTGGAATAGTCCTTGTGAAGCAGCCGAGCTCGTTTTATTGGAACAAATTTCACATGAGAATCCACGGGAATCGAACCCGGACCTCATTGGTGAAAGGCGAGCGACTTTGCTCTTAAGCCACGAGGCACTTTCTGGGCAATTTCACGGAATGAATCACCATTGGAACGATGCTCTAGTGTTAGCAACCTCATGTCTTCTGACAACTCTTTACCTTTACGTCCCATAGTGGTATCAATCGTGGAGCACGTCAGACCAACAACTGCGCCTTATCAGCAGAAAATTGTGAAGAATTGGTTTGGAAATGGTGGGGGTAAAATATTTTCATTGGTTCTTAGTTGACTGGTCGAATACTTTTGCAAGAGCAGATATTTTACACTGATGAAAGTTAAATGTGCTAATTGTTGAAATATAGTAGTTTTACAATATTGTATTCTACGTACACAGATGTGATAAAATACAAAGAATTACTGTTCTATTATAATTATGTGAATGTTTATAAGCACTTATATATATATTAATAATAAATATAAATATATATATATATATATATATATTGTGGCGGCCTTAAGAAACTTATAACAACAGTTTTTTTTGTACTCTCTGGCACGCGCACGTGCGTCCACCCCGCCCGCCTCGGCCCAGCCGCGCCCCACTCCGCCCGCCTCTTTGCTGTCAGGGTCCCATCTCTCCGACGGAACACAGTGGCCGCGGAGAAATTTACAACACCCGTCGTCAAAGGCCACTTGACGGACCCACTTCGCTGAATGCACCTTTTGTGTCCCGCCCCCGCCCTCTAGGCGCGTTCCTCGCCTCCACGCCTGTCGCGCTAATTCAAGAAAGTTCAAACCCTTTGCCATGCAATAATTGCTCCCAGGAGATGCCACCCCCCTGACGAATGCATCTGCGTTTCGGTAAACAGAGATAGCGTTTCGGTAGAGAGATACTTTAGAAAATTTTCCACGAATCCGCGACCCGCGATTCCTCAAAATTATTTCTGCGACGCAGTAAGGTCCGACCAATGACAATTTTCCCAAAGTAGGTCAGCGAGCCCAGGATGAACTTAGGAGGGGGGAAGATCCGGAGAGGGACGGATTCCCGAAATCTTGGAAAAAAAGGAAAACACTAGCGAAGTAGTCGCGAGGGAGAACACACGAGAGCATCGGCCGCGAAAGAAACACTGGTGAAGTAGTCGCGAGCGGGTGAACGCGAGGGCAGCGGCCGCGAAACAGACACTTAAAAGTGAGTTACGAGAGAGCGCTTCATGTCTGGTCGTGGAAGCCGTGGACCAGTTCCTTTTTTGGTTCGGGTATTCGAAGTAGTGATAACTCGTTGCCTAATTCGAGCGAACGAGCCGCGAATACCATGATCCAACCTCCGGTCCACGCCCGCAATTAAATGCTCCCGTATCGCGCGTCCGAGTCGTGGTGAGGAACGAACCCGGACTCGTCCAGCGCCTTGGTGGCTAGGCGGAAAGGAGACCTTCGCGACCTTGGGGCACACAGCGGCCGCGAGAAGGCGTCCGCTCCCCCGTTTCAACATTGCAGCTCATCACCGGACAACGCTACTTGAAGACGCCGAGGCCATCGACCGCAACGGGGACACCCCAGCCCACGCCTGCGCAACAGATAAGACTTTTAACGCACGCCCGCGCTTTGGGGCGTCCCGCCTCGAGACGAGACGGAAAATATCACCGAAATTCTAAAGTGTTTTATCTTTCTCTGTTTTTTCTTAGAGTTAAGCGGTGCCGCGCAATGGCATATTTTTTTAATTAATACGTATCTTATGAAACGCCACTAAATGGAGTTGAAGTTATAAACAATTTTATTACGATTCAAACTTATGACAAATCCTTATTTTGCATTCTTTAATTCCTTCAATCAAAGAAAGTCGAAAATCTGAAAATGCGGAAGGATGGAAAGCACAGTTCAGGGAAAAACTGCAATGGTTTTGTGAATATTTGGAATATGTTTCGTATCTTCAAATCTCCCTTCCCTTGCCCGGGCGCGCGTTGCTGGTGGAGCGCTGCGTGACCTTGTGTGATGGACTATTCAAAATGTCCGTTAAACCCCAGTCACAAAAATCAAAATTAATCAAAAAAAGCTTATCTAACATATAACAATATGTGTATCACTGGATTCGTCTTTTTCCGCTCGTCATGGTGGACTGAAAAAATATGTATAGTTCCATTTGAAAAATCAAAGTTACCTAAAAAGTCTCGTAAAATACAAGTGATAAAATGGAAATTAATGCACGTATCTATTAGCCCCTTCCCCTTATGCACTTCCGTGAAAACTGCATTGCAATAACTTCAACCGTTCAAAAGTTACAGGAGGTGCTAAAGTTACGTGACTCACTCTGTATATATAGGTGAGTCAGGAGGAAAGGTACATGCTTTGAAGGATGATACTGCTAGTGATTGTGAACAATTCTGAACTTCTAATTAACATATGTCATTTTCTTAACCGTTTCAAGGTACACTGGTCCAGTTGTTTTAGAAAAGCGTCTTAATGGAGCACGGTATCTTGATTTTCTTGAAAATGTGTTACCAGATTACGTGGAGGATATCCCTTTGGCAACACGACCTCGTATGTACTTTCAGCATGACGGATATCCTACACATTCCGTATGGCAAGTGACACAATATCTCAACGAAACGTATCCTAGTCGTTATATCGGTCACTGTGGAGTCATTGCTTGGCCACCTAGATCACCCGATTTTCCCCCATTGGTTTATTTTTTGTGGGGTAGGCTTAAGAGTGAAGCGCAGAGTGGATACAAGAGAGGAACTGCTCGCTCGATTTTTAGATGCTTGTGCTTAATTAAAGGAATGCAGAAATGAGCTCAGATCAGCAACACAACACCTGTCTAAAAGAGCAGCAAAATGCATTGAAGTTGACGGTCGACTGTTTTAATATCTTTCGTCCATTTATGTTCCCCATTCTTTCCCCACAACGAAACAAAATCCTCATTCTGGGGACAAAATTCCCCAATCTGGGAACTCAGGGTGGAAGGTCTTGAAAAGAAATGAGATTGGTAAGAATAGAGAGAATTGGGAAGGGACGTGGTTCTTGAATATTGCCACGGGTGACAAAATTAGAGCTACAGAGCTGATAATATGTCAAGGCCAGGCTTGTGAGATCTGAAGTCACCCCGTGCTGGAAGAATTTGGAAGCACTCCCGGTGTCGTTGAAGGTACGCCTAATTGTTATTCTTTCAGCTTTTGCGTGCACACTCTGCAACTGCCTCATTCAATTATCTCGATAAATTGGTTTAATTACTACATAATCTAGAACTGCCTCTGCTGCCCGAAAAGGTGCGTCTCCTCCAGTAGCGTAACGAAATGAATGCGACCCGCCCGCAAAACTTTTATGCGGGCCCCCTTTATAAAAGTGTACAGCAAACACAAGTAGTGTTAGTACCTTAAATAATAAAAAAATATACTTAAACAAATTCGATTTCATCAGTCTGTCATTAAGAGCCAATCGTAGAAAAATCTATCTTTTTTTTAATTTTATGAAATTCAGACAGTTATCAAACCTAAATGAATTGCTTACGTTTACTGATTTAGAAACATGGTTACATAAACTACCGAAGCGGAAAAAATCGTTCTTCTGGAAGATGTTTTTTTAATATTTTATTGCAACAACTATCGCGAATTAACAGAGAAAGAATCCAGTAATTAATATTTCTTACAATCGCAAAAGCTTCAGCCTAAAAACAGGCCGTCTACCTGGGAGCCAAAGTTTCGCCACAGGTGTCCTCCAAGGCTTCCGACGCGGCTTGCGAAGGGCGCGTGTCGGAAGCGAGTCGGCGCGGAGCGGGCGTCGGCGGGCCAGGCGGGGGCCGCCCAGGGGCCGCCCAGGGGCCGCCCTTCGCGTGTGGCAGGTGGCCTGACGTCCGGAGCGTCATTCGCTCAATGCATTCCAGTGAAGCCCATTCCGGGCGCAGGGCGGCTCTTGGGTGCCTCAATTGGCAATTGAGCGTCTTAAGCGGCGCGAGCGCGGCCCGGCCCCCGCGGCGCGTGGAGGTCACCTCCGCACCGCACGCCACGTCACCACACACCACCACACAGGGGTGGAGCCAGTGGGGGCATCAAACATTTTTCTTAAATGATAAGCAGATTGTTATTATGTTGTATATTGTTTTTGTAGCGTAAATATGGTAGTATACAATATTATTGTTTAAATAACTACATAATTCTAATGTAAATGAAACATTTAAATCCATTTTGCCAAATAAAGGAAGGTAACAAACAAAAATGCTAGGCCTTTTGGGACAGCACGGCCCTCATGCTCCCCCCCCCGCAACCGCCACTGCCACACAACGATACCACCACACGCCACGCCGCGTTACCACACATTGCGACACGCTCCTCCCACTCGCCACACCATGCCACCCAGGCGGGAAGTTGAACACTGTTCAAATATTATTTACACGAGTCTGCGGACAAAATATTGCACACAAATAATTGACATATTTTAATTACTCTTGTCTTTTGATGAGTTGAAATCGAACATAACTAGTTTTTTATTTATTATTATTATTATTCCTCCAATTTAAGACCACAGACGTTGTGAGTCGGTTACATATATAAAATCTATTCCGGGTTGCAAACAGCTTCCCAAGGAGCAGATCTAGGGACTGTCGGTGCCTCTACAATACTTTGCGCAAAATGTGGGCTGTTACAAATAAAGCAATTTCTTGCACTTCCCAGTCTTTTGAATGACCTGGAAGTTTAGCCAAGTTCTTACACAAATTTTGAGGAACAAATTTCAGAGCTCCGATAACTATCGGGACGACTTGTGCTTTAACGCCCCACATTCGGCTGATCTCGATTCCCAAACTCTTGTATTTAAGAAGTTTTTCTGCTTCCTCAGTTATAAATTTTTGACTGCACAGCAATATAAAGGAGACACTTTTTTCTCCAAATCCAGAATAACAACATTAGAGCCGGCCCCGTGGCTAAGACAGCAATGCCGTAGTGGTCTTGGACCGTGGGGTCGCAAATTCGCGTCTATATATTTCGGGTTTATATATTTTAGTTGTGTGTCATATCAATCGAAAAGACCTATTCATTGTTTGGCATTCGGCGGAGAGATGCAGGAATTCAAAAGAAATGCAGGAATGTGCGGTTCTGAATTATATTGTGAGTGTACGTTATGGTAATAATGTCTCTGAAGATCTCTTCAAGTGTTTGAAGATAAAAATAAAATATTTTTGCCACAAACTTGATAGAAGATAGCAGAAATGTCACCGAACTCTAAAGACGTTCCTAGCCAAAAATTCTGAATGACAACTACAGAGGTCATTGGTCCCGTAAGTGTATTGCATGTTTTCTCATCGGGAGGTGGCGGTGATCTTTCCCCGCTGGATGGCGAGATCCGGCGCCGAACAACCGTCGACAATCGAGGTTTCCCCAACCAGGTATCTCCCACCAGCGGGGCACCGCCTCAACCGGGATAAGCTACCAGCTCTCGACCGGCCTCCCGGCATGTGTGATAATGCAGTGCCTGCTAGTGTAAGTGTGTGTGTGGGGGTGGAACATTGATAGAACAAGGCACGTTTAGATTCATTACATTTCTTGTTCTATTCATTTTGCCCATTTGTTTTAAGGTACATTTCGCAGGAAGCAAGTTCTAGTTCACAGGTCACACTTACCTTATGGATTATTTCCTGTCATCCGTTACTGTGACCCTCGGTGGCTTCGGAACGTACTGTCGCAAGGCTCCAGCAAGGGATCTCTCCCATCACCAGTCGGCATTACTAAACTCTACGGGATTTTCACTGTCTGCTCAAGACAGCTTCCCTCGCTGGCTAATGCAAGGTTGGGCCTGCACTCTAATCAGTGGCCTGGTGTGCTAACCCAGCTTCTCTCCCGTGTCCTTCACGGGCCGGTAACAGGAAGTCCAAAAGTTCATGATCCATTCCTCTCTACTTACTTCCCACTATGGATGCAGACGAGGTGCCTCTTTCTTCTTCTTCTTCGAAGATGATGTTGCGGCTCTCCTCTGGAGTACTTCGCCCGACCCCTCACCCACAACCTATTCAACAAAGGAGGCCCTACCAAATTATAAGCTACCGCCGACATAGCTCTCGGGCTCACAGAGGTACTCAGGCTCCACCACCAATAGCAATCCCGGATAATTATATCCGGTTTGTTTGCTGCTATCGTGCGATCCGTTTGAATTTGTTGGTCGTACAATATTGTACACATTCCAACAGACATCGCCGGTTTTGCTGAGTGTTCGTACCACTTGGGGCATGTGTTTAGAACTTCGAGGCGGTACAGATCTGCCAGTTGAGGTAACTACACACACTGTCGTGTCTTTTCTAGTACCCATTCTTTGCTAGTATTGGACAAGATGAGACGATATGTTTCTATTTGATTTCTACTTGTTCTTCGCAAATGGAGCATTTATCATCTTGGGAAATTTCGAGAACCTCTTATGATATTCTGTTCTCAACGCCTTCTTGGGCAGCTATTGTGCTTCCGATTCTGCTTTCATTCTTTCTTTTAAGCCACATAAAATTGATTTTTATTGATCTGCACTTTATCCATTATTTTTAGATACTATCCATGAAGTGGTTTGTCTCTCCACGATTTCTTTAACATTTTTGTGTCTCACATTACATGTTTAGTAGCATGAGTGTCTGTGTTATTCTCCGTGTCTTGCATAGTTTTCTTTGCAATGCTTCTTGCTACTAACAATGCCTCTGTTTCCCATTCTTCGGCCAGATTTCATGACCTGCCTCATAAGTGGGTCATCTTGATTACTGACTACATACTTTCCCATCCCGACAATAGCATTGTGCCAGGAGGCCTCTTCCTCCTTCTTTATGTGACACACAAAAATTCATTTACCGCAGCTCGAGGTTGAGCGACATGAGGCATTGTAAGCAGTTTTCGGTTTTCGATCCATGATTCGAATTTCTTGCTCAGTCCAGTCCACTTGTTCAGTCCAGTCCAGTCGACTACAGGCACTGCCAAACTACCTATTTATTATTATTATTATTATTATTATTATTATTGTTATTATTATTATTATTCCTCTAAATCACGACTAAAGATGTTATGTGTCGGCTGAATATAAAATCTACTCCAAGTTGCAACCAGCTACCTAAGGAGTAGATCTAGGGACTGTCGGTGCCTCTACAATACTTTGCGCAAAATGTGGGCTGTTCCAAATAAGGCGATTTCTTGCACTTCCCAGTCTTTTGAATGACCTGGGAGTTTAGACAAGTTCTTACACAAATTTTGCGGAACAAATCCCAGAGCTCCAATAACTATCGGGACGACCTGTGCTTTTAACGCCCCACATTCGGCTGATCTCGATTTCCAAACTCTTGTATTTAAGACGTTTCTCTGCCTCCTTGGTAACGACGTTTCGATCGCAAGGTACAGCAACATCCGCAAGTAGACACGATTTGTTCTCCAAATCCCGGATGACTATATCCGGTTTGTTTGCCGCTATCGTGCGATCAGTTTGAATTTGTTGGTTGTACAATATCGTACACAATCCAACAGACGTCACCGGTTTCGGTGAGTGTTCGTACCACTTGAGGCATGTGTTCGGAACTTCGAGGGCGGTACAGATCTGCCAGTGGAGGTAACTACACATCCTGTCGTGTCTTGTCAAGTATTCGGTCTTTCCTAGGATTGGACAAGCTGAGACAATATGATCAATGGTTTCTACGTGTTCTTGACAAATGCGGCATTTATCATCTTGGGAAATTTTGAGAACCGCTTTATCATAATGTCGTGTTCTCAAGGCCTGATCTTGGACAGCTATTACAAGTGCTTCCGATTTTGGCTTCATTCTTCCCCTTTTAAGCCACATAAATGATTGATCTTTATTGATCTGCACCTTGTCCATTCTTTTTAGATATTGTCCATGGAGGGATTGTCCCTCCACGACTTCTTTAACACTTTTTGTGTCTCACATTTCATGTTTAGTAGTACCAGATGCTCAGTGTCTCTGTCATTCTGGGAGTCTTGCATAGTCTTGTTCGCAATGCTTCTTGCTACACTTACAATGCCTCTGTTTCCCATTCTTCGGTCAGATTTCATGACCAGCCTCATTAGTGGGTCATCTTGATGGCTGACTACATACTTTCCCATCCCGGTTATTGCATTGTGCCAGGAGGCTTCAGTTTGTCTGAGGCCTCTTCCTCCTTCCTTACGTGACACATAAAGTCTATGTACATCAGCTCGGGGATGGGCAACGTGATGCATTGTAAGCAGTTTTCTGGTTTTTCGATCCATGATGCGAATTTCTTGCTCAGGTCCAGTCCACTAGTCCGAAACTGTATTCGGCTACAGGGACCGCCAAACTACCTATTGCTGATATTTTATTCCTGGAGTTAAGAGCGGACTGCAGGACAAGTCTCACTCTTCTATAATACTCCCTGCGAATTCTCTCTTTCATTGTGTCGTTCGAGATGGTCTCACATTCTTCAATGCCCAGATATTTGTAAGTTTTACCTGGTTCAAGATCTTGAATCACAGTGTGTCTGTCAACTTCAATGTTCTCTGACGTAGTCATTTTGCCTCTTTTTAAGTTGGCTTTTGCACACTTGTCAAGACCAAACTTCATGCAGATGTCATTGCTAAAATCATTGATGACAGACAGCATTTGGGAGAGAATCGCTTCATTCTTAGCAAACACTTTAAGATCATCCATGTAAAATAAATGTGATACAGGCCTTTCGTCACCATGGAGCTTATAACCAAAGTCAGTGCGCGACAGCTGTCTCGATAGAGGGATCAAACTAATGCAAAACAGCAGAGGGGATAGTGAATCTCCTTGAAAAATTCCCCTGTTAATCTGAATACTTCTTGTTTCTACTACTCCCTTTCCGCTGTGGATTAGTAACCTGGTGCTCCACGACTTCATACTAGCTTTGCAAAACTCAACAAGTCTAGGATGAAATCGATTTATTATTATTATTATTATTATTATTATTATTATTATTATTATTCAGTGTGTTGTTGAACCGGTAAATTCAGCACTATGCTTTTGTTGGATTCAAAATAAATCAATTTTTATTGTTTGGGATTTTCCCTCATATCTACTTTTTACCTTGCTTCCAATATTAAGGCTAATAAAATTTGCGAAGTTGTCGTATGGGGTTTAATATTTCTGCCCACCTGAATCCAATTTTACTTTCCGCCCTCCTACACACGTACTCGTACATAATAATGAGAAATATTGTAATGCTGCGACAGAAATCGGCGAATTTTTCATAAAAAAACAAACAACTCGTATTATGAGATCGTGGAAACGAAAAAGAGTAAATCCTAGAAAATTGCTTCACCTAACAATTTGTGTAGTAAGAATTCACAATTTGTTAGTCCTTCATATCAATAATCAATTTGACGACAAAACGTCTGACTGTCCGTCCTACGTCAATGCTAGCGCCTAAAACGTCCAGAAAATTTTCTCCAAAATGATATTCCCCGATCGGTATGAACGAGATAAATGATGTGTGTGATAATTGTGCACGTTTTCATAATTCTGTGATCTCTATCCTAAACCATATTCTAGTCGAATATTGAATACAGGAAAGAGCGGTTTTTTTTCAGTTTTGTTGACAAAATATTCGCTCCTATATAATAAAATATATTTTCAAAGGTAAATTAGCTACAAATTTCTGCCCTGAACCCTCATGTTCTTCATGAAAGAATAATACTTTTTGCCAGCGATAATATGGAAAACGATAATTTGAATAACTATATTTCCCACTTAAATTCAGAAGACGTGCACAAATAATGAAGTTACATTTATGTCCAGAAGCAAAACAAGGGACCATCTCAGCATTTGCTCAAAGCATCAGGGAAACTGACGAAAAACCTGATCGAGATGGGGGGCCATCGACCCAGGAGCTGTGATACAGTACTTGTTACAGGTTCTTTAGAATTATACAGTCCAAATGAAAAATAATTACATTAACTATCATTGTTAAAATTAATGTTACTTTCCTTTTTGATGCTCGGTATAGTCTCGAATTGTATAGAAACAGTTATGCAGCAGAAAAGATTTACTTGAGACTTAAACTTTTCTATCGAATTTAATCGTTTAATGTCTTCTGGCAAAGTGTTGTAGAGTAATGTACATGAATTGTTTGTGAAGTTTTTGTAGTGAGCTGTTGATACTGCCACCTGATGAATATAATTATTACGTCGTGTGTTATACTTATAGACATCGGCGTTTGCTGAAAATATATTCCCGCCCTTAAGTAAGTCATTTTTGACAAAAACTACTGATTCGTAAATCAGGAGACAAGGTAATGGTAAAATTTCTAGATTAATAAAGAGAGACTTACAAAAATCACGTGGGTTGCATTTGCTTATTATTCGTACAATTCTTTTTTGTAATCTGAAAGTCTGTGAGCTATAAGATGTGTTTCCCGAGAATATTATGCCATATCCCAGGCGGGAGTGAACATTGGCAAAATATACACAACGAGCTGTATGAAGGCTGACGGAATTTGAAAGAATTCTGAACGCGTATTATAATGAACTTAATTTTGTGTTCAATTCATTTAAGTGGACATTCCATTTGAGGTTTGACTGAATTGATAGACCTAAAAATTTTGTTACTTAAACATAAGTCAATGGCACACCGTTCATTTTCAATGGAGTACAGAATGTTTTATTTGAAATGGAAAACTGCATTGAAACAGTTTTCTTTTCATTTACTATTAATTTGTTATTACGGAACCAATTTGAAACATCTGATATTGTACTATTAACGGTTTCTTTGTTGCAAAGAATATTTGTATCATCCGCAAAGAGAACTGTTCTTCCGTTTCGAATCGCTAAGGACATGTCATTTACGTATAATAGGAAGAGAATAGCGCCTAAAATCGATCCTTGCGGGACTCCATGTGCAATTGGCAAAGAACCGGAAAGGTGTGTACATCAAGTTCCATCATTCCAGTAAGGTATTTCTACTCTCTGAGATCATTGTTTAAGGTGCGAACATAGCCAATCTAGAGCAATACCACGGATTCCATATGAAGGTAATTTTGAAAGTAAAATGTTATGATCAATGACGTCAAAAGCTTTTGAAAGATTTAAAAATATTCCAATATTTGCTTCGTTCAGATCCAATGATGAGGCAACATCTTTAAGAAAAGAAAAAATGGCTGTTTCCGTAGATTTTGATTTCCGGAATCCATGTTGGCAATTTTAAAATGCGTCGTGTTTATTGAGAAAGGTTGCCATTCGCACATAAAAAAGTCTCTCTAATATTTTTGAAAAAACTGACAAAAGAGAAATTGGCCGATAATTTTGAATTTAATTTTTGTTTCCTTTTTTTGAAGAGCGGCTTAATCTTAGCTGTTTTAAAAATATCTGGAAAAATTCCGGATATCCGGACGTCTTTAACAAAATTCCGGACGAAAAAATTCGGGACGTCTTTAACAAACAATCTGGAAATTCATCTAAACCGGCCGAATATTTATTTTTGAATTTACCATTTATTTTGAGAATTTCATAGGAAGATGTTTCGGAAACGAACATTGTGTCTAAGATTTTTAGGGAAACGTCAGATGTTGAATTTTGTGACTGAAAACCCTTAGTCAGATCGACAGCAATTCTCGAAAAGTATTGGTTAAAGAGACTAGCCACTGTTGCCGGATCGTTCACATCTCTATCGTTATCTTTTAAAACAACATTCTCTACAAGGTTTCTAGTTGATTTGGTCGCATTTTTTACTCGTATATCCCACATTGATTTTGTTTTGTTATTTGAGTTCAAAATATCCTGAGCATGTTTCATGATTTTAGCCTGCCTTATGACTTTTCTTAACAATGATTTGTATTTTTTAAAGAAGAGGAAGAAATCTTGAGATACGTTATGTTGCTTAGAAATGAAAGAAAGAACTAGTTTGTTTTTACATGATGTTCTAATCCCTTGTGCTATCCAAGAATTGCTTTTCCGTGAAATATTTAATTTTCTTTTCTGAAGAGGAAAGCAAGAGTTAAAATGAATTGAAAGCGTTGAAAAAAAAAGAATAATATTTATTGTTTGTATCAATAGTATTATAAACGACTCCTGCAGTAAGTAATCAATGAATAATTTTATTTTACTTTTAGAAAACACTCTACTCATACGTGTATTATTTATTGTGTCATTGTTCGCATTTCGTATAATGGTAAGAATTGGTGCATCGTGGTCACTGTATCCTAAATCTTTTGTTTCAATTTCATGTCGAGTAGTGGTTTTGTTAATTATAATTTGATCGATTGCCTTCTTTGAACCTCAAACCGACCAATGTCTAATAAGCTCTCACACACTTTATAGACGAAGTACTGGCAAGTCACTGTCTATTTACAAAAATGTGATGGTCTTGTCTCTTCTTTTAAATAATGTCCAACCCAATACAGATAAATATTCCATTTTGAAGATTTACATGTGAATCTCTTAAATACATGAGAACACCTGTTTATAGTGAAATAACTAAATAAACGATCATGTAATATGATGACTAGGGCCCGGATAATTATGTAATTACATATTTCCGTATGTTAACTCTATCAAGTCAAAACCACAATATATGTACGTTTCATGTCGATTAGTGCCTAAAACCGATGATTTTTTTAGTACATATATTTACATATTTTACCCGAAAGTACATATATTTACATATTTTTCACAAAAGTACATATTTTTAAATATTTCTTAATATTTTCGTTTTTTTACATTCTTTTTGTATAATTCCTATTCCTATTCCTAATTCCTTATCCTACATGTTTTGATAAGGAATATACCAAGACAAACAATTCAGCATTGTCAAACAATTTTTCGGCAGCCTCCTCTCTAAATTGGCGCTATTGCATTGCGTAAAAATGTTGATATTGCAGCACGCATAATCCTACAAAAGGGGGAAGGTGTTGCACTCCAAAGCTTCCAGTGTGTAGATTTCAGCGCGAATATAACAGAGAACAAAATACTACTCAGAGGTCGCTCTTGATCTTAATGCCCTTCGCCAAAAATTACACGCACCAATGCAGCTCAGAAAGCGCCATTGACAGTTTTCTTTTCCTGTTTGTTGCACTGGAGCGTAAACCCTTGTTTGTAAAGTATCTCTGTGAGGTGAAAATCTAAAGTAAACCATGATGTGGCACTGCAGCTTTTGGATAAGAAAAGGACAGAAAATAATTCACGGCGATTGGCTTAAACCTTGTGGTAACGCAGACTGGGAATTTGCCATAGGCAAGTTTGATTATCTTTTCAGAGAAGTCAAACAATAGCGTCTTCGGTAACAACATTATTAAAGAAAGCTGAAATTTGGCGCTAAAAGTCAATTGATTAAATATCAACCAGCATTGTTTTTATTCCTCTAATCCGTGAATAGCATTGAACAGTAATATGTTGGGACAAATTTGATATACACCAGTAACTTCATGCATGTGGAACACTTGGTCGGTACAAGGCCTTCGAACAGATAATAGGAAAAATTTCATCCCTATAGAGTATTTGAGTAACTCCTGGTGTGCATGCTTGCGGATGAGCCGTTCCGTCTCTCACGGGTAGGACTACTTCCCGTGCACTAGTGGAGACAAATGAGGTGTCATTCGACGCGTCTCGGCGTCCTGATGGGGAACGATAATTTGTTTCCAGAAATGGCTATAAAATGTCTAAGAAATTTCCAAAAACGTGTTTTTTCGTGTTTTGGCGCTGTAATCTTGGTAAGTATGCCGGGAACTAAATCAACGCCACCTAAGTAGATGTAGGTGGTGTTGATTAAACTCCAGTACCAATACCGACAAAGAGAAAGAGAAACGAGGAAAACGAAGAAGTAGCACGACGAAGAAGACGACGACGAAGAAGACGACAACGAAGAAAAGACGACGTAGAAAAGGAGACGACGTAGAAGGAGGAGAAGACGAAGAAGAAGAAGTAGGAGGACTGCGAAGAAGGAGAAGACGACGAAGAAGAAGGAGGAGACGACGAAGAAGAAGAAGACGACGACGAAGGAGACGACGAAGAAGAAGTAGGAGACGGCGAAGAAGGAGGAGATGACGAAGAAGGAGAAGACGACGAAGGAAACGACAACGACGAAGAAGACGAAGAAATAAAACAAGTCAAACAACAGAAAGTAATTTTAAAGCGCCTGCGATGTCACATTCAGCTTGTTTCTAAGTATTTTGAAACAAATATTTTGTTTCTCATTTTTTACGGAGAACATTGTAAATAACAGAATTATGAGTAGAAATATGTTTTTAATTTTGTTCTTTACGATTATATAAAGTCTACACAGATCAACATTTAAGCAAAAGTATTTTATTAAAACGAATTGATATGATATTAAAGTGCTACATATTTCTTACTTTTTAGTACATATTTCTATACATTTTAATACATATATATGTACATATTTTCCTAATTTTTAGTACATAATTATCCGGGCCCTAATGATGACTACATTGAAATAAATAAAGACGCTTAAAAAATAAGCGCTGGTCGCTTTTTCGTTGAACTCTGAATTTCAAAAATTTATAAAAGTTAAAAGTAATGATAGAAAAACATGCTTTGTTGTAACAGCACTAGTGTTAATTTCTAATCTCTAGCATTTATGAGGCAC
>JAHLJT010008446.1:144560408-144609391 GCA_031308135.1 Acheta domesticus | reverse complement strand
GTTCTTTGTTCAGAAACCGTTCGTCGCACCTTGGTATTTCCGCGCGCTGTGTCAGAGCGCAACCCCGCGTCTTCTCGGAAATCGCAGTGACGTGGACCTTCCACTCGAAATCGGTTTCCAACCGCCGTTGACCCATGGCAATTGGCCGGCACGCATCGCGCGATTCGGCTGCGCCAATAGACGAGAACTAGGCGGGGGCGAGACACGTGATCTCGCGAGCGAGGGAGGCAGTTGCGAGCGTGATATTCTTCCATTCCGATCTGGGCGACTGTAGCGAGAGGTTTTTCTGATCTGGGCGACTCCAGCGAGATTTCATTCCGATGTGAACGACGACAGCAAGAGGTCTTTCTGATCTGGGCGACTGCAGCGAGAGGCCATTCCGATGTTGGCGACCGTAGCGCGAGATCGAGCTTTCCGATGTGAGCGAGAGCGAGAAGTTCGGCCGTCCTGATGTTGACGACGCTAGCGTGAAGCAGAGCTTTCCGGGGGGTAGAGAGAGGCCACGCCATCGCCGCGAGGCGCTAGACCGCCGCCGGCAACGCATCGCCGTCACTTCGCCACCCGCTCATGTGTCGCCTGAAGGGAGAGGCGGAACACTGCACGAGTGTGGGGACCCGAATGGACGAAGGAGCGTCCGGACTTGGCCTGAGGGCCGGCCGCCGCTGAAGGACGCATTCGAGCGGCGCTTCTTCGCCGCCGCCGCCGCCGCCGCAGCCGCGCCGGCCGCGCGCCAGCCCCGCGCGCCGCCATACACCGCCGCCGCTGCCGCCGGCTGCCCGCCCAGTCCAGGAGACGGGGGAACGCTGCCGCTCCGCCGCCCGACCAGGGATGCCGCGCGAGGAGGGGCGGAACGCCCGGGCGATGACCCAGAAGGGTCGGACTTTAAGCTAAGTTAGTTGTAAGTTAGGTTAAGATATTGTAATTAATTGTAGGAGGCTTCACCCCTTTAATTACCTTTTTATTTTGTTTTAATTAAATTCAGAAACTCAGGTAAGAGTGTTTCACTGCCTAATGCATGAATATGCCCAGTCACGCATGCGTCCTGTCCAAATTTCAGCCGGGCGTATGAGGCAACAGATGAGTGCAGACAGAAATCCACAGGTGAGTCGGGTCACGCCCTGAGATCCATCCCGCCGAACTCGATGAGAGAGTGTGCAGGGTGTTACAATAGTGACTGTTTCTCCTTTAAGGGAGAAGTGCGGGGCCATGATGTCACCGTCAAGTTGCTGGACACGATACTCGAGACATGGACACAAGCCGGAAATTTTGTTCTTGCTACAATGGGAACATCCTCGGGGTCATGAGCGAGACATTATCGTTACTCCTTTTCACTTCTGCCTCAACAGTGAACATTTTCTTGTCATTCGTGAAAGTGCTCAGTAATAGCCAACAGCAAGCACGTCTCAGCATTTGCGTCATCAGAGAGCATTTACGTCTTACGTTAATAATAATAATAATAATCATAATAATAATAATAACAACAACAATAAATGCCTTTATTGATATGGCGAGGCTCGGGCCATCAGGCCCGCTCTTCCACCTAACACATATCATATGTTTACAATTTAGTTAATACAATACATTCAAAAATAGTAAAAGTAGGATAGTTTATATTAGGTAAGTTATATTATAGTAGGTAATAGTTAGTCAAATAGAAGTATCATTTAAAGCAACTTCAAACAATTTAAACAATATCAAAGGTTAAACAGATACAAAAGTGTTACAGAATGAAATTTGAAAAATAATTAAATTTAGAGACGGAAATTGACAACAAAATTTAAATTGGATAAAATTATGTGCTCCACTTGTCTGCTCGCTACGCGGCAGCCTGGTATTCACCCCGAGCGACTGTAATCTATTAATACAGAAACACACCATTTCACACGCCGCTCGACCCTGGAGGAAAACCCGCTAGTCGGGGAAAACCCACCAGGCAAGCTGCGTCCTAATACAAAGTTAAACTAAGCTAAAATGAAGTGAGAGGTCCTTGGAATGTTTTCCTCAGCTGCTGTCCATGCTGCACGGGGTTGTCTTCTTGCTTGTGCTTAACTCCGCCTCTGCTCCTATGAATGAAATACAGTTCCGGCAGTATCAAACAATTCGCACGAAAGTAAATTTTCAACAAAAATACATTAATATTATTCCTAAAACATATTAATCATTTCTTAATACTCGTGGGGAAGAGGTAAACTGTCATGAGTTTAATTTGATAACCAACAATCAATAGTTATTTAAATTGTAAACTGGTGTAACTGATGTAAACCGACTACTTTATAAGAAACGATTCAGATGTTTTTTAAACGATATTAATGAGGTGCAGTTTTTAATATTTGAAGGCGATTTATTCCACTCTCGGGCTACAGTAATTGCGAACGATTTATTGTAGTAGTTAGTTTTACTTTTTGGAATGCAGAGTAACTGGGATTTCTGAAATCTGGAGGATTTAAGATGTACGAAATACTTCGTTAAATATGATGGGGAACCTATTTTAACCTACGTTAATGACGTAAGACGTGTACCTGAGGTCCGCATGAGCGTTTCTAAGGATCGTAGATACGCTTGGCTTAAAATACTTGCCAACTTTCGAAAATAAATTCCAGAGTCATCAGAAATTCATTGTTGCTCCTGCTTGATGTCTAGAGTCCTCCCTGTCTTCTCTCTAACATGGATCTTCTCTGCCGTTGTGTAGGAACCTTACTCTGATCTCTCAGAGGCTGCGTAGCGAGTGACATCATAAACTGTTGATTTCGGATAACCGAAGAATTTCACTATCTCGGGTACAGTACGTCTAGACCGAGGACTTTTCAACAATGGCAGCTTTCCGACTGTACTCTGGGCACGACGTAACAAGATCAGCCATGATGAGGTTATGATTCTGTTTACAAAAAATCGAGCTATATTTAGCACCATCTAGACGGTTGATAAACGAACTGAAAGCGACGGGAAGTTTAATTTCAAAATTGTCCAGATTCTATTGAAACACCCGTAGAATGTAGTCCGTGAGTCTTGCCAATTACTAAAAGATCGCATGATTTGGCACTTGTAACCATGTGTGTAAATAAGGGAATGGAACCATTTATGTATCTTAGAAGCATTTCGAGTTGGCCATTCATAGGCTCAATATGAACGGCGACAAGTAAGCAGAGACAATCACGAGAAGTTAGCAACCGTCATGGCACAATTCACATGCCGCTGTGTCCGCAGTGGTATGTTGTGTAAATTCGAGAACACGTATGTCGGGGCTATTTATTAATATTGCTACACGATAAACACAATCTGTTTGCCCTCTACAATTGTAATTGAACGACGAATGCCAGTTATTTTTTTGTTGTGCAGTTGCCGATACATAAAATGGGTAACGGCCAACTTCAGAAGACCGTGTCTTTCTGCGCGTTCTGGCACACTGTACGGAGGATAACGCCATCTGATTCTTTCATAGTTAACTATTACAAAGAACTTTCTGAACCAACTGCCAACGACTCAGAAGCGATAGGCTAGATTTCCCGCAATCATGATCTCTAGCATGAACATTCCCTATGATAGGTGTGTTTATCCGAAAGGTTGAGAGTATTGGCGTAGAAGGCATAGAGGGCGGGGGTAGTCCTCCTTCGCGTCGTGGTGCAAACCATTCAGTCGGCTACAAAAAATATATCAATAATGTAACCGCTTTCTCTACTTGGTTACAAAGTAAATCTTTAATTTACTTATTCCGTGACAAGCTTCTGCACCGTCACGCAAACCTGGGATTATTTCTAATGAAAGGTAAAATTCCCTGTCAGGGGTGGGTTCGTCATGGTTCAACTAATTACCAATTAGCAAGTAAACACAGTTCATTAGTTTGAAACAATATTGAACGTATATTCTAATGAATGAAATATGATCTACAATTGTATTTACAAATTTTACCTATGTTCTCAATATTTTTCCCCATTAAATCCTGGTATCTACCTTTCCTACCTAAACTGCAGTTATGATTTTCTAATGTAATCTTAACTTTGATCCCTTGTTTTCTAATAATAACTTATACACACAGAGATACACTTTACATAACAAAAATCACTAATAAAACACACGAAATACAATTCAAATAATGATCCTGAAAAGAAATACATGCACACACAATGTTCCAAATTTTTTAACACCTTTGAATCAATTAATAATATAACACTTAATTCTTACAATTGAAATTTGGCTCATCCTTAGCCTTTCAGTATAAAAAAATTTCGTTTAACAAAGTCTTTAGCCAGTCCTTCAAATGCTATTATGAAATAAATAATCGGACGGCTTTCCTCCCATTCAGTATTTCATACAGCTCACTTTTGCTAAGTGTTATTTATACTCTTAAATCAATTATACGTGAATTCAGTTAAATAGTTTTATGTACGAACACAATTTTTACATTATTCACAAGAAATATCTGAATCTGATTCTAATTACGACTTTATGAGAAAAAGAAATGACTCGACTAATTACCAAGACAACTGTTCTGTGAAATTCTAATTTGAAATTTCGTGAAAGTTCTTTCGGTATTTGTTTAACTCACGACCGGTGACCTCCCGAAGAATACTCTGCGCTGCGTAGCTGGCTGCAAACGGCGTCCACGCCTCCAAGGTCGCTGGATTTCTGCACCGCTCCGTGTTGCCTGCCGCGTTGAAAAGTGGGATGCCTCCGAGCGCCGTCTCTCATTGCTTAGCGACGTTTTACCATCGGTCACTCCAAGATGATGGTCGCTTAAGAATGCAAGTTGAGAGCTTCCAATTATGACTTCGTAATGGTAATGAGCCAAACTAGTTGTAATATCAAACAGAGATCTTATAATTCTTGAGATTCAATAATTCTATATTTCAAGAATGAGATTTCCGAAAATAATACAGACTTTCTTATACGTCGTAGCCTACTACGTGTCGCTCGTCGTCTACGCCGTGCACAAAAAAAATAACTGTTCACCTCGGCGGCTCAAACACGATAAGAAGCGAATTCTTTTGACTGCTCACCTCGGCAACTCGAACTAGAATAGGGATGAATTCTCTCTACATCAGTTCATGCCGTTTCCGTTTGTTCCCCAAAAGTTTTTGATTGGTTACTATCAGAGTGCGTTCTGAAATGAATCTCCTGGCTGTCGCCATCTCTACGCCGCCAGAGAAACTATTAGTTAATAATATGGTGTCGAGTTTTCTCTTCTATTTTTCTCCTTGGTTTAAAATGTAATCGACAATTAGCGGTTACAATAAAGATAATTTCATACATTACGACATAAAAAGCTCAGCACATGCAATAGAATTAGTGGATTTAAAAAAGTTTAATTACATTTTTCACATAATCCAGGTTTACTTGCGAAAAATCAATTGAATATTATCCCCTCTTTTAACGCAAAACAACTTCAATACGTGAACGAATATTACGGATCGGAGAACAAATGAAGTGTGAACGTGGCTCCAGGATTGGAAAATTAATTGGGAAGTTTTGGCGAAGTAGTAGTGTTCATGTATCATTGTTTACGAAATTTATGATTTTTGCAACGATTAAACTAGGTATAATTTTGCATCTCTTGTCAAAATTGTTATTTTGCAATATTCACCTCAAAGAAAATTTGAGGACCCTCCCGGTCCGTATAGCGCAAGTCTCGGAATTGTTTATAAAATTGTTAATTGTTGAAAATTTGTTAATTCGCAGTTTTCGGTTCTGGAACATAAGGGAACCCTTCCCTCTTCAGAACTGCCAACATTTGGAAATCGTCTATAACTTTGCAAATTTTGCGAAATTCTTTCATTGTCTTCAACTGCCTTTAAACGAGATGCAAAATTCCGCAAGATGATCGGTGCTAACGCCTGTAGTTTTCGAGATATGTAATTGTTTGTAAGAAATGATCATGTCATGACAACTCCATTTCTTTGGAAGCCAATCTTTTTGCATTTCCATCACAAATCTACCCTTCAAGCCGTTTTTCAAATGCAACGTGCATTGAGCGGCACTCTTGCCATGCGACCCTGACACAACATTGCTATTTGAAACTACCTTCAGAACGCTGAACGAGAGTCGCGGGATTTCGTAGTCATATAAAAAGGAACTAGTGTTGTAACATATGTTACGTCGAGTGAAAATCATGGAAACTTGAGTTCTTACAAATGTTCGCTAAATACGTAAATGCCGAGAAGATCATCTTGTTGGAACGCACAAATTCTCTCATCATATGAAAGAATCGCTCATTTCAACAACGAAGCCTCTACCTTATAATAGTAATAACATTCACAATTTCTTTAATTTATTGTGTTCTTTAAATGTATCCCGTGTCTCAGAAAAGCAAACATTAATACTATTATTTACACTAATAATAACCCCTGTTACAATGAATACGTTGAGAATTATTGAACCATCAGAATCCTGCGTTCTTTACCATTTGACTGAAACACCGGATAAAGAACGGCTGAGAATGTGATGAAGAGGAAATAATTATCCAAATATTGATGTCGACATTTTGACGAAAATGCATAACCTAACTTTTTGGGATCCGAATTTGATTCGGATAATACAATTTTGAGGGTCACACGAAGCCCGTACGACATCTTAAAATTTACTCAAAATCTGCTCCAATTTTTTTAAACTGTTATCTCAATTTTAGTAAAATTATCTTGTAATTATGATTTGTGTTCGATTTTTAGTAAATCCTTTCGAATTCGGAAATTTGATTTGATTTTTTGTGATCCTGGCCTACACTGAAATATATTGCTCAATTTTAGATCTTTCAATTTTATAGTTTACAGTTTTTCAGATTATTTATATTTTTCCGTAACATAGATATTTCGAGTAAAGCGATGTTTCATTCGAGCACTGTTAGTGTGACAGTGTATTTGTAGTTGTGTATCGAAATATTGTCCCCCTCTATATGAAAAACTTGTGGTAGACTTAATCGATTTCTTTATAACAGTTACGCAATATACAATTCAAGTTAAACTCAAGCGAAAATGTTGCAATTCCAACTGGATTGAATATATTGTCGCGGCCAATAACGTCTCATCTCTTAATTAAGAATTGCGACATTATTCCAAAACCGACCTTTTGGGAGTACCCGCGAAATCACTCTTCGGACTGGGATTTAATTTGAGAGCATATGTTTCGAGATTCCATGACACAATCCAACTGGTGATATACAAGGAGTCCCACCAACTATGGGCCACCCCCATAAATCTTAAAATGTTTCCAATACCAAAATACAGTTTTCGCTCAACAATGTAGAGTCATGGGGCAAATGAAATGTAGGGATATTGTTTGAAATATTTTTAGTTTTGGAAAAATTAAATCATCTTTGATTTTTTTAAATCGAATCATATATTTTCTTACTAGCAATAGATAAATCGTAAAAAAAGAGGATGTAACATATGTCAATATGAATATGTTAATATGTTACAATGATGTTAATATTTTGATAGTAATTTGTGTATAAAATTATACTTCCTGACATGAAATTTTAAATGAAACGTGAAATTTTGCTTGTAGCAGCCGTCGCAATTGTCACTTTGGTTCGCGGCCTCTGCCCGAAAAGTGCCGTCGCCGCGAACGCAAAGGCGCCGGCCTTCCTCAAAGGCGACAGTTGCAAGGATTGCTACAGGAAACCTCGTGCATTTAATTTAAAATCACTTGTCAGAAAGTATAATTTTATACTCAAAATACTATCAAAACAATAGTATATGTTACGTCATTGCATTCGCCTCTTTATGATCTACCTCTTGCTAGTGAAAAAATATATGATTTCATTCAAAAAATCAAAGACGATTAAATTTCTCGAAAATTAAAAATATTTGGACAATATCTCAATGGCACATTACTTGCCCCTTGATTTCGCATTGTTGAGCGAAAACTACATTTGGACATGGGAAACCGTTTAGAAGTTACGGTAGTGGCCTATAGTTGGTGGGACTCCCTGTATGCCAAACCTCGCAAGTTTTAGAGCGTTTTCGTAAACATATAAAAAGACACTAGTGTTGCAACAGAATGGCCCAGTCTTTCTCGTACTAGATCTCTTCTGATCTCTTTAATCTAGACTAACTTTTCGGTTTTACATCACCTTCTTCCCAGCTTTCACCCATGGCTGCCAATTTTTTATTTAACATTTTCTCAATTTTTCAGTCCCTTTGAAATACGAAAATGTGATATTAAGCATACTAGTTGAATGTGGCGTCGCCGACGCTGTAAACTGTTTTAAATGTATATTCATGTGTAGAAAATTTCTTTCACACTTCTTTGTTCAAATATGTTCTTAGGGTATCTGGCATTGGACTTACCAAAGAATCGTAGTAGCTATTAATGTTATACTCCCGTTAAAAACATCCCAACACTTAATGGCCATGTATATTTACTCCAAACGGGATATGAACTGGTCATATTGCAATTTCAAAATTTTAATCGCTGTAAGAAAATGCTTACAGGTATATGAATGATACGGCAGCACTGCTATATTTTTTCGTTTTGTTTTCTAATATGAACATAAATGAACACCTGTAAGCTATTGTTCTGCGTTATTCTCTAATGCTAATATAATATCATTCTCCATTAGTTCGGAAAATTCTGATGCAAAATCTTCTACAACTACATTTGATTCCCCTGATTTGCTTATCACTTCCATATTTTTGTCCCATATTTTAAGATTTTAAAACTCCACAAACTCTGATTTTTGTTCTGAAGGCGATACATATATAGGCATTAACAGGTTACTATTTAGTATGTTTATGTGGATAAGTTGTAAGTCACATTAAATTAAAAATCAATTTTTGCACGCTTAAGAAATGTATTGTTTAGTATTTACAGTTCTTGTTTCCTTCGTATTCACTTCACGTTCTTCAAATTTAATGTTCCAAGGCAAGTTGCAAATTCTTTATACAAAATACACATGAAACACTTCACATTTCACTACAACTGAAATACTTCAGAATTTACAAAACATTCTACCGGGAGATATTCATTTAGTTTTCGCTCGTTTGTCAAAATCTGGGTTGCCAACCTCACGGAAGAAAATTATGGTGTCGTGGATTGAAAATAACCACAGATTAATGGGGTTTAATCAACGCCACCTGTAATACAAATTTAGAGGGCGTTGGTTTAATTCCCGTCATTCAAAGATCGCAGCGCCAAAACACGAAAAAAACACGTTTTTGGCAATTTCTTGGAATCTTATGGCCGAATCTGAAAACAAATTATCAGTTCCCCTTCAGGAGACCGAAACGCGTCGAATGACACCTCGTATGTCTCGATTGGTGCACGGAAAGTGGTCTAACCGTGAGGCACGGAACCGTATTTTCTCCACGCACGCACAAGAGAAGTTTACTCAAATACTCTATAGGGATTACTCAAGTTAAATCTAATCCTATACGATAATTTTCGATAAAATAATTTTCAGCCGTTTTTGAAAAAAAATGAAGAAGCCCTGTTATTTCATGTAAAGTACCCCTAAAAATTAATGAATGCTTTTCCAAAATCGCAAAAGTTTAACTCTGGTCAGATAGACAGGGGTTTCTTCAATTTGGAAAAAATCTTACGCATGGTTTGGGCAGTAGTTTTGTTCACATGCACCGAACAGACGGACATTTTGGCCTTAATTGGTTATTTGGTATCAAGGACCAACAAAACAGGAATTCTGGCTACACGACGTGTTAGAGGACTTTTTTAATTTAGCAATTGTATTTATCCACTTTTTCGTTACCAGGGCCCGGCAATGAATTTTTTTCTGCCAAAATCCACCGTTTTTACTTTCCCGTATACATACGTAGTATAGGAAAATTATGTAATGCTGCTGAAAATTGATTTCGATTTTTCAACGGAAATACACGTTTTGGGGTCCTCTGATAATTAAAAAGTGTTTTTTTTTTCAAAACGTCCGTCCTTGTCTGTCTGTCTCTGTCTCTCTCTCTCTGTCTGTCTCTCTCTGTCTGCCTCTCTCTTGACTGTCCGGTGTATGTGGAGAACACTAGCGTTTCAACCATATCTAGTATTTTTTCCAAATTGAAGAAACTTCTGTCCATATCACTTGAGTCGAAGCTCTGCGATTTGGAAAAACATTCATTAATTTTTGGGGGTACTTAACATGAAATAACAGGGCATCTTCATTTTTTCATTTCAAAATTCATTCATTTTCAAAATTTCTCAAAAATGGATTCACATTTTTTCTTTAGATTTCTCGTACGAATAGTGTAAAATATACTTATAAAGGTAGCTTACGTCCGATTTCCACTGTTAACTTTAAATTTTCGAAAATTGCAAAAGTTTGAAATTGTTTGGCGATTGCCTACAACTACAAAATTAAAGATAGAGATTTTTCCTTCAAATAAAATTTGTTCTCCATAGCGAGTTCTTTGCTTCAGGTGACGTACTTTCTTTAAAAAAATAGTACATTTTTTTAAACGTCTGTGTCAAAACGTTTTCGTTATCGGGGCCAGGCAGTGAATTTTCGCCGAAAATCCGCCGTTTTTTGCCTAACATTATATAATTTCCCCTATACTCCGTATATACGTATGTATACGGGAAAGTAAAAATCAACTAACTTACAAAATTATACTTTTGTCTTCTCAATGCTGTTCATGAAACGGGCAAAATTCGCGATAGCGAACAAGGAATAAAAAAAATCGTAATAGACGTGCGGCATTGAGACCCAAATAATACGATTTTAAATCGGGAATAAAAAGAATTTTAAAATATTGTACTGTTATTTTCTTTTTTGCACAAACAAAATTGTTTTTATGTGTTAGAACACAAAAAGTAGTATGAAATTGCTGTAAGCAAGTAAACTCGCAGAATTCTAGCGATATATCGACAAGAAATAGGACGTTTTTTGAGTCTGTAAGTAATTCACTAAATCTCGTCTTGGCTTTGTCTGATTGCCTTGGTACGAGTTTTATTTCTACTGTATAGTTTGTCTCCTTAGAAAGATAAATACAGTAATCTCTCAACATTCGCGAGAGTTCGGTTCCCAAAAAGCATCGCGCATATCAAGTCTGCGAATGTTGAGTCTATCTTTTAATGAAAAAAGGTGGGCAAGGATCCTGGATATCGAAATGCTCTTTAAAAATGGAAGGAAAATGACAAACAGTTGCTGTAGAACTGAGTACGCGCTATAGCGAACAGAATTTACAATTAGCATCCCCAAGAGAAGAAATAAAACAATATTTGAAACTTATTTCAAAGTTGAAAGTGATTGGATATAGGATTTAGTTACACTTTTTTGTTTCAGCACACTCCACGTTGTTCTAATATTTTAATGTGGAAGAGTTGCTGCATCATTGTCTCTCTTCAATTTTGAAGAAACTTTCATGTTCGGATCATATTCGAGTGACTTTTCCACCACAGTTTGTTGAAGTTTTAGAATGCTATTAACAGTTTTGACTTTGAAATTGCTCCAGGACGCAGTTTTTTTTCCGCAGTTCTCTTCCGCAGTTCATCATTACGTTCGAGGAGGTTTTCTTCGCTGGAGATTCGCGTTTTATTTCCCGAAGCTACTCTTCAGTGAAATAATTACAATGAGAGATATCCAGATCCTAAATGGCTATTCTGTTCGCGTGGCCAAAATCCTTACCTCAACTGAATTGAATTATTTTACAATTTTGTTATTCTATTAATGTGAATTGCCATTACAACTTTGACATTATTCCAGAACGTGACACTTTGATCCCCGATGTCTGCCGTGTTCGGTTCCCAGATGATGCTGATAAAGAAAATTAAATGTGTTCACATTCAAAATAAATGTTATACAACCAAAAGACACACTCATGAATGTTGAAGTCGCGAATGTTAAAACCGGTAGCATTTCTGTAATCGCGAATGTTCGGAACTCGCGAATAGCGAATTCGCGGATGTTGAGGGATTACTGTAGTAAACACACAGTTGTTGACACACAAACACAGTTGTTGACACACAAAATAGTAAACACATAGTTGACTAACAAACGCTTTTGATAGAGAATGTGAACAAAAAAAAATTTGGGGACCATTTCTTTTCAAAATCATCAACTTCACAGCCAAAGTAGTGTTGATAACACTTTTTCGCATGTGGCTTTAAATCTGGCCTCTGAATCGTTCAAGTCAGCTGACTACAAATTCAACAGAAATTAACTGCATCATTTACACACGTTTTTTGCATTATGAAAATACAAAACATTAAAACACAGTTTGCACAAAACACTTCTAAACAGAAAGGAAGGAAATATATCACTCGTGATATTCGAACTAACAAGCTCATAGACAACTCAATTATGACACATCACAATGCCAGATTAACGTCCATGTCAAAACGTGGATGAAACTGCAAGGTATTGCTTCTTGGTGTTTCAGCATGACATTTCATATAATTTCCAGCTTGAGTAAAATAAATAAACAAAATATCTATTTACATCTTCAATAAAATCGCTATGTATAAGGTAAAGATTTCTACGGCATGTCAAAGAGAATGTTAAAATCAGATTTTTAAAAGTAGCTGTCACAAAAAATTGTGCCTGATGGAAAAACTCTGACTACATATTTTAATTCAGTGTGAAAAAACGCACTAGATTCACTAATCAGATTTCTTGTGAAGAAAACCTTGTCGGCCAGTGTTATGCTATTGGAGTTAATTACAACATTATAAAAATCTAACTATTTCAGATGTATGTAGAAATATATTTTGTATATTCTATATTTTAATACACAACAAAGATAATACAGATTTTGAGTAAAAAATGAATAGATATTTTTCATTTCTAAAAAATATTTCTATCGAAAATGAAGGCAAAAATGACTGCTTCCAGTTATACACCGGGCGACAATGTTAGTGATTTCTCTCTGTTAGCTACGATATTATAGTTCAGAAAAGAGCTGAATAAACTCATATTCTTAAGAGGCATTATCGATTTTCTCTGATAAGCCTCAAGCTAGTGCCGACATGCCAACTGTCCCGGGAAGCACTTTTGACTCTACGTGAAATGAGATAAGAGGCTTCATAGCGTTGCCGCTTGTCAAGAAAAATCATTATTTTCACTCCTGTGAGTGAAGCAAATTGAACTATTCCTACTTCCTATTCTTTATTACACATGTCTCAGATTGGTTAAGCCACACAAAAGCTAGTTATCTCATTAGTGGAAGACCTGGCTATTTCAGAGACGGTGAAATACTGATTTTTAGAAAAAAAAGTTTAAAACTTACAGGTTTGCAGTTTAAAACTCACTGCAACTCTCTATTGCTCCAGCTTTACTTGTTATGACAATTCCCATATCTGAGATAAAAAGGCTAACTTCTCTAGTACTACACCAAAATAGCACGACTTTCTCACACTTGTTAGTCTCTTTATAAATTGAGTCCGAGTTAGTTTTTGTTGTTGTTTTTTTCACCCTCTTCACAGCAACTATCCATTGGTGCCTTAACATATTTTTACCTTTTCATAATTACTTCGTTACAAGAGAAAGTGTTGTAATCGTGTGCCGGTGAATTTTCGATAGAAAAACACTTATTGCCAGATCCTGGTAACGAAAAATTGGGTAAATCGTGTTCATATACGATAATATAGCAAATTACTTTCTCTAACATGTTGTGTAATCAGAATCCATGGTTTTTGGGTCCTTGATACAGAAAAATCGATTGACAGCAAAACGTCTCTATGTCTGTCTGTTCGTCCGTCTTCGTCAATGTTAGCGCCTAAACTGTACTGCTGATTTTCTCCAAAATTGATATTCCTCGATCGATTTAAAGGATCTCGAGTCCCTCTGATTTTGCGACGGACATTTTGATTTTGGGGGTTCTGTGTAAAGAGCCTCAACATTTTCAAAATTGTCTCAAAAATGACTCCAAAAATGTTGATTAAACTTGGATCTCTGATAGCGTAAAGAACGCCTAAGTGAATGGCGCAGGTCACATTTTCGTTAAAATATATCATTTTTTGAAAATGACAACGCTCAAAAAAGTTTTAGGTGGCTTCTTACCACTACAATATTGAAGTTACAGATTTTTTTCTTAACGAAAAGTGTTATTTAAAGACAAATTTTGAAATAAGGTCATGTACTACAATTTATGAAAACTGTCAGCGTTTTTCGCGTAATTTCGTATGAAATATAGACAGTTTTTTACATTTTAAAGAATTTTAGAAACAAATTTTGATTTGCGATTTCCGACTTTGTTTGACTTGGGCAAAACTTTTTACAAATTGATTCAAAAATGGGCAAAACTCTTCTACACGATGGTATGTTCAAAACTTTGAAATTCGCAAGTGGAGGTGCTAGTCACATTAAAGTGGAAAATTTGATTTGCGATTTTCGCTTTTTTCGGCGATGTGTGACTTGGGCAAAACATTTTTTAATGACTCGATGTACTTGTTCTCATCGTGGGCAAGACGATGGCATGTTCGAAAGTTGGAAATAGCCTTGTGGGAGAGGTCCAAGAGATTTAAGTCCGAAATTTTGATTTGCGAATTCCGGCTTTTTTGGACTTGGGCAAAACTTTTTACAAATTGACTTGAAAATGGGCAAAACTCTTGTACATGATGGTATGTTCAAAACCTTGAAATTCGCAAGTTGGGGGTGCTAGTCACTTTAAAGTCCAAAATTTGATTTTCGATTTACGGCGTTGTGTGACTTGTGCAAAACTTTTTAAAGGTTGGGCAAACTTGGGCAAAACTTTGGCGTATGTCATTTGAATTTTCCACAAAGTGGGGGTGCCAACTTCACACACTTGGATATTCAGCCAGGATATTAGGTTGAGCTTCGGTCTGGATAAATGCGCCACCATAAGCATACGTAAAGGTAAAGCAGAAAAGTTGTGTACAAATGTCCAGGCATAGAAGAACTGCAACCTGATGCTGCTTACAAATACCTCGGAATACAACAAAATACGAAACTTGACCACAGCGAAATTAAACGCGAGTTTACCAAGAAGTACAAGAAGAGGGTAGCCAAAATACTAAATACGAAGCTAGCTGGGGAAAACATAATTACGGCCATCAACAGCTGGGCTGTACCTGTGCTGATATATAGTTTTGGTATAGTAAAATGGTCTGATGCGGATCTAAATTCATTGGATAGACTTACTAGAGGGCTTCTTACAAAATTCAGATGTCTGCATCCTAACTCTTCTGTAATCCGTATTTACCTAGAAGAGAAGGTGGTCGAGGGCTACTCAATATTTTTAAACTCTGCAGAACCCAACAACAAAAAACGAGAGACGCTATACTTAGATCTCAGGATTCCCTCATGCAGAAGGTGGTGAGTGCTGACAATGGATACACACCTCTTAATTTAAGCAACCAAGACACGAATATTACAGTACCAACTCTAAAGGAGGAAATACAAAATTGGCAACAAATAACACTTCATGGTAAATTTCCGAACTCTCTCTTGGACCCTATGATTGACAAATCTGCGTACTTGAATTGGTTGAGCAACGATTTCTTGTACCCGGAAACTGAAGGTTTTCTAGCAGCAATTCAGGACAGAGTAATAAGAACTAAAAATTATGAAAAACATATTTTAAAAACAAATGATATCGACAAATGTAGAAGATGTGGTAACAACGGAGAGTCTATTGACCACATATTGGCTGGGTGCAGTACTTTGACATGGAGTGCCTATTTAGGCAGACATAACCAAGTGGCAAAACTCATTCACCGAGAAGTATGAATGAAACTTATAATGTTGGAGAATGATGCTCCAGCATATTACAAGTATGAACCAGATGCTGTGCTCGAGAAAAAGACGCACGTCTTATACTGGGATCCCCTATTATGACGGATAAAACAGTTGATTATAACCGCCCTGACATCCTCATAATTGACAAAGAAAAGAAAACAGTTTCTATAATCGATGTCGCAATCCCTTTGACTCAAAACTTGCGGAAGTCCGAAGCGGAAAAATTAAGAAAATATGAGAACTTGGGAATTGAATTAAAACAAATATTTGGAAGTTGCACGAGGTCTCTCATTTCCCCATGGTGATATCAATTGAAGGAGTTGTCACCAAGAACTTTAAAAGAAATCTGGAGAATTTAGATATCAAAAATATCTTTGATGAAGCCCAGAAAGCCACCCTCCTTCAAACATGTCATATTGTTAGAAAATTTGTAAATGAGTGATATTCATGTAGGTCAGAATGAATTTCCTTCCTGCTCAGTCCGAGCCTAGTCCTATAACATCAATTGGACAGGCGAAAGTCTTCCCTGCTAAAGCAGAGAAAGTATGAAAAATCGATGATGATGATGATAATAATAATAATAATAATAATAATAATAATAATATTTATTGAATCACATATACAATTTAAATTGCGTATGAGTCAGATATGATGTATGTAGGTGCACGTTTTCCTGAGCTCCAGATAACTTTCTCCTACTACATACGATTATGAGTAGGGCCCGGATAATTATGTACTAAAAATTAGGAAAATATGTACATATATATGTATTAAAAAGTATAGAAATATGTACTAAAAAGTAAAAATATGTAGGACTTTAATTATCATATCAATTCGTTTTAATAAAATACTTTTGCTCAAATGTTGATCTGTGTAGACTTTATATAATCGTAAAGAACAAAATTAAAACATAATTCTACTCATAATTCTGTTATTTACAATGTTCTCCGTAAAAAATGAGAAACAAATATTTGTTTCAAATACTTAGAAACAAGCTGAATGTGACATCGCAGACGCTTTAAATTACTTTCTGTTGTTTGACTTGTTTTATTTCTTCGTCTTCTTCGTCGTCGTCGTTTCCTTCGTCGTCTTCTCCTTCTTCGTCATCTCCTCCTTCTTCGCCGTCTCCTACTTCTTCTTCTTCGTCGTCTCCTTCTTCGTCGTCGTCTTCTTCGTCGTCTTCTTCGTCGTCGTCTTCTTCGTCGTCTTCTTCGTCGTCTCCTCCTTCTTCTTCGTCGTCTTCTTCTTCTTCGCCGTCTCCTACTTCTTCTTCTCCTCCTCCTCCTTCTACGTCGTCTCCTTTTCTACGTCGTCTTTTTCTTCGTTGTCGTCTTCTTCGTCGTCGTCTTCTTCGTCGCCTACTTCTTCGTTTTCCTCGTTTCTCTTTCTCTTTGTCGGTTTTGGTACTGGGGTTTAATCAACACCACCTACATCTACTTAGGTGGCGTTGATTTAGTTCCCGGCATACTTACCAAGATTACAGCGCCAAAACACGAAAAAACACGTTTTTGGAAATTTCTTAGAATTTTATAGCCATTTCTGGAAACAAATTATCAGTTCCCCATCAGGACGCCGAGACGCGTCGAATGACACCTCGTTTGTCTCCACTAGTGCACGGGAAGTAGTCTACCCGTGAGAGACGGAACGGCTCATCCGCAAGCATGCACACCAGGAGTTTACTCAAATACTCTATAGGGATGAAATTTTTCCTATTATCTGTTCGAAGGCCTTGTACCGACCAAGTGTTCCAAATCGCATGAAGTTACTGGTGTATATTCAAACTTTGTCCCAACATATCACTGTTCAATGCTATTCACGGATTAGGGAATAAAAACAATGCTGGATGATATTTAATCAATTGACTTTTAGCGCAAATTCAGCTTTCTTTAATAATGTTCTTACCGAAGACGCTATTGTTTGACTTCTCTGAAAAGATAATCCAAACTTTGCCTATGGCAAATTCCCAGTCTGCGTTACCACAAGGTTTAAGCCAATCGCCGTGAATTATTTTCTGTCCTTTTCTTATCCAAAAGCTGCAGTGCCACATCATGGTTTTACTTTAGATTTTCACCTCACAGAGATACTTTACAAACAAGGGTTTACGCTCCAGTGCAACAAACAGGAAAAGAAAACTGTCAAGGGCGCTTTCTGAGCTGCATTGGTGCGTGTAATTTTTGGCGAAGGGCATTAAGATCAAGAGCGACCTCTGAGTAGTATTTTGTTCTCTGTTATATTCGCGCTGAAATCTACACACTGGAAGCTTTGGAGTGCAACACCTTCCCCTTTTGTAGGATTATGCGTGCTGCAATATCAACATTTTTACGCAATGCAATAGCGCCAATTTAGAGAGGACGCTGCCGAAAAATTGTTTGACAATGCTGAATTGTTTGTCTTGGTTATTCCTTATCAAAAACATGTAGGATAAATGAAGAATTATACAAAAAGAATGTAAAAAAACGAAAATATTAAGAAATATTTAAAAATATGTACTTTTGTGAAAAGTATGTAAATATATGTACTTTCGGGTAAAATATGTAAATATATGTACTAAAAAATCATCGGTTTTAGGCACTAATCGACATGAAACATTTTCTTCGTTTCTCTTCAGACATTGCTCTGTTTTTAAACACAGTTTTACTCACAAAAATAGTTGTCCTTGCGTCATCGTTTCTTGAATCGAAATTGTAATCGAGAGTTTTGTAATAACTGCCCTCAAAACCATATGACTGAGGTAAAAGGGTTTGCTTGCTGCAAGGTCTCTACTTCCTCTCGAAGTTCTTTCATCGTCTCGTGGATAGAGTTTAACGGTCCGAATTTTAGAAATATCAATACCACTGAAAATATTATGAAATGACTCTGGTAAAGGGGCAAGGCATGGTGTGATATTATTAGATTCATTTCCGCTTGACATATTCTTTTCCAGGTGCAATCGAGATGGTGGGCCGTCTGGATTCTTCGAGAGATGATATTTTTTCTTTGTCTTCTAATTTTGCTCATTTCTTTGATCATTAACATTAACACTTATAGCAGAAGTTCTATGTAATTTCAACGTCGATTACGTGTCAGTTTCAGAAGGAACAAATTTACAAACTTGTCAATATTTAAAGTCTATTTCACAACAAAATCAATAAATGGTCAAGAATCCACCTAGTACGACGATGTCCGTACACAAATTACACTCAAAGGAATATTACTAGTGAAAATTCACCATTCCTTTCAGATTCCTTCTAACGTGCTCTTGTTCACAACTCGCGCATGCCAGTACGTTCTGATTCTATCGATTCGATTCCGGAATCGATTCTTATCTTTCCATTCCTGCACGGTGTAAGAGATATAGGTGGGTTCACTCCCGGTCTAAAACTGAAGCTAATGTGAGGCTAGTTCTCACAGTTCTCGCTATGTAAGCGCTGCGAACGACTTGGGCATTTTTGGGACAAGATGGTGATCCATTTAATTGCTTTGTAACCTCTGGTGGAAGCTACTAAATCGCGAGACGCCGTCATGAATGCCCAACTCGATCGTGCACTAGCCTCAAGGCTAGTTCCTCGCTTATCCGTACGATCGAGTTGGGCATTCATGATGGCGTCTCGCAATTTAGTGGCTTCCTCCCGAGAGTATGGTTTCCATAGTGCAGCATTTTTGTTATAATCGTAGAAACCGTAATGTAAATGTATTAAAGTCTTTTAAGACGTATTATAATATTTGTCGGAGGTGTTATTTTTTTAATGTACCACAGTATGAGGATTTGTATTTTAAAGCAGGAGGTGATGTTATTCTAGAGAAATAATAATAAACAGATAACTAGGAAATTTGCTAGGAACAGCTTCCGGTTTAAGCTTTTTGCATGTGAATTCTGAAAACTTTGAAATAATTTAGTATTACAAAATATTCAATTATATTCTTTGATTATACATTTTAACTCTCGGGCAATTTTGAATGTTTTTCTGATTGACATTAAAAAGTTCACTTTTCTTTGTACATTTCTCAATATTGATTGTGTATGATTTTACAAATTATTTACATTATTTTACAATTAACTCATTAAAAGTATATGATAAATTCTTGACATGTTACCTACAGCATTTTGCATAACAATTATCTCTTCACTTTTGAAATGTTTTTCGCAAACATAATCGTCTTGTCTCAATTTTCTTTTCTTCTGGGGAACAATTTCAACCCATTTCTGTCGTAATTCTTCTCGCTTCGGAACACGAAATAAAGTTGTTTCCTGCGAATAACATTTTTCACTGTTGCTATCACAGTGTTTTATAAACACCTTCTACCCATTTTTTTAACTATTCACTCCATCCGACTACAAATTCCACCGCGAAATGACTATTAACTGCGTTGAAACCAATGGTTACAAAGCTATTAAATGGATCTCCATCTTGTCCCAAAAAAATGCCCAAGTCGTTCCCAGCGCTTATATAGCGAGAACTGTGAGAACTAGCTTCACATTAGCTTCAGTTTTAGACCGGGAGTGAACCCACCTATATCTCTTACACCGTATGTGGAATCGGTGTTCGATTCCTTTGCTTCCGATTCTTGAGGGAATCGATTCCAAAAGGCCGAACTCGAATCAAATGAATACCTTCGATTTCTTTTAAAAAAAAAGTTGGCATATTCCCGCGCTTTTGTTGTATTCTTCAGCGGGTTTGTTGTTTGTTTTTATTATTAATGGAGTTATTAGTCTTCCATTCATTTTACAGAAGTCCATGTCGTATATGAATTGTTCCTCCCGCCATGCCGCCATCTTCCGCTTCGTTCAAGAGGTCAAACAAAACCTCTTGGTTCAAATTACATTTTTATCATATCAATTTAAAAAAATACATTTCCTGTTTGGATCGCGTGTGAAGTTATGTTTCCTTGAATACGTCATAATTTCGTTGATTAGTTCATACTACTGTTCATGTTATAATATATTAAATTTTGTATTCATGTTCTATTAATACATTGTTCTATTAATACATTGTTTTATTAATACATTCTATTACTTTATTTCAAATGTATTATTTCGTCTATATTTTTGGCCACGTAGTTAGTTACGAAATTTAATTAACACCTGGTTGTGTTTTATTAAATAGTAATTGCACAATTCCGGTATCGATACCTTCATTAGGGAGTTTTTCCCTCTCGAACGGTAAGTATTATCGATCTTCTCTCACGCGCAGTTCAAGTTTCGCATCACTTTAGTGCAGGGTCCTCAAACTACGGCCCGCGGGCCACATGCGGCCCGCCGAGGACATTTATACGGCCCGCCGGGTTTTTATGGTTTAAAGAAATTTTTTCTTAAAAAAGCACATTTTTTTATTATGTGTTAGAGTGTCTAGGGATGGCAAAAAAATTGATGGTTTTAAAACAATGATGTTTTCCACCAGAAAAATCGATATTTTGCTTTCGATGATATCTTCACATCGATATTTTGTTGCCAAAACATCGGTGTTTTTTTAAAAATTGTTTTTAATAAAGCAATATCGATGAATTGCGTTATCCTCTTTACCACGCTGTACATTTCGCCAGCGCAATCTGAGGAAGTTTGGGATCTGCTCGCGTTATGACTGTATGTCATCGGTAGGCCTGTCATTGCCTGAAGCGATAGTAGTGTTAGAAATGGCCCTCAGACGTTTTGACAGGTCGTGAATCTGACCTACTCCACTCAGTCCAGGGAAGTCCCACAGTAAAATGTGATACGTGACCAACCATTGCTTTCCAAACTGGCACGTCTTTCACCATATATTTATAAATAAAATTGTTTTATATGTACGAGTAAACTTGTCATTGTTCAACATTTATCACAAAATTATTTGAGTTTTCATTTTTTCGTCATTTAGTAGTACTTACAGCGCTATTAGAGCAATGAAGTGCTGGCAACACTGTCTTTCTTGTTCATTGTGATGCGCGAGCGTGAGTGCTACACACAACACATGATTCATTGAGAGGAATTTTGTGAACTTGAACTGCTAATTCCAGTTGTCGGGTAGGTAAGTCAATAATTTATATTTCATAGTGTTTGTTATTATTAGACCGCGGGACATTATGCAATTGCATATTTTCGTGATTGCGCATATCGAAAGGAAACGTATCGAAAAGAAAACATATCGAAAGGAAACGTAAGGAAACTACCTCCAAATTAAAACAAATATAATTGCATATTTCTGGGATTTTTTTCTTTAACTGCATATTTCGATGTATACGGCATATTTAAGTGCATATAGGTTTTTGTGTAGAAGTGGGCGAAGTCAGATAATTAAGTGTTTTTCTCTTTAAAAAGAACCTTGGCACTCGACGAAAGCAATGATGTTCGTGATTCTGCACAACTTCTAATTTTCATTCGTGGGACGAATGATTCTTTCGAAGTCACAGAAGAGCTTGCTGCACTGCAAAGCTTCAAAGGAACAACTACAGGAGAGGATGTCTATGAAAAGGTTTGCCAATGTGAATGGTTTGGAGCTGGACTGGGCTAAACTAGCCAGCGTTACAACTGACGGTGCTCCTAGCATGGTGGGGTCTAAGAAACGAGTAATTGCTCGCATTAACCAAGAGACGGACAAACATAACCATTCTCATCCAATAGCCATACACTGTCTCATCCACTAACATGCGCTGTGTAGTAAATCACTGAAGTGGGACTCAGTTATGAAAATTGTGATATCTTGTGTTAACTTCATTAGAGCCCATGCATTAAACCACAGACAATTTCTGGAATTTCTGTCTGAGCTAAATGTTGACTATGAAGATGTTCTGTATCACACAGATGTCCGTTGGCTGAGTCGAGGGAGAGTTTTGAAACGTTTCTATGATTTACTTCCACAGATAACTTTTCCGCTTTCAAAAAACAAAGAAGTACCAGAGCTCAATGATGGAGAATGGAAATGGCACCTCGCCTTTCTGACAGATGCAGAGGCGTGATTCGGGGGGGGGGGGCAAGGGGGGGCAACTGCCCCCCCAATGTTGGGACATATTTAAAAAAATATATTTAGACATTGCATTCAAGTTTATGTAAAAAAAGATTTACTTTTTTCTGTATTTTCAGAAGAATTTTAATAATAATTAAGGGAATAATAATTTTATTAAGCGAAGATAATACCATACTGCTTAAATAAATTGGCAAACTTTAGTTCAATATTATAAAACGCGCGGGATAATGTTCAGCGTTACTGTGAATATCCCGTATTAAAAAAAACATCCTTCAATTATATTTTACTTTTAAATGATATTTACTTAGAAATTAAACAGTTTCATGCGTAAAATCATGGTAGATTTGACATCTTGTACTTCCTACTCAGTTTCGAACTTACGCGAAAGAGAGAACGAAGTCTCTGTTCTTTCGGAGCCCTCAACGCATCCACAGTACGTGTCCTTTCGGCACTAGATCAGTGGGGTCAGTGGCGGGCTTTCTCACGCCACGACACTCACTCACACATACACACCACCTAAATCAGCCCAGCTTATCGGAATGACCAACCTCACAGGCGCTGAAAGAGGTGTCAGGAAACAGTGGGCGGCTTGCGGTACGATTCATTATAATCGGTAATATTCACACGTAATTCGTTTAATTCATATTTGTGAAGAGAAATGTCTTGTAAATGGAGTGGAAAGTTGATTCTTAGTATTTTGCTTATAGACCAAAATCAATACTCTATTATTAATAATAAAATTAAAAATGTCTTAACGACAGCTGTGAGTGACAGGGACAAAAGAGAGCAAAATAAATCAGTCGTTAATTATAATAAGCCTGTTGTCCAACCATTTGGTTCTCTCATTTTTAAATTGTTTTTGCGGGCTGTGAAATAAATGTTTGTCCAACATGAATGCGGATCACTGTCCTAGTTCTCTGTCAGAGGGATTTCGGTATAGGTGACGATGACATCTCTGCGACGTCATAAGAATAAGAGCTCAGTTGAGATCTTGCAGTACTGGCGAACGCACGAGCTTTTATTATAGTGACACGAGCCAGATCAAGGAAGTAAGAAGATTTCAGCTCTTGTATCTGACAGGTGAGAAATTAATATTAGTTCATCGCGTTTAGTTCAAATTAGAATTTAATCAATAGCTGATGAATAATACAAGTGTTATTGTTTACTGAAGGAAATGTGACTTTACCAGACAACAATCTCATAGATACTTTGTTCTCCTAGAAATTATAGCAAAATAGCAAACTTCGGTGGCCATTGACTCACGTTATTCTAGTATCCCCTGGGTAATCGAGAGAATAACATCTCTTCGTTAATGACGACAGAGGAGTGTCAAATAATACGTTAATCTGCTTTGCAGCCTACCCAAGAACAATGATCACGCTAGGCCACTGATAATAACTTCCCTTCTCTGTTATTATAAATGGGAATCTGTTGTTTTAATCTAATGTCGGTTGTATTATTATAACAAAAAGGTTTTTTATAACAAAAAAGTTTTTTGGTTCTTTTTTGGACAACAGAGCAACTTTTACTACGATAATTTAAAAAAAGGTTTGTTATTGCTATGAATCGTTTGAAGTTCGTGCATGGTAAAGTTCGGCAAACTGACATTTTTGTCCACTTTCCAGAATGTCGAATGTTTTTATCTTGTCAATTTAACATTGCGTAGCTAATAATTATGTACTTCAATGCACGCAATTTGTATGTCATTAAAACTGTAAATTTTAATTACAATTCAAATACTTCAATCATTTAATTCTAATACTTAACACTGATCATTATTTGTAAAGAAAATTATTTGATCGTCACTTTCCTCAAATAATTTAATTTCAATATTCAATTTTATTCTTAACATGTGAAAAAGTGCTTCATTCATGTAATTATTTTATTCAGAAACAAGAACAAAAGAGTGAAAGCAAAAATTTTACATATGTTTTGTCAAAAAATATATTAATGTGTAAAGTTTAAGGGTACCGTTACACAAAATTTGACATTAATAATTATGTATCTTTATTCGATTCTAATAACTAGACCGCGGGATTTCATGGAATTGCATGTCTGTTTTTTGTTATTTGTTAATTGTGTCGTTATGGTAACTGTGAAGATGAAATGATATGGTGATGATAGGGAGTGAAAGGACGAATAGAAATGCAATCATGCCCAAGGTGGGAGTCGAACCCGCGATCCTTCGGTGCGAGATCGTAAGAACTATCGGCGTATATTACAGGTTTTTGTCTAGAAGTGGGTCGAAGTCAGCTATTTTTTGTGTATTTCTCTTTCGAAAGAGACGTGAATTGGGCCAAGAAAATACCAACATAATATTTCCGATAATATTCTGATAACATTGTTTTCGCTTGAATCGATTTACTTCCTGTAGCTTTATTCGTGCACATGAACTTAGTGAATGGGCTGAATAGTACGGCGTCTTGTAAGATGGCCATTTGTTCTCTCGCTTAATATATTTTCGTTTATTAAAATGGAATACATTTACTTTTATTAAACGCCTTTTGTACTACAGTGTAAATCAGGGTTCATCAAAAAGACGAGTCGAGAGCAAAGAGCCGTCGGCATTGCCGACTCGGCAACAGCCGGACCTCCGTCAAGCTGCAACCCCCACATGTCAGAAATACAAAATTAACTAGCTTATAATTTTGAACTAATTATGTACTAATTTTGTACCAAAATAAAAAATTTGTACTCAACTATAAACCAATAAAAAACGACATTCAAAAGTGGGGGTGCTAGCTTGACGTCAACCTACAACCCCTACTTTTCAGAAGTTCAAATTCACCTAATCCATTGTTGTCTACTAATTATGTACTAATTTTGTACCACAATTAAAATTTTGTTCTCACCTATAAACAATTAAAAACGGTTGCAAAAGATACACTTTTTGCTCATATTGACGAATTTTTTAAATCCTCTTGGAGTCACACTTCGAAATGTATACAGCGGTTTGCTACTATAGTGACCTTTCCGGAATATTTGTTTCAAAAATTTATCTGGTCCCCAATGGAGATAATGCAATCGAAAAACAGAAAAAATTGCGTGTGTCATGAAACAAAAGTGCCTGCCAAGCCACCCACATTAGTTACAAATTCAAATCCAACTAGCCAATTATTACTTTCCCGTATACGTACGTATACACGGAGTGATATACGTAGTATAGGGAAAGTTATGTAATGCTGCGCGAAAAAATGGCCAATTTTCGGCGGAAAAAAATTAATTGCCGGGCCGTGAAAATGAATAAGTGGATAAACCAGTTGCTAAATTAAGAAAAAAAATCCCATAACACGTGGTGTAGCCAGAAACCCTGTTTTCTAGGTCCTTGATACCGAAAACCCAATTGAAAGGAAAACGTCCGTCTGTCCGTCTGTCTGTGTGTGAACACTGCTAGCGCCTAAACCATACGTACGATTTCTTCCAAAATGGATATTCCCTAGTCGATCTGATTCTAGTCAAAGCTTTGAGATTTTGAAAAAGATTCTTCAAAATTTGGAGGTACTTTATATGAAGCCCCCCGGGGATTTTCAAAATTTTCTCAAAAATGGCTCCAATTTTTTTCTTTAAATTTCATGTATGAATAAAGTAAAATACACTTATTAACATGGCATAGGTACGATTCTCACGAATAACTCTGAATTTTCGAAAATTGTGAAAGTTTGAAGTTCGGCGTCTTTCTCCAACTACAAAATTGAAGATAGAGATTTTTCTTCAAATAAAATTTGTTCTGCATATTGAGTTCTTTCATAAAGGTCAAGTAAATGTTTTTCAAAATTTCAGTAGTTTTCGTGCAATAGTGCCTGCAATATGTGCACTTTAAAAAAATTACAAAAACGGGATTTTCTCAAAAACGGCTCCAAATTTTTTCTTTGAACTTTTGGTAGGGATAGTGGTAAATATACTCTATCAGTTGCCATTAAAGCCATATTGCTCTATAGGTTGGTTTTTCCAAAAATTACAAAAATGTAAATTTTTTCTCATGTTTCTCACGTCGATAATATTTACATTAGCGGCGATTTTTTCACATTATTATATTTACGATTACATGTGCTTTAAATAATGTCAAGTAACGTTTCTCGAAAACACAACCGTTTTCTGTGAAAGTAGCTCAAAATTTCGCATTTTCAGAAACGCTCAAACGCCATTTTCTCATACATGGCTACAAATTGTTTCTCCAAACTTTTGTCACGGATAGTGCTAATTACACTCTTAAGTATGGCGTAAAGTTTATTTTGAGTGTTTTTTTTGGTTTATCAAAAATTACATAATTGTAATTTTTTGAAAGATCTCTCACATCTTTAATATGCACATTACCAGCAATTTGTAATTATTATATTTGTGAGTGTAAGTGCTTCAAATAACTTCAAATAAAGTATTTTGAAAACTCAAAAATTGTCTGCGAAAATAAGCTTCAATTTTCGCAATTTTAGTAGCGCTAAAACGACATTTTCTCTTAAACGGCACATAATTTTTAAAAGAAAATTGCTATTTATGACTAGGTTTTTGTTTTCTTTAATATTCTAAAATTAATATTTTCGTTCTACCAATAGGAAACCGAAATAATTAAGAAAATCCAAAAAACAAAATGTACTTTTGGCGGTGATAGATTGTAGCTGGCAAGAAAGAGTATGTGACAAATCCGAATAGCTAGCGACGACCCAAGGAAATAGAAAACTAATACGGGAAAGTCTGTGCCATTCTGTAGCACCACTAGTTTCTTTTAACGGCCCGGCAATTAATTTTTTTCCGCCGAAAATTGGCCATTTTTTCGCGCAGCATTACTTAACTTTCCCTATACTACGTATATACGTGTATACGCACGTATACGGGAAAGTAAAAATGTATCGTTGAATTAACAGTTCGGACCGTTCAAGTAACAATGCGGAATCTCATCGCTGTGTGCAACTAATATAATTAATAATATTCAATAATAATTAACAAAATTGAAATCAATGTGTATAATTGCAGCACAATTAATTAACTTAAAGCATATAAACGAATATTTTGATATTTATAATAGCGTCCAAATTTGCCCCCCCAATAAAAGATCCGAAATCCCGCCCCTGGACAGATGTAACAGAGCTACTCAACAATGTCAATGTGCAACTTCAAGGAAAGGGGAAGCTCATCTGTGACATGCAATCACATGTCAAAACTTTTGAAGTAAAATTAGGCCTCATCAAACAAGTGAAGGAGGAAAACTTCTGCCATCTCCTCACAACTCAAAATCTGTTAGCGGAAAAACCATCGGTTGCATTCCCAAACAAACATGTGTGGATTCACTGGAAAAATTGCTAAAAGAGTTCCAATTTAAATTTAAAGAGCTTCATCTCTATGAACAGGACATACAACTTTTCCGTAACCCATTTTCTATTGACATTGAAAATGTGGATACAATTTACCAAATGGACCTGGCTGATCTACAGAATTCTCTGTAGATCACGTCTCTGAAAGACGCATTCAAGTCAAGCAGCCTTCATAATTTCTATGCGTCTCTCCCCTCTGAGACATTCCTCATCTCAGGAACCACGCACTCAAAATGGCAACCATCTTTGGCAGCACTTATGTCTGTGAACAGACTTTTTCTATAATGAAACATTTGAAATCTCCAACCAGATCAAGACTAACGGATGAACACTTGCATCACTTGTTACGACTAGCAGTGACAAATGACCATCTCAACTAGCAGTGACATTAACCATCTCATTAGCCAAAAGCAGGCCCATAGTTCCCATTGATATACTGGTAAGTTTGTTGATTTAATTTTACTTCCTTTTAAATATTGTATTGTTCCCGTTTTGATTCTTCACTTCAAAATAAGATATATGCAGTGTGTATAAGAATTTGTTCATAATTTTTGTTTTTACTATAGAGCGATTTTTCTAACTCTGCCTCTCAAGCCCTGTCTTCACGATGGAATATGTCACGGTACCTCGAGTCTTTCTCAGTCATGCCGCTAGATATCGCATGATCGCGACCGTATCAAGCAGTGCTTGCGACCATACGACATCTAGCGGCAGGACCGAGAAAGACGCGAAATGCCATGTGATCGGCCAAATGGGCTTGAGAGGCAGAGTTAGAAAAATCGCACTATATAATCCGGCCCTCCGACGGCCTGAGGGACAGTGAACTGGGCCCCCGTTTAAAACGTTTGAGGACCCCTGCTTTAGTGCATCTGCGCATGCGCAGAAGATCGATAGTGCTTCACGTTCGAGGGTGCAAAAACTCTCTATTGAATGGTGTTCTCATTTGATTCGATTGCTTAGGGAATCGTTTCTTTTCTTTCAATTCGATTCCAGAATCGACTCCAACTTTTCGATTCTGGGATCGATTCATTTACAGGAATCGAATGTCTCTAGTACGTACACTCAAACGAGCAAAGAGCAGCGCCTTCTCCAATAAAATGCGGTGGAGATCATTATAGTGGCGTTCTCTCCGGTATCCTGTATCATCATGGATTAACACATGGATGAACAGCTCCTACGTTCTTGCGAATAACTGTAGAGCGCTTCACTGTCACGTGATGCTAGCGCCACGGTGGCTTGATATGTAAACACACCCGCGAAATTCAGTTTACAGAGATACCCGCCAAAGACGAATTACTAAAAGGAGCTGAGTATATTCGAAAGCAAATAAGCTAAGATGAACTTTATTCTTACAATGAAATTTAACCAATAAACGTTAATTTAACAACGAAATTTAAAATTAATGATTTGTTTATAAATTATTAGGAATTTTAATAACAAGGCATCAGTAAGCAAATTAATGAAAAATACAAAATCGAGAAACCGAAGCATTAACTTAAAAAATACAAAACTAGCAAAAGCAAACTAATTCTTTGTTGGCAGTATTTATCTATTCCAGATTCAAGTATCAAGTACGGATGATGAAGTGTCAAGGGAGTGGACAAAGGAAAACAAAATATAGAATATTTAGTCACTTTATTGTGAAATATTTAAAACATCTACACTTTACACATTTAAATATACATTCTTCAATATATATTTTTTTTATGGAAACTGGATATCATAATAGACACCCAGGAGGGACCACACTCCTGATCAGCACAAGACTCACCCAGTTAAAACCACTAAACCCTCTTGTACTTTTTACACTATTCATATAGAGAAACATAATAATTTTGGAAGTTATGGTATAAACCTCTTTCGTAAGAAGTAATGACAATTTCTAAACAATAAACTCTCTCAGCCATTAACCTTAACAACAGGGGCGTAGCGTCCATGGATGTGAATGATGTGTTACATACCCTGACAATATCAGCTATTTTATTTTAAAATGATTGTAAATTGTCAATTTGTTATTTTCTTTTTCTACTACAAAATATTTCATTATATTTCAAACATGGCGCCGTTGAGAATTCGATTCTTCACAAGGAAGAACGAATCAGCCTGAATACCGCCTAGCCTGCGCTGAGAATCAGATGCACACTGACCATCACATCCAGGTGCCTACCGTGGTGCCTACGTTTTTCGTCCTTTTACGAAACTTCATTGTTCTCTTCGGTGTTTGTAAGAGAACGAGGTTAATTAATGAACATTGTCGTTTTATTTAAGTTTTTATTACTCATTTTGATGCATTTAGCAACCATATATTTGTAGCCAATTTAGGTTAGGGATTGTGCTGGTTGATATGCACAAGGGTATGTAACTGTGCAATCCACATCTGTGCCTAGAATCGCAAACACCACGCGATCCAAGTGCCTACATAATTATGGAGTTGTATTTTTGTGCCGTGGACAAATTATAGCACATGAGAAACAGTAAAAAATATTTGAAAAAAATATGAGAGGATAGAATTTTATTTAAACAGCCAACACAGGCTATGTTGAGCGATACAACCAAGACATTGGAAATAAACACAACTGTGATATAAGGGAAAATATGGAAATTCGTCACACTTCATTCGAGTTGAATGCTTTTTTTGGGAGACAAAGGCTTGTATTTTCTAGCCATAATGAAAATAGGGGATCATGAAATAGCAGAAAATTTCATGGAATATATAATTGAAATAATGAAATATGATAAAACTGACAAGGATGATATGAAAATTCCAGTGTTTCGTGCAATCTCACAAAGAAATTAAGATTCATTGGATTTCAAGTGTGAGCACGGTTATGTCCCATGAAATTAAAAATGAAATTTCTAAAGCCTCTTTGTCTCCACCATACTAGATGAAACCCTTGATGTAAGCAGCAAAAGGACAACTGTCAACCTGTTGTTCATTACGTGTCTGTAAATTGATCGATTTTCTCTTTCCTATTATATTTTTATTATAGGTCATTGTTTTCCATTTTATAAATTATGCCAATTCTAATGGGTTCGAAGTCATATGAATTGGACAATTTTGAAAGTCCTTGGGTTTGATAGTGCCTCTGATTATTAAAGTATGAGGACACATATATATTTTGCTAGGTCGTGAACTTAAGTCAACTTTTTCTAACTTTCAACCAGGGAACTACATGAAGTACGTGAGCTATTATTACTTTTACTGGATCAGTTTTCTGTGCACTAATTGATCAAAGTGACAGAATGGAATTGGTGAATGAAAAATATTTAAATTATAATTAAAGTTTTAAATTATTTTCTCATTTCTCGAGTTACATACCCTAAGCCAAAACTCAGGTTACGCCACTGCTTAACAATCTTCAAGTACCCACATCTCAGCACATATTTCCAATTGCACAACAAAAGGGGCTTCTATAATTCACAATTTCATAAATACATTCTTTTTAGCTTGATTACAAGACTTCAGGCTTCTTATAATCTTCACTTGTTCATTGCGAGTTGACATCATCTGACTTGCAAAAGTGGGCACTGCATTAATTCAACAACTGCTTCATCAGGAAGGTTTGGAATGAGATCCTCTCTCGATCATCATTTCATCCACTGTAAGAATCGGAAAAAGTTAACAATCCCTATTATTACACCGCCAATCAGTTTTAAAAGTAGTACAGTTATCTGGATTTAAAACATTCATTTTTGAAAATACTGACATGGAGATAAATGTATATTTTTGTTGTCTTAGATTGATATCGAGATTTAAGTTGTTACATTGATGTGTACCACTGATTTGGGTGATTTCTAAATACAAACTTCCTTCCGCTCTCGTCACATCCACCAGCAATGATTTCTTTCAAACAAATTTTCTCACAATATTAAATTTTCTTCTAACTGTTGTATTCTTAGTTTTGTTTGTATTTTAGTGAAAATTACTGTAAATATGGTTAATAATTTTACAATTTACTACCTCTGTACTAATAATTACAACAAAATAAACCATTGATAATAAAATTCCTCGGAATTCTAAGTCTATCAATGCTTACATGCCAGTGGAATGAAAGTCGAATATATTTTGAATTCTAAAATTACCACGTAGCCAATTTGAAATTTATATGACTCTTTTACATGTTGCTCGGTTACATTTCGATTACAGTTTCTATTAAGCATGAAATTTGGGGTCAAAATAAAAATTGATTGCATGTGGCATGGACCCACGTGCAATCGAATTTTATTTGCATGTACCCATAAAAACTCATTCTGAAACTCACCTTTCTTGATCTCGTCTTGTTCTCGTACGTCGACTCGAAAACCATGAAAATTGTTGCACCAAAAGGCAGCACAATACGGACCACATTTACCGGACATGATAGCGAACGAGCAGCATCACTAACCGATGTTAATACCATGGAGACCAACCGCATCTGACGGCAAGCCAAGCGTACACGACCGGAGTTGTCGACGTGGAATCTCGCATGAGCACAGCACCATCGCGCAAGAAACGTGTTCTTAAGGAAAGATAGGGAGCTGTTCATCCTGGTATTTATCTATGGTATCACCTTCTTACAGGAACTAAAATACCTAATGCTGACAACGATACTTCAAAACTTAATGCTTAATGCTAACACCGTCGTCTGGGAACACTTGAACAAGAGAGACCTGAAAGAAATAGAGAAAGTGAAATCTACCTATCTGAAAAAAGCTTTCGGGATGTCCAAGTTTACCCCTTTACGACTAGTGTATGAGCTAACAATCACATGTTCACATTAGCATGTTAACAATCGCATGCCGGCAATCGCATGTTCCATTGAAAATGAACAATATGCAATTAGCTGATGTTGAGGTAACAAACTTTTTGGGCCTCTCAATTCAATCAAACCTCAAATGGAATGAACATATAACAGAATTAACCACTAAATTATGTTCATTATGTTACGCATTCAGAATTCTTTTAAATTTTGTCAGCTTTCGTGCAGCTCGTTGCATTTATTTTGCAAATGTACATCCATGGAAACATAAAATTTCGCGTCGAAAATGCCTTGGCCTACGGGCTTGATGGCGATGGACATCCCTCATCGCCGAAAGCGACATCTAACGGTGGGTTTGAAAACTACATTCTCTCGACCGAACTATGAAGATAAAATTCATTTGATTGGGGCGTATGACATATTTTAACGTCCCTTGAGAGCTAAATAGTACAGAAGTAAAAGACTTCCGTGATTCCTGCCCATGAAACTAAATTGACATTAATTTTTGTATACGTAATGTTGCATTCAAGTTGCGTTAATTTAAAATGTGTTGTTATAAGAAAGACAATCGTGCAGCGAAAGGCCAGCTCAGTGCCAAAGTGTTGTTCCCGAACTGGAAAACTGGCGGGTTCGGTTCCGTATCTAGGTAAATATTTTTATCCATTCTACAGTGCCACAAGTTCTTCTAAATTAAAACATTCTACATTTTTGTCAAAGTTATGCATAAACCAGTCAAAATTCGCTTTCGTAAAGAAGGCAAATATTTGAATTCTGAAGAAATTAGAAAATTGATTGCATGTATTTTAAATGAAAAATATCTATAATTTAGTATGGAGATAATAAATTTTAACCTTCACCAATTTTTTATAACTGCTCGCCTGGCAGTGTTTGAACCGCCCAGGGCTTTTGGGTATTTGTAAAAGATTTCAGCCAGCATGAGCAGAACCAGAAACACAAAACATTACAAAAATAATTATTTTTGTTTAAAAGCTAAACAGAAAAATTCCCCAACTGACGTGGAACAATCAACAGACGTAAAAATTAAATGTTAGCTGATAATAACCTGCCTATACTCGCTATGTTAGCATAATACTGCATTTATCTCAGTAGTATTGACATTGAATGCAATTTGAGATTTCTTCCGTTTTATGAAGATTTTTCTTATTTTAAACAACATCAAAACAAAATAATATAATTATTCTTTTTTATTTCAAAATAAACAGTGAAAAAACAAACATTGACTATCACACATTTAACGAGGAAGAATCACTTAACGAGGAAGAATTCTAGCAGCCTCTCTCTTCCCGCGCCACCTCTAACGTATCTCCGGCAACCGCCACCTCTCCAGGGTTGACTTCTGTTTCTATAGTGAAACTTGGCTCGTCGGCGGGCGCGTGCAGTGCGCCGCTACTGTTTGTTGCACTTCCACAACGTGCGGTATTGGCGGCGCCTCCTCGACCGGCTGAAACAGATTTTAAAACATTAGCGAGGAGTTCAGCTTCCGCCTCGTTGGATTCTGCGAATTCTCGTGTGCTGTTCTGAAGCGGCGGCACTGAAATCGGTGTCCTAGAAAACATGCGTGAGATTTTCCACAGTGAGTTATCTTTAGGTTTGAGGCCTGATAACAATTTGTCCCATTTCTGATTGCGGTATTCAGATAATTCGATTTACAGTTTGCATTTCAGTCGATTTAGCTCCCGCTTATCATCTGGGTGTGGCGTGCTCTGCCACACTCAGCGCGCTGTTTTTCCTGGAAATTAAATTAATTAAATAAGGTGTTAATGACTGCTCTTTCTTAGAGGAACGTTGCTTCTCAGTTGCTGCGTTGAGGCGCGATTTTTGAAGCTTCGGCGAATTTTTGAGCTCCGGATACTATCTGCTGCGGTCCTGAAAGAGCAGACGCGTCAGGTATGCACTGCTCCAGCTCCGTCTGAAATTGATTCCAATTTGTGAGTCGCTTCTGCGTTGTGGGTGCAGTAGCAGTGTCAAGCTGCCGCGCCTCATATCCGCTATAACCGGGAAGTGGTCTGAGGAGAGTTCATAATAGCCATTTGTGGTGAAGGGAAAGAATGTGGGTGCGGATGATCCAAAGATCTCGCAGCCGTTTGCGTCAGCTTTCAGTTTATGGCCGCGCGGGCAAGTGATGAGGGAACTCCAGGCTGTGTGTTTGGGGTTGAAATCGCCAGCCACGAGTGTTGGAGTATCGTTTGCCTCTACTAGTTTTGCAATATCTGTAGCTAATAGGACGCATGTTTCCGAGGAGCGGTCAGGACGAGCGTACAGCGAAATCAGACGCCACGGCCCGCGTTCCGTCTGCACGACAGCAGCCGTGGCCTCAGCGTGCTGCAGCTGCGGGAGAATTGAAACATAATGATTTATGTTGTGTCGTATTAGAATTGCAGTTCCGTCTCCTTTGTTGGCGTTCGTCGAGTTAGCTGCTTGTGCCTGTAGCAAATAAAGCCTCGGATGTTAAGGGAGAGATGCGGGCCTAGCCATGTTTCACCCTGCATCATTACAGAAATATTATGCCGAGCGAGAAAGCTGTGAAGCTCTGACTGCTTCGCACGCGAACCGATGCCGTTGGAGTTCCAGAACGCAACGCGGCCGCTATTCCTGTAAAAAGGAGACATGGCTATTATTTAATGAGCGGGGGAGGGACGTGGTGTTTGTGAGGATGGGCTCGCCTTCCCCGGCGTTCCCCCCGCAGCAGTCTCGACCACCTCTTGTGAGTGCAGCAATAACTGCTGCACGACAAAACATAGTATGATCTGCGGCCACTCCCTGGGGTCGCAGCCGCTGATGGCTCGCATCAGCGCGTCCAAAACGCGCTCAGGAGCGACCCCGTTTCGGGCGAGGTCGTCCAGAGTAGCGTTAATGACGCGCATCCGCGTAGGAACGCTATTGGCGTCGCTGCTGCCGCTGGGCGCGTGGGCGTTCGCGTTGCTGCGAACGCTGAGGCCGCGGTGCTGTCGGCTGCGGCGGTAGCGTGGGTGTGCGGCGGCGCGGAGGTTCGCGCTCCCGTGAGGGAGAACGCGACGCCTCCGACTGCGTGTCGGCCGCTCGCCTCTCCTGAATGCGGGCGCGCCTCTCGCGATCCCGCTGCTGGCGCCGGTGCCGCTTCTGCTGCGCCGGATTGCGCTTGAATTCGGGGCAGCCCCGATATCTAGCGCCGTGATTGTCGCCATCGCAGTTATACTGCGATTTTTGTAGGAAGAGCTCTCAAGGCCACTCAAATTCCATCTTCGCGATGGAATATGTCACGGCATTTCGTGTCATTCACAGTCGTTCCGCTAGATTTCGCACGATCGCGACCGTATGAAGCACTGCTTGCGATCATGCGACTTCTACCGGCAAGACCGAGAAAAGACGCTAAATGCCGTGACATATTCCATCGCGAAGATGGGATTTGAGTGGCCTTGAGAGCTCTTCCTACAAAAATCGCAGTATAGCGCAATGGCGATCCGCTGCGGGGCGTTCATCCCCAGTGGGCAGCGCGACGTCGTCAGCGTCGCCGCATTGCCTGTAGCCCGTGCGGCGCCGGCAATTGCGCGCCACATTCCCAAAATCAAGGCAGTTGTGGCACTGTGTAGGTCCGCACGGCGGCCGATACAGCTCCACGCGCACGCGGAGCCCACAGATCACCTGAACTTCGCGGAGCGCCTGGTGACGCTCCGTGGCCTGCAGGGACGCGATAATTAGCGGCAGCACTCTGCCGCGTCGTCCCGGCCGCTGGCTGGTCATCATCTCCAGCTTTCTAACCTGGAATCCGAGACGGGCCAGTTTAGCGAAAGCTCGAGCGGAATGCCCCGAAGGACGCACTGCAGCACTTTCGCATTTCCTGTGGAGTACATGTGGTACTCCACAGCTCTCTCATCTTGCTGCCTGGCGTTGGGCCGGGGCCTCTTTATAGTCCGCCTGGGTCTGCAGCCCGCCGGCTAGCTGTGGCGTAGGGGCGGGGGTGAGTGCCTACGCGCCTGCTCGGGCGTGACGGCCCGGGCAAGCCTGCAACGTCGCCTTCCCCTCCGACTGAGGGCGCCGTCTCCTCGCTGACGTAGCTCGGCGGCGGGTCTTTCAAATTTTAATTTTAATTTATCAAATTTATTTATTTGTCGAAAAAACAATAAAAAGTGTATATGACGTGTAGGGAAAGAGATTTATCTGCGCACATTTTCTTGAGAGCCAGAATTTTAAAAAAAACAATAAAAAACGAAAAAATTAATTTAGAAAATACTTATTTAGAAAAATAAAATATTTGAAAAATGTTTGTTCCCGAGTTATAGAAAATCAATTTCAACGGTAAATGAACTACAAGCAAAAGGAGTGCTCAACAAAACGTGCGCACAGTGAAGCTACATTTTTCAACCGCGCGCGGGCGGTCACGACATATAGATAACGAAACGGTGTGTTGTTTTGCAAGCATCCCGAGCATTCAGTGCGTTTTAGTAGATTTTTATTAATTGTCATTTCTAAGAACGAACAGGAACACGAAATGGTTGTTATGTTAAATAAAAAATCAGTTGTTTCACTTACATTTAAAAAGAAGTTCATGAATCACCATTTAGAAACATGTATCGTGCCCTTTCTCGACTTCGGTCTGCTCTCTGGTCTTTTCATCGCCGTTCATCAGGAGTTTTCCCGATCGTACAACACTGAACCTTCGTTCCCAGCTGCAACACTCGATTCCATGTGGCGATTGCCAGTCACATATAAACCCTTAGAACTTACAGAGAACTGCGGGAAGATTTTTACTGCGGGAACTTATGACTGCGGGACTATTTTGACTTCCTACAACATCGTCAAAAATTGTCAACAAAATGCCAATTTGGAACTTTCGAAATCATAGTATTTATTGTTTCTTTTTTGCAAAGAACATTCGTGTCATCGGCGGACAGAACTGTTCCTTTATTTTAATGGACGATGGTATATCGTTTACTTATAAAAGAAAGAGATGGAGCCTTGCGAGATCCCATGCTCGAAGATAAAAATATCCATCTTCAATATTGTACTTTTGCTGTTTGCAGTTTTCGAAAATATAGAGAGAGATCTCCAAAAATGGCACCAGCACCAATTTTTGCCAGTTCTTTGATACATGCGCAAAGAAGCCTTTTTCTAAATTGTCTTTATTTCACACACACTAACGCAAAAATTACTCATACTTTCGTTATGTTTTTGAGGATATTTTGCTGAGGTTTAATGTAAAATCGTCTTATAATGTCACTCGTCTTATGACCGTCGTCGAGTAAGGACGTGCCGGAGCGCAGGTAGCGAAACGGGGTGCATAGCAGGTGTCTGGTGAGCAGCGAGCGGTGAAGTTGAAGCAGAAATCTTCCAGTTTCTTTCTAGGCAAGTAAACTTATTCTTACTTTTTCTTCCATTTTTACTATCTCTGAGTTAGCGATATTTTATTTGTTTTTTATATCCCAGAAATAATAGTTAATTTGTAAATTTTTTTTCTTAAAATTCTAACGTTGTATCTTCTCATTTTTGATTTAAGTCAGGAATAACACAATTTTTCTCTTAGTTTTATTATCTTTATTTCATCCTCTTTTTTTCTTTATTTTAATAGTTTTTACTCTACTCTCTACTTAACACATACTTTATTTTCTTATTTTTTCTCGGTCTAGCTTTCAGCCTTACCTTACCTTACCTAGCTTTCAGCTTAACCTTGTGTTATATTAGTGTGCTTTCATTTCTCTTCATTTTCTAATATACGTGTTTTGTCTGTGTTTTCTCGTCATGAATCAAGCCGCGAAGAACCTTCTGGCGAACGAAACCTTTATCGCTCAAGTGAGCGAATCTGTTGCTGCCCAGATAACGCAGAGCATCCAGGAGATTAACCAGGGTCTCATCGAGGCGCTTCGGGATGAGCTCTCGAAACTTCGGGAGACCATCGAGCAGCAGAACCGCATCATCGAGCAACGGCAGGAGATTTCGGCGCTAAAGATGGCTAATATGGAGAAAATGGACGAGCTGGAGCAGTATCAGCGGAGAAATTCCCTCCGAAAGGAAAGGGGAAGGGGAAAAGGAAAAGGGCTGAAGTTTTTCAAATAAAAGAAAACTTGTAGGTAGTGGGAAAGTAATCAGGGAAGATTTAACAGCACGTAGGTTAGAAATGCTAAGAAAATGTATTGCAAAGTTTCAACTGAAAAATATATGGTCTTTTGATGGTGCGATATTTGTAAATACCGCACAAGGGAAAAGACGCAACACCAGAATGTGTGAAGTTGACTCGCTACCTGTAAATGGCGCTCAACCTTAACATATGTTTTTAAAATTGTCTCTTACGTTTAATTTATTATTATTATTATTATTTAATTTTTTACTTTTATATATTATTTTTAATTTCTTTCTCCTGTGAAGTACACGCTTTCAAATACAATGTCAGAACTTGGCAACCTGTAGATGACGAAGTCTTGCCGGAAACCGCGCCCCTTGACATTCCTGCCTGTGGCACTGGCCCCAGACCGGCGTTAATCTCTCTACCTACCCTTCGCAACCCTGCTACACTCTCAGGTCTCAACGCGTCCATTTCGCAATTTCCTCGTGGCTTGTCTGTCTTTCACATTAACGCCCAATCTATAAAGAGACATCACTCAGAAATTGTTCATGTTCTTTCTGAAGCTAGCGCACATGTATTATTAATTAGTGAAACGTGGTTGAAATCTAATGCATCCTCTGATATTATTTCGATCCCTAAATATAAACTCCTACGAAATGACAGGAATATAATAAAAGTTAATTTTAAAGAGAAATCCGGTGGGGGTGTTGCTATGTTTGTTCGTGATGATATAATTTGCAAAATAATCAAAACATCTACTGCAAACTCACCGAGCTTGGAATATATGTTTGTTGATATGATGACTGGCACAAAACATTTACTTGCCGGGGTTGTATATTGGCCTCCAAATACGGGAACGTTATTAGAATTAGAGGAATCACTTTCAGAACTCACAGATAAGTATCAAGATATGATTATAATGGGGGATTTTAATTGACTTAAGAAATCCTATCACAAAATCTGCCACTAATTTTATTCATACCTTCAATTCATATAATCTGCAAATATTGAAATTGAATCCTACTCATAGCTCATCTAAAACGGAATCGTGGATTGATCACTTGATTGTCTCAGATATTTCTAAAGTATTACTCTATGGTCAGTTTCCTGTTCCGGGTATTTCAAACCATGACCTACTCTTTGTTGTGTACTCGGCTAAGTGCACTAAATACAAAACAAAACAATCCATTATCGTGATTACAAAAATCTTGATCTTGCAGCATTTCAAGTCGACAGTGAGCGTGCACCTTGGCACGAGGTTTACCAACAATATTCACTAGACTCTAAAGTAAATGTGTTTAATGGTATCATAACGGACATTTTTAACAAGCACGCTCCATGGAAAACTTCTCGTGTCACGCGGCCTGCTGCTCCATGGCTTACAAACGAATTAAAAGTTCTTATGAAAGATAGAAATTCTGCATACAGTCGTTTTAGAGCTACTAAAACCGATGAAAATGAAAAAGAGTACAAAAAACTTAGAAATTATGTAAAACAACAAGTCAGAAACGCTAAGATTCGTTATTTCATAATCTTTTCCAAAAAAATTCCAGTACGAAGAGAGTATGGAGCACACTGAAAAACTTAGGAATTTGCAAACGTAAGTCAAATGACAGTTCATTAGAAATTCCATTAGATGACCTAAATGATTATTTTGCTTCCGTTGCACATCCAATAGATCCTATTATTAAAGAAAAGTCACTACACTTTCTGGAATCACAAGCGCCACCCCGGGATGATAGCTTCTATTTCAACAATGTTGATTGCCAAGAAGTCGAAAAAATAGTGAAGGCACTCAAATCAAATTCAAAAGGCTCTGACGATATAACGGCCAAGCAATTAAAATTAGTTTTAAAAGACGCTCTTCCAGCACTTACACACATAATAAACTTTTCTTTAACAACCGGATACTTTCCCCAATTGTGGAAACTAGCTTACATACGTCCCCTTCCCAAATGTATAAATTCGTTAAATCCTTGTGATTACCGACCAATCAGTATATTACCAACATTATCCAAAGTCCTAGAAAAAATTGTACGTCAACAAATATACAAGTATCTCGCCATAAATGATGTTCTCAATAGTTTGCAATCTGGTTTTAGGAAAGGTAGAAGTACGCAAACGGCCTTGTTACGAGTCACCGAAGACATTCGTCAATCTCTGGATCAAGGCAATATAACAACATTAACGCTTTTAGATTTTAGCAAGGCCTTCAATTCAGTAGACCATGACGTGCTTCTGGCAAAATGTAAATGCCTCGGTTTTTCTGATTCTACCTATCGTGGATTTCAAGTTATTTTAGTAATACACATCAGGCTGTAGTTGTTGAGAATACTTTTTCGTCCCCTAAGTCAGTTTTACGCGGAGTACCACAGGGTTCCGTACTAGGTCCACTTTTCTTCTTGATCTATGTTAATGATATCCCCTCTATGCTATCAATGTGCAGTCATCATATGTATGCAGACGACTTACAGATCTATGTCAGTGGGAAACCTTCGGAAGTGGCTCATTTAGTTAGTAAAACAAATCACGATTTGGCCTCTTTACTTGAATGGTCAGTGAGAAACGGCCTTAAGCTAAAACCCATTAAAATCTCAATCAATCATAATTGGTTCCTGCCGGTCCCATAAAACACTTAAAAATCTAAAAATTCCTGATATCATTTTGGACAACACTACTGTTCCTTTCTGCTCTCAAGTTAAAAATCTTGGTCTGACCATCGATAAATTTCTAAATTGGGAACCTCATGCTCGGGACACTTGCCGCAAAGTGTATGCCTCAATGTACTCACTCAAATGTGCTTACAAATGCCTTCCACCCAAAACCAAAGAACTTCTAGTAAAATCACGCCTGCTCCCCCTGCTTGATTACGGTGATATCGTGTACGGTAACATAAATAAATCAACCGCTGATGCTCTTCAAAGAGTTCAAAATGCATGTGTTAGGGTTTCAATATAATATCAGAAAGTATGATCACATATCGGGGTACTATAAAGCAAATCATTTATTAAACTTGAAAGATCGACGCCTGTTTCATAGTTTGTGCCTTTTCTACAAAATATTAAATACGGGTGTACCTGCTTACCTCTCTTATAAAATGTCTTATCTCAAAACAAAAGATTCCAGAAATCCTTGCTATGCAATATTCCTAAAAGCAACACCAATTTTTATAATAAATCTTACGTAGTAGCAACGACCCGAGAGTGGAATAACCTTCCAGAAAATGTTAGGAAATGTAAAACATTGCGATCATTCAAAAAACATTTAAATACTCTTCTACTGAGCTGATAATGTACGATGTGAAAGTGTGTTCTCAATGTATTATTATTATTATTATTATTATTATTATTTATTATTATTATTATTATTCAAAATTGTACGCTAAATGTAACATTTTATATGACATTTTTAACTTTTTTTATTTTGTATTTTCTTATACTTCTTAGGTTAATTCTTAATTTAATAAACAACAGTATAATTAGTTTAAATTAAGTTTAATATAAGATTAGAAAGTTGTTGTTTTTTTGTTTGTATTATCAACTTGTAATTTCAAATTCATTCCAGCTAAACTTGTCATGGCTCTAACTGAATGCGTCTTTTCCCTTGGTACATGTTGATGTAATTAAAATCGGCCCTAAGCCGTCGTCCTGGCCGGGTGGTTGTGTGCATTCTCATTTATTATTTTTTTTAATGAGTTCTTTAATGGATTGAGATTTTCTTGCTAACATTTTGACGCGTATGGGTTAATATTTTTTTTCTCTTTCATAATTTATGGGCATCTCTTTAAAGTTCTCTTGTGTCAGTAAATGCTTTATAAATTATTTTAAATATTTTATTTTGTTGCTCAACGTTGAAGAGCATGCACACTTCCTTTGTTTTCCCTGGTTTTCCCCGGCCGTTTAAGGTAAATGCTGGGACGTGTGTTTTTTACTTTCACTTTGTGAGCCCAGGGGCAAGACATATCTAAGTTGTATTTTATTTAATTTACTAAATGTACTGTTTCAATTTTTATCTATATATGTATATATTACGTGGTTAGGCGGAAGAGCGGGCCTGATGGCCCGAGTCTCGCCACATAAATAAAGTCACTATTATTATTATTATTATTATTATTATTATTATTATTATATAAAATAACCCCCAAAATCAAATTATTAGTTTCAAACTCACAGGACCTCGAGTTCCTTCAGACCGATCGTGGAATATCAATTTTTGATAAAAACGGTTTAGGGGGCTGGCATTGATTACAAAGACAGACAGACAGACACAGGTGTTTTGCCGTCAGTCGATTTTTACGTATCAAAGAACCCACAAAACATGGATACTGACTACACAATTTTCTATATGCTACATTAAATAGCATAAACTTCCCACTTAAAGTCGTGGTAGCTAAGTAAATTCTAAGCATTTTGGGGATACCCTGGGTTCCCTAGACTTCCCCACGGGACCAAAAAGTTCCATTTCTGCAAATACTACCAGCCATGCTAAATTTCTCCATCATAATTTACAAATTGTGTGTAGAGCTTAATAGAGCTTCTGAGAGCAATTAACGAGATAGTAGATCGCCTGGAGGCATGATCCTCAACGTCTTGAAGGCACTGATTGTGGATCAAGGCATAGCCCCAGAGGTTCCAACCACCACCAGCAGGATTCTGGCGTGGGGCACTCCATAAAGTTGGGCTGCCAGGAGATGATGATTAGTATTTTACCACCTTTTCACTTTTTCCTCCCCTGCTTTTAGAAGGCTAGACCCATCCTCGTGGCGGACAGTCACATCGACTACGTGGACCGCTTCCCGGCTAGAGGAAGTAATTCACTACGTTTAGGAACAATATTCATTCACTTTCTTTGTTACCACGGTCCGGCAACGAAAGTTTTTCTGTCCAAAAATCGCTGTTTCAGCGCATGATCACAATACTTTCTCTTCTTACGATATAATGCGAGAAAGTAAAAATTAGAACCTAACTTGAACCTAATACGCCTATCGTTGTGATCGAAATTTATTGTCACTATTTCCTAGCAAGTACTGTATTCTGATTTGAATAGCGTAATTGCGAACAAGTTTTGTTAACGCGTTTACGAAATTTAAATAGTGTCACATTTCAGATCCGCGTTTAGATCGACTCATTGCTTCTATTACCTTAAATTTCATTGTCGTGCATCTCTTTTCATTATTGAAGTACATGCAAGTTGTGTTGAAACACAGCTTGTTTCAGATACTGATCTCTATATATCTCACCTAGTTCGTAGATTAGTTATTTCACACTTCATTAGTTGCGATGCAATTAGTAAAGAGAGATGATTCTAAATGCCGAGGTCTCGCAGATATGAACTCGGATCGCAGGATTCAGAATCCGTAGTACAATCACTTCCACCAAGAACCTTCCTATTCTACAACGGCAATGAGAAACAAAGACCACTGTACATCCCGTACACTATCTTTGAAATGTTAGACATTGAAATATGAAGCTCAACGTCTCATTCAGCGACAAGGTCCCATGGTGTAATGGTTAGCACTCTGGACTTTGAATCCAGCGATCCGAGTTCAATTCTCGGTGGGACCTAGTGATTTTAGAAAAATAATTTTCAATTTCAATTGAAATTGCCATTGATGGCCTCAAACTAGTGGTGCTACAACAACACATACTTTCTCCTATTATTTGTAACGGATATGCAGTAGTTTACTTCTAAATGAAGCTTCAAAAGTATTTCCCACCACCAAAAAAATGTTTCTCTGCCCGTGACTCGAACTTACATCACCACTTACCGTGCGGTTTTACCGTCACATACCGGAGTAGCTAGTCTGGACTCCCTTTCATCGTCGCTTACAAACTGAAGGTTTAACCTATTATTTCCAGCATGTAATTTTCGAAAATTCAGAGAGTTCAACGATAATGAGACCTGTCCCATCTTTAAGAGCCCTTGGCTCTATCCCTGAAGGAAATGTAAAGAAATATTTACAGCCGTTTATGCGAAAATATTTTTTCATAAATTGCATGAACTTCGAGCAATTACGCGAAACATACTCATTTCCAAAAACTGTACAGGATCCTTTTTTAACTTTTTTGAATATATTTTAAGACAGCCTCAATATTGTACTATTGCAATATTATTTTTGCAATTTTCCAAAATCCAGAGAGTGCCGAAAACAGGATCATCACCACTTTTTAACAGTCCTTTGATACATACGATACATTTTTTTAAAAATTGAAGCCTTTTTTGAGAAAAAATGTTTTAAAATGGCCTATATTTCACGCAAAATTACGCATATTTTCGAAAGATTGTACATGAACTTATTTTAAATCTGACTTTCTAGAACATATTACATTAAGGAAACTAGTGGAGCTACAACAGCATACACTTTCTCGCATTATTTGTAACTGCTACGCAATATTATTCTACTGCATATACCTGCAAGTGTTTTCAACCAGCCAAAAAAATAATTTTTTTTCGCACTGAGACTTCAACTCAGGTCCACCGAATTAACTCGTCGCTCGCCTTGCCTCTACGTTTTGGACACGGACTGACTTTCAAACTCGCGCCGACGCTTAAAATTCTAATAATCTAACCCAATTTGCCTCAACACGCAATTCTCGAAAAATCAAAGAGATCAACGAAAATGAGACCCCCCATTCTTTTAAGAGTTTCTCGTTTTATGCGTGGAAAAATTGAAAGAAAAAATTGCAGCGGATTTTGAGAAAACATTCTTTTTACTTTCTCGCTACTAAGTAGAGAGAATGTTACGAAATGCTGAGCGAAAAAACGGTGAATTTTCGGCAGAACAACTCTTATTACAGGGCCCTGGTCAAAGAAAGTGGATAAATTAAGTTGTTAAATTTAGAAAAAAAATCCTCTAACACGTGTGCAGCCAGAAGCCATGATACCATGTGTCCTTCATACCGAAAAATCGAATGACGGCAAAGCATTCGTCCGTCTGTCTGCCTGACCTGTTGCAACGCTTGCTGCTAAACCGATCAGCCGATTTTCTTGAAAACTGATATTCTCCAATCGATCTGGCTGATGTCGCGACTCCTAGAATTGAAACCGATATTTTATATGTGAGTAGTAGGACTTTACATGAACCCCCTGAGACATTTTCCAAATTTTCAAAAAAATTGCTTCTTCATTTCTTATTAAATTGTGTTGTTAGATAGTGTGATGAACGTTTAAGGGAATAGGTGCAATTTTCATCTTAGTTGCATACCCTGATTTTTTTTGGAAGCTCCCTACTACTAAATATTAAATATAAGAGATTTTTCCTTAATGAAATCTGTTCCTTAAAAGTAGATTTTGAAATAAGGTCATGTACAAATTTTCGAAAATTTGAGTAATTTTCTATTAGTTTTGCATGAAAATAGGGGCGAGAAAGTCCGTGCTATTTTAGCTCCACTAGTTATAATTCGCATTACTTTCAATCAGAAATTACGTGAAAACTACTCGCTTTTTTTCTTTTAAGTGTACATTGCCTATTTTAAAGAGCTGATTTTTTAAAGCACATTTTATTTAAGGCAAAAATCATGTCTTCAATTTTGTAATTTGGAAATATACATTTTTTGCTATTTTAGAAAATACGGGGAGTTCACATATTACAGGTTCAGGTAGTAGTATGATATTGCGGAGCCTGTTGCAAATAATGTGAGAAAGTATGTGATGATGTAGCTCCACCAGTTAATGTCTAATATTGTGGTTTGTGCAACTCCATACCCCCGAGCTAAGCTTGATTTTGATTCACTGACACCATTCTCGAACTGGTCTGTTATTTTGTTAATCGGAAACACGACAACGTATTCATGTTCAAACGCCACTGCGAACGGTACAACTACAGCACGATCCGTCTCAAGCAGTCTTTACTCGCCACCTACTCGGCGCTGACTGACGACGTCAGTGCATCAGCTGGTTGCTCAATATCTTTTTCTTATTTTTTCTCGCCTGCAATGGCTGCGGTCTAACAAGGTAAGTTAAACCACAACTGCCAATTGGAAGGAAATAAAGTACTCTAGTGACACGCATGTGGATAAATCTGTGAATGCATACACTAACTTTCACGCACGAGGCGGGGCAACTCACACCTCCAGATTTACTATCACAACTAGTAAAAGAAGAGTACAGAAAAATGTGCATTTGAAGCTACTTTTATGTACAGAAGTAAAACAACGGGCCATCTCAGCATTTGCTTCATATATCAGGAGAAACTGGACAAAAAAACTGATATTGATCTGATTCAACTTGGGACCTTGCAAATTTGAAACAAATATTTTATTTTAAGAGGCATGAAGCCTCTAGAATATTTTCAAAATTTTCGGATTCGGATAAACATGCGTATCATTGAGAACGTTCATACTAGAGATCATGATTGCGGGAAATCTAGCCTATCAGCTTCTCAGTCGTTGGCAGTTGGTTCAGGATGTTCTTTGTAATAGTTAACTATGAAAGAACCAGATGGCGCTATCGTCCGTACAGTGTGCCAGAATGCGCGGAAAGACTAGGACTTCTGAATTTGGCCGTTACCCATTTTATGTGTCGACAACTGTACGTATATTGTATGTGGATTTCTTGTACTGAGTTGATACTGGCACTTGATGCACGTGATTTCTATGACGTGTGTTGTAATTATAAATATCAATATTGCATGAAAATATGTTCCCTCCGTTAAGTAGGTCATTTTTGGACAAATATTACAGATTCGTAAATAAATAGGCAATGCAATGGTAAGATTCCAAGCTCAATGAAAAGAGGCTTGCAGGGATCACGTGGAAGGCATTTTTTTCATTATTCGAATAATTTTCTTTTGGAATCTGAATATCTGAGTACTATAGGATGAGCTTCCCCAGAATATTATGCCATATCTCAGGCGGGAATGTACATATGCAAAATAAACGCAACGAGCTGCATGAAGGCTGACAGAATTGAAATAATTCTGAATGCGTAACATAATGAACTTAATTTAGTGTTTAATTCTGTTATATGTTCATTCCATTTGAGGTTTGATTGAATTGAGAGACCTAGAAAGTTTGTTACCTCAACAACAGCTAATTGCATATTGTTCATTTTTAATGGAACATGCGATTGCCGATTTGAAATGCAAAAATGCATTGAAACAGATTTCTTTCGTTAACAATTAATTTGTGTATTACGGAACTAATTTGAAATTTATGAAATCGTACAATTTATTGCTTCTTTTTTGCAAAGAACATTCGTGTCATTGGCAAACAGAACCGTTCTTCCATTTTTAATAGACGGGGTGATATCTTTTACATATAACAAAAAAGAGGACAGGATCTAAGATCGAACCTTGGGGGACCCCATGCTCAATTGGCAAGAATTGGAAACATAAGTATATAATGTCCTTCTGTGCCAGTATGGTATTTCTACTCTTTGAGTCCGATGTTTAAAGGTACAAAGTTATCCAATCTAGGGGTAATATCACGAATTCCATACGAAGGTAATTTTGAGATCAAGATGTTATGGTCAATAACGGTCAAAAGCTTTCGAAAAGATCTAAGAATATTCCAATAGGTGCTTCATTTTGGTCTATTGATGAAGCAACATCTTTGAGAAAAGAAAAAATTGCTGTATCCGTAGATTTTGATTTTTTAAAATCGTGTTGTGAGTCTGAAAACTCATCGTTTATTTTTCTGAGAAACGTTTCCATCGTGAGTAGAAAAGCCTCTCTAATATTTTTTATTTTTTTTCTAAACTGAATTAGATAGATTCATCACAAGAATTAAATATATTGAGCAAATTTTATGTGTCATTTTTATCAACTACAATGAATATGCATCCACATATCTTTTGTAGTACAACAATTTAACAGACGGTAGGATTGATTCTTCAAGTCTATGCATAACAATTTCTGAAACACTGAACTAAGTGAACTACCAACGGGAGTTTCGGTCAATCATTGATGAATTACCTCATTATATATTCTGTGTTCAATAGAATACTTCTTACCACAAGAATTATTCAAATCTTTTCAATTATTCAATTATTTGTGAATTGGAACTGAAGGTTTAAGTTGATTATGATGATAAATGTTTAAAAATTCTCTTTATTTTTTCCTGTATTTGTCGGATAAAAAAATATAATATCACCTGAGTGTGTTATTCAGCTCATAGTGTTGACAGTGTTGACATTAATAATCATTTTGATAGAAGAGTGAACTATTATTTCTTGTCAGAAGTACACAAAGCATAAATGAAGCCACTTCCCTATGTTCCCCTTCCCTGTGTTGTTTTAAATTGAAATGTTTTTGTATTTTGAAAGAAGTACAGGTTGCCAGAAGTTCATAAATGCCTGTATAAGGAATCTTCCCTCCTGAGAAATGACAAAATT
>JAHLJT010008446.1:144300394-144560308 GCA_031308135.1 Acheta domesticus | reverse complement strand
TAATGTAATTATTTATCATTTGGACTGTATAATTCTAAAGAACCTGTAACAAGTATTGTACCACAGTTTCTGGGTTGATGGCCCCCATCTCGATCAGGTTTTTCGTCCAGTTTCCCTGATCCTTGAGCAAATGCTGAGATGGTCCCTTGTTTTGCTTCTGGACATAAATGTAACTTCATTATTTGTGCACGTCTTCTGAATTTCAGTGGGAAATATAGTTATTCAAATGATCGTTTTTCATATTATCGCGGCAAAAATTATTATTCTTTCATGAAGAACATGAGGGTTCAGGGCAGAATTTATAGCTAATTTATCTTGAAAATATATTTTATTATGTAGGAGCAAATATTTTGTCAACAAAACTCGAAAAAAACTCTCTTTTCTGTATTCAAAATTCGACTAGATATGGTTTAGGATAGAGACCACAGAATTATGAAAACGTGCACAAAATTCACTTCTCCCCATAGCTCGTCACACGCAGTTTTTACCTGTTTTTGACGTAAATAAATAAAATGCACGTTAGTGCGCTGTTCAGCTATATGCAGCAGCTCAGTGAGTAGCACCGAGTTTCAACTAGTTCAAAATCGCGGTAGGGGCGCTTCTCCCTTATGTATGTATCGGAAGAAATAGTGCTTAGAAATACAATACTATTTAAAAGCTAAGTCCTAATGAAATATCTAGACAAACTGTGTCAAAGAACAGTCCACCTTCTGTCGCTATAAATGAAACCTAGTAATGTCCTCCGAATTGAAGGACCCCCCCCCTCCGCAAGCAATTAAACATTTGCAGCCTTCGCCATTTAGAAAACCACGAGCCGCGACTGTTTAGCAGAATGAAGAAGAATAAGTCGACCAATGGCAATGGCAGATCTGAACTGTCAGTGGCAGTGGGTGCGATGTGGTCACCACGCCGAATGTGGAAACATTACATGTTCAAGTTGCAATGAAAGTTTGGAGGAAAAGGTTTTTGCTGTTTGAGAACACTCTCACAGGTTAGGTTAGGTTGCGTCAATGAGGTTATCACCTAGTGAAGTAATCCATCACAGGCCAATACATATAATTAATTGAATTCAAATGTGGAAAATTTGCACATGAAATCAGCTAATGACAATTTCAGAGAGAAATGTGGAAGTTTTCCGCGAAAAACTTTTCTAACTTTTTTCTTTTTCTAATAATTTATCGATTCCCAACGTTACATGATGTGCACATCGTGTTCACGCCCTTTCGATTCCAGCGTGAACACATCAAGTACACTGTCAGAAATTACATTAAATTTAATGTAGTTTAATGCTCTTGTTCACATTGAATTTAATGTACTATGTACATTAAAACTATATTAATGTACTTGTACGTTAAATATACGGTGTAAATTAAAATAAACGTAGATTTAATGTTCTGCAGTACATTAAATTTAATGTACCGTATACGTTAAAGGGATTTTAATGTGTTTGTGCATTAAATTTAATGTTAAAATTAAAATCAAAGTAGATTTAATGTAGGACTTCATTAAACGTTATGTATCTTGTAAATTAAACCGATATTAATGTGTTGTACATTAAATTTAATGTTTAAATTAAAATCAGTGTAGGTTTTAGAAATATTTTCTTCCGCTATTTGAACTTACGTATAATAAATTGAAAATATATTTTCAACATGTATACAAAAAATATAAATGTTTAAAATTCGTATTTACATTCAAATTGGTAACAAATAAAATTGTAAAAATCTTTATAGTAAAATTGTAGCGATGTACATAGTACGCTAATTCTTTAGTTAACAATTTTTTCAAATTCTCCGGAAATATTAAAATTTTTTCCAAGAATTGTCACTGTAACAATGTCAGAATTTAGTACTCTTTACGGCTACGAAACATATTTCCGAGCGTAAACGCGTCCAAAACAGGCGAAGAGGTAGTGACAATTATAAATAATATACATAATTCTGTAGAGTTATTACATATTTAATATATATTACGTCTAAAGAAATATGTTCCGTAGGCGTAAAGAATATATTATACATATCATAGCGGACAATACATTAGGCCTAAGAATCTGCTGAAGCAATTGCATGTCGCAATAGCTCACTGGTTAGAGCACCTGCGCGTAGACCAGAAGTCCCGGGTTCGAATCCCGGTCGGGGTGACTATTCGTTGAACAAATTTAAATATTAAAATACATTTGTTAGTCAGTACAAAGATCAGAACTTAGTATTCTTTACATCTGCGGGACGTATTTCCGAGCGTAAACGCGTCCAAAAATGTGACAATTGCATAAATCCCAACGGGCACTTCATCAGGCCTAAGAACATGTTCAAAGAATTGATTGTCTCGATAGGATAGTGGTTAGAGCAAGTGGGCGGTAAACCAGGAGAGACGGGTTTGAAACCCGGTCGGGGTGACAATTATTTGAACAAATATTAAATTTAGTACATGTACAGTAAATTTCATGCACACATACAGTAATTTCAATGTAAAGTACATTAAGTGAGTATCATGTACCTAAATTAAATTTAATTTACACGTACAGTACATTTAATGTACACGCATACAGTAAATTTAATTGTACACTTACATTACATTTAATGCACACGTACTTTAAAGTTACTGTACGTGTACATTAAATTTCATTTACGTACATGATACTTACTTTAATGTACTTTTACATTAAAAGTAATTTGGAAATTTCTGACAGTGTACATACAAGTGTACATTCATTTGGGCCACAGTACACATTTGGTACACAAACATGCAAATCGTGGCAAGCTCTTGTTCAACGAATAGTCACCCCGACCGGGATTCGAACCCGGGACTTCTGGTCTACGCGCAGGTGCTCTAACCAGTGAGCTATTGCGACATGCAATTGCTTCAGCAGATTCTTAGGCCTAATGTATTGTACATTAGTGATGCGCACTCCGTGTACGTTTGCGCGTACGATCGTGTTCATTGGCATACATACCCATTTTCGCCAGGGATGCCTTTGAAAGACCAATGAATATACCTGCGGTTTTTCTATTTGATTTCAAATTTCCAATGATTTCATGTAGGGCCTATGAATTCCACAACAGCAATGGTGGTGGAGAAGACCTTCCTGAAGCCATGCTGTGATTTACTAAGGATTTCATTAGATTCAAGAAAAAAAATTAAGTCTTGCTAATATAACTTTTTCATAGAGTTTGCCAAATACTGAAGTTAGGGTTATTTGTCGATAATTCCTAACATCTTATGTTTTATTATTCTTAGCAAGTGGTCTTGCAATAGTAATGTTTAGATATTCTGGGAAAGTGAAAACAGAGATGAATTTATTAAATAAACTACACGCTACATTCCCCAAAGAACAACTATTTTTCAAGGAATTTATCAATTGATGAACTTCAGTAGCATTTGTGTAATGTAGAAACAGATTCTGAAGTTCCAGAAGATAAAGAATTACTACCCAAGTGGGGAAACTTGGACCGATTTTTATGTTTGATGAGAGATATTTCTGCAATGTATCTACAAATTTCAAATAGAAACTCCTCAGAAATATAGGTGTGTATCCATACAGGACATCTTGAATATTTATTTCTGAATCTAGGTAAATTAACAGTTTATTTAAAATGTTAACATGGGTGGTCCAAATTAACCTCTGAGTTGGGGTAACTTGGACCACATGCATATTTTTTATTAGAAAGTACTTTAGGACATTAATGAAGTAACATGGACCACAAAAACTACTTATTTAGATTTGAAATATATATTTCAGTGGAAAAAATAGGTATTTTAATATAATTTTAAAAGTGGATTACAACAGTTCATATGAAAATGTAAATCTCCCTCTTCTTGAGTAGATAGGTTCCACAATTCTATTTGATCAGTTCTGACTTCACAAATATCATCCACATACCTATTTTGACACTTAGAACATTTTCTAAAAAATTTAAAACTGACAGTTTTGAACTCAGTTGACGTCTCCAATATTTGACCGATGAATCGCTTTTTCTGGCTCTTTTTACTTTCTGTAAGATAGCTTACTATAGCAAAACTACCTTTTGGAATATCCATCAATTCATCTTTTTCTTCTGAAGGCACATGTATGTTCTCTTTTGAAATTTCCACCTCTTCTGACATCTCTCCATCAGAGAATTCATCGAAGCAAGATGATGGGCTATCATGTACAGTGTATCATGTAATAATGTTAGTTCAGTGATTTGAATGATAACTGAAATTCTGTGCATAAATATCATTTGCAAAAAATAGCTTTTGCAAAACAGATAATTAACAAACAGTAGGGTAACATGGACTAGTGGCCCATGTTACCCTACATTAGTCAATTTTTTTAATGTCCTGCCTCTTCGAAACAATATTCGCAGAACGTGTTTTCTATGCATGTATCGCCAGAAACTTAATTGAGGTTATAGCCAAAATAAACCAACTTTCACTAATTAAACACAACAACTAGCCACATCAGAAGTTTGTAAGCATATTTTTTTGGGTGGCAAATGTCAGTTATAGAAATAATGTCAACAATATACATATCTTTGTTAACTAGACGTCCAAATACTTTGTTAAAACTCGTTAAAACTCGTCACACGCAGTTTTTAACTGTTTTTGACGTAAATAAATAAAACCACAATGGATATCACCACAACAGCTCCTGTGCAATTTCAAACATACAAACCGGAAGAGTGCTAACAATATTACACCAAAAAAATCTGTGCAAAGTGGTCCATGTTACCCTCCTGGTCCAAGTTACCCCACTTGACGGGTAATTGTTGTGTATTTGAACTGACGTTTGAATAGTTATGAATATTCTGTGTCTGTGATCCGTTTTGTTAAAAAGTCTGGTGACTATGTTATACTGCGATTTTTTAGGAGCGACTGTGACAGAAATCAGCTGTTCACGGTTTCATCCAATAGGGAGCTTGAACGTCACCATAGTGACGTCACTGTCGCGAAATATACGCTGCAAATTGGATGGCAGCGAAACAGCTGATTCTGTCACAGTCGCTACTAAAAAATCGCAGTATAGATAGTGTTAGGCTCGTCGGCAGTCAGTAGCTGTTACCGCGCGAGTACATGTAGTGCCAGAGGCGGGATTTCGGATATTTCATTGGGGGGGGGGCAAATTTGGGCGCAATTGTGCGCAAACGAAAATATTCGTTTATATGAATGATTTTAATTAATTGTGTTGTAACTACATACACTGTTTTCAATTTTGTTAATTATTTAATTGATTATTATTAAATGTTATTAATTAGATTAGTTGAACACAAAGGTGACGATTCTCATTGTTATCTGAACGGTCCGAACTGTAAATTCAACAATGCATTTTTCTCAGTGAATCATATATCGAAATATTGAAAATATTTATTATTTATTATGACCAAAAATGTTTATACATAACTGTAGGATACATATTTTGAAATCTACATTAATAAATTAATTTAATTAAAACGCAATCTTAAATGCAATGTGATAATGAGCCTCCACTCTTATTTCGACTTGTGTGCGCATGTACATTGTAAAATGTGCGCATGTACATTAAATTATGTCTTATAAAGTTTATTGAAAACTCAACAGTTTTCTGTAAAAAATGAGCTCAAATTTCCGCATTTTCAGAAACACTCAAACACCGTTTTTTCAAAAACGGCTCTAAATTTCTTCTTCAAACTTTTTGTACGGGTAATGCTAATTGTAGTGTTTAAGATGACATACAATTTTGCTGTATTATTTTGTCTCTTCAAAAATTACACAAATGTAATTTTGTTGAATTTTTTCTCATGTCTTTAATATGCACATTATCGGCGATTTGTATGTATTATTGATTTGTATGTAGCAGTGATACAAGCGACTTCCAATAAAGCTTTTCGAAATCGAAATAGTTTTCTGTAAAAAAGAGCTTTTCGCATTAACACATTTCGTAACTCTTAAACGCCATTTTCGTAAAAATGGCACCAAATTTTTCAACGAAAATTTTCATTTAGGGCGCAGTTTTACTCTTCAATAATATTCTTAAAGTAGTGTTTCGGTTATGCCATTAGGAAACCGAAAAATTGAGCAAATGTGAAAAAATGTTCGGGCGGCGGTAGATGGTTGCTGGCATAAGAATGGAGCACGACCGAAAAGTCAGCCCCGATCAAGGAAAGGAGGAAGCTAGCTACTACGAGAATATCTGTGCCATTCTGTAGCTCCACTAGTTCCTTTTTGTTTTGGCCCTAGAATCTTTGGTGGCATCTAAAACAAGAATAGTACGAACACAAGTTGTAGTGTATGTAATAAAAGCCAGTTAAAGTTTGGGGCTCACGCATATATATACGCTGGTATACGCACCATAGTTCGAGGCTCGTTTTACAACCATCGCCGTATTAAAATTCTGCAAACTAAAACCGGTCTATGATAGTTCGAAATTACAGACTGAATGCATAAAAACAACGTTTAAAACATATTGTATTTCATTCGTTAAAAATCAGAATCGGTCTAAACGAACTAACTCTAATTAAACGACATACCTTCCGAGCTTTTAGAACCAAGAAAACACGAACACCTCTGTTTCACATCAGCTCGCATATACAACTGAACCACAAAGCTATATTAGCAACAGGAGTTATTAAACTGGTTAAAATTGTTCCTGCTAGAATGTTTGCGATGTATGAAAAGATACCAAGGGGGCTCATATTATATAAATGGTTCATATCATCACCTTTAACTCTATCTACATCTAATAAACGGGAAATACTATTTCTTTTTGAGAGTAAAATTTTGAGTGTTATGACTAGACCTCGGAATTTTACTCACAAAAAGATTTAATTTAGACACCTAAAATAGATAACAAAATTACGAAATTAGGCACTAATATGCATTAAAATCGACGTTTGAGGCACTTAAAATAGGTTACAGAATGACTAAGCCAGGGGGGAAAAAATTGACATGAAAAAGTTATATTTCTGGCATGAAGAACGTATCTCAAAATATTAAATTAAGCAATTAAAGTATGCAGGAAAAAGTATTTTTACATTTATGAGAGAGACTACAAGTATATTTTATTCACTTTCATAATTATCAGTACAATATATAATCAATACTTTCTCCATATTTTCTTCAATAAGGCTGTCTTGTCTATTAAAATAATTTTTCCATGCGGCTTAATAAAAACTTGTACTACACGACCCACTTAAACACTAAACAGTAATTTTGTGATATACGTCTGTCCGAGCGTAGGCTTTTGGCTGGCCTGTCTGTCGCTTTCCTTGCCTGGACTTCGCAAACGACGCGCTGCTGCGATAAGCCTCAACCTGCCAACAGCGCAGCTGCATCAGGAATGAGTGCAATTGCCCAAGAAGTGCGTGCTGATCGGAGACGAGCGTTTAACATCCTTATTATGTTGACTTGCTGGGCTCCTTTTGTTCGGTATTTTGAGTGAAAGATGTCGGTGCGTTGTTCGATCACACATTTGCATTTCGGAAAAGTTTTTGCGTTTCAGTAAAACGAATTTCAAAATTTAGCATTTAAAATATGATCGTACTTGAAAACCACTTGTTTTAGGCAAAAACATATTAAAATCTTAAGGACATTTTAGGCATATTAGATGCTTTCAGTACATCTATTTTGTCATGATTCATAAATATCTGCAATTACTTTTCACAGCATCCAAAACAGGCATTTGTCCCAAAATCAGAGGTCTAGTTATGACTCATGATTTTAGGCATTAAACTGCTTAATTTCCAAATAAATAACGTTTAAAAGCAATATATAATTGAAAGAGGATTTATTAATCAGGGATATTCAAAATAACGCTGAACACTATCCCGCGCGTTTTATAATACTGAACTAAAGTTAACCAATTTATTAATGTATATTATTCGCTCAGCTTAATAAAATTATTGTTCGCTTAGTTATTATTACATTTCTTCATTCATTACAAATACAGAAACAAATAAATCGTTTATATATAAATTTGAAGATCTGCGAAATGAAATGAAATATATATTTTTTAAATTTGTCCCAAGATTGGGGGTGGCAGTTGCTCCCCCTTGCCCCCCCCTGAATCCTGCCTCTGTGTAGTGCCATGAGTAGTAGATAACTGAATTTAACATTCAGATCTTAAAACTGTGTATTTAGTTAAATATCTAACACTAGTATTACTGGTTACAGCAGGGCCGCTCAAGCAGAGCAAATCGGCTGCGCGGAGCCGTGTTGTCAGCCGAGAGCGGGACACCGGAGCCCGAGCGTTGCACGCCTTGCGATAACCACTGTCACAGTGTCCCGGTAACTCCAGTCGCGGAAACATGGAAGTCGACGCAAGCACTTCACAGACCAGAGCATCTACACCGACAATTTTCAATGCAGTATGGGAAGAAAAGTATCTTTTCGCCGACAACGACAGCTATGCCAAATGTTTAGTTTACATAAAGGGTTCAATCACGTGAAGAAGTTTAATTTGCAAAGACATTATACATTTAATCATGCTGATGAAAATGACAAGTACGCTGAAGAAGAACAAAAGGAAGTGTTCAGTGTTCTGAAGAACAATGCCTCACTAGAAGTAAGTTTTGGATGTATTTTGATGTTCTTATGTTGTTTTGATAGTAAAATAACACAGTACAAAAGAGTTTAATTTTATTGCATACCGATGCTACAAGGTGAGCATTTAGGAAAAGAACTTCCCACAAAACCGTTTTCCAAAACTGCATCGTAATGCTGCTCGATTGTTAAGTACGTTTGGATCAACATACAACTGTGAGCAATTTTTTGCTTCTTTGAAAATTTGTAAATCTCAAATGAGAAGTACAATTACAGATCACAATCTGAAATGCATGTTATGGCTCAATAGCACCATTGTCATCTCTTCCAAATATAAAAAGTATATTGCAAGAAAAAACACTTAAAAGGTGTAATAAGAGTATTTGATTTTGCAATCAACATCATTTTTTTAATTTTAATTTCCTTTACTACTAGTATGTTTATTACTAGTTTATTTAATCACATTTTTGTGCAACCTTTATAATACTTTTCATATTCAGCAGCATGATAAACTGTGTAATGTCACCGCTATTAAATTTCTTTATGTTATTGAGCACTTTTTTGCAATTTGACAATTGGCATTGCCGGCGCAATCTGCAGAAATATACTTTTCTTTCCTTGCTGCATTGCAAGTTGTCGTTTTTTTAATTTCCAAATTACACTAATACATTTATATCTAGTAACTGTTCCAATTAATGTTACAAAAGTATCTTACTATTTTTTCTGTCGCAATATCCTTTCCCAGAGCTGTGAGATTTTTTCATTCCGAACAATGGAAAATACCCCGTAGAAATACGACGCGACCCACTGTGCCACATGCCGCCGATCGATATTTGATGACGTCATTTGCTCTTTCTGCGGCGAAAGAGGAGAGAGCAACTGGCCGCTCCTCCTCAGAGCAAATGGTTGAGCGGCCCTGGGTTACAGAGTCCTGCTTTGAATTTAAGAAATGATCGTTAAAGGTCCTACAAATATCAGAAGGATTATCAAGAAACATGCCTTCATGTAGTAGGTGTATATTTTTTGTGAGTCTGAGTTTTCCTATTGTTACTTATACTCCACAATGTTTTAGATTTGTTTGAGTTGATAACTTTATGATTTAATTGATAACCATCCTCATTCATCGGTTTCAGCCTATATTGTTTTTTATACTGTTTGTTCTTCTCATTATAACAGGTCATACAAGTTTTTCATTTTATTTCTAACATGCAACACTCACCGTGCTGTATACTCAGATCAACGTGAAATTTTACCAGCTTCTTTCAAAACCCATATGTACAAATGTTTAATTGCTATGAACCGTTGCAAGTAGTGTTTTTGTGACAATTAGTATTCATACCTTTCATGACCTTACCCCCTGTGGAAGTGCGGAAATCGCTGCCCGCCGCTGGCCCTATGGCCGTTACTCACCCTTCCCGCCGTCTTATCTGTCGGCAGGGTCTTGCCTGGGAGGGCATGTTGAGTGACCAGGATGATTGTTCACATTGCAGGTTCCGAAGGACGAGTAGGATGCAATGCTAATTCAATGCAACGATTGAATGCATACTGACATTATTATTTATATGCACAAATTATTTATATACACAAATTTATAAATGCACAAACAACCGTAAACAGTAAATAAGCCAGCGGCGATTTCCGCACTTCCATAGGGGATAAGGTATGAATACGAATTGTCGCAAAAACACTACTTGCTATGCTTCATAGCAGGTAAACATTTGTACACATGGGTTTTGAAAAGTGCTGCACAAGCTGGTAAAATTTCACGTCGATCTGAGTGTGAGTGTTGCGTGTTAGGGTTCGAGTGCCGGTGAAGGCCGGTTTTTGACATGAACTGTATTGTTAGATCGGATTCAGCCTCTGTTTGGATGAGAATTCTAGCAGTTCTGCTCTGATCGGAAGTGTACCGTGGTTTCTTTGATCAGTATCAGGCAAATGCTGGAGCAGGACGTCAGTAAGCGGATCACGGAAAGCGCGCCCTTTTCTTCGTCACCATTGTTTCTTCCTCCCCCCTCCAACACACACATTTATAGTTGCATGATTTACTCTACCACAAGTCGGGAGACCAGTCTGGGACATAGAGCTTATCCTGGCTAGAGCGGTGCCCCGCGGGCGGTGATATCTGGAGTAGGAATCCCCGAAAGCCATGTTGGTCGGCGCCGTATCTCACCATCCGGGCAGGAGCACCGTCACCTCTCGGGAAATAACACGCAGTACACAAATAGGATAATGGCCAAGCGCGGCTCGTAATTAAAGGCTGTAAGGCGGAACCTCCCCTATAAAATCGCCGCCAAAAGAAATTTACAAATATAATTGTAAATACATTTATTACTTATTAATTATGGATTTCTGAGTTATATTATATAACAATTATATTAAAAAAAATTCTTTGTAGGTTCGTTAACTGCCGTCCGTAACGCATTTGAAGCTGTTGACAGGGGAGAGAAAAACGTTAGGTTCCCACTTCGTTCTGTCATAAGACCTGTGTAAAACGATGAGGCGTGATGTCATGCATTCACTGCACGGGCTAATGGACAACGAAGGCTGCCGCCTGGCAGCTTTCGAGCGTGGGCAGAGCGTGGGCAGAGCGTGGGGCTGACGTCTGAAGGGAGTGCTCACCAGATAGCATTACTATGCAGCTCAGTGAGTAACACCGAGTTTCAACTAGTTGTTCCAAATCGCGGTAGGGGCGCTTCTCCCTTATGTATGTATCGGAAGAAATAGTGCTTAGATACTATTTAAAAGCTAAGTCCTAATGAAATACGTAGATAAAACTGTGTTAAAGAACAGGTCCCCCTGCTGTCCCTATAAATGAAAACCTAGTACTGCCCTCCGAATTGAAGGACCCAAGCAATTAAATATTTGCAGCCTTCCTTATTTAGAAAACCACGACCCGCGACTGATAATGGCATAGGACAAATAGCATTTGATGCGCCCAGAAATTCCAATTCATGAATCCACTAATTCTTTCAATTTTCAAAGATCCTTCTACATTAAATGTAAACTATGAATTTAACAATCATAAAAATATACAGTTAGTTTATGTAAGGTATTTAATGTATGTTTGAAGTTTCATTAAAATCAGACGAAGTTGAAAATGTTTTTCTATGACTATTTGACATACTGGGACCCTTATCAAAAAACGCAAAGCTTCATTGTTTTCTGTTCTGTCTCTTAGTTTGTTGTGAAGGGTGCAATACAGACTTATATTTTGCTTAGTAAAATACCATGATTATGAATTTTGTTTTATTTTGTGAGAACATTGTATTATACTACCTATTTAGAACACATTACAATGAAGATTTATTTTCTAACATTAAAATATTCTGATATTACATTTTTACATAGAAATTTTCAAAAATCACCAGTTATTGACAATTACATTACATTGACAAACTATCTTAAAATATCTATAATAACTTGTTCTCTGCACAATACATATTCAGAAAAGGAAATGATTTTCAGCACGGAGCTAAAGGTTTGGGAAGAGGTAGCACTTTTCAACTTAAGGGATTAGTCCTTTTGGACACTGGTCTTCACCGAACTCAAACCAACCTAGGTGGCTCAGGGCATCTACTGATATCATTGCAATGTCTCTGACCGGAACGACCTAGGGTTCGAGTCCTGGCGGTAGCAGGATTTTCGATGCCAACTGGATAGTTAGGTCAAATTTAGCAGCTGTTTGGAGGAGAATTATAGCGGTAGGCTACTCTGATCGGTAGATTTCAGTTCAATTCAATCATGCCTTATTTTCCGTGGCGAGGCTCAGGCGATCAGGCCTGCTCTTCTGTCTGACCAAGCATATTTCGCTACGCTCCTTTCACGATCTAGCAAAGAAAGGAAGTATGACTCGGGCGACTAAACTGGCGATTTTTTAAATTTTTCTCAGAGGCTTCTTTCTGCTTGAGGATCTTTCACATGCTGTAAATCTACAACATGGGTCAGCCGGCTTTACTTTTCCTCTGAAGGAAGGCGTACGAAAGATTTTTTCGCCCCTAAAAATCCACTGCTTCGATCGGATTTTAACCCTCGAACTTGGGTATAACAGCCCGATACACTGTTACAAACCACAGCCAAGATTTTCGTCGTTTCTCCGGTCAACGCCAGGCGAATGCCAGAGCAGTGCCTTTACAAACGAGCCATGGACGCGCGCGATCTCTCCTTCCTCTTGTCCTATCCTCACCCCTTCTCACACACGCTTTACATGTGCTACACTCCCACACATGGCAGCTGCATTAAAGTGATACTTTAGTCGGGAGATTAGTTGGGAGCTTAGAGCTTTTCCCGATTGAGGTGGTGTCTCGCAAGAGGGAGATACCTAGTTGTGGAAGACCCGCAATACGACGTACAGGTCGGTGCTGGATCTCACCATCCCGCGGGGAAAGGTCCCATTCACGACCCCACATACGGGCATGCACCCCACTACTTACGGGACTAATGACCGAAGCAGTTGACGCGCCCGGAAACAGGAAATAATCAATCAATGAAACAAACCCAGCGGCAAGTGAAGCGTAAAACAGATGTTGAGTGTCAAATAGCCTCTCCTGGCCGAAGATCGTCATTGGCGGCGAAGAGGCAGATCCTGCCTTAGGTGCCCTGCTTCAAGAAAATAGCGGATCTAGAGGAGGAAGCCTCGAAAATGAACTCCCAAGTCCAAAATGTGAACTATCGTGCTGAGGGACTGCATGTGAACGATGTGATGGCGGGTAAGAAGTCGCAAACGTGTGCCCTTCAGAATTTACTGCCTTCTTCTGTTATGTGGATCTCTGCATGAGGTGCCTACTCATGCAACCACTGAAGGATATTGACAACCAAAGAGAAGATCAACAACAAAGTAGGAAAAGAAAGAGTAAGTTGACCATATAGATCGTAAGAGCTGGCAGATTCAAGAAAATCAACTTCAAACAAATACAGAGAAGTTATTGTGGAACGCATGGCAGTAATGTATTGCTGAAAATAAAGAACTGAGGACTTTACTAAACTTTCTTTAAGCAAAAGTAAACTAATTAACAATGGAAGAAACACAACATGTACAAAATACTGAAAATCTATCACACAAAAATACCATAAAAATATCATCTAGGGAAAGTTACAGCCCAAAGAATTCAGATGAAGAAAAATTCATAGCCAGGGAAACAGACTGGCCAGGGAAACTGACAAAAGAAAAGGGAAGCTTTAAAAAAATAAAATAAAAAAATGAAGAAGTGTTTAATATGTTGAATAAGCAACAAATTAAGATCAATGTAGAATCAGAACCTGAATTTGTGGAAATGACTGACTACTTAAATAACAGATACTCTGCACTGGTAGCCGGACTTCTTACAACAGGGCTCCAAAATCCGTGAAAATGCAGACGTTAACCAGCTCAAGACACAGTAGGTCCCTAGATGAGTGACCTTTTGGGAATCCCAGATACTAATGATTTTGAGCCTCTGACCAATAGGGATAAAAGCCAATGACTAATGACTTGACTTAAACTATGACTGCCTAAGTTCAAGGAAAATTACTCCACATTCATTGTCAAAAAGGCTTGGAACATTTTTTCACAAGTAACAGAATTTAAAAAAAGAAATAGAATGGCATACCTAAAAGAAAAAACAAAATAAGCTCATAAGGGCCAGCATCCTATGGTACAGGGACAGAAATCAAAAATAATAAATTTAAGATAATTGTGCTGTATATGTTATTAAAAAATAAAATTGATAATGAAGTTAAAACTATACCCTTGTCATTACTCATGTTGATGATTGAAAATTCTGAAGATATCAAAAGAATTGTTAAAATTAATTCCTTGTGTCATACGAAGGTCACAATTCAGGCTTGGAGAAAAAATAAACTCATATCACAGTGCAAGAATTGTAAGGAGCTTGAACTCATAAAAAATCTGACAACTCCAACCTGCCTGCATTAAATACATTTGGAATTACAAAACCATTAATTTCAAAAACAGAAAAGCGACCCTTCCCTATGTGTAATTGTAAGAAAGAGCATGCTGACAACTATCGAGGATGCAAAGTTGCTAAAGAACTGTAGAAAATAGAATTTAATTCATTTTTTATCTAAAAAAATGTTTGTAGAAATATTTGCATTAAATTAATTTTAGGAAATAATGAAGATTTGGGTAGTAGATAAATTTCAAGCCCAATAGTGTAACTTTCAATTGCAGTTAATGTGCAATTTCTTTTGAAAGAAGTGAGACAAGAATATATGCAAATGCAACAAGTAAACAAATTGTGATTGATAATAACAATGAAGAATATTTTAAAATTATTACCATCTTGATGAGGATATCTGGAAAACAATTGCTTTTTTCACTTTATTATTTAATTAAATATAGATGTTAAGTATCATGCAGGCATCAGTAGCCACTGCTTTAATCATGCTGTATGAAGTCATGGAAGTTAAGCAACTCAAGGCATGGTGGTTTCCTGGATGAGTGACTGTCTGGGAACCCTCGATATCTAACGGCACCTAGCCCTGGCAGAAGAGATAAAAGACAATGACTAGGTTAACAGAGGATTATTCCGCATTCAACGCCAGTGCATGATTAGAGAATGTGTTTCAAAAAAAAGTTAAAAACCTTTTAAAAAGTATATTGATATTAGATATTCATTTTAAATCATTGGATATCAGAATTGATTTGAAATTGGAAAATTTATATTCATTGTATATTTGATGACTGACGACTGAGAAGTACATGAGAAAAATCATATTATTAACACAACAGTCAAGTAAGTTGTCTGCTAACAACTTTCAGCAGATTTTGGAAAGAAATAGTGACATTATTAAACTAAACAGACAAAACAGAAATGAGGATTTTTATGAGCTCTCTAATTTATTTTTCTGTTTCTTGAGTATTAGAAATATAATTTTGTTTTAATGAATAAATATTCCATCCTAGTTTAGAGTGCTGTAACAAATTATTTGTATAAGATGGGTACTGTTTTCTGTATTACTATTCACTTATATATTGGTTAATCATGTGATTTGTAATCGTGTGATTAATAAATATCATCTGTCTTTATTGCTTGTTTGTAATAAGATGATGTTTCAAAAAAGCAATTTCAATTTCTCAGGCATACTGGAATTGTATCTTTTTAGTAGGTGCTTTTAACTATAAAAAATGAAAAAGAATGAATAACTAAGAATTTTATAAAGATTTTAACTTGCACTTCATGAACATTTTGTATTTCCCCGCATATAGGATACCCCTTTTTTTTAACTAATGTTTTGAGAAAAACAATAATAAATTATTGTTTTTATTTACTATTACTTTTGGCAATAAGCAAATAGAATGAATTGGTTATTAAGAAGTTGAAAACTTTGTAAAATTGTTACCTATATTTTATTTGTTTATACTCAATTTCAAAGAGCAAGTATTAGTACAAATACTTTTTCACTAATGTGCTGTAATGCAAACTCCTGTGAAGTTTGTGTAGGAAATAATAATGGAGTGGGGACAATAATAAAGGTAAAATATATTTATTATTAAAAACGTTAAATATATGAAATATTATACTGAGTGTATTGAGGGTTTAATCCTATTAAAATGCCCAGTACCAGTCTATAAGACATATCTCAGCATCCAGAAACACACCATAGATTTAGGGAACGAAATGCATACTATATTGCAAGAGTTATAGTACTAATTAAGAAATATAGTTTTTAATCTGAGATATTAATGAGTAAAAAAATTAACAAAAACAATAAACCTGATTATCTCCTAGAGAGAGAACAAAGGCTTTATTGTCTATATTAAAACATGCTTTGTTAACAGAACCAAATATTGACAGTGAAGTGTTGTCTAAGTATACTATCTCTTATTTAATTATATTTACTGGGTGTGAACTAGTTATATATTGCATGATTACCAGTATGTTAATGAAAAAAAATTCTACTTTGACATTTTCTGTACAAAAAATTTCGATGAAATATTTAACATTTTGTGGAGAAAAAAATGTTTTAAATTGTATAAAAGTTACTACCACTTTAGTCTTGAATATTCTTTTGTTCAAATTTTCATTTGTCTAGCTCTACCCAAACTAATATTTTTCTCCAAGGTTGGTGATAGCCATGTTCTCATTTTACCGAAATCAGAAAATTAGAGAAATTAATATTTTTATTCACTTAGTAAAGCAGTGTTCCATTATAACTTAACAAGAATAATTGAAGTTAAAATTTAATATATTATTTTCTTTAACTGACGATACCAAAGGATACTGCAACTGTTAATAATGTCAACTCTGAATACAATTTAGCAAAATGACCTATGACGTGTATGAGCTATGATGTGTTAAAAATGACATCAGTATGTAAAATGAAGTGGCATTTGGAGTGTTGTACAAGAATATTACTTGTTTCACTAGTATTAAAAAGAAGGGTTGTATTCTTCTGAAGAATAAAGCTTTGGTTACATTTTTACACTATTTTAGATATGGAATGTAACCTCAACTTTGATGTTCATACCACATTAAATATACAAATGTAAACATACCCTGTTATTTTTTTAATATAATATTAAGCGGAATGTACGAAAACTCAGAGGTGCACAAATTAAGTTGGCAAAGTTTTCAAGGTAAAGTAGTCACCTTATCAGGACAAATATGTTATTAAATGGTTTTCAGTTTCTGACTGGATTTTGATGTTATAATAAATGTATAAGTACAATAAATATTTTGAAGTCAAATAAATTTTTTGTGTATTACTTAATCCCTTTTTAGTTACAAAAATTTGTTAATTGATATAAAATATGGAAAGTAGAATACATTTCATGAAGTATAATCTATACATTTCTGCAATTAATACATTTTTTCAAAAGAAATAGATTTAACAACATATAAGATGAAATTTTAAAAAAATATTCATATCACAAGATATTATGAAAAGGAGTGTTTAAAGCTGTTTAGCAAGTTTCACTTAATTGTCTAGGCCAGTATATATTTTTCAGTGAAATGTGTAAGTGAAATGTAGCAACTAAGTAAATGTATTTTCTTTTATATGGTTCTATGCTTTAGAAATTTCTGTTGTTTTATATAGGACTACTTATATGGATGACAGACTAACAGAAATATTTTTTATTGTGTTGATTACTGTTTGTGCAGACTTCTGATCATGACTGCACTTTCAGTAACAGATCAGAAATATGACTGCCAACTCCAGAAATTAAATAGATCAATTTGTCTTGATTGTTGACTATTAATTTGCTCCCAATATATAATTTTTCATTGGCCACATATAAAAGAAAAAAAATAATGGAAATGAATTCTTGATAATTATTCTGGCATAATCACTTATCACAACCAAACACAGAACTTTTCACTCTTATCTGAAAATTTTAATTGGATAAAATTTTTGAAAAGACAAATTTTTGGAGAGTGATAATATTCACTTTTCACACCTACAAATATATTTGTTTTTATAAATATTTGAAGTGGCAGCATATCTTTACCAGTTTCCATCTACAAAGTAATAAGCTATGGCTTTATTAACTAGGTGTTCAGTGGACAAACAGCTGTGGAAATAAGTTGGGGTGACCATTGAATGCTCTCAGCTTCAGCCTCCCCTTCTTATGAAATATTTTGGTTTCATGAATATTAATAATTAAAATATTAATAAACAATAATGAAAGCAATGGGATTCAAAGGAAGAGAACCTCACAGAATCAAAATAGTAATAGAAAACTATACAAACTAACAAGTCACAATTTTCAGATTGGGCAAGATACATCAGAATAAACAAAATGATAAAAAGTAAATTTCAAAACATTTCTTTAGAAACAAAACTCAGATTCCTCAACCTAACAGTAAAACCAGTTCTATTAAATGGGAGTGAAAGGTGGATTTTAAATGAAAGATACATAAGTAGTCTAGATTGAGCAAAGATGAGCTACCTGAGATTACTACTAGAAATATCAAGGAAGGAAGGAAGGAATGAGTAAAGACATCAAAAAACACTTATATCCAAAAATAAAGTAGGCTAAATAAAAAAATAACATAAAAAACAGTGTCAAAATAATGAAAACTGACAGACTTCCTAAACAGATCTTGAAGTTCAGACGAAGAGGAAAGAGAGAACCTAGCAGGCTGAAGGAAAGATGGGGGAAGCAGGATCACCGAAGCAGTCATCATGGCCACCCTGCCTAACCTTAAATGTTCATGATGATGATGATGATTATGATAGTATCTTAATAAAATCAAAATCAAATTGTCTATTATGTCAATTCCAGTTCAAATGTTTGGAATTCTCTGTCCTTAAATGAAATATTAATGAATAATGATTTAGCACAGAATTGATAAAATCAACATTTCTTCTCACTGCCTCATATTAATCTACACAAGAAGAAAATATAGTCTAATTTATAAACATCTTGTTTTATTATGAGATTTGCATTGAATATGTTGACAATACAAGTACATACATGAATTGAGAAATCTCTTCTACAATATAACTCAGTCTTCTATAAAGATACTTAGCTTACCTACATTAATCTATAACGACTTTTTAGAGATATTTTATGTAGAAAATTCTACATTCCTTGTTTTTGCAAAAATAATTTGTGCATGACATTCTACCCATTTTCTTTCTTAAGGCTCTACTCGTGCAGAAGTGTTTTTATTAAAATTTTAGAAACTGAAGTTCGTCTTCCAAGTATTATTTAACTAAACATTTTAAAATTTTATTTGTACCTACAACTATTTTAAACTTGGACATTTCTCATGTATTTCTCAGATTGCAAATTAAAATATACAAAATATGTGTATATACTAGTTAAATGTTAGCACTTCTTGTAACTTTACGATTCTCTTTTCTGATGACAAGGTTCACCAATAATATTTAATAAATATTAAATTGTTATATTTGACAGAAAATTTCAACCAGTGATCTTCTCATATAATTTAAAAATAGTCATTTGTCATTTTTAGAGAATGTTGTTTATAGAAAATACATTTTCATTTCAAGAAATTAACATCTCTGAATAAACAATGTTTAAAACTGCTTCCTTCTTTATATTCAGCACTATTAGTCTCATAATACTACACATAATAATATTCTACACATCTTCATCTTAAAATATATTACAACATTATGAAGCGCTAGTTTTTGCACCTTTGATATTCATTTTCTGGAACTAACGTATGCAGAAGTTCTGCAATACTTTGCACCACTGATTTTAAAAAGCATCCATTTATGTCACAACAGTTATGAGTGAGAATCCACTTTTTGGGAAAATGAAGATTTGGAACTTGCTGTTCCAATTCATAAATGAATTTGCTTATTCTAGTACTTCATTATTGAAATTCACATTGAGATTGATTACACATTGTTCAGTAACAGTGAGTTCACTTTCATGAGTCTAACAACATATACTTTTTCGGATGAAATTAGAAATGTTTAAAGAGTGTAATAGACAGACCACTAGTCTACAGCCTGGAATCGAAGAATAGCTCTGCCTTGAATATCTGACTGACAGAGTCTTCGAATGACTTCACTAGCTTCCTCTGCAGGAAACACAGTGTGAGGAGGAGGTTCAATCTGCAAGAAATATTGAAAGGTTTATAGAAATGTTATAGATATTCAATGCAACAGCTCAATCAATTTTTGTGCCAATACCATTAACAATTTAATTTACCTCTTTCTTTGCTACAAGTTGAACTAATTCTTTCAGCTGATCTATAGATCCCATATCCACAGGCTTTATCATTTGTTGCCTTTCTTCTGCTCTCCGGCTGAATTTGGGGAGCAGTTTCTCTGCAACTTCAGAGCTGATGAAGACTACACCTCCCTAAAGTTTAAATTTTGAAAAGTTAGATTGTGTAGATAAATAAATTGTTGTATTTGACAGAAAATTTCAACCAGTGATCTCTTAAATGACAAATATAATACCAAAAAAACACAAGGGATGATAAATTGATGATAAAAATATGCATTAGGATAGCAATTCTTGAAAATGGATTCTATATTTTCCAACTTTTATGTCATTTGTGGTTACTCATGTTTTAATTTAAAGTTTATTTTATTGCTTTCATTGACTTTTGCTGATGGTACAGATTAATGTGTTTCTCAAAAGCATTTAGTTGACTATATTTCATTTATTCTAATTACTAATAGGGCTGAGCAAGTAATATGAAACAATGTATATATTTTGGTTGAATGTTTTATTTGTTTGAGTGTGCTTTCAATTAGCACAGTATATTTCTGTTAGAAGGAGCATGTTCAGTTCTTCCAGGGAAATGTCACTGCATTTAATCACAAAGACCTCTATTATATGGAATAACTATGAAAGATTGCAAGAATGAATACAATAAAATTAGACATGAATAACATTATAAGGTTTTATTAAATAATACCTTGCTTAAACACTGAAGAGAACGATGAAGACTTCTTGATGTAGTTCCAAAGTCAATTACAACATCAACCTCTCCTGAACATGCATCTTTTGTTCTTTCTATCAATTGCTTCTCATAAAGGTCTTCATTCCATTGAACAACATTAACTCTAAAAACAGATAATAACACTATAGTGAGTATGGAACAAAGGGTCTAACAAAAGGAATATATTCTCTAAATAAATAATATTTCTTCTAAAATGAGGTGAACTGTTCAAAATTGTGTATTTTATATAAATTCTGTATAAATATGATGTGTTTTCTATGAATTCATACTGTATTGAACCATTCAACAGTTCTTTAAAACAAAGCATTATAATTTTAAGAATTAAATAAGATACAATGGCCAATAAATAACAATATAATGACTGATTAAAATGAAAATGAGCAACTTTTAGCAAATGGGGCAATGGATGTATATACATAGCCTGGATATTGGAAAGAGCATTATACTTTCTAATGTGGCACCATTGAAATTATTCCTCATGCATATTAATTTTTAAGAAAAGTTATAACCTATGATAAGAAATAAAAATGTTTTAAGTCTGATAAAATGTTAACCTGAAATTTACATACCTGGCACATTCTTGTGCAAGAAGGAATCCTTCATCTTTCAAAGATGCAACTGTGATAGACACTCGGTCTCTCAATCCACTGAAATTGTGAGCAGCAATTCTGAGGGCCCACAGAGCAAGACCTCCAGTTCCCACAATGAGGATTTTACAGGTTTCTACAAATGAGATAGCAGACTATTAATCCTTCACACAATATAAACTACAAAATTAAAATTAATGTTTATTTTAATTAACATGAAAATAGCAATGTTTATTTGAAAATTAACATGTATGTGTATCAAAATAGCATGTAGGCCCTGTATCTAAAATATTTAATTCTACAGGAATATACATCTTACTTAAGAAGGACACAATCAAGATGCCAAAAAGTAAGTCTTGGAAATTTGTTCTCAGTTTTCAGGTATAATCAATAATAAAAGAATTAAATTAAAGATTTACGTGAATTTTAATAGTAAAAAAAAATTAAATTTATACCAAATAATTTGGAATCAATTAAAACTGACTACAGAAAAGAAAAAGGGACATTTTCTTAAGATTCTTTCTTTTTCTATTTTTTTTATTTAAATACAAGAATATACACAATACATTTAAAGATTATTATGGGAGAGAAATGCAATCAATTTATTTTTTGAATATTGCAATGATTACAAAATGGAACTCTAAAGGAAAATAACTGAATGCCGCATAAATAATATTATATGAAAAACAAAAATAAATCTTTTGTAAAATAATTTTAATGTCACTAAGAAATTCCAGAACCAGGATAATTTTCTTAGTACTTTCATGAAAACTAGGCTTGGTGCCATAAATGGATTATTTTCTTTAGTATTTTGACTGTTTTCTCTCACAAGCAAACCACTTTTGAAATGGTAATAAAAAATTAGTATAAATTCCCAATTTTCGTTAAAATGAAATTCTGCTAATTACCATTTTCTCCTTTTGTTTTTAGGATGTTTTCTACATGTTGGTGTGTGGAGAAAACTGTATTCATAGCCAAAAGTGCACCAGTTGGTAACATGGCTGCAACGCTGAGTGGAATGCTCTCAGGAATTTTCACTAAATATTGCAGATTCTGGAACAATGATGAATTCGGCATACCTGTGAATGAATGGACGAATTTTATTAGTTATAGGGCTGATAAAAATCATTGTTTTTATATAATAATATGTATTTACAATTGACGAATGTGTTTCAATCAATGGGTGCCTTAATATAATAAATAAGTATTCATCATTTCTTCTACCTATTAAATTACAAGTTATAAATAGTATATTCTAATTCATAATATCAATAACCTCATTTTAAATATATTTAGAACTTTTTATCAATTTTATGCCCCTGACACTGTCACTTGTGAAAGTAAAGTTATTCAAGTCTCTATGGTGACTAAGAAAAACAGTGAAATTCTATCTAGATTGCTCAGATCCTGAAGCAAATGACAACTTGCTTCAGGATCTGTCCGTAAATATGCAGTGAGTTGATGAACTTATCCTTTGTCCAATGTATACAGTTTTTACACAGTTTTTCTGTTTTGTTTAATCAAAAACCATAGCTTTATTTAAATGTGAAATGCTCTAATACAGAAAGCCCAGGGTTTTTATATTATGTCTGTCAAACAATCTCTCAGTCATTAAAAAGTTTAAATAAAAATATTGATTTCAAACACATGGCCGACAAGTTCTCAAAATGTGTATAATCATGCCAGTTACCGCAATGGACAATAGTAACTTTTCATTAAAGCTGGTTTTACTAGCTACCTTAAATTTACTTTATATGTATAATATTACATCCTATATTTCTTTTCTCTCTCTTTTTCTGAATATTTTAAAATTTTAGAACAGATATATGTAATAATTAAGGTAATATATTGTATTTATTATTTTTTAGTGACACCTGATGATGGGAGAAAAGTTCCCAAAATGTTGTGCTAGAAATTTTTTAAATAATAGATGGGATATAAAATGACCTCAATGTCTATGAACTATGTATGGCTACTTAATAAAACCAAACACAGGAAGTAATATTATTCATATAAAGTACCAACTTTTGTTGAGTACAAACGGTCTTGGGTTCTAATCACTAAAACATATACTGTTTTGTTTAATTTCTACACATCTTCCACCTCAATTGACAATTAATTCTTTACATCAGAAACTACTTTTTATTTGCCAGAATATTTATTGTGAAAAAGGTGAAATTGAACTAAAGATGCTCAATAGCACATACTTTCTCCCAACATTATAATGCTATCATTGTGTAATATTATAATGTCACAATTTCTGTCTTTTTTACACTTCAAATATCCCTTGGTCACATAAATAAACAAAGCATGAGAAAAAAATTAATTCAAAAGTTTAAATGAAAATATATTCCTGCCCTTGAATTCAATGTATTCAGGTATTCAGTGAATACATCTGATGCATATTTTAATTTTAAATTATAGAGTGTAAGTGGTGTGCAAGAAGGGAAAAAGAAAGTTAATTATACCATCTAGCGGTGATCCAAGGGCGAGAAAGTAAAATTGGAGCCATTTTTGAGAAAATAATTGTCTAATTGTTTCAAAATTGTCAATGTTTCACACAAAATTATGCAAAAACTACTAATATTTTTGAGAAATTGAACATGACCTTACTTGAAAATCAATTTTTGGTGAACAGATTTCACTAAGGAAAAAAAATGTACCTTCATTATTGTAGTTGTAGGTAGACACTAAAAAAATTAACTTTTGGAATTTTCAAAAATTCAGAGAGTGCAACAAAAATGGGACTTATGCCATTTCTTTATGCATCTTTTGCTCTATCAGATGGAAAAAATTAAAGAAAAAAATTGGAGCCATTTTTGAGGAAATTTTGAAAATGTTGAAGCTTCATGAAAAAGTACCCTGCCCCCCAAAATCAAAATACCTGTTTCAAATTCAAGGGGTTGCGACATTAGATCGATCGTGCAATATCAATTTTGATGAAAACCCTGCTTACGGTTTAGCCTCTAGTGTTGTTCACAGTCAGACAGGCGAACGCATAGACAGACAGACGAACGCATAGACGGACAGACGAACGCATAGACGGACAGACGTTTTGCCGCCAAACGATTTTTCGGTATCAAGGGTCCGGCAATAAGCTTTTTTTCTGTCTATAATTCGTGGTTTTCCCCCACTGCATTAGTATACTTTCTCTGTACTGGTTAGTAGTACGCGAGAAAGTAAAAAGTACACTAAGTAATCATTTTACATTTTTAAATTATATTCAATAGTGTTAAATGTAGTTGTAATAAACGGGGTTCCATGTTCCAATGATTTATTAATTTCACGTTTTTGACAGAAATATTTTGAAAGTCTTTGTATTTTCTTTTTTTTTTTTTTTTTTTTTTTTTTTTTACAAGATTCGCAATTTTTTCTTTTCCCTAGAGAAGGCTCCTCAACATCTTCTTTCTCTTTGGGAAGACATTGCGACAATCGTTTCTAAATAGAAAATTGAAAAACTCTTCTGAAATTAATACTTTGCCGTAGACACAGAAGAAAGAAATGTTGCTTTCACGCGCTAGTTTTTGTCATTCCACTGAAGTACTTCTTTCGTGAGGTTTGGTATACCACCTCTAATATAAATTTCTTTTCATTGATATTTTTAGTTTTACTTGGAATGCGTGTTGTGTTTATTACAAAACTATTGAGGGGAGTAAAATATGACCATGGACCGTCCCCTTGTACATCTTACTGTAAGGCTGCCAATTCCAATAATGTGCAAGTTGTAATGAGTAATAATATCTGGTTTCATATCTATTCCGCTTGTGTCTTCTACCTTGACTCATTATAATGCGTGACATCAAAATAATGCATTTATTTTTGAAAGTGAACAGGACACCAGAGTTGCATCTCTCCCGATTTACTTCATGTGGGCCATCATTGTCATTACTATCATTACTGCATAAAATAATAATTCTGATAAAATCCATGCCATCGTAATTTGTTGAATTTCTCTTTACGCAAAGCCATGATGAACTCTTTTTAACTATTTTTTTACTTTTAAAACTTTTTTTTAAAACTCTCATACAGGAGCTCACATTACACAGAAACGAGTGCACGCAACTTACTATCTGAGAGATACAGCGCAGAGATTAAGTTTCAACTGGTCTACGAGGAATCTTTCAGAGAAAAGATAGTCAAATTGACAGGCGTTCTCAGAAAAGAAGAATTAAGAAATAGATAGAATTCCAGTCAAAGAAAAAAACGCATCTTAAATATTCAATAACACAAAATTTCCTGAATATGAGAGATAAATGGTGAGCACTCCGGGGTTAAATAATGTCAGTCCTAATTTGATATACTTTAGTTTATAAATACGAATAGATCTAAGCTTGGCATGCTGAAATATCACAATGATAATAACTAGAAACCGTATCTAAGTAAACAGTGTGATACTGATTTTAGCTTCCCTATAGAACATGACAACTCCAGAAGTCACTGAATATTCTAAGACGACCCACTAGGAAACCCACACAAATAGTTTTTGGAAGTGAAAGTCAGTGGGTGTCAACTTTAAAGGTGAAGAAATTTTGAGCTAAATATAGTAGCACAATGAGATAACATATTTTTGTAGAAGGTCTACTCTAAATAACTATTGAAATCAATTAATCATAAAGATTAGATGATACCTCAAGGTACCTTCGATAACTTACCCATGAGGAACACCTTCATATGGGTAGAGTACAACACGATCTCCTTCTTTGATATTTTCATTCTCTTTAACATCTGTTCCCAATGATTCCACAATTCCTGCAACTTCATAACCAGGAAATAAAGCTCCATCTCGCACCCCATGATGAGCTGGACTTTGAGATTGAATGTTTGCGTGAGCACAAATGGGAATTTCTTGAGAATATTCGCTGGTCACGCTTGATTGACTGGAAAGGCTCGACACTGATGGTGATCGGCGAAGTCGGTAACAAGCCCCAGCACATACAACCTATGAGCAAAAATAGTTTCACTAAGATTTTAAAACAACTTTACTGTACAACACTGAATGCCATGATTTTATGATACATTAAATGAGTGGCGTTTTAACTTTATCAGTTTTACTTTCTCATAGTATAAAGTTATGTAATTGTGCACGTACTCGATCTCGAGGTTGTGACAGAGATTCGCGTTTCGGGGATCTCTTGTATTGAAAAAGCGCTTTTCAAAAGGATCTGTCCACTTTTTTGTCGAAAAAAGTGACATGAAATGTCATACTCCTCAAGAATAACGTTTATTTCTACCCGAAAGCGATATTGTAATAAATCGTACTTGAAAAGCGTAAGCATTTCATGTGACTGAATATCTTATAAAATCGGTGATTACGTGCCGTAATTAAAAATAAAGATCCATGCTATTTGAAAACGAAAATAAACATATGTTCGGGCTACAAAAGTCCATGAAAGGGCTACAAAAGTCCATTTTTCTAGGTGTGTCCGAACACACAGGGGAGATAAAATTCGTCCTTTGAAAACTGATATGCCTTTGGGCCTGGACCAGTGTTTATCTTTTCAATGGAGCCATCGTACTATTCCCAACAGACTCAGTAACCAAGCATTGTTCTGGCCCGCGACATGCAAGCAATTGAAATGTGGCTACTCACGCGGATTCTCGCGCCATCAGGAGGCACGTCAGGTACAGGGACTTCAAAACTGAATACACAGTCCTTGATGGTGGGGCCGGGGCTCTCAATGCTCACTTGACGACACAGCTTATTCATTCTGCCTTCGTTCCCTCTGCAAACACACACAAGTATTCAAGATGAGGATTGAACACAAACAAGCGTTTCAGGGTTGAAGACAACAAAAGGTTACTTTTGCCAAGCGAAATATCCATAATATAAAAAAAACTGAACAGCTATTAATGGATTTTCATAACTCTTCTATCAGAACGCAGTTTCCTCAAGAGTAATAAGAGGGGACGGCGCGGGATGTAGCGGTCAGGCAACCCGCTCTCCATCGGCACCAGGGGCCAAATCATGGACGATCTTCGTGGAATTTGTTCTGGATAAAGCAAGTTCGCGGCAGGTTTACTCAGAGGTCTCCCCTGCCACTCATTGCTCCTTTATTCATACCGTCTCTTCATAATCACCTACCTATCAAAATCAATCCCCCATTTCCAGGTACGGTCGCAACAGTTCGTCTCTGGTATCATCATGAAGAATACTACAAATAAGAAAGCGCGGGCGTCGAGAACTCCTTACCTTTGAATAACTAGCGCGGGCATGTTGGCGAGGATGCGGAGTCGAACAGCTCTGAATTGGCGGTAGTGTGTGATGGTAGGTGGCGGGGTTGTGTGGCGAGTTCGGCCCGGGGCTCGCAATATAAAGCGGCGCCGCGAGGGAGGCGGCGCGCGTCGCCTGATTAGGGCCAGCGAGAGTCCGACAGTCAACAACGCGCGTGTCCACGCGGGGGCCTGCCCGGGCGCACGCGCGCGCCGCCCGCCGCCCGCCCGCCCCCACGGCCCCGCCCCCGCGCTGACGCACACAGTGGGCCCCCCGCGCACAGCCCCGGCCCAAAACACTTAGCACGGACACAAATCACTTCCGAATAATCAATGGTTACTTTCATTTGCAAATGACGTTCTTTCAAACAGAGCAAGCATTGTAAAAAATAATTTTAAAAACATAACTTCAAAATTTTCAACTCTCGGTTCAAAGTTCAAAACAAACTTAATGGCGTTTTAATATAACCCATGTAATTAGTCCGACATCACAAAACATTGTCTCACTTTTTCTATCAATATAGTACTAAAACGTTATCTGGAGTATAGTGCTTTATATTAAATAATTACTGCAAAGGTTTAAATCTAGCCAGGGGGTTCCAAACGGGGTTGGTATCGACCCCCTGAGGTTCGACGAAATTTTGAAGGGGGTCAATGATGATTAAGAGGTCTATTAGGGTGTATACACAAATATGAACCAGCAACATAGGTATAAGCGAGATCCCATTGATTACAAAAATATTAATGAAATTTATAATTAATTTTTTGTATAAAGAAAAAAATTATAATAATAAATTACAAATTCACTCCTCTTCTTTCGTGTCCGTCGTTCTTCCTTAGGATCAGGGGCGTAGCAAGGTTTGTACAATCGGTCCACGGGAGTGAGGAGCCCTTAGTAAGGATCCCCGCGGACGGATGCAGGCAAGAATAAAACAAATCGCACTCCATGCATACTTTCTCCATTGCACCAGCCTTATTCTTATACCAATTAGATTTAAAATTAAATTTAAGATTTTTTGCCGTTAGAGCCATTTCGACTTTCTACACGGGCATCCGAGAACATAGCTACGTAACAGCTAGGATGTTTAGAAAACTCAACAAATTATAACAATGTATTCACAGCGCTACTCTATCGCGGAAGAAAATACTCCCTGCAATACGCACTGGAGAAATGTTCTGGCGTGTTACAAAAACGCTCAACAGTTTGTACCGATTGCAGAACAACTAAGATTGGAAATTTACATTTTCAGAGGCGGAAGCGTTTTCGATTATTGAAAATCTAGATGTTTACCAAAATATTGGTGTACGAAATTGTTTTATTTAAGACCTTTACGTGCAAATCGTAGTGCTGTGAATGATTATGTATGCTATGTATATTGTAGAGAATAGTGAAAGGGGTGAATTATTTAAAAGGGGACGATTCTTTAAAAGGGGATGATGAAAGACAAAGGTTGGGAATCTCTGTCTTACACTATTCCTGAAATATCCAAATGATTTCCTTCTGCATCAAAGTTACCGCAAATGAACAAATTCACAAATACTTTTTTCAATTCTTTGTAATTATTATTATTATTATTATTATTATTATTATTATTATTATTATTATTATTATTACTATTATTATTACTATTATTATTACTATTATTATTACTATTATTCCCTAAATTCACGATTAAAATGTTAAATTTAGATTCAATCTAAATCTACTCCGGGTTGCAATGAGCTTACTATGAGGTTCACTAGAGTGTGGATGACTCTATAATACTTGTGGGAAGTAAGAGCTGTATTCCATAACGTTATATCTTTCACCTACTAGTCTTTGACCTGAGAGGTTTCGACAAGTTCTTACATGAAGTTTGCGGAGCAAATCCTCGAACTCCGATAACACTGGTCTACAAAAATAAACTTTTTTCTTTCATAAGAATGAAAGTATCAGATTCTAGAAGTATTTTTCATACTGAATTTAAATATCATTTCATTTTTTCCCCATCAGGTAGGAGATTTTTGTGATATTCATTTGATCTTTTTATAATTTTTTAATAAATCCATTAACTATTTGTCCAACTTTAAATGGTATACTACTAGTCCTGATTTACATTCTGACTACTCATTCTGTAATTAGAAAGTGGTAATAATGATTTTCGAGCATATTCTGTATTTGGCACATATCTCTTCACGGAAAAAAAAGAACAATTGCAGTATACCTGATCCTTTATGCTGTAACAAGGGAACGCATGTTAGTATATGCCCAACCAGGAGCATGTTACTGTTTCGTAACGGAGATTGTTGGAACGAAATGTTGCATCGTGAAGAAAACCTTGTTGCACACCTCTGAATGAACCTTGTCAGAATAACCAGCTACGAGTTGCATCCGTATCGGAGGAGCAAGCTTCCTATTCGGCATAAGCGTGCACGCTGGTTGGAGGAGCCAGACTACAGTCATGGCGTATCCGGGCGATACTGATAAGGAGCCGGCCTTCCGAGTCGGCGCAATAGAGCAATACTGGTTGAAGGATCCAGCCGTCCGTGTTGCCTTATTTAAACATTCCTTGTGGGTGTAGCAAGTTACTGATCGTTGGCGTATGAAGGAATGGATGTCCATGGGAATGGGTTATGCATAGTACCTGCTATTAATACAATATTCATTATATACTTTTGATCCAACAACAGATGTATACATTTAACTACACAACCAGACATCGCAAGATAATATAATTTCACTAAAAAATACTCCAAAGGCCTCAAAAGCTTACATTTTGCAATCTGATTGTTATGGGGCTTTATATAAGCATCACTAACATCTGCATTGTTGAATAAATTAAGTTATATATTGTAGGTACATATATAATGAATATACCAAAACAGCATGTACCTAGAAAAAATATTATTCAAATACAACATTAAAATATTTATTTAGTTGAGTAAAATGTGTAAACTATAACATAATTAACAATAAAGTGAAATATATTGACACAAACTAAACTGCAAACAAATGACAACATAAATTGATGTATGCATGTAATCAGTAATGCTAGTCTGGATTAATAAATACATTAATGATTAAGCATGTTTTAGGGACCCCTGCTAGTAATTTTTGCAATGAAATGAATTAGCAAATTATATTATCGGTCCAAACAAATTTAAATTTAATTAATATTTTTTTTATAAAAGCACTAAGATTTGTTTATAGCTAAAAATATAGATGAAAATTATTTTTGAAAGTATTTTTGTTTGTTTCTTTTAATATTTCAATTTACAAATTTAATGTTCTTGTTATTTGATTATATTAATTTTGGTTACCAAGATTCAATACTATTTATGGCTTGGTTTATGCTTAGGATGAGTAATTTATTTAGGAAATGGCTAACAATACCCTCGTCTATGAGAGTACATAAAGAAATAATTTGGCTCAAAGTTTGTTACTTAGTTTACAAAGTTTGTTACAAAGTTTGTTACTCAAAGTTTGTTACAAAGTTTGTTAGCAGCAGCAGCAGCAAAGAAGGTTCACTATTACAAGAAGAAATTCAGCAAATGCTGACTAAATACAGAAAACCTGAAAATTGAAGTAAAATTTATCCTGAGCCCCAAAGTAAAAAGAGAAATAGGTGTATGCTTACATGCAATAAAGGAAACAAAAAAAATAAATATGTGTAAAAAGTTTGATACTTTCCTATGTTTACGCAATCATACACAAATTTTTGAAAAAAATCTTTAATGTAAGCAACATTGCTATTGATAAAAAATAAAGACAGGAAATAATTATGACTCCTTGTTTAATACTGATTTTACATAATGTTCTGCTTTCTTGTTCTACATCAGTATGTAAAATAAGTAATCATGAAAATAAACAGTAAATACTGAAATTTCATTTCAAATACTCCGCTAACACTTCCAAGGCAATAAAAAAAACCAACTTTCCTGCAATAGATCCAAAGATTGATCTCAAAATTTTAAATAATATTGCATGGTTCTATGAGACCCAGGACAACTCAATCCATTCTGACAAATGGTATGCCTAACAAAAGAGTTAAATAAATTCCTTTCAAAATAGTTCATAAACACTTCCGCAAATAATGGAGACATGTTTGAACCCACAGCAAGACCCTGTTTTTTTTTTTTTTTTTAATTTTGTCGTAGAGTTTGAAAAAATTATCTTCAATGCGCAAGTTCAATATTTTAATTAGATCTATTTTGATTTTTAAAAGAAGATTAAGAATTCATAATAGTATGTTTTATACAGACATCTTCTTCAGAGGGTGGTATGTTGGAGAATAAATTGTTTGCATCAAAGGAAACTAGTTTGGTATAATTAGGTATCTTTTTATCTTATATTTCTAATAAGAACAAAAGAATTGTTGAATTTGAACTTGGGGTTAAGTTTCACATGATTAATCCATGATACTTGGGAGTCCATCGTATTTCTAAAAATTATATACTGTTCATCCCAGCATCACATCCACTCTAATTGTTCACCTAAGCTAGTTTTTCATCATATACCAATTAAACACAATCGCCCACTATCCTCATTGTAGAATCACCAAAGCCAAGACAAGATTCCCGAAACATGTGTATGGCTAGTAATTAATACAAATCACTGCTTGCCAATTTTTAATTTTAACAGATAGCCACAAATACTGGCTAATGACAAATACTTACATGATTATATTAGATGTTTCACAACTTTTAACAATTTTTTAACACTTTTACAAGATAATAATTTTGTTAAAATTTATATGCAGTATCATCGATAAGTATAATATATGTATCAAGATGTAATGAAAAATTAGTCTGTGGACTTTGTCTTATTGCAATTTGCCAACACTGATTTTTTTTCTTTGTAAACTACAAGCCCCGTTGCCTCCTCCTCCTAACATTAACAAACAAGAATGACTAATGTCATGACAAAATCACATATCATTTTGTCATCTAAGCACAGATTTGATAAATACAGTTTTTCTTAACATTTAATTTTAATTCATTTATTGACAAGCAACTTTAAAATCATTTAAAAGATTCAGTCATTAGTTTCTACATGAAAAAAGAATTTGCTCACTGCTTATTAATGTTGTATCATCTGCATAAGAAATTACAGAAAAATCAGAGGAGTTGGAATAACGTTAACATATATATTACTCCTAGCAAAGGTCCAAGCACAGATCCTTGTAGCAGAACCTGACAATTAATAGCAGTTGTCACTAAAAAAATTGAACCATTAATGACTATATATTTTGTGAATGTAAATAATAGGTACAGTAGTATCACAGAAGTCCATGTTGTAAATTAGCAGTCACCTTCTAATGCATTATCACAATCTTGATCTTGTAGGCAATAGACATTCATAGTATCTGCAACAATCAACAGTAAAGAATAAAATTAACACAATAGTACCTCCCCACAACAGTATTTGAAAATATAATTAAAAAGTAAATAGAAAGGGTTTAGAGCAGAAACTTTTTGTAGGTCTACACGACAGTTTGTTTGAATATTTACAAAACACGTTACATTTTAGCCTCAATTTCAACAATGAAAATTCTGAATATTTATAGTACATAAGAAAACACTTTTAAATGACTTCTGATTGAGTTCACTGAAGTATATATTTTTTTGGTACAGCATCAATGGAAAACCACTCTTCTATAAATATATTATGGAATAATGTTTCATAAACTTGATGGAATAGTGAGCATTAAGAAGAAATTCACCACTACCCAGAGAAAATTTGAAGTACATCCTGAATCATCTACAAGCCTACCACATATCTTTGGGATTATGCCTAACACTGGGAACCCCTAATTTGTGTGATTTTAAGTTATGCCTAGTTAAACTTCAACAACATTCAATTACTCAATTTCTAATTGACATTAATGACACTTTGAGACCATGTTTAAAAATATGTCATAAGATTGGTTAAAGCATTAAACTTTATTGTAAACAGTACAATTGCAATGCCCAATTGTGTATTTAAAACTAATCATATAACTTATTCTTTAATAGTACTTTTTTTAAAACAATTAACCAAGTCCTTTGCAGGGAATTCAATGTTTATTTATTTATTTGCTAAAAAAACAGTAAAAAATGTATGTGATGCCTGAGGGAGGAGATTACCTGCACGTTTTCTTGAATGCAAAATAAGAGTTTGGAAACTGAGTTCTCTATAAATACTTGAACACAATGGCATTTGAATTTCTTATACAGCTTAAAGGACAAATATTAATTAATGTTTAATGTATTCATATAGTCATTTTAATAATAATAATAAAGTAACAAATACAGAAAAAGTGAAAAAAAAAATATTAAAAAAATATTTCCAATTATAATGCATTAAATTCATTAAATTATCCTTTATTTTAAAGCAACATGACATTGACTATGTCAACAATATAATATTATTTGTAAGAATTGTTGATCATCACTAATAATTATCATAACAAATTTGTTTTTGTAAATTTGAACCAAGTAGAAAACTTGAAGAAATTCACCAACATATGTATACAATTATTTTAACTGGTGAACTAACTTAAATTATTTGGTTTATCATGTTCAACACAAGCTTTTTGGGGAATTTTACAATTAATTTACTGGTAACTTGATTAATAGGGCTTAGTAACCTAAAAACATGCATTTCTGGGTAGCCATATATACATACCTTCAAAATGTTGATCCATTCCATTGTGGCACCACCTTCGAAGGGCACCACTATCTGACAAACTGTTGTCATTGCATTCAATGCAACATATTTGCTGCATTCTAGAAAGAGAACTCTTGTTCGAAAAATGAAATACGAAGCAATACAAAGTTAATGGTCACCTAATTCGAATATTCCGTTCACGCCCAATGAATAAAGTCTTTCACATCAATACGTAATTCTGACTCTGGAGTCTACTAAAAAATTACTCTCTGCTGGGCAAACACGAGCAACATACAAGCGCGGGAACCAGGCGGGAACTGGCAAATTTTTTACCCCCCTCCACGGTGCCCCGCTCCCACGCACTTGTCACAGCGACATAAAGCTGAATGCCGCTGGGTCCAGGAGAAGTCCACATGCCCTTATAACAAGGAGATCTGTGCGGAAACATACAGGTATCCGTACACTGCAACATAACCGCTCAACAATCACGAGCATAATAGTTCAACAAGCGGGATTTTTATTTTACTCATTGATATTTGTTGATCTTACTCGGTATATGCTTCACGAAGCAATGTTTCCATTTGGTGCATCAAGGTTTAGTTCAACTATTGAAACCTTGTTGTGATTTATGGTCTCTTTTTTTTCAGTGTTCTTAGTTCAACGCTTCATAGCCAACTAGAACTACTCTTGCTACTTACTAGCCAGTTAGAACTATTCTTGCCTTAGTACATGTTTTCCATTGTAGAAACTTACTGATGAAAACTCTCACCGTACAGTCCCCAAATCGTCCGGGAGAAAGTCTAATTCAGAGCCAAAGAAGTGAATTTTCGAGATCATGTTACATCCCATAGCTTCATAAGAATGCAGAAGATCAGCCTCTATTTCCGATAATTTTCTGCTTTATGGTTTCCAAGTAAATTGCAATATACTTTTTGAAAGACCGCCAGGCTGCTTTTTCCAGTAGATATCCAGTAGTAATCACCGCATTTGTGGTCCTAAAAAATCCCTTCTTTCAATTGAGCATCAGTTACTTTGGGAAATTTCGATTTCAAGTACGAATCTATCAGAAAGTTTATCCATAGCTCTTAAGAAGTTTTTCATTCCTCCTGATTTAATATGCAATGGAGGTAAATATCTTTTGAGGATTGACTAAATGGAGATGTGACACACTTTGCTGGACAGAGATACAGAGATTCCTTTAATATTTGTCACACAGAAATAACAATCTTAGATGATCCTTCGGTTCAGTGGCGTAGCTTCAGTTGGTGTCACCTGGGGCAAAGCTACTGGTGTCACCCCCCCCCATACATTAAGTATGAAAATATTTATTGCTGCATAATTGTACATTATTTTATTAAAAATACAAACATATTTGCATGTGATAGTTATTTATAATATATTAAAAATTCGACATAATTAAGAATAATTGCAATATAATTTTTGAATAAGTTATGTTTCATTTTAAAATATTTATCAACAAATGTATGTTATTTATAAAACCTCTTTAGGAGATTTTAGGACAGCAAACTTATTTATAACTTCATTAAAATCTATGCTTATTGCAATGTCATTTTCTATTGGCAATAGAGCCAAATCAGCTAGTCTTGATTAATATATACATTTTTAAGTAAATTATTGAAATTATATAATTCCAAAATATTTTAATTGGTGTCACCCCTAGAATGGTGTCATCCGGGCCGCGCCGCCCCCCGCCCCCCTACCTATGCCTCTGCTTCGGCCCCTCCAAATCACAGGTGTAGCAAATGGCATATGATGTGTAACATTTTCCCTTCAAGACGACAGTCTTAACACACAAAATATATATTTGGGGCCTAGCTATTTTCAAACTCACCAACTTGATAGCCAAAATGCTAGCCATCTTGAGAGCCTAAATGCTCGCCATCTTGAGAGCCTAATGTTGTTAACACTTTTTCGCAAGTGGCGTTAAAATTCGCCTCTGAGTCTTTCAAGTCAGCTGTCCACAAAGACAGCAGAAATTATTTGCACGATTTACACACTTTGTTGGCATGATGAAAATACAAAACACTAAACAACAGTTTACACTTCTAACCACAAAGGAAGGAAGTATATCACCAGTGATATTCCTGCTAACAAACTCAGAGGCACCTCAATATTGACACATCACAATGCCAGATTAACTGGTCTGAGCATGTTAAAACATGAATGAATCTGCATAGTATTGTTTGTTGGTGTTTCAGAATGATATTACATAAAATTTCCTTCAATTCAACGTGAATGAACTCGCTACATGTAAGGTAAAGGTTCTTATGACATGTCAAAGATAATGTTAAAATCAGATTTTAAAAAGTAGCTGTCACAAAAAAATTGTGCCTGATGGAAAAATTCTGAATACAGATCTGAATTCAGTGAGAAAAACGCTCTAGATTCACTAATCCGATTTCTTGTGAAGAAAACCTTATCGACCAGTGTAATTAGCATGACGACCTGAGTAATACGCCACACATTCGGCTGACCTCAATTTCCAAACTTTTTTTTAAATGACAACATTTCTTTGCCTATTTGGTTACGACGTTGACGTTACGACGTTTGCGTGGCGCAGCAACATCTACAAGCGATACGAGTTTTTCTCCATATCCCTAGTAATATCCGGTTGGTTTACTGCTATTGCACGATGTTTGGATTTGTTGGTCACTGTACAATATTGTACATTGTCCAACAGACATCAGAGGTTTATGATAAGTATTCGTACTATTTGAAACATGGAACTTGGAACTTTTAATTTGATATTGTTAAAAAGTGTACTTATTTTAATTTATTTTTTTGTTTCTTTTTTATATAAATATTTTTTTAAATAAATTTATTTCTTTTGTGTGTTTTTAGACTGATGATGACGTCGAGATACTCGTCGTTTAGACTGATGATGACATCGGCGAAGCCGTCGAGAGCCGGCTCTCTTAATACATTTAAGTTGGCAAAGATGACTTCCAATATTTCATCTACGAATAATGTCATCAACAACACACCCGCATTCCCATAATACATTGAGGGCGTTACAGTGAAACTATACACCTTATCGTGCCATTTCAGGTATTCGGACTTTGCTAGAATTGGACCTGCTGAGACGATAAGATCAATGGTTTCTACCTGTTCCCGAAAAATTCTGTATTTTATTGCCCTGCATTATCCTGGGAAATTTTGAGAACCGCTTCATCATCTGTTCTCAGAGTCTGATCGTGGTCAGCTTTTACAATTACTTCCGATTCTAGCTTCATTTTTACCCTTTTAAGTAACATAAATAATCGGTCTTTGTTGATTTGTATCTTGCTCCTTCTTTTTAGATATTGTCCATGGAATGTATGGATTTCTTTTATGTAACATTTTGTGTGTGTCTCATTTTATGTCGAGTAACATCAGCTAATCATTTTTTTGTTGTTACTTAAGGTCATATCAAGGTCATTAGCGACCACTATTGAGTTTTAACTTTATGATATCTGTGAGGATGAAACGATATGATGATGATGATAGGGGGTGAAAGAAGGCTCGAGGCGGGACTCAAGCCCGCGACCCTTCGGTCCGAGATCGCTACGGCACTACTGCTTTAGCGATCTCGACCACTGGGCCGACATCAGCTATTTATTGTGTATGTTATTTTATTTGTCTTGCATATTTTCTTAGCAATTAGTATTGCTACACTTACAATGCTATTATTCTCATTCTTTCTGTCATTTAATGGCCAATCTCATAAGTGGGCCATCTTGATGACTGACAACTATTGCTTTGTGGCTGGAGGACTCAATATCTCTGTATATTCTCCCTCCTTTTCATGACACAAAGTCTAAGGAGACTACACGATGCTTTGTAAGCAGTTTTCTGTTCTTTTCGACCCATGGTTCGAATTTCTTGCTCAGTACGGCCCACCGATTCTAAGCTGAATTCGACTGTAATCGACTACAGGTCCTACATGACTACCTGTTTCGGAAATATTATTCCTTAGATCATTATAGGTTTGCCTGGCTCAAGGTATCAAATCCTAACGGTATTTCAATGTTGGCTCCCTAATTTTACCACTTTGCCTTCCTGTAATTGAGTTTTGCACATTTGTCAAACCGATACTTCAAACAGATGTCATTGCTGAATTCAGTCGCCACAGACAGCATTTGAGAGAATAACTTCATTCGTAATATACTATTTAAGAAAATACATGTAAAAACGTATTACTGGTCTCTTATTACTACGGATCTTGTAATGTCAAACTGAGCATATGCTTGTTCGGGGCACGCTTGCGCTCTGCTAGAGCACGCAGTGCATCCGATTTCTCACAGATGCAGAGTAGATAGTTGTGGCGGGACGCAAGAAGTAGGTCTAGAAGAAGTTTCAGTCCGAGTGGGCTTTTGTTTTCTTGTGTAGTAAGAGCGAAGGTGATACACATTGTTTAATATGCCGAAAGTATTTAATGACTAAAAAGAGCAGTAGTGTTAAAAGGCATTAGGAAATCTTCCATGGAGACTAAAAACATTTTCGTTAAGAGGCGATCGGATGTTCTTACAGACCGGCGCGCCTCCTTCAGGTATCTCAATGGCGGGAAGTGGGCATCGGTCGTCATTTTCAAATGTAGCTGTGAAAAGTATCACTGACGCCGGGTTTCGTGATCTTTAACTTTAATTTTCGAGAAACACTGGCGATCACCGACGTGTAACACTTCGATGATAATGCTGCACGCTGCAGTGATTGTTTGCTGGTCGTAGATACCGCTAGTTCGTACGACAGCTTCTATTGCGGCTAGTCTAGCTGCTAAACTTACTGACGGGAAAGTTGTACGGTACAAAATGTACATCAACGTGTTCTCTGCAAATGATTTTTAAAATGTTTGTTTTATTTTTAATTTTCTTAGGAAATTTTTGATACATGTAATTTTGTATTAGGTAAATGTGTTTTATAATAAGCTTATTTTAATATTAGATAATATATCCGATTTTACATATCTACTAGGAAAACCCGGCAGACGTTTGTTCTGTCCTTCCTCTCCCTCTTTCCCCTTCATCTCCCTTTTTCACTGTCTGTCCCTCCTTCTCTCACCCTCACCCTGTCCCTGTCCCTGTCTGTCTGTCTCTCTCTGTGTGTCTCTGTCGCTCTCCGTCCCTCTCATTCACATTTACTTGCAGTTTCTGCACGTATCTGAGCAGGTGAGGTAATATCGGGAAGCGCCGGACCATCAAAAATGTAATAGAATGTTCAGGAAGAGTTCATTCTGCAGATTACGGTGAGACAAACGTTTCTACATTCTCTAAGTAGAAATGTGCGTTAATGTTTCCTTAGTGTAATGGTCAATGCTTATATAACTGCAGTTTCTGTTTACGTGTCAATTCCATGTCATGTCTCGTTATGGCATATCAACCCGTGTGTTTGGCCCAACTCGCCGCATTCGCACGATGTTTTCTCACCCCTGCTTCCCGCCTGTGACAAGAGTGACTTCGCTAAGCTGATATCACCGCGCATCCACAACCCTTGCAAAGGCCAATCGCGTGCTCGTCCGTCAGACAACCCTGTTGTAACCGACGTCAGAATGCGATAGATAATGGGATCAAACTAATCCTAACAACAAGAGATAGTGAATATCCTTGAAAAATCCCCTTGTTAGTCCTAACTTTTCTTGTATTGACTATTTGCTGTCCGATGTTTTTAACTAACCATGATTTCATATTATTACTTTTATTCCTCTATATCACGACTAAAGATGTAATGAATCGGCTGAATATAAAAACTATTCCACGCAGCAACTAGCTACCAAAGAAGCAGATCTAGGGACTGTCGGTGCCTCTACCATTTGTTGCGCAAAATGTGAGCTGTTCCAAATAAAGCAATTTCTTGCACTTCCAAGTCTTTTGAACGACCTGGAAGTTTAGGCAAGTTCTTACACAAATTTTTCGGAACAAATCCCAGAGCACCAATAACTATCGGGACGATCTGTCCTTTCACGCCTCACTGATCTCGATTTTCAAACTTTTGTATTTCAGACGTTTCTCTGCTTCCTTGTTAACGAAATTTTGATCACAGGACACAGCAACATCTACAAGTAGAAACAATTTTTTCTTCAAATCCCGGATAACAATATCCGGTTTGTTTGCTGCTATCGTGCGATCCGTTTGAATTTGTTGGTCGTTCAATATTGTATAGAGTCCAACAAATGTCACCGGTTTTGGTGAGTGTTCGTACCACTTGGGGCGTGTGTTTGGAACTTCGAGAGCGGTACAGATCTGCCAGTGGAGGTAACTACACACCCTGTCGTGTCTTTTCAAGTATTCGGTCTTTGCTAGGATTGGACAAGCTGAGTCAATATGATCAATGGTTTCTACGGGCTCCTGGCAAATGCGGCATTTATCATCTTGGGAAATTTTGAGAACCGCTTTAACATATTGTCGTGTTCTCAACGCTTGATCTTGCGCAGCTATTAGAACTGCTTCCGATTCTGACTTCATCCTTTCCCTTTTAACCCACATAAATGATTGATCTTTATTGATCTGCACCTTGTCCATTCTTTTTAAATATTGGTCATTGAGTGGTTTGTCTCTCCACGATTTCTTTAACATGTTTTGTCTCTCACATTTCATGTTTAGTAGCATCATAATTATTGTTAATTATTATTATTTATTATTAATTATTATTAATAATTATTAATTATTAATAATAATTATTAATTATTATTATTATTAATTATTATTATTGTTAACAAACAATAAGACAAAACAGTCAATCACCTAATAAGCGCCTGCAGCAAGATTGCACTGACAAATTGCAAACAACGCTAAGACAGTTTACAGCATGGGTGAGAATTCTACAGAGGTCGGCCGCTTTGTGCAGTCGTTTCCATGTTCTTTTGGGTCAATTCCAGGCGGATGCCGTGACAAAAGTTTAAACAACGGGATCTGGAACGCGTGCCACTTTCCCTTCCACATGTCCCCACTCTGGATCCGCGTTTGGGATCTATAACAGTTTTACCCGGACCGATTTACCTGTCGAAGTACACAGGAGAGTCTGTAGACACGCTCTCGCGGGCAAAGCTGTCACTTCAAAAAAAAAAACGTTCATTGTCGTTTGACCTGAGGTCTTTCGAGGGTTTTCAGTTACACATTCTAACATTTTTGGGTTTGGGCATTACACTGGCTTATTTAATTCATTTGTTTTGTTTCGAATTTTAATTTTGATTTTCGGGAATAAACTGGAAGGATATGAGCTGTCGAGCAACAGGATGGGAAAAGGGGGAAATATCTACAGGGAATTATTAGTTTAGGGAGGTTTAAGGATACCTTTGGGGAATTTTGATTTGATTCGAATTGGGATGTTTGCTATTCGTCCTAGATGGACTTTGTGAGCGGAATAAGATGAGGGAAGGGAAGGATATACTAAATTATTTGCTTTTTTTTTGTATGTTCTGGAACGGTATCGATTTGAAGTTCTCTGTGAATTTGATAGTTGGGTAATAACTATGGAGCTTTAGTTGACTTCCTAAGAACTTTATTTTGGACAGTTTGCAGTTTTGTGGATAAGATAATAGATTTATCAAGTACAATCTGACATTTGATATTAAGCATCGAGAGCTAAAGCTATCACGAAGAAAATCCAAAGGCTCCCTGATTTTTTCAGTTTATTGTAATCCTCTTTCCTAAGCCTCTTCGGCCTAAGCTGAGATTAAGGGTTTGATGACAAGTGAAGATGACGTGATTTGAATGAAGAAGCAATGGTGGAATGAAAGCCTGAAAAAGTAAGAACCCGAAACAATCTGCCGCGAACCCACTTTGTCCGCCACAAATCCCAAAAAGATCGATTGGAGCCCAAATATCAGCGGTGGAGGTGAGTAGTCTCACCACGAACCGCCTCACTTTAATCTAGAAACAATTTGAAAATAAATATCGATATTTCTACTTTATCATTAATATTTCTACTAGTTCTCCTTTTTCTTTCCATCTACAAGTATAAGGGCTATACTATAAGATTGTATGTTATTCTATGTTATAGTTTGTATACTGCATAGTAGTGCTACAAAACTGACGCGATTTTAACGGAAACGCTCTGAAACAGAGTATGTTGACAACTGTTGTCTGTCTGTTCGTCCGTCTTTTAATTTTGGGCGGTAATTTCCACGAAACCACTTGTACATTTTCATTTTTTTCAAAAGTAGAATTTTTTGTTTCATTTTTTTGAAGTGCAACCAGTGGAGCAGGGCTGTGCGCACTGCGCGGCCGGCGGAGGTGCGGCCACGCACAGCGGAGGTGCACTCGCCACTCCACGCCGCACCCACTCGACGCTCTCAGCGCCGGCCTTGAGGTGAGGCAGCGGGGCACGTGGACGGGGGCTGGCCCCGGCGCCGATCACTCGCGCGCCTCATGGCTCGGCCCGCCCCGCCCCGCCCAACGAGGGCTGCGGGCGCGCAGGGCTCGGGGCGAGCAGCGAGCGGTGGGCGCGGCCCGATCGATGGCTCCGCGGCGGCGCGCAAGGCACGAGGAGGCCCGCCCCCGCCACCCCTCCGCCCACGCCCTTGGACGCAGCGCCCGAAATCCGCCAGCAGCGGATACGTTCCCTCCGTGAGCACGCAACATTTCAGGGTCAAACACGCCGGTTCGACACACAGCACGCACATTTCTCTAAACACGTTCCGGCGAGAGCAAACTTCCGTTGTGAAGTGAATGATCAACATCTGGGCGTATACTTATGGTTACAATATGCGAATGAAATGAATTTTCGAACGGACGAGAAGTATTATGGTTTGGTCACAAGAAATCTGTATACTAATCGCAGAATCTGCGTCTTGGAACAACACACTTTTAAAATTTTTGCATGACTAATGTTGAATCAAGTACGGATTTAAGCAATATATCACTGTGTTTGTATGTGATAGTATTACCGATAATGATCACGAATCAATATCTGATTTTCTCAATCTTATGTCACTTTATCAACGTGTGAAATATCGATTAACAACTCAGTAGATTTTTGAGAGGCTCGTGCTCTTTTGTTTCAGAAGCAGTGATTGGTGTGCTTTGTTGGGATTACCATTATTTTTGTCTTCTCTGCTGATCTATAAGAATCGAAAAAATGAAACGACTTACATTCAAAACTTCATCCCAAGAAGCACCAAAAACTTCGTCAATTGTGATTTAGTCTTCACCGACTCTCTACATAAACGCTCTGGGTTAGCACAAAAACGAAAACATCGAATATCGGAGTAGAGGCAATAAAAATGCGTAAGCAAATATCTTTGAAGATCAAATAAATAACCAGAGAAGAAAATTCGATAACTAAAAAATAGTTTTGGCCACGACCAAGAATTTTTGTGTAAATTGAAGTGTTTTTCTTATAATTTGAGCCCTATAACACATACCAAAATTAGTTTATCGTTTGAAGAATTTGAAACAGTACATAATGCACCTAGTTTGTAATGTTAAGCTTCGTTTCATGAGCAAACATTTTGAAAACGAGCGACGGCGGGAGCGGGATTTCAAATTTATACGAATGCAATAAAGCAATATTATAAACGAATTGCATACGTTAGTTTTTGTGTAATAGCATTATAAATTTATAAGATAAAGTTAATTTTTGGAAACATTACAGTGACATCACCTGTATTTGACGTGTGTGCGAAAAAAATGGTGGTTGGCTGTTCGATTTACCACTACCTCTCCACGATTCTCTAGCTCAGACTGATTGAATGCGTGATGATGCAATTATCCCTGCCATAAACGAAGAGTACGTCATAATATGTGCCATAAGAAGTCATTTTATTAACGATTCCTTGTCACGAAAAAATGTCATTTATAATGCTGGAAAAAATGACAGAAAATGAACTGCAATCAATATTGCCTCGAATAACATCATCATGCACCGAAAAAAGAAAGAATGCCTAACCCTGTAATTGACTGCATAACAATATAAACTCTTTCAATCTGAAAACTTCATCAGTAGTACGTTTTCTAGATTTGCCGATTATTTCACCAAGCTTCATTACAATAAAGTAACAAATTGCAGGATCAGAAAAAAATGCAATTTAATTTTATTTTAAAATCTAATTCTCATTAAATTGTGAATTCATCCTTCTTTATCGAACAAAATCAGCCAAAAAGGCATAAACAAGAGAATTCTCCTCGCATGCCATTGTACTCGCACTGCGCGGAAAGACGTTTGCAGACGCACTGCGGAAGGCCGCATTAATATTTTCAAGGGCATATCAAAAGAAATCAAAATACCCATTCGCGACCTACAATATGTAATCAATATGAGATGAATAGGTTATTATGTTCAAAAGAATTAAAGGAAAGCGTAAGTATCAGCACGAATTTTGAAACGCCCCTAAGATTTATAAGATTTAACGACAAACGTCCTTGGAAGCAAGTTTGGTGAGCTGAGCAATAAAGTCGATTGATCTCTTTAAATAAGATTTCACTTCCGAAAATGCGAAGAAGTGGAAAGTACCGAATCGATCCATCCAATCTGTCATAGACGCGGGCATAAACCCTAACGGTGCACCGCAGTGGGTGGTACAAGAGATTTGCCCGCGGGCAAAGCGGCGGACAGACACGCCGGCATCCGCCACGCGAAACACGAGGCGACGCGTCGATTGGCGGAATTCGCCCAAGTTGCGTCGTTAAAGTTCATATATTACCATGAATGTTTGTCACTTTCCGAAGTTGATCTCATCAAAATGAGAAGCGAGTTCTCACTTACAGAATTTGACAATGTTAGAGACGGAATTTCGTAAATTTGCTACTCCGAATTCAGAAGACATTCATTCAGTACCTACATATTTCCCAATAGAATTAACTGATCTCAGGTGTAATAATTGAAGATCTATTCTATAGCACAACAAGTTCATTATTCATCTATACAACTTTCCCCCAAATAAGCTCGTCGCGTTTATTTAAATCCATTTAAAATATCATACATAATCTATGTTTTGAGTCACGTATCTTTGCGAACAAATGTTTTCTTTCCCGAGGAGAGTAAAACGAAAACACATAAGTGATCTCTGATCACAATTCGAGATGTTATCTCCTTCGCAGTATTCAAACTATCGTACAAAATAAAGGTGTAGTAATGAAAATATGCCGTAAATAAAAATATTTATATATTAATTATATTAAGGGCCTTTGACAAATTGTTGTTATGAATTCATTTATATTCTATTTAAGACGCCCTTTTTAATAACTAATTGTATTCTTTCTTTATGTGCATGTTTACGCTACACTTAAACTATGGTATGCATCAATTAATCCAGTGTGGAATAAAAATGCTTCTAATGTCTCTTGTCGTTCTCTTAGTAACCTACCAGCGGCGTTTCTGCTCTTGTCACCTCTCTTGCCCGCCGCAGTTGAGACTTCGAGAAGTCGTGCCCGCTGGGGCAAGGCCAGGAAAATTGCAGCCCGAACCGGAAAACCATGACTACCGATGCTGTAAAAGGTGGTCTAAATTTCGTAGAAAGGTGTGCCTCTAGTTTGTGAACGTTAGGGTTAGATGACACATTTACGAGGTCTTTATGGTTTACCTTTAAAAAACGGTTGGGTAGCTATAACTATTAATTCGTAATCATTTCTGTTGATGTGTATTTTCATTCTTTCTGTTCAACATGGCTAAACAGCATTCAGCTCAAAATGGTAGAGCACAGAGTATAGCCATGAGATATTCCTCAGTCTACGATAAAAGAATAACAAAACCTATAATCAGTTTATAATAAAACGAAATTAAGGTAGGGAAGATACCAGCAAGTCTGGAATTAAAGTAGAAGACGTCGGATAAATTTAATAGAATTACATTTGAAATTACTTCTGTAAATTGCTATTCCTCTTGAAATGGAACTAAATTTCAAAATTTCAAATTAATTGAAAGGTTCAATGAGAAAATCTACTACTTCCCACTAAAAGGAAGAGACATCAGGAACAATTAATTTTTTCAGTACGCCGTATTTATGAACCGGAACTTTCTTGGGTGAATGTGTAACTTTATGTCTAGAAAATATGATGCGAATGTTCTGTAGTTCACACATGATGATTCTCGCCAAGAAACAAGGGAAATATAAGTCACTGCAGAGGAAAGAGAATCAACAGTTGCTATTAGGCCAATGGATGTTAGTAAAGAAATTAAAAAAAGCCATGGCATATTCATAAATTATCTGAAGCGCCTAATTCGACGTACATTCTCTTTTAGAGGTAATGTTAGGAGACACAATTGCACATTACGTTTGACGACAACTGTTTAATAATTGTCGCTGAGGCGCGACTAGAACATTAGTCGGTTTCGAAAGAATGTTCCAGGTTTTCCTTGTCGCCGTAACTGACGTCTGGCTGTCGAGAAGGTAAAAACAAACAGTGTACAGTACAATGTATAGTGTTAGCACGTCACTTAATGTTTATGCATACTCCAAATTTATCGACCCTGTTGTATGTACTGGGAGTAAGTTGTAAACAACGGGCATTTGCTTTCTTTTCGAACTTGTATTTAAATTTTACTCTATGAATTCAATTCCGGATTCCTCGCAGGAATATGTCACACGCTGAATTCCAACAAATGCATTGATGAGGTATTTTTTCCCGATTGAATTCGGTTCCTAATACATTCAACTTACGAGATTATATAGGTGATCTTTATGGTCATTATAAGTCTTAACTGGGTCATGTATAAATTATCAGAAAAATAGTACCATATGCAAATGTTTTGCTTTCCAATCTCGAAAAATATTATTTTTAAAGAAATGGAACGTTTGACTGTTCAAAAATTAAACAACGTCCTTTCGGAACGCCTTCGAGCATGATTATGTTGCATGTGAATTACAGTGGGCTAAATAACCATTTAAAGTTTTTTTTTGCATTAGTTTCTGAGTATTTGTATATTTGTTCATAGTTTATATCTTAAAATTCGTTTTATTATGAAATGAAAAATGTTGGTCTCGAAAATGACCATCGCCGCTATTCCCTTTCCGCTAGCAGACCAGGTTTATTTAGCCTCCTCACTTTATTTCTCGTTATTTCATGAAAACGGAAATTGAGAATGTGGCTTTATCATATTTTCTTTGTATACAAATGAAAATGGACAAATAGTATAGGTCTCATTTACTGATTGTTATAAATGCTCTAATTACCTCCATTACTGATCACAACAATTACACATGTATCAAATAAAATAAAAGAAATACATTATATGGAATGTTAAAAAGTTACACTGTAGTACTCGATAGGATAGTGATGTGTATCCTAGTTCATGGCATGTATTCTGTCTAGTGTGCCAGTAGCATTTCCAATAAGTCTATACATTTTTATTTAACGTCAAAAACAATAAAAATTGTGTGTGACGTACTATGGGAAGAAGTACCAGAAGAGTCAAGTGTTGAAAGATTGTGAGACAGAGATTACTTGTAGATCTAAGGTGATAAATCACTTAAAGTTTGCGTGTTATAAATAGATTAGATTATTTTCATACTAAGATCCGCGATTCATTTCTTACTCCTAATTTTATTTACTTTATTTAATAATAAAGTTATCTTATGGCCCCGGCCTAACTCACAATCAGTAGTATATTACTATTTAACAATTTGTCATTGCTTCCTTTTAGTTTCGGAGTGAAAATCGCTCATTGGTCCAAGAAAACATGTAATTTGGAGGTCGACAGACTTGCCCATATGGGATTTCAAGTTATCAAATTTACGAAGGATTTTCTTATCAATTTTGAACTACCTGAAGAAAAACACATTAATCGATCCGAAATATCATAATTTGCCGTGGTGGAAATAACAAGGTGTAGCGGTGCGCGTGCCGCCGACTGTGGGCCAATAAGATTATGCCCCCAGTGCGCCCACCAAATTCAAATTTTCTTCGCAGGCACGGACATTTGAAAGTTATTTAAAATTACGATATGTTATTAAAATCACTTCTTTAATTTAGTCAAGACCTTAAATATTAGTACATTGGTGATATTCATTTTTTCGCAGTTGAAATATTTCATGTCTTATGTACAAAAAGTGTGAACAAATAGAATGATCTAACCTAACCTACAATATTTGGCCACATTATTATAATCACTTTTCAATATCATTTCTTTTGAACTTACGTTTTCTATTATTTTTGGCGCATATGTTCCACGTGTTTCTCATTCCTATTTACGGGCGTGTGGAGACAATTTGTCTCTGATTATACTTCGGTTTTTCTTTCTTGGCGCACGGGGGTGTGTCAATAAAATGGAATATCTCGCATGATATGTCGCATGATATGTCACATGATCCCCAGTACTGCTCGATACAGTCGCGATCATGCGACTTCTAGTGGCACAACCGAGAACGACGCGAAATACCGTGAGATATTCCATTTTAATGTACCATATCCATACTGAAAAAATAATTTGAAGGTACAAAAATATCAAACATGATTGGCTGCTACTGCGCATCTTCGGGAGCGCTACACCTTGTTATTTCCACCATGTAAATTGCCAATAAATTACAAATGCCACTCATTATCGCAGCTCCACTGTTGAGGCTACGAATAAAACACAAATAATAAATATGTATATATATATACTTTGGCACAACAGTTCTTTACAATCTAAGGCCTACCAGCGGCGTCCCGGCCTTGCGACAATGGGTTAAGGGGTACGTGTGGTTAGCATATAGCCGTCCCTAAAGCCGTATTTATGGTCTTCTCAACCTGAGAAGTGAGCTTTCTCGTCGTCACACAGCAAATATAGTAAGTAACAGTGTTGTTTGTACAGTCCATAAATTTCTGGAAAATCGTTAATTTTAAGTGGAAAATTAATACTAATGAAAAATATATTACAAGATAATTGAATAATTCCAGTTAAATAAAATGTAACTTTGTACCCATAGACGAAACGGTCTTGAATTTGAAGTTCACCAGCACATTTTGTTACTTGAAAACCTTCCTAACGGCTAGTTCCCGAGCGACTAAATGTGCTGGTGAATTTCAAATTCAAGGCCATTCTTCTACGCGTACGAAGTGACATTTTATTTAACTGGAATTATTCAATTATCTTGTAATATATTTTTCATTAGTATTAATTTTTCACTTAAAATTAATGTTTTTCGAGCAAATTAAGGACTGTACAAACAAGACTATTCCCAAAATACTAGGACATTGCGAGTAATGCGCACAGTTATTTTTGTCCCGACCGGAAACGAACCCGAGGTTGCGCCATAGAAAGCGAGCACGCAAAGCAACGGGTCACCGAGGGCAAATTAATAGCTACCCAATATAATAATAACTTTCATTCCATACTTACAATACTATTTCACAAGTTTATCATTCGTCCGATATCTGTTACTTTACTCATGGCCACGTTACCTCTGATTCTCTCTTATATTAATACTTCTTAAATTGAAATTGGACACAACTTATTCTTCCTGTATTAACTATTTAATGTCTATGCAGTTGCCTTTGGTTGGCCACTGCACTCTTGACCGGTGAAACAGTTGTTACACTCCGTTCCAGTTCCATGAGATCCACCCCATCGTGTTTGCTACATCCGAGTTCCAAGTTGTAATTTAAGTCCAGCGTTTCACGATTACCTTCTTTAAAAAATTTATTCCCTATATTAATTCATTGTTCGCGTGCTTCTATCTACCATCACTTATTCTTTATCACTAATTCAACAACTGAACGATGAAATTATTCTCAAGACAAACTACGCTACCGTCTCACTTCCGACTCGCACCTAAGCCGAGTACCTTCTCTTTTGTAAATCATATTACCAGGGCCGTGTCCAGTCGATCATTTTTCCCGGGGGCTGGGCATCGTAGATCTTTGTTAAATAATGAACATTATTATATTGTATATTATATATATATATATATATATATACTGTACATATACTTTACATTATTATTGTTTAAATAATTACATAATTCGAACATAAATATTTAAATCAATTTTGCCAAATAAATAAGGCAAACGAAACTTTTCTAGGTCTTTTGGGCTATGCACCCCCCCTGGATTGGCCAGTGCAAATTATCCGCCCTTCAAGTGCCTCCTTCTGACCGAACGTTCGTCAATTTCGTCTCTTTTTGCTAGCTTCTGCGCACCATGTTCATTTGTCGTGCGCACTGTTTCTTCCCATTGGATGTCACTCACTACACTCATATTGTTTTTCTATAAGAATGTGCCTTTTTCTATTTATTATTGTATGTTCCTAATCAGGGACTCAGGAAATTATTCACGTGTCCCATTAAATCTTACATACTTCATTCTTCACGTAATGACACCGGTCAATTCCTATTTTGGCCTCTTTTATTTGAGTCATCCACTTTCAATACCCATTAAACGACAGTTTAAAAAATCCAGTTATTGTGCTTATTTGAAAGGTCTCAGCGCCCTTTACAAAGATCCGTATTTATCAACTAGAAAAACCCATCACTTCAAAACTTCAATCGATTCAAAATTCGATGAGAAAAAGTCGTCCACTAGCAAATTCAAAATTGTCAAAATTGTCTGTCAAAATTGTCATGGCTACACTTTCAAAACCCGATTAAAACGGTCCAATTGTAAGAGCAGCAAAATCACAGACGCAACATGGACACACGGAGCAAACTCCCATGCAAAACCTACTAATATCTATTTCAGAACATTAACATTGAGAGGGTTCAAATACAGTGTTTTTGCTTTTTTCTTTCTATATTGTTTGTTTCGTCTGAGCTGATTTTCATGAAATTATATTGTCGACACCATTTTCAACTGCTTCGGTGGTTAGAATCAACAATTGGGTCGTTTGTTTACATCGTGAAGTTGAAGCGAGTGTTAGTCTGCGTTCTTGCGTTTACGTAGAATCTTAGTTATTCACGATGAGTGTCAGGGAAAACAGTGCAAGTAACATTGAAGTAGAAGCCATTGAGGCTGAGTTAAAAACGATACATCACTGTACTTTTTTGTAAAAGAAAATATTGTAGTTTTATTTCATTGTTTACTTAATTTGTTTTTGTAAATATTTTTGGAACTTACAAAATGTTCAAACGCCATTGTGAAAACATTATGTAAAGTAGCCGAGCATTATTGAAAAGATTAATTACCTCAAAGTATTATGTACCTGCAACCAGCAAAGTTTTCCTGAAGGGGAGAAAAAAGTTGGAAATTGTTACGGTATTGATTCAAAATTTACGTCAGAGTTTGCATACTTACCTGGAAGGTAAGTATCAGACGCCAACATATGGCTAAGAGTAATAAAAAGTTCCTGTGTCACATAATATTAAGGGGGTACATTCAGTTATCGGGGTCGAAAAAATAATTTTTTTTTAAATAATACCAAAATAATATCTGTTTCATTATCTTTATTTTATTGTTGGTTTCATAACTATATGTTGATTGGTTAGGAAGTTATGAAGAAAAGTATCTGACTTTGTGCGGGCGACTAAGACCGCCCCCGCCCCCCGTCGTCGTGCTGATCAGCCAATTTATTCTTATTTTTATTTTATAATCTGCTTTAGAGTTGTAAATTTCTCATACTAGAGTGTTGTATGTTTGAAATAGGAATTTTTCATAGTTTCTGTTATTCTTTTATATTTCTTTTGTTACTATTCCGCTTGACAGATAGTGTCATTACATTTATTATGGAAATGTAATACGAGCAAATAGGATCCACTGTTAAAGACATGAAACAAATTGTGCGAACCATGTGATTTCACAAGAGCTCAACAAATGAGAAATGAATTCATTCTCTTTGCCCTAAAGGACCTGATACCTAGTGCCCATACCAAAAAGAAGTGCTAGGAAACACTGTTGCCAACACAGGCACAAAACCACATCAGTGGCAGTCATGGAAGCTACAAAACCAGTTTTCCATGCTCTAAGAGATCCAAATCTCATAAAAAAATATTACTGGTATGACAGTAAATGTAAATGCAAATGCAAAATGCAAATCCTATTAAAAATTTGGAAAGTGTTCCAAAAGACTGGCTTTTTTTGAAAAAGAATTGTAGAAATTAGTATAAAGAAGGTATTATTACTTTTAACAATGGCATGAGTGGAAGAAAAAAAAAATTGAAAGACTGTGAGTACCATAGAACATTATTCCATGATTAAATGCTTGAAGAAAGAGGATGCCGAAGAGTGTACTCGTCAGAGAAAATAGCAATATTGGTAACAAAAGAGGAGAGAAAAGTAAGAAAAAGGCTCAAATAGGATATTGAAGCACAGAAAAAGGAAGAAGAACTAACTTATGCACCAGGCCACTTTTAAGCAACACACTTTATTTTAATTTATTGTAAAATTGAGTTTCAAATTTTAACATCGATATTCTCAAAACGTATATTTTTGAAATGGTTGCCCTGATAACTTTTTTTCCAACTTATGGATCTTCTTCAAATCTTCAGAAAACGTTCTAAATATGAACATGAACAACATTTACTACAATAAAATCTTTAGATAGAAAATTGTAGAAGTTACAATTTTTTAAATTATTTTAAAAAGAGTAAATAATGTAAACAAAAAATAAATAATATTTTAAAAATGTTTAGAGAAGAACTATTTTTTTGATTATAATAAATGTTAAACCTAGTCTTTTACCTACATTTCCAAATAAAAATACATATTAAAAGTTGATTACAACTTGAGTTACAGAGGAAACTGTGCCAAGAAGCATTGCTGTAGTGTACAACTTACATTGTTAATTGTGATTGTTGTAAGTTTTATTCAAACTGACATTTTTCTAATTCCCTAAATGGTTGTTAATACATTGTGAAAAATTTATGATAAAAGCTTGCACAGTTTAGCAAACAAAATATATACAACTCACTAAATTTACCATTTGCAGTTTAAGTTTTTTTGTAAAGCATAATTTCAAAAATTCATTGAAATTTGTTCCAAAATTATAATCGTTTCTAATTGTGTTTACACAATTGTAAATTTTACTAGAGATTAACCTTTGAGAAGATACACGGTTTATCTCATAGTTTGTTATGTGAGCATCATAATGTAGCAAGTTTTGAAAGTGTTTGAAGCATTTGGAAGGTTTTGCAAGTGGATTCGCTCGCAAGTTGGCCGAAAGTTAACTAGCAAAACCCATCTTAATTGCTTTACACTTGCAAAACCTGTTAAGTGTAATCTACAGTTTTAAATTATTTTAAAAAGAGTAAATAATGTAAACAAAAAATAAATAATATTTTAAAAATGTTTAGAGAAGAACTATTTTTTTGATTATAATAAATGTTAAACCTAGTCTTTTACCTACATTTCCAAATAAAAATACATATTAAAAGTTGATTACAACTTGAGTTACAGAGGAAACTGTGCCAAGAAGCATTGCTGTAGTGTACAACTTACATTGTTAATTGTGATTGTTGTAAGTTTTATTCAAACTGACATTTTTCTAATTCCCTGAATGGTTGTTAATACATTGTGAAAAATTTATGATAAAAGCTTGCACAGTTTAGCAAACAAAATATATACAACTCACTAAATTTACCATTTGCAGTTTAAGTTTTTTTGTAAAGCATAATTTCAAAAATTCATTGAAATTTGTTCCAAAATTATAATCGTTTCTAATTGTGTTTACACAATTGTAAATTTTACTAGAGATTAACCTTTGAGAAGATACACGGTTTATCTCATAGTTTGTTATGTGAGCATCATAAATGTAGCAAGTTTTGAAAGTGTTTGAAGCATTTGGAAGGTTTTGCAAGTGGATTCGCTCGCAAGTTGGCCGAAAGTTAACTAGCAAAACCCATCTTAATTGCTTTACACTTGCAAAACCTGTTAAGTGTAATCTACAGTTTTAAATATAAGAGAAACAGTTATAGTGAGATTATACAGAATTTAACAGTAAACTCAGGGATTTTCTGGCCACTTTGGGGCCAAAAAAATCGTTGTTGGGCAAAATGGGATTCAGCCGTAAAATGTTTTCGTCAATTTTCTCGGTTCTGTCTATGATGCATTTAAAAGGTTTTGCAAACGAACGACTCATTTTTATCTTGTTGTGCGCGTCCACATCGAACTTCGTTAGTCCCTTTTCACGTAATGATATTCCCAAATGTCTCGTTGCCACCGTAATTCTACTGCCCTTTTGTGATGGTCCCAAAGTGGCCTAGAATAAACCATCACAATACAGAAATAATGAATGTCCAGAAATACCTTGAACTGCAATTGCCCGATTGAAATATTGTTAATAGAGAGATTCAAATATTCAAAGCAATGAAGTTCATCACATCACACAGTGTAACAAAAATGTTTGTTTTTTTCGGTACTACGGTTCATTCAATACTTCCCAACAATATTTTTGACGGCACATATAAGTTTTCAGTGACATGAAAGGGACCGGAATGGTAAACACACTGATGATAGAAAAAAGAAGACAGATGGTTGGAGATGTCTATGAATATTCAACTGATAAATTTTCAATTACTGCCAACGCATTTGAAGAGAGTATGATAAGAGTACGCAATATACTCAAACATTGAGAGCTCATGAATATTTGGTATTTCATTCATTTTGTTTGCATTACTTTTTTCGCGTATGCATTTTTTCTAAAAGTGAACTGTTTTAATTTGGTTAAGAAATAATTAATAGTGTTCAATAATAATTCCAAGAGTTTGGTAGGTGAAATATTGCTGAACTTTCGTCAAATATGAGAGAGCCGAATTCAATTCTTTCCAAATATCCGGTATTTCAATTGCGGCTTCGAAAGGCATGGGTTCATGGGAACATGTACCCCGTTGAAAATGTTAAGAATTAAAGTAATATTTTAAAAATATTATGAATCTACTTCTAAATTATATATTAATTGTGATTTTATTATAAACAATAAATAGTTAATAATAGTTTTAATTGAACATTTCGTACGTTGACGGCGATTATATTATTTCCAGTAGAAACAAGAGGGGCACATACTTTCTAGTATTATTTTTAAAGATTAAATAATATTTTACAATCGGAACTTGTATTCTACTTGTGCAATCTTTTGAAAAACTCTCGCAAGCAAAGGAAGCGCGGAAAATTCGAATTTTCAATTTTCTTAATTTACAGGTTTTAATGAAAATCGTACGTACACGATATTTAGAAGTGATCTTCATTCCATTACAGCAAACATTTACAGAAAAAGTTTCAAGCCGTTTTTGAGAAAATATTGATTACGTATTTTTAGAAAAATGTCAAATTTTATATTCAAAATTACAGCAAATCTATTCGTACTCTTAGTTTGGAAGGAAAGTACATGACATTTTAGTACACATAGATCTAAGCTTGAAGAGAAAATTTCACGAAGAAATAATTCCTATCTTCAATTTTGGCGAAACCTGTGAAACGGCCACCTCGACAAACGGCCACCTCGACAAACGGCCACCTCGACAAACGGCCGCCTCAACAAACGGCCGCCTCGACAAACGGCCGCCTCGACAAACGGCCGCCTCGACAAACGGCCGCCTCGACAAACGGCCACCTCGACAAACGGCCACCTCGACAAACGGCCACCTCGACAAACGGCCACCTCTTTTCGCAAATGGAACTGTATAAAGCAGTCGCCTCTAGCGATTCGAATTGTCAATCTTAATCAATGTTAATCTATTAATTAAGAAGCAGAAGAGCGGTGGATATTGCTATTGATTCAGTATCTTCCTGTCAAGGAACGCATTACCAATACAGTATGAAGTATTATTCTTCCAATACCGTCTATCTCATTGGAGGATTAATTTTTGTTTCCGAAAACCACATACGGTTTTAATAAATGACTCATTATGAAATAAGGGGTTCGCTTCGCCCGTTCCCCAGTTTTCATGAGGAATTTGTTAATCTTTGCTTTCCCTCTGAGGCAACTAATCTAGTACTTGCGAAGCATACCACGAGCACGAAACCAGACGTTCATTTGCGAACTCTATCAAGCCACAAAGTGGGCGCGCGGCAGGTTTGTTTGGGGTTCTCCCACCTTTTCTGCCTTTCATTCCGCCATTGCTTTAGCATTCAAATCACATCATCTTTACCATCCCCCATCCATAAACCATTTACCTCAGGTATGACCGAAGAGGCTTTGGAAAGAGGATTTCAGTAAAGAAATTTTTAGAAAGTAATATATAAAAATTAAAAATTAAATTATATATCACAAGAAATTCAAATTTTAAAGTGTTCCCTTAATTTTGGAAAAAGTTCCCCGCTTAAATATTTTCTGAAAACGCATTGGTGCAATCAGAAATTTTCGTTTCCACGTTAACAAAACTGCTATATGCATAGACATAGGTCACCGAAGTATTTATAGTGATTTCTTCCAACGAAATTGAGTTGTCGCGAATTTGTCAGAAAGCGATTACTACATCGTACTACGCAAACAAACCGATTGCCAACACAACTAGTGCGCAGATAAGATCGGTTCAAAAACAGATAATGTCTCATTTGCAGGAGTCTAACAATAGTGTCAATGTCAAACTTCCACATTGGAAGTGCAAATATCAAAACTGTTTGAAGAACAGTCCAAAGGAAAGGACCTTTACGAAGGTCGACTTTTAGTCTTTGTTAAATCCTGTTGTTTGCATTTCAAGCAGCACTTACATTGAAGAGGCTTTCGCATTGATGTGTAAGAATTTTGTGAAGGATCCTTTATTAAATACTGTGAAAATACTCATCACTAGTGGCAATATATTCAACTTGTACCGGCTGTGTACTGTATTTGGAGGGTGTTCTTATTCTACGTATCAGATCTTTTAAATGATAATGAAAGTTGAGAGAGCAATTTCACATACTGCGATTGAACAGTAATCACGTGAAGGGGGCGGATCTGCGAAGAGGTCGATGCTCCCTCCCATTTTTTCGGTGGACTGCTACATATTTTCATCGTCGTATTTGTATGAAATAATACTACTTTTATTTCACACATATCATAATCTTCAAATGTTACATATTTATATTTATTCCAGAAACGAGAAACAATGACATTGGTACTTATAGTATCGTGACAGTAAAATTATAATCCCTTTTAATTCTAAAATGATTGCTATTGATGTGTGTTGAAGCGTTACTATTTGATCGTTTTCAAAGTTGAATAAATGACTGAATCTCAAACTACAGTTTTATGTTGTAATTTTATTACAATACGTATTGTCTGCGACTTTACAACTTCATGCTACGCTTTTTACTAACAATTAGTCTGTGGTGCGATCCAATTCGAATTATCATGTGAAACGTGTGACTGCCAGTGGTAGTCGGGTAAAGACTTAGTAGATGACATTGCCAACAATAAAAAATTGAGAACTCTTAAGAAACCCGGACATTAAAAGTTAAGAACTCTTGATGATAAAACTGATGATATCCTCAGCTATTGTTTGATCCCCTCACATTTAAAACTTCGATTCGGCGCCAATGACTTCAATAATATATTTGTTACTTTACAAACAGCCGAATCTTATCAAGAACTTGAAATAAGCTCTAGGATATCGGAGACGTTTGGGAACATTCTCGACGAATCCACTTATCAACTCATCTTCAAGATATTACACTTGTTCCAATATCAAATGTCACGGAACCATCAATAAGCGTGACAAGACTACAAATGTATTTTTACTCGAAAATCTGCGCGTAAAAAATACGTTTCTCGACCACTTGAAGGTCTGATATTATGTTGGGATCGGTGAAAGTTTATAAATCTCGGAACAAATATTTTTGTTCCAAGATTTCCATTTTTTATTTATGTTTGCAAATAATCTCAGATTTCGGTATATGTTTGTAATATATCCTACAACATATACAGAATACAGAACTGAATAAACAGGTTGGTCTATTTAAACTGAAACTTCCTAGTATCTTGAGAAATTAACATCGCAATTCACAAAAAATATTGCACGAATCTTCAAATTTTATTGCATTCAGCGACTTAAACCTGGAATTTTTCGAAATATTTGTTTCTGTTTCTGCTGGATGGCGCTATAAAACCAAAACCTCAGTCGGATAAACCATAACGAATGTGCTGCGTATTAAATACAGCGGATACGCTGTTTACGCTGGAATTTAGTGGATGGAAATGCTACGTCATGTTGCACAAAATTTCCTTTTTACTCAAAGGACCCTTTGTTGATATAAATACACAACAGCGGTAGTATTTCAAGTTTCATGCACAGAGGCACGCATGAACAGCGAAGATGACTCTTACTCATTATTCTTATAATTCATTTCTGTACATTAAAAGTATTTAAAATGTCGAAAGGGTCGTCGCAGAACATTGTTAATAATAAACAACTACGACGATGGCACAAGCAATAGAACTCGCGAAAAATCTACATTCACTGAAACTCACAGGAAACGTACACAAAAAAGTTCCGCTGTATTATCTTATTATGAACTTTGAAGCATAATTAAATAAAACACAGAAATTCCTATCAAAACAATAAAAGCTTACAACTTCCTGCTGGATGTAGGAACTGCAGAATAACTATTCCGTCTGTACGTCTGTAGTCAACACTAGTGCCTAAACCGTTTAGACGATTTTCTCCAAAACTGATATTCCCTTATCTCTCTGAACGAACTAGAGGTCATGCGACTTTGAAAATATATTTTGATTTTTGGGGGTACTTGACATTGAGCCTGTACATTTTCAAAATTTTCTCAAAAAGGAGTCCAAATTTTTAATTAAACTTTGTTCCCGGATATCGTAAAGGATGCTTTTAAAAAGAGGCTGGAGGCTGGTTTCATTTTCATTTAAAAATATGCCTTTCGAATTTTGCAAAAGTTTATTTTTTTACAAATATTGACGATAGATATGTTTTCTTAATTAAATATATTGTTGATTGATTGATAAATGATTCAAATGCTGAATCAACTGCTAGGGCCATGACTCTCGAAAACGCATGCTTTCATCGTGGGAGGTGGCGGTGATCTGCCCTGGCTGTATGGCGAGATTCGGCGCCCATCTACGTCGGCTAGCGGAGATTTTCCCCAACCAGGTTTCCCAATCTCCCACGAGCGTGGCATCGCTCCAGACGGAACAAACTGTAAGCTCTCGATTGGTCTCCCGGAATGTGTGGTAGGGTAGTGCATGTATGTGTGTAAGTAAGGAGTGAGGATATGATAAGGAAGGGGAAAAAGATCACGCGCGGTCCGTTTGTTAGGAAATGTTCCGACATATGTACTACCCTATCATACATGTCAGAAGATGAGTAGGGAGATTGAAATTAGTTTCGGCTGGGTCGGCGCCACACTGGTGGGAGATACCTGGTTCCGGAAAGTCCCCGTAAGCCGGCGTATGTATGTCGGCGCCGAATCTTGCCAGCCAGCGGGGAAATATCACCACCAACTCCCGCGATAAAAACTTGCATTATATTTACGGGGCTAATGATCTTACCAGTTGATGTGTCTAGAATCATCAATCGGTTTAAAACGTAACGAATAGCAGAGAATCTTTCCATTCCATGTTTAAAGATTTAAAGCACTTAGCGTAAACTTCAAATAAAACTGGCGCTTTTGGAAGAAGCGTTTGCAGCTACCATTATTTCACCCTTCCAGTACAGCTGACAAATTAGAAGCCAATACATTTCTATTTGATCTAATTTGATTAAGATCTAATTCGCAAATAATAATTATCTAAATTACATTTCCGTCATTCGATTGAGCTGCAACCCTCATTAGGGAAGGGGCATCAGCTGCCTCTGTTCATATTATCAGCAATTTCTCATAGCAGTGATCTTTTCATCAGTCACAATTCATCATTCAGTTCACCAAACATACAAGGAATTGCATACATTAAACTAAATCCACTTAATATAAAATTGTGTGTAATATAGTTATTTGTATACACAATAAATAACGTATTCTATTTGCCACTTCCAATAGCTTGTTGGCTTTAAACGAGATGTACGAATGATGTTAAAGATTTACATTCAATAATATTTATCTAAACAAAATACTACATTTGATTAAATTCAACTATATAGATATTTGACTTTGAATGGACCATAATACAAATCGGAACACGGACAGGATCAATCAACATCACCTCCATATACAACAGACCAAGAACGCACATTGACGAAAACAAACTGGACCAAATCATAGACAAAGACATAGACGATTATTACAGGAGACTTTAGTGCCAAAATTACGACATGGGGCTGCAAATGTGACAATCGACCAGTGAACGACTTACATGACTACATACTAAACAGACCAAGACTTCAACTGCTCATCCCTCCAGAACCGACACACTACATGAATGAAGAAACCTAATGACATACATGACTTCCATTCCGCATCCCTGACATAAACTAGTATTCGATCATATTCCAAACATCGTTGCCATTTACATCACACCATACATCACACACAGCACCAACGCAAAACAAACAAATTGGAAACACTACAGATCACTTATAGCCAAGGAAATTAAACCTACCAGAGACCTACACAAACTTACACAAATAAACAAGGCAATTGATAATTTTAACCACCACATCACCCACTCCCTCCGTAAATCAACCGCCACCACCCACCAAGCCAAAACCGGCAAGCAAGCACTTCCTGACGACACCATTGACCTTATACAGCAGAAACGGTGACTGGAAAAAAATACTACAGAACGAGACGACCCGAAGACAAACACCTTTACAAACGGACAAAACGACTACTGTATAACGCACTGGTAAGACATGAAATGACAAAATGTGACGTTAACCTAAAGCAGCCCCAAAACGTATAGAAAATTACTAAATTACTTAAAACACCTGACACCCCCATCTCCCCTATCAAACTACAGGACATTGCGTACGACCCACAGATCATCGGAGAAACTTTCCCCTCCTCCCTGTCAACAAAATTATCCAACTCCATTTCCAATCCTCAACATCCCAACCAAGCCATGCTAAATGTCCTCACGACCCCGCCGCTCCCTCCTGCCACACAGACTCCATGGAATTTCACTGACAAAGATGTACGCCACGAACTGACTTCTCGACGCCACCGAAACAGCAGGATCTGTTAGAACACCGACAGCCGCTCTCAAACATCTGATTAGAAACGCCATAGCCCATCTGACAAACATCTTCAATGCCTGTATCAGACTGACTTACTTCTCGATCAAATGGAAACTAGCGACCGTAACAATGATTGCCAAACCAATGAAGGACCCCACAGACATCAATAGTAAGAGACATATAAGCGAACTACCGACGACTAGCAAAATCTTCGAACGACTCATACTCCCACACCTGACACCACTTCTGACAAACGTTATCAAAAAAAAACCAATTCGGATTCACCGCACACATCAGCACCCCCCAAACCCTGAGACTGACGATGAACGTGGCCAAGACACTCCAGCAAAGAACGACAAGCACTTTGTTTACTGACAGACTTTTCTAATGCCTTCGGCTCTGTAACGTACGACCTCCTCCTCCTCAAAATAAGACCTTACATCCCCAACTTCCTCTACTCCCTTCTCGAAAGCTTCTTCTCCCAAGGCTTCCTCCAAGTCCGGATCCAAACGTGCATCTCCTCTCCACCCTCAATCCCCGTCGGCGTCTCCCAAGGAGCCGTCCTCTCCCCAACACTCTTCTCGCTCTTTATCAACGACATTCCTGTCCCACCACACATCGACGAATACCTCTACGCAGACGACCTAGCTTTCGTGACAACGACTGGCAAAGACAATGGACGGGCTTACTACAGACTACGACGCACCGCACGACAACTGACGGACAGGGCCACTGACAACAACATTACAATAAACCCAACAAAATGCCAGGCAATGATATTCACTTAGAAAAAAAGAGGCGCCCCCATCAACGAACCACCCGTACGCATCAACAACATTGACATCCCATGGACAAAAGACGTAAAATACTTAGGACTGACAATTGACCACAAACTATTATGGACAACGCACGTTACTGAAAAGACTAAAAAAGCACAGCGACTTATTAACGCACTGACGCAACTTTTTACTGATACAAACATTGACAAAAGGACAAAACTTTACATCTACAACACATACGTTAAACCAATAGTGACATACTCCTGTGAAACCTGGGCAACGACTTTCCAGACCAACTATCTACGACTAACAAGACTACACAACAAGATAGTTCGACTCATCTTCAAACCAAGACCAGACGAATGCTACCTAAGAATTAAAAGTCAATGGCATTACACCACTGTCATCCCCATCCACTGAAGTCCACGCAGCAGATAAAACCAAAACTGAAAAACACAATAGCCAACCCCGCCTTCAGAAACTTCGTCAAACTTCACATTTCCTTCCGCAATAGATCAATTCCCCACAATAGAAAAAGCATCCACTACTCATCTTTACTCTCACAATCCCATCCCCAAATCCATAACCCTAGCAACAGAACAACCCATAGCCCAAAAACCTATAGCAACCTCCCCTCAACAGAGCAAACCTCCCATCAACACCTCAATGAGCTCAATAAAATGAAATTCACATCTATCAACCTAATACAAATAATAAATACAAATTTTCACTTCCCCACTGGCCTTCTCTCCCAGTCTTCGGCATATCCGGAGGAAAGGAGAGGATATTTATTTTTGTAAATGCCATAGTTTTAAGAAAACAGAAGTGGCAGGACCCAGTGGTGGGCAGACCACAATAAAATTTTAAAAAATTAAAAAATCAACTAATAGAGCAGGATAACTGAGAATCTGTGTCAAGAGTATCAGTGTTTGCAGCAATCAGGTGCAGAGATATCAAAGTAAGATATCGTTTAAAGATAATTGCAAATAGGGCATACTCGCCCGTTAGCAGCACTTCATGTCTCACCACAGTGTGTTTGTATAGTACCGATCAAACGGTTTGCGATTCGGCATAAAGGGCAGGCAGAAAACATTTAAGGGAGGATTTTAAAAAATGGAAGAAAATATTTTTTTAATTGAATTGTGATAACTACATAAATTACACATTTATTTCAATCTACATATTGTAATTTATAAACAATTTGAAAATAAAGTATCTAAAAGACGTTTTTATAAATCTTTCTGCTAATTTTATTTTTTCTACTAGAAATAGTTTGAACTGAAACTCAGAACGTGCATTATACATCAAAACATTTTAAAAAATCATTAAAATTTAAGATGTTTGATATTACCATTTGACACATTCCGCTGTTAGAGCCAGTTTTCATGATCATGAGTGGAATTTGCAGTATTTATCATTGATAGAAGATGTGGGAATGAAGAGTAATGTGCGTAAAAACAGAGTAGTTTTGATGAATATATCACAATATCATATTAAATTATTGTATTTTTGTATCCATTTTAATTTTCTTGCCAGGGGTATACAAATTAGCGGTCATTGTTACATGTTGCAACACATTTTTGTAATGACTCACTGATAAAGCGATAATGATCGACGCAGTTCGTTCGCGTTAATATAAACTAATAATTTTATTTACGGTTAAAATACGCATCGCGCATCGTTGGCAGATTTATGTAGAGTAGAACGTGGATACACTAAATTCAATGGCATAAAGCTGTTTTCGTTCAAACGTTTGAATTACAAAAATATATTATTTTTCACGTTCCGTTTGTTTAAAAATTTTTCAAATGGTAATTGAAGTGTATGAGAGAAATTATCATATTATATTACTCAGCTATTAGCAATACAGTGAAAAAGTACGAGATGTTTTAGCATCACTAGTCATTTGTTATTTGCCCAGATTCCTACACTGGATTCTCCCAACCTACTTTGTGAGTGGGGGGAGGGGAGGAGTCGAAGGCCCTTACAGATAGGAAACACCGTGTTACTATATTGCATTTCCGTCATAGCATGAATAATGATGTCTTGATTCATCAGACTGACAATAATTTAACTGTTTTATCCTAATTAAACATGATGAAACATTTAATACTAAGTCTAGTACGAGCGAAATTCGGGGCCGAAAAGTAGCTGTTCTAAAAGAAATTCATTAGCATCACCTATCCCTATTTATTTACCTCAAGATATAAATAATTGTTCTTCCTAATTAAAAATTTACATTGTAATCTCCTTAATAAACCGCCTGATAATACAACGAAAGCAGATGCACTTCAGAACAACGCTGCCGGCAGCATTCGGACAAGGGTCGCCATCAGAATATGTTGCGATGGGTAGAGGCCGTAACACGGAAGAACCAACCGCTCAATGAGATAAGAAAACACTCACACAATTTTTAATTGTTTAATTTAGCCCTAATTTATACTTTTCAAGTATTAGGCCCGAGGATGGACGAGGTACTCTACTGTACTACGTTGCAAATATATGTTTATTATGAATTTGCATAGCAGAAAAAAATTAAGGTATGGTAATACTTTTAAAAAGGTTAAAACGCCGCAATCACCACACTGAATCACAACCTTATATCTAAATAATTTTACGAATACATTATTATGCAAATAACCCCGTTATTATTTTCGTTTTAGAGACCGGGAATGTTGTGGCAGTGAACTACGCACGAAGCAGAACACCAGTGACGCAAATGTCCTCTCTGATTTACGGAGCGAGTTAAATTCTCTCGGAAGTTCGTGTGCTCCCAAAGGTCACACAGTGCAGCATTTGGCCGAACGAGCTAGGCAAAAGTATATTTCAAAAAGTAATGATCGATGAGTAACAACTATTTCTCACCGTAGAACAGTGAGGAGATAGGAAATCATATATAGTATGTGTCAAACTTTTGGTAGTTGTGTTACAATTACAAACTATAGTTTGAAACTAACATCACCTAAAAGTTTAAAAAAATGCAGTTTTCTGTGCAAGAATTACTATATTTACAGTAGTTTTATTGTTTTTCACTGCTTATCAAGTTATGTTTTTTACAATAATTTACGATTTTATTACATTTAACTTCCATTGATCTATCTGTTCAGACTTGATATTTTCTTTCATTAGTATTACAAATATTTTGTGATGTAATTCTTTAAAGGGACACATTTCTATCAGTAGTTGCCTTACAACGAACGAGGCGGCAAGGGTTTTGCAACATGGAACATAAAATCTAACCGATTGTTCAATTAATTAAGATTAAAGAAAAGTAGTCGGTAAATATTTTCATCTAGATGCGATTTAAAATAGTTGAATTAATATAAGATAACAGATATCTGATTAAATTAAACTGAAGATGGTTGACGATCGTTTTCTAAAAAAAATAGTTATAATTAAAACAATAACTATGTTTGTATGCATATGTTTCATTTTATCAAAACGAGCTTACAATAACCTCGTGAAATCTTGAAAAAATCTCCATTCTCTATGATCTCGTTTCACAACCTCAGTAATTTTGTTCAACTAATTCGGTGAAATATCCCACTGAGCGTTGGTTAAAGAGAGAAGCATCTTTAATTCCTTCCAACCTCATTAACGTTTTAGCCTCGGAACCCACTTGGTTAACATTCCCCCGCCTGAACTTTGCTCAGTTCTCAATTTGGAATAGAATGGCATACTGTAGCCGTTCATTGCGCACTCATATCTTGCGTCAATTAAATTGGCAATTGTGATGATAACCAGGCCAATGATTGCATTGTATCAACTATCTGCGAAAGTCGTTGGTTATACATGTAGCTATACAATTTGTGCGCCAAAATGCGTCAGTCTCAAAACTATCATTTTTTGAGTTCAGTGAAAAAATGTTTTCAGAAAAGTATATTGTTAATTTGTAAACAATTTATAAAGATGATTTATAAGACATTACTGTAGTTGTATGTGTTTCGCCGTTTCCGCAAGCTTTCTTCACCTCTGTGGGATGCTAATGGGAAATTTAATTATTTCGTCAGTAGTGTCATCAAATAATCGTTCTGTATGTCCTCGCAGTAGTGAATCGATTCCTTCACGCGGGACACGATAAGGAATAATAGCAAAACTCTAGATCGTTTCCCGATACAGATAATTTCTATTCCTGGAGCGAATATTTCTTATCAACAAATTTTACCACAAAGTCTCGTTACGACCTTTATTCTTATGTGAATTAAAAAAGGGGTTTGGGTTTCGGGTGTAGAAAAAATGTGCTCAGATAGTGCTTCTCCACTATACATTACAGATAGTATTTTAAGCGTTTTTGGTGATAAATAAATAGATGCGCACGAGGAAAGTTTGAATTCAGAGGCATGAATAATGTTTTTCTTTGCATTACATTTTACGAATAGTTGGAGACAAAGTTATTTAAGAAGGGGGTAACTCACAAATGGTAAAATTATGACTTATACAGGAATACTATTTTAATGCGAAAATAATCAATTAATTGAAATTAACAGGACTCCCAATGATCGTCTGCTACAAATGTGTTTAATTCAAGAACCTATAACGTAGTATATCTTTAGACACTGCACCACATCCTTTGAGGTTTAAAAGAAATGATATATGTTGCTGATAGGAGCTAGGCAAATGAAGTCTTCAGGAAACCACTTCCGCATTCTCTGTTTACTGCAAAATTTAACACGTATCCTCACTTAAATGCTTGTATTTCTTAAACAAAGCAATGCAAATGCAGATTTAGGTAAATTGAGTTTGATTTTAGGGACATTTGCGTAACTTGGAAGACGCAACATGTCGAAAATCGTAAGTGTTGCTGTAGAACTGTGGTGTCAAGGTCTTCTACTGGTGGCCGTGGCACACGTCGTGGCGCCGTAGCATGTCACGAACTTCTCTGCGCAACTAGCGTCGGGAAAGGGAACTATTACGAGTAGTAGTAACCCCCCGTTTTACAATAGGGATGGAGTTGTCTCTGGTGGCGGGGTGATGAACTGCGTGGAGGGGCGATTTCGTCGTGGTACTCGTGCCACGGACTCCCGCTGCATCGACCTTGACAACACTGCTGTAGAAGCTGAAAGGACCAGCAGCGCAGTCAGGAGCAGAGAATGGGATTGCCGCCGAGGTCCCTTTCGATCACCAGGCGCTGCAGATTCTAATCCTCCCCAGTGGAACTTTTCCTCTTCTAACAGACACGCTCTCAAGCGTAGAATTATGAAGCTCAAGAAAAGGATAGTTAATCAATTGTTTATTATTTGATTTTGTTCTAGCTCTTAAAATATATCCCAGCAACCTTATGAGCTTCCAGCAATCGCTTCGTTAGAGCACTGAATGATGTCACATTTGTATATTTTATAATAACAATAATAATAATAACTATTATTGCAATTGCATATTATGGAAGATCGTGATAGCTCTCCCTAGGTTCAAAATTCTCAGTGGGCCAACAGTCACTCATTCAGATTCTGGGATTTCATCGCTCCACGCGTCGAAACGAAGTTTTATCCAGGGATATGACGAGCCTTATATCTTCTATGGGTCATTCCATGCAAAAAAGTAGGAAATCTGACACTATATCTCAGAATTTAAAAATATTGTGCCACCTTACTTATTATGATACCTGCATGAACCAGGTACAATATTTTTGTCTCATCATCCATTGTTTAGCAACAATGGGCACTTGAAATATTAGGTTAGCAGTCTGTAGACATTCCGTTATGATTTTTTTCCGATGATATGCAAACAAGGAAAAAATATGAAAGTGACACCATTTGTAGAAGAAATGTAAAGGATAATTTTACGCTAAAGATATTTTTTTACCGTGAGTCTTTAACAATTAGGAAGTAAACAAATTCTAAAAAATGCAATAAATGGAAATATAATATTTTTAAATTCTTGAATTTTGGAAGAAAAATTGCTGAAACTACTTTCAAGCTACTCTGTAAATTTCATCATGGAATCTTGAATGGTTTTAAAGTCATGAATAAAAGTATCTTACTGGCGCTCCATTAACGAACTCGTCTCAGCTGCTAGAGCCGCCGCGCCACAGCGCTCCGCGTCAGCGCTCAGCGTTACAGTTTTCCTCCGCCGCGCGATGGTGGATTTCGCAAAACTACTTCTCTAGGTGTTAATTTTGCCGTAGGAGCTACATGAAAAGATACGCCAAATTCGACCATTATTTTTTGTTCACTCCAATTTTTTGGTAAACACGTTAAAATCATGTATTTCTCATTAGCTGTTTTCACGTTTGAAAATTTTTCTTTGAATTGTGTCAACATTTCTTCTCCATCATTGCTTTCTGTACTCACATGAAATAATTCAGAAACTGCTTTATTTACGGCACTCACCTTTCTCCTTGCGTACGATATCTCTCGGGTTTGTTTTCGCAATGACAATGGTGATTGACCCAGAGGATACAAAATGTTTACATTACTGATAGTGGCTTCCTCTGCAACTCCTGGGGCTACGTACTCCTCTTCACTTGACGTTTTCACTTCACTGTTTCAGTTGAGTCACTAAGATCTGCATTGGGCATTTTGGATATTTTGTGACGACACATCGCATATTGCTTCACCTACCACTAAATTCGATATTTTCTTCCGCATCGCCTCTGTAATCTTTCTCTTACCCACCCGACTTTTGTGCTTCTCGAGTCCGAATGGATTGCAGTACCAAAGCCAGTTAAACGTATTCACAATCTTTGGCATTTTCTATCACGATGTATCACTGAACAGTAACACGCGAAAACTAAGCCTGTAAACTGGGGTCAGGATCCCTTCGAAGGCATCGATGGATATCCCTAGGGAATGAACTTGGCGGTGCCTGCCTACGACCTTGCGTCACCCCTCGCTGGGCAAAGGCGCGCGACTTTCCACCTTAAGAGCAAAATGCGCGTATACTTTTTATTTAATAACTTACGCATTTTTAAGATTCCATCGCGACAGTTTGCAGAATGGTTATTTATTGGTTCTTCCTGCAGTGTGTAAAATATGAAAGAAAAGAAAATATTATTTTTGAAGAAAAATGTATTTGTTTAATTTATTAGCATTTTTTATTATAAACAAATGTCTCAATCCTTAATATATTATCAACTGCTTAAAATATGATCATTTATCTTCAAAATAGTGTGCCCGTTTTTAAAGTTTTATTCATTTTATGAACGTCATAATTATTATCATTATTGAGTACATTGTGTCATCGTCCATGTTTAACCCGTAATTGTTGCTAAACTGCTGAAGATATTAATTCCATAAATTGTCTTTTAACTGTTCATCATTAGTAGATTAATGTAATAAAATATGAAAAAAATCTGTGACTCGCTGTCAGAAAACCTGAAATTTTGCATGGAATGACCCCTATGCGAGATACAATCACTTGATCGAAACTGTCGGCACCCACGGCTCGAAATGTCAGCCTCAGGAAGTTGCTTTCGCACGAGCGCTGCCCTCTCTTGCAATGTACGACGTCTGGTGCGACAAAAAATATGGCTTCCGAGAAATGTTGGAAGATTATTTCTTGGAATGAAAAGGGGACCTCTTTCGAATTAATCATCATTGTTAATAACTTCTTTCACACACTTCTACTTATTTCTAATTATTCGTTAACAATATACAACTTTTAAAGACACGTAAACCATTTTTTAATACATTTTATATGCTTGTAAAATTTCAGTCAAGTTCGCAGCACGGGGAGGGGAACTACCTCCTTGCGCCCCCTAAGTTAGGCGCGTGCGTCGCTGGAAAGAACGCATTTCGCTGATTTCGCGGGCGGGCGGCGGGCGGGCGGCGGGAGTCGCGGGGGGCGGCGGGCGGGCGGCAGCGGCGGAGCATCTGGAAACGCTGCGTGGGACAACGAGCACGGGGCGCGGGGCGCGGGGCGTGGCGGGCGGGGCGCGGGGCGTGGTGGGCGGCGCCGCATCAGATTCGACAATCAATATCGCCGGAGGTCGCTGCTGCGCCAGCCACCCGCGCGCCACTGCCGCCTCCGGCGACGGCGACGGCCGCGCCCCGGACGCACTCGGCCCCCCCGCCCGCGGCCAAGGACCGCACGCGGCCCGTGGCCGCTGCCCCAGATGAAGGGCTTGAGGGAAGCAGGCTGCTGCAGCAAGAGTTACACGCCGCCAGACCACTTGCCTGGGACTACTTGCTACTGACTGCTTGATTCGTATTCCTAGTATCCGTAGGTATTCCCCTTCCTAGCGTACTTAGCCAGCCTCAGGTCTTTCTCACGTTACACAGATTGATTAGTGATTCCGGGCGCGTCCACTGATAAGATCAGGGTTGTGCATAATGTTATCGCGGAGGTGGTGGTGATCGGGATGGGAAGATCCGGCGCCGACATATTCGTGGGATTGCGGGTTTTCCCCAACCAGGTATCTCCCGCAAGCGGGGCACCACCCCAGCACGGATAAGCTCTGAGCTCCCGACAAGTCTGATAATGTAGTGCATGTAAGTGTGTGTACGTAAGGGGTGGGGACATGACAAGGAAGAGGAAGGAAAAATCGCGCGAGGTATATTTTTTAGCGTACTGCTCCGACATTCGCCTGCTGTTGATCAGGGAAATCACGGAAAACTACCGATCAGAGCCGCCAGTCGCAAGAATTCTCCAGACAACGATTGAATCTAGCTAGTGTCGAAAATCCTCCCATCGTCTGGACTCGAACCCTAGGACCTCAGTCATGGGCACTGCAGTGTCATCAGTTGATGCCCTGAGCCACCTTTCCCGGTACACACAGCAATAGAACTGATATGGCTTGTATTAGAAAGTTACAACTTTACTTTTGCCCCCGCCGGGAATCGAATCCGGGAATGCCTGACAGAAAGCCAGCAGGGTGTCCATGAGCGCACCTGAGGAATGAGATTGTAAATGACGGGATAAATAACAGTTGTTTATAAGATATGGAGATATTGATTTGAATATATATCGTCAGCATTCTCAAATTCTTTATGAGATGAATTCTATGCCTATATAGTGTTCAAGGAAAACCCGGCAGACGTTCTTCCCTTCATCTCCCTCTTTCCCCTTCTCACTGTCACTCCCTCCCACCCAAACCCTGTCCCTGTCTGTCTCTGCCACTCTCTGTTCCTCTCACTTACATTTAATTGCAGATTCTGCACATCTCTGAGCAGGTGAGGTAATATCTGGAAGCGCCGGACCAGCAAAAATGTAATAGAATGTTCAAGAAGAGCCTGTAGATGACGGTATGACCGACGTTTTGTTCAGGCCGTCGGCCTCAAAATTTTAGTTTTTAAGGCAATAGAACGCATTGTTTAGGAGTTATTTAACGATATAGATTCAAAATCCTGCCGAATGTGTTGTGGGTTGCATTTGACGTAAATGTTTAGTTTTGTTCTACAGCACCATGTAGTGGAGTTACAACAGATTTAACCGTACCTTCTCGATGAAAAAAAGACGTAGTAGTGCCAACTTTCATGGAGATTGGTCTCACGGTGTCGGAGTTTATCTCTTCCCCTCCCTGGTCAAACTTACAATGATGTACTTTTGCGTCCAACATTGTAGAAGACTTGATGTTGTTTTAGACGAGGCGAAACGAATAATAAACGCGGGGACAACTTTCTTAACGAATGATTTCCGTTGTCCGTGTCAGCAGTTAAGTGTTGTGTTTAAAGAACTGGTTTCAGCAAGACGGTAATAGGATAATGGTAAGTTGTAATGTGTCGATAAGTTGTAAAAGTGAGTATCAAAAGAACTACCAACAATTATTATTGGATATTACAGGATATTATTGTTCTACACTGAATGTAAACTATACTCTATCAATGACAAATTATCTCGAAGTGATTATGAGCAATGATGTTCAAGAATTCAAGTCCATCAATCACACTAACCATAGATTAAATAACACAACTGCCACAATTGTTAATTATTTTACTAATAATTTGTTATCACAAAACCAACTTATTACCGTTCATCTTCCCCCTCCCCAAAATGGGGTTACCGCCTATCTTGATATCAAGTTGGCCCGTCCACCATTGTAGAATCAAATAAGATTTATTATCTAATTACTAATTTACATCAGCAAAACCATTTTCCCCGCAGAAGCAAATAAAGTTAGTCAAACTTTAGACTATTTCATAACTATTACTTAGATAAAAGAATCAGGTCCTGATATGGAATAGTAAAATAAAATAGTGTAAACATATTTTTTTATATTTTATTACTAATTTATTACCACAAAACCATTTTTATCGTTCAATTTCCATTGTAATTTCCAATGCGCCCAGAAATTCGAAGAAAACATGCAGCCTCTGGCCATGTGAGAGGTGTCTATGACTTCGTTACACTAGAGTACTCGTGCGAGAATTCTGGCATGCTATACCACACCCTCTTTTTTATTTTTCCATTTCCATATTAAGCCCGTAATATATATTTTTCTTTCAGGCCCTCTTATCCTCCGTCACTTGTTCTATATGTCACCTTGTAATTGATAACAATATAATACATCTTTGTCAATACAAACTATTCTTATTTAACTTTATTATCGAACAAAGAGGTACACCCGTGCAATTCAATCGCATAGACTATCAAGTAATTAGTAATGTCACATATAGTTGCAGATTCTACAGGCTCTGAACGGGTGGAGTAGAATCAAGAAGCATGGAACCAGCACAAATGTAATAGAATGGTCAAGAAGATCTCATCCTGTAGATTGGAGAGGAACGTTTCATTAAGGCCTTTGGCCTTCAAATTTGAGTTCTTAAGACCATAGAACGCTTCGTTTAGGAGTTATTTAACGATATAGATTTTAAAGAAATCCTGACGTGGGTTGCGAGTTGCATTTTACATGAATATTTAGATGCGTTTTTTTAAACAAATCCTTCATATTTTTAAAGTCAAAGTGCAATTCATCACGTCTCCGTGAAATTGTCTTTCTTTAAAGACATCATTTATACAGATTGGTTGCGTGTGGGAGCCACAAAGGGACGGTATACTACTGAAATAATAAAGGACACGATACCCTGGAAACAGAGAAAGATAAAAAAAATCATTTAAATTATTAGTTTCCAATGCGCGCAGATATTCACAGAAAACTATGCAGCCTGTGCCTATGGTTTTGTTAGATATCGAGGAACAGGAAAAAGCCAAAAAACGATGAAACAGTTTCGAATTTGACTTAAAAATGCGAATATTTGATTGTGTTATGCCATCTATTCTCATGCTGCGCGTACCAACTGGATTCTAACACAAATTCCGTCACTGGTTACAACGGTGCTGACGTCATGCGTCAGAAAGTCTCTAAGGAAGAGCCCCCCCGCCCCATTAAATATTTGCTCCTCACATATTGCGTCATAGAATAGATTTTTTTGATATTCTCGGTATGTAAACAACTGTTGTACAGAATAGAAACTATACTACTATGTTATTACAATGTTCATAAATACTGTTTTGTAAAAATATTCAATTTATAGAAGTTGTGTAACAAATTACATTGTTGTTCTTGAACAGAGTGTGTGCCACTTGTTGGAAAACGAATTTGAGTGGTTTCGTTCAGCAGTATTCTTGCTGTTGCGGGCCACTAGGATGTAAATATTTTTTAAATATTTAATCCCCACAATACCAATATCTACAGCGTTCATCTTTCTAAAAACAAAACAGGGGTGACCTCCAGCTTATATCGAGCAGGTCCTTCTATCAAACCAGAGTCAAAGAAAACTAGTGCCAGAACATTTACATATTTTATTACAAATTCATTAACGTGATGCATTTTTTAACCGTTTGTCATTTTTCAAAAAACTGGGATTTCGCCAGGTCTTCTGGTGACATGCTCACCACAGCAGATGCAAATAAAATTAGAGCCAGAATTTTTAAATATTTTATAATGAATTGAATACCACAATACTAATTAACGTAACCGAGATTTTTTGAATGAAGATGAATAGTAAAAGAATTGGTTTAGTAGAAACAAATTAGTAATAGAATAGTTAAAAATTGTTCTCACCAAAAACTACTAATTTTTACTTTCTCGGCATACCACATACTTCCGTAGAAAAGAGAAAAGATTGTAATGCTGCGGCAAAATTCGGAGATTTTTCGCAAGAAAAACTCATATTGTGGGTCCGTGGTAGTCGAAAAAGTGGATAAATCGTGTTCCTTGTATGTAACAAATTACTTCTTCTAACACGTGTAGTCAGAATCCACATTTTGTGGGTCCTTAATACCGAAAAAATTGATTACAGTAAGATATGTCTGCCTGCCTGACAGTTCGCCCGTCCGCCTACCTGTCTGCCCACTCGTGTGTTGTCAACACTAGCACCTAAACCGTTCAGATTTTCCCCAAAGTCAATATTCCTCAATCGATAGGCACGAACTCGAGGCACTGCAAGTTAAAAGTCATAGTTTTGCGCTACCTTACGCGAAGATTTAATTGCATTTTGAAAACTTTCTCAAAAATTGCTCCAAATTTTTTATTACACTCTTTTTTTTGGATAGTGCAAAGGACGCTTAAAAATGCCTCAGGTCTCAATTTTGTTGAAATCTTTGAATTTTCGAAAATTGAAAAAGTTCAAAATTTTCTGGGTGTCTTCTTACAACTACAGTATTAGAAGATAGGGATTATTTCCTTAATGCAGTCTCTACTTCATATCTTTAAATTAGGTCATGTACAATTTTTCTAAAATTGTTTTCGTGGAATTTGGATTGAAATGAAGACAATTTTTAAACAATTTTTTTTCTCAAAAATGGCTCCGAATGTTTTCTTGAAATTTTCTCCCCTGATAGAGTTTTAGACGCTTAAAAAGTGACGCAGATCTCATTTAGGGCTCTCCCTATTTTCGAAAATTGCAAACTCAAAATGAACATTGCGAAACTACGATATTGATGTTAGAGATTTTTTCCTTAATAAAATATGTTGTGTAAAACAAAATCAGGAAATAATAAAATTAAAAATCTCTGAAGTTTTGAAAATTGCAAATACTGATGTTCAAGTTTGTTTTAAAGCTTCGAGAAAGTGCTGGTGATGATGTAGGGGAAACATGAATGGGTTGCTAACTCTAAACATCTGAGTTCTGAAAGCGTGGAAAAAGAATTTGCTAGTTGGAAACGCCCTGGCAGATTCGTGTAGTATTATAACATTGCATAGGCTTTATAAATAATGCGGGATCACGTACGCTGTAGTAGCGCTACTAGTTTGAATAAGTCAGTCAACGTTTACATCTTTTCTCTTGGAAATTCTAAAATTTATTTAGAATCTGGCCTTTCAATTAGGATCAAAATATTGTTTTACATTTTACGGAATTGTCTAAATTTTGTATATAGACGAGTCTACATGGATTCAACTATTTCATAGATTCAATTGTCAACTTCACTAATGGGAAAAAATACACAGGTACTTAAGATTTTAGTAAAATATGACAAGAACATTGTCATTCACAAAGGCTTCAGAATTATTTTACAGCTGTGACCCGCTTTTCTCAAGGTCTTCAACGAAGTTGGCATCTTGTGTCATGGAGTGTATGTTGCCAAAGATGTCACAAGCCGATACGACAGAAATTCTTTTATTATTATCATTACCATTTGCTATTTTTTTGTTTTCAAAACTTCTTTGTTGCTTCAGAGAAAGCGGTGACCCAGCCTCGCGGCCATGAGATGAGGGAGGGGGGCTCTCGTGGTTAGCACGAGGACATCATTTCACCGTGTATACTGGTCTTCATAACCTTAGGATGGGCTTTCTCAGCGTCACACAGCAATAGATACAGAGACATTTGTAATGAAAACGCACAGGTATAATTTGCCTATGCCGAGAATCGAACCCGGTATTGCGTCATGGAAAGCGAGCACGATACCCAATGAGCAACTAGTCGGGCTCCTTACCCTCAGGCGTGCATAATAAATAAAAATAGGGCCCAGTCGTGGGATGACCGCTAGTTGGAAAAAATTGGAACAATCCGATCCTAAAATGCATACGTGCAAAATGTTGAACCCAAAATCGCATTTAGAGAACACAACTAATTTGACCATTTAGTTTTTTAGTCGCATTAGTATATTAAATATACTGAATTTGATAAAAAATCAATATATTTAACAATTTCTTTTTTTGGCCCATTAATACCTTAATCTAAATAGAACTACCAGAATAGAGGAGCAGAAACACTTTTCTGACAAAACCTTCTGAGAAAACTTTTGGAGCCGTTTTGTTTTGATAAAAATAGCATTTTCGAAAACGCACCATTTTTACTTTCCCGTATACGTACATATATACGGAGTATATGGAAAGTTATATAATGCTGCGCGAAAAAAACGGTGGATTTTCGGCAGAAAAAATTCATTGCCGGGCCCTGATGACGAAAAAGTGGATAAATCCAGTAGCTAAATTAAGAAAAAAATCCCCTAACATGAGGTGCAGCCAGAATCTCAGTTTTGTGGGCCCTTGGTACCGAAAAACAAATTGAAAACAAAATGCCTGTCTGTTTGTAAACAACGCTAGAGACTAAACCGTTCAGCCGATTTTCTCCAAAAGTCCTTGATCGATTTGACTGATCTAGTGGCCCCTTGAATTTGAAATCGATATTTTAATTTTGGGGGTACTTTGCATGAAACCTCTGGGACATTTTCAAAATTTTCAAAAAAAAACAACAATTTTGAGTAAATTTTGTGGTTGGATAGTCTGAAGGTCATTTACGAGAATGGCGCAGGTCTTACGTTGGTTGAAAACTCTGATTTTTCGAAAATTGAAAAAAATCAATTTTTTTCGAAAATTGAAAAAAATCAATTTTTTTCGGAGTCTTCCTACAACTACAATTGTGAAGATACAGTTTTTTCTTAATGAAATGTGTTCATCAAAAACAGATCTTCAAATAAGGTCATGTTCAATTTTTCAAAAACATGAGTATTTTTTTGTGAAATTTTGTGTCAAACATAGGCAATTTTATTTTCTTTAAACCATTTTTTTCTTAAAAACCGCACATTTTTTTTATTAAATTGGGTACTTAGATAGCATAAAGGAAGCTTAAGAGAATGGTGCAGGTTTCATGAACGTTGAAATGCCTGATTTTGCAAAAATTTTAAAAAATTAAAAACTGTTCGGCCTCTTCCTACAACTACAATTGTGAAGATAAAATTGTTTTTCTTAATGAAATATGCTCAACAAAAACAGATCTTCAAATAAGGTCACGTTCATGCGCATTTGTGAAGTAATTGGGCGTCAAAATTAGTTGCTCAATGTTATTCTTTATATTTAGGACGTGATCCAGAATATTATGTCCTATCAGAACAAAAACTTTAAAGAATACTTTGGAGCCGATATTCACAATATCTTGTTGGGGACCTTTATAAAACTGAGTCAATTCGTCACAAATCAATAATTTTGTGGCTAGGGCATGTCAAATTACGAGAAGAAGAACTTTGCAATTATTGTTTGTGGAGGGTGAAGTAACGATCACTTTCGAGAACTACAGAGTGAATCGTTACCTGCTGTTAACAGCCTGTCGAATTCCACAACATACACGTTAAGAGCCAATCTTACTGACAACGAAAGTTCGTCGCTAAAATAGCTTTTGTAAAGGCGCCTTCCATCCCTACACACACGATGTGCGTAATGACAACTCCGCAGTCTCAACGTCGAGAATAGAGGCATGAGGACTAGAGATAGATGTCATTTGCTGAAAGTTCTTGGCGTTTTCTCACCAAGAGGTGAAGTGAAACACGAAACCCAATCTCATGGAGGTGAAGTGGTGAGTAGACATGAATAAGTATTTGTGGACATTCGGGAACAACGCGCCATTCACAACAAGCTTTACGTGTCGACGGAAGGAGATACTATAATTTGTCTTACTGTATGCTCATGCCCCTTATATTTCCTTCATGTTTAAGTATCAAAACGTCAAGAGTAGCTAGTTCAGAAGAGGCTGCATGAAGATTTAAAAAGGTTATACGATGTACTTTGAATGTTAAATTCTCTGCGATCGTAGTCATTTCCTTAAGATATTACTACTTTTCATTATGTTGAGGATAGGAACTTATCGTCAAGGAGAAGACAAAAACAATAATAGACCCCTGATAAGTCAGTAACTATTCACTCCAGCCAACTTCAAATACAGCTATCACTTTCCGTTTGTTTTTGGGCTGCACCCTTGTTAAACATTATTGAAGATAAAAGCATTGTATTGTCAACGACTTCCGTTTCTTTTGAACTGAAATTGTTTTACGATTTCATACAATTCTCGACTTAATACTTTAATACTTTAAAAGTTTGTTTTTGAAGACCTTACGTCTAAATCGTAACGTCTTATCGTAAATTAAAGATGCCAATGGCCAGAGATCAAGAGTTCGTGAAAGAAATTTTAGACAACTCATGTTTGGAGAATCCTCAGACATTGGACGTAACGTGCTAACAAAATGAAAAATAGGTACACTCCCAATTTGTTAACGAAGTATTCCAATGGATGGTCACCAGATTCCTAGATATTATCGATTTCAGAGCAAATTAAATTTGTTTGTGACAGCTGAGATTGTATTATGGCTTTGGACGAATTATGTGTGATGGAACACTAAAATCAAAACATTAAGTAGTGAGTTACATTAACTAGACAAGAAATGCTCACGATCGTAATACACTGATTACAGTAATTGCGAAAAAACAAATTAACTCTCTGAATTATTATACTGAAACAAAGTTAAGAAAATATATTAAGAAACGCATGGACACAGGTTCAAGGCATACTTCAACCCAAATCATTAGGAGAAAAACATATTTAACGGTTTAGAAGAAATAGTAGCATTCTGCAATAGTAGCAATGACACGATTATTTTAAAATTTACTTTTATGTCAAAAAAGTTAAAAATCGTGTGTGACGTACTACGGGGAGAATAATATTCTGAGCAAGTTTTCTTAAATTCTGGGATCCCTACCCTAGTCCATGTATGTTGAATTTTGAATGCAGATGGAAATACGCAGTTTTGGCAAGAATTGATCAGAAAAAACCGCTCCAGAATAATAAAAACTTTTGCAAGGCAAATCAGATACATAGATTTGGGTTCTTATACCTCATCGTTCCCTTCGTGAAGGAATCGACTCCCTGCCGTTAGAACATGGAAAACGACAATTTGAAAAACTATATTACCCACCAAACTCTAGAAGACGTGCACAAACAGTGAAGTTACATTTGTACAGGAGCAAAACAAAGGGCCGTCTCAGCATTTACTCAAAGGATCAGGGAAAATAGACGAAAAATCTGACCGAGATGGGGAACACTGAAGCTGAGGTGCAACGCTTGTTACAAGTGGTTTAGAATTATACAGTTCAAATGGTTAATAATACATTCAATATCATTGTTAAAATTAATATTACTTTCCTTTTGAATACTCGGTATAGTCGCTAATTGTATTGAAACAGTTATGTAGCAGAAAAGATTTTACTTGGGCCATCATCCTGTGTATCGAATTTAATCGTCTAATGTCATTTGGCAATATGTAGTAAAATAATGTGCATGTATTCTATGTGAATATTTTGTAGTAAGTCGTAGAGACTGACACCGGATGAACGTGGTTACTACATCGATGGAACCTCATGGATGGACTAAGACATTTCTGTATGTCTTTGTCATCACACTCAAACCTTGGTTGACTTCATCGACTGAACAAGCAAAAGACTTCGATCAGTGGCATGGAAGGACGCTCTAGACTCACAACGCAAGTGATATTTTTAAACGGCTGCTTCTAGTTCGAAATGAGTATGTTGACATGATTGATTACAGCGAGGAAATTGTCAAAGCCACTCTCTTTTTAATGAATGTCGTTACTGAATCTCTTGGCAATTCTTCTCCAAGCATTACTGCATTCCAAATTGCGTTACAAATCATCCACAACTACCGAAAAAGACACTTCAGATTTGATAAGTAAGCCATAAGAACATTTACAAAGATTTATCCTTTGAACCCATCCTCAAGTACATAAAAAAATCTCACATTATACTTCCTGGTATACTATTACATAGTAGGAAGAAAGTTATGTAATCCTGCAAGAAAAAGTGCCAATTTTTCGAAAAAAAGGTTTTAAAGCTCTCAGATATGAGATAAAACGTGATTTCTTTTCATATTTGCACTTTCTCCTAACTGTAGAATAAGCAAAGTCCATGTTTTGGAAGACCTTTAATTCGGAAAAAAAGGTTTTTCTCAAAACATCCGTCTATTAGCACTTAAACCGCACATGAGATTTTCATCACAATTAATATTCCAGTATCGCGAATGTCATGGACTCTAATTTTAAACGGATATATTAATTTTGGGGGTATTTACATGACGCCCCTACGACAATTCTAATTATTTTCAAAAATAGCTACATTTTTTTCTTTAAAAGTTTCGCTGGAACAAAGCAGTCTACATCACTGCCCCGAACAACCAAACGCCTTCACAAAATCGTGACAATTTTAAAAGTTCGTCGATTCCGGCGCACGATTACATAACTTTCTTTTCTGACGAAGTACTTCGTAAGTTGAGAAAGTAAATAAACAGATACGTAAATAACATTTTTTCAAAAATAATTCCATTTTCTAAAATATTTTCCTCAAATAGAACAACAATTTCTTCACAATATAGCAAAGGTAATATTCTAATTACAACCTGCGAAATTTCGAAAATTGCCAAAGTTCAATTTTGTCCAATACCCTTCTACGCACTAATACATTATTAGATGTTGATGCTGATATCTTAATGAAATCTATTCCACAATACTAACACTTTAAATCATGTCATGTACTCTTCATGAGTAGAACTTTTAGAATTTTGAGTGCTAAAGTGTCAGAATCACCGTAACATTAAGAATTCATTTTAATAAATGACCATACACGGACCTGAGTAACCTCGGGGAATGCCTGTTTTCTCGCGGTTCTTAGCGCTCAACTTGAAATCCCAGGAAAATCAAAAGGTCTGGGAAAACGTATTTTTTCCCGCAAAACGTAATGAGAGTAGATTGATAGATTAGTATTTCTGGGCGCATCAACAGATAAGATAAATAGTCCCCTAAGTGTAGTGTCTGCTTTTATCCAGATCGACACGTCGACTTGAGGGGATTTCTCCACCCAGGTATCTCCCATAAGAGGGGCATTGTCCCCGCCGGGAGAAGCTCTAAGCTTCCGATATATGTGGTACTACAGTGTAAATAGGGGTGATGATAGGACAAGGAAGAGGGAGGAAAGGTCGCGTGCCTTCCGTGACCCGTCTGTTAGGCATTCCGGCATTCTCCTAATGTTGATCGGAGAAACCGCGGAGAACTACCGACCAGAGCAGCCGTCCGTTAGAATTATCCTCCAGACTGCGGCTGAATTCGATCTAGCTGTACATATCTAGTGTCGAAAACCCTGCCACCGTCGGGACTGGAACCCTAGGACCTTCCGGTCAGAGGCTCTGCAGTGACATTAATTGATGCCCCGAGTCACTTAAACCGTTATGAGAATAGATCACAATACATTGGATCCAATGGCAGAAATACATATTCATTTAAGGTTTTGAATTTTCAAAAAAAATATAAATGTTTATTTCTTTTGGAACCCACGACGCTTCGTTTGGTTAGGAGTATTTCAAGTAATGGATGATGTGTTAGAACGATAGAAGTTGCAATGTATTATATAACCTTTTCAATCATACGAGAAAGTGTGTGCTGTTTAGTCCCACTAATTTTCAAAACCTACCTAGATATTTCAGAGCTGCAAAATTCAACCGTGGTCTTGCCTAGCCTCCAAAACCTTGAATGCAATACCCTCTCCGTATCTGCTGCGCAACCTCGCAGTCATACGATAACGCAATCAATAATCCTCTCTTCTGTAATCTATAAATATTCACTGAAAGTTTTAAATATCAGCTTTTTAATTTTTTAAGAGGTTTTTTTGCGTAATGTATAAAATTACTCGAAAACCTATACGGTTTATTAATCAGCAAATTTTTAAATAAAAAAGAAAAGATAATACTCGTTAATTGCCAAAATCATCTGCTGAAAATCTGTAACAGTATTATCCCTTTGAAACGACGACGACAACATTTCTGGGTCTGTTGCAAATAAATAGCCTCTTCAATGACCATTGGTGTCTTAAAAGGAGTCTGAGAAGGACTCTTAACAAAGGGAGGATATACCTTTACTCCAGCTGTTACTTCTAGCGAAACGCGGAGTTCTACAACGTTACTGCTCACGTAGGAATAACTTAAGAAATACCTCAGAATAACTTGTAATAACTTCATAAGTGCTTTTAGACAATTGCACAATATTAAACTTGAAACTTATGCGCTGCTTCGGTCGTATAGTCTTCTTAACAACGACTTTCTAAATGACTCATTTTAAAATAATGATTAATCAACAGATTGGAAATCACTCATTGGAAATGTTCTTCGATTCTAATGAAATGCGATTCATCAAATGTTCTCTTAAAACATTAATTATAAAGAGCAGAATTAAAATACATATAGCTCCGTATTAGCTAGCTCTCTGAACGATACTTCATTTCCCTAAAAAAATGAGACTGGCTCTCTGCCTTCATTGGTAGTTTCTGAGATGTACATCAGTGCCATTCGCATTGTGCTACGTGCGACATCTGCCTGCGATTTTAAGAAGTTTCGGAGATTACTCCTGTGGTGCGAGACGTGATCTCTCCCACTTCACTTCGAAGACCCACGATAAGAAGCACGAGGTGTTGCATGCATTCAGGCGTAAGGGCAATCAATATGTTATGATGTTCCTCAATATGCTCAACAGATATCAAAGGGTTTCTAAAGATGAAAATATGGCTCTATTTTGTATTTCTATTGGATCTCTCTGCCGTGAAATTTATTCCAGGAGTTTTCCGAATGATAACCCGCTGATGAAGCGACTACTTCTCGTGCAGAAGGATTCATGCCACAAATTCTCTGAAGAGAGAGGGGGAGGGAGAGAGAGATGGAGAGACGCGGAGAGAGGCGGAAAGAGAGAGAGAGAGAGAGAGAGAGAGAGAGAGAGAGAGGAGCATGCATCACTAATTTGCACTCATCTAAGTCGATCATATTTTGCAACTGGTCAAAGACACCCTAAAGTGGGTACCGGCCTGCTCTTTCATAAACCTGAATTACCAATTCTTCTGTGTTTAAGAAAAGGTTAAAGTCTTAGTTACCATTTTATTACACAGACTTCAGCTCTTCCTTTCCGTTCCATATTTTCAACAATTAGCGTACCAATTTATCGTGTTTTTCGGCCAGTCTATCGTCGTGGCTATTATCCCTGAAGTATAAAGAACTGCTAATATATTCTTTGGCCTCACATTTGAAATTCGTATCATCAGAGCTGAGACGGCATTCAGATAGTGTTGTGGAGCAGATGAAGCCCGTTGTGTGGTGTTATAGAGCTCTAGTGTCAAGCTGTGGTGCTTGCAAGGCCAGTGAGGCACGCAACAATTTTCATCCAATTTCTCTTGTAAAAAATGACCGACCACTCCGCCTATTTCAATTCGATATGAATCCCAGCCTTGTGGCCATAGCAGGAACGGTTCATGATTTGTTAGGAAGGTGGTTATAATAAGTGAATATAAATGGATAGGGTAATGGGTGGAGCGGAAAGCTAAGGCACAGAAGCGCGAACAAGCTCGCTCTGTCCACTACAACTTGTACTTTCCTCGACCAGGATCTCAATTTCAAGAGGAAACCTAGCGCGCTTGCCGCTTCGCTGCGGGTCGCTCTAAACGATCGCACTGGACCCTTTTTTATGAGAAAATCACACGTGAATAATATTTTGTACACAAAACCGTACAAGTCGACAACAGCGCCCTGCAACAATCCAATACTTGGCGACGTTTGGTTGTGGCGTGTTTCTTTGCGAGCTTGTGATTTTTGACGTTTGTATTCTGTAGCCAAATTACTCTTGATCCATGCGAATCAAAAAACCGAAAATCACACATTACCAGCCTCACGAAGCGTGACAACTCTAGTTTGGAACAAACTGTATAGACAACGTTTTGGGAAGCCGGCCTGGATAGGCAAGGTCGTTAAGGCTGAAGGACCTTAGCTGCCTCGGCTCGAATGGACGCGAGTTCGAATCTCGCCTCGAGAATGGATGCTTGTGTGTGTTTGTGTTGTCCTTACGTGTTCTCCCTACAGTTCCCGCTACTGTTTAAAAATCACAGTGGTTGCTGTATGACCAAGAAGTTGAAAAGCGACCTTAAAAATATTTAAAAAATAAAAAGCGTTCGAGAACACGATGAGCAAAGTGCATTCGAGTTCCCGAAATGAACGTTTATGCAATTAATCTGATGGAAATTCTTATCTCTAAAACATTGAAATTTTGTGCAAAACATCTAAAACAGAGAGAATACCTCTCTTTGTTTCACCCAGCCTCTGGGTCGTGAACAGTTCCTCCGAACTACGGATTATTTGTTATTATCTCCGGATTCCAATAATTATTGTTAACGCTTTAATTTTATTGCACAAAAGGCTTTTATGGTTACATTGCATCGGTTACTGCGAAGGTGAAAATAATATTACAATTCTATCATAATCTCATTTTTTATAGGTACAAGAATCTAAAGTTAGTTTAACAAAAAAAAGCAAAGTTGCGAGAAGTATGTATCTACGTCCTGATCATCGTTGAAAATTATCGACAATTTTGAACACTGAATCCCCTATCAATAATTTCAATTGCATTCTTCAAGAATACATCAGTTAAACAACATAATCCATAGCTAAAAGTGCTACAAGAGCACAATACTTTTTTTTAAATGCGTATATTTCATGCCAAATTACACAATAACAACTTATATTTCCGATTGATTGATTGATTAGTGATTCCGGACACTGCTACTAAGGTTGCTAGTCCCGTGAGTGTAGTGCATGTGTAGTGAGTGTAGTGAGTGTAGTGCATTTAAAGAGGGGATGGGGAAATGAAAAAAAAAATTGTTAACAGTTTTTGAGAAAATAATTGTTTAAAATGCCTACATTACATGCAAATGTATTAAAAATACTCCTCTTTTCGAAAAATTGTTCACGACCTTATTTCAAAATCTGTCTTTGAAGAACAGCTTTTATTAAGATAACAATCTCTATTTTCAATATTGTTGTTGTAGGAAGAGGCCGAAAAAAATTTTAACTTTTGCAAATTTCGAAAAATTGGGGACGTCAACGAAATTAAAACTTCTTCCTTTCTTTAAAACAAATATTTATTTCTTAATCGAATATATACATTTCGGTTGCCATTTCATTTAATCTAAATTCTCTACGCTATCCGAGGGCGTTCTCTATGCTATCCGAGGGCAAAGGTTCATGCAAAAATTTGGAGCCATCTGGAGCCAATTTGGAGCCAGGAAATTTGGAAAGTGTTGTTACGGCTTCTTGTAAAGAACGGCAAAAAATTAAAATATCAGTGTCAAACTTGCTGAACTTTCAGGTTCTTCAGGTTCTTTAGATCATCGGGGAATATCAATTTTGGAGAAAATTATCTGAACGGTTCAGGCGCTAGCGTTGACTGTAGACAAGGACCCCCCGGACAGTCGGATGAACACTGCAGAGACAGACAAACGTTGTCGTCAATCGATTTTCAGTAACAAGGTCCCACAAAACATGGACTCTGACTACACGACATGTTAGAGGAAGTAATTTGTTGTATAAAGCTACAAGATTTATTCACTTTTTCGTTACTAGGGCCCAGCAATACATTTTTCGCCGAAAAATCGCCGTATTGCGGTGCACGATTACAATATTTTTTCTTACGATGGCGAGAAAGTAAAAATCTCCATCTTTAATAATGTTGTTGTAAGAACATGCCGAAAAATTGTTAAACTTTCGCTAGTTTTGAAACTTCAGAGAGTTCAACAAAAATGGCAATAAAAAATGGGCGTCAATTTTTAAGCGTCCTTTGCTTGACAAAGCTTAATCAAAACATTTTCCAAACATGTTTGGAACCATTTTTGAGAAAATTTTGAAAATGTTAAAGTTTCATGTAATGTGCTCCCATTTGAAATTCGCACGACCGTTATTTTCACCATATCGATGGGGAATCTCAAATTTGGAGAAAATTGTCAGAACGTTTTAGGCGCTAGCATTTACTACAGACGGTCGGGCAGACAGGCTTAAGTTTTGCCGTAAGAAAAACGTAGATTTTGCCTACACTATTTTTCTGTATGCTATATTAAATAACATACACCTCCCACTTAAAGTAGTGGTAACTAACTAAGTCTTAGGCAGGGGCGTAGCGTGGATTTTTTAAGAGGGGAAGCGGCATATTCTGTATTCAACCTACATCGTTTACGGATGGTTCGAGGAACTATTTAATTAAAAGTACCTTGTTAATGGAACTTTTCATGGGACATTTCTTGATAAAAGAATTTTTATTCTCAGTATTGTTATCAGAAAGTAAATATCTTTCTTTCAGTACTTGGAAATGTTTTAGTTAGTTTTATTAGTCGATAAGCGAAACAAGAAATACACAGAAATATTTCTCTATCAAGAGAATAGAACGAAATTACATTCTGGAGAGATGTTTCATCCGGAATCTAGAATGATCTGTTTTGGTAAAAAAATTTTTTTCAAATAAACATAGATCTTCCCTTATGTGTTGCGCTAGTAAAATTCGACCGGTACATAGCTATCACACTGCAGTCAGTCCTACTAACAGGACAATCTGGAAACCTCAATGCTAATTTTCTCACTAAAGAGTACGTGCTTTACTATTCCTTATTACTTGATACACTTTCCCTCAACAACGTCTTTATATTAGATGAGAAAGTCCAAGCATACTGTATAAATCTCAAATTTAATCGACTCAACAAAATATCCCTAAATAATGACGCAGGAGCATTTTGCTCCTTTATATACCTTTTTTCACGTTTCTAAATTTAAAGGAGTCATATTGGAAGGTTTCATAAGGAAAAATCAAAGTAATATTATAATTTATTAACTTTTATTTTTAACAATTACATTTTAAAATTAAGTGCAATTCTTCTTGGTTTACGGGCATATACATCAATGACATCATTAAAAAACGATGGCTTTGTCATCATCGAATCTAAAAGCTGACTCTCGATATTCAGTAAGGACAAACGCGAAAGTCTTTCATCGCTTTGTGAATTTCGAAGATAGTTTTTTACTCTCCGGAGAGCAGAAAATGACCTCTCCGCCGACGCACTTGTAGCAGGTATAGTGAGAATCAAAGCGGTCAGTATGTATGTTTGGGGAAAGACATCTGTGAGTTCATGGTGCTTGATATAATCATTTAATTTACTGACACTCTTGTGGAACTCATTGTCAAAATAAATGGCTGTGAGCTCACTTTTCAATCGCGCAGAGTCAAAATGCCTTCCATAAACATCCATTAGACAATTGAAAGCTTCACTGGGGAATGACGACTGATAACTTAAATAGAGATCTGGGTTAAGAAGGCTTAGGAATTTCAGTTTAGAAGTATCAGAAAAGCTATCAGATACATGACATATTAAGTTGTCTATAACTTCTATAAACAATCTCTTGTACACATTCTTTTCATTCTCTGTATTTTCTACTCTGGCTCGCTTGATGCACTGAAATTCGCTTCTTTCTCTGTTGCAACCTTCCCAAAAGCATTCAAAAGTGTCTCGAAACTGCTTCAGATATATCCCAAAATATTCAATTTTTTTCATGCAGTACATAATATCATTGGACTTATTTTGTAAAATTTTAAATAATGAGTCAGAAAGAGGAAAAATACATGAAAACAAAGTTAAGAAAAAATTAAAGTCGAAGTCTTTCAAAAGATTAAAATAGCCACGAGCAGAGCACAGAGTTTCAGCGTCCCAGTCACTTGAATTTTCTGTTACTGAAGCAAATAATTCCTGCAGATCACTCGTATGATTTTTCACAGTCAGTACAAGCCTGCTGGTGAAATTCCAACGTGTTGGTGCAGCTGATGGCAATCGCTTTTTCACTACAGTGTCTAAAGCTTCAATCCGCCTAGTAGATTTAGAAAAGAATGCCCCAAATCCTGATAAAGAGGCGGAAAATATTCGCACTTCTTTAATACAGCTAGCAGATTGTCCTAAGACTAAATTTAATTTGTGAGCATAACAATGCACAAATATTGCTTCTTTACAAATCATCTTTAACTTGGCCTGAAGTCCAGCATGTTCCCCTGCCATAACTGCTGCGCCGTCATACGTTTGCGCTATTACTTTTGTGTCGCACTTGTACGTGCTAATAACTCCTTTTGTATGTTCTAATAATCCAGATGCGGATCTGTCTTTGCTGCAGTCAGTGAAATGCAAGAATCTTTCTTGAACGCCATTCTTTGAAACATACCGCAACACGCTTGTGAGTTGCGATTTCATGGTCACATCAGTCGTTTCATCAAATATTAATGCCACAAATTGAGCCTCAGAAATCTCCTTTTCAATTTCTCTGTGCATAACTTCCGCAACTGCCGCAATAATATCATTCTGGACGTCAGGAGATGTTCCACGAAACACATTGTTGCTTTCAATAACTGCTAAAAGTTCAGTATTATAATTACCCAAAAATTTAAGAATTTCAATGTAGTTGCCTCGATTACGAGACTCGACAATTTCATTGTGTCCGCGAAACGCCAATCCTAGTTTTCCTAAAAGACAAACAACTCTGATTATATGAGTCAACATATCTCTGTTCTTTGAAACTTCTACGTTGTGACGTTGTACAGACAACCGAAACTGCTCACTGAGACTGCATTCAATTCTCTGTTTTCCAAACAGTTTGAAATTTTTTAGGGATAGGATGTGAGAAACTGAAGTTTCATGGCGAGCCTGTGCTTTGTGAATATTGTGAAGATCATCAAATCCTCCTGGCGTCCACACGGATTTCTCTTTAGAAAACAATAAACATGGCCAACAGAATAATTTATTTGTGTTTCTGCACCCACTTATCCACGGAACATTCTCGTAGATTTGTGCACGAAAATGTCGTATGAAATTCTTCTTCCCTTTCGAATGGCACTCAATATGAAGTTCTGGAGTAGGTTTTCCAGTCGCAATAATTTTTGATTTTTCCTCAAAAGAAAGGCTTGAAAATGTATTTTGTTCTAAATGTTCAATTGCACATCCACATAAAGACGGCGATGCTCCATCACCGTTCGAACGCCCGGCACGGGTTGCAGCCGCAGCCCCTTCCATAATGTTCTGGAAGCGCCGGCCCGTAGCGCGTCCGTCTGCCTACAATAACCTATGCAAGGAACACGTTCGAACAGTTACGAAGAAATCTCCAAAATTTTTAAAAAAGGAGTTGTCTATGAACGCTGATACTTACACGTGCCTTGATGCCAGGTTCACGCTTTATTCACAGTTCAGTAGTCACGTTTCAATCACAGTCCTTCACAAGCCAAACTCATTATTCCATCTGAACCACGGAGGTCTCCTGAGGGCTGCGCTTCTTGTAGCCTTGCACAGGGTACACAATATTTCACGCGCCGCCCGCCCTATTCGAACTACAATAGCCTCCTCTGACAATCTTCAGGGCGAGGGAAATACGAAGAAGTACGTGAAAAACTAGAAACCATGAAATCCCGGTAAAGTAGAAACTATAGATATTCCAACATTTCATCGAGTTTGATAAGCGGATACTAATACATTTAAAATGTAAAAAATTGTGATGGAAATTCGTAAGGGAAGCGGCGCTTCTAGCGCGTCTATGGACGCTACGCCCCTGGTCTTAGGCATTTTAGGATCCCATGGTTTTCCTAGACTTCCTCATGGGACCAAGATGTTCGTTTTTTGCACTTACTACCAGCAATGCTAAATTGCTCCATCATAATTTACAAATTGTGTATGTTTTGTTTCTGGGGTCTCACAACAGGAGTTTTTCTCTCGGAAAATCGCCACTTGCCACTACGGTATTACAATACTTTCTTTTGACTACGTAAGTACGTAATATAAGAAAGTAAAGCATGTAGTGTTGCAACAGAACTACTTGTCATATTTTTGGTAATGGTGACGTGATGTTATAATTTTGCAATTTCTGTACTACTTACACTTCAGCCATCTTTTGTAAAACTGAACAAATATAACTCAAAATTATGAGGAAAGTACTATAGTACTACTATATTATTTGAAAAACTGTAATAAAAAAGGTTTTAAAATCTAATATTGAGGATTGACTTGCATTAACGATATCCCTCTTTAATAATGAAGTTGGTGGCGAGTGTTGACAAAAAATGACCTTTTATAATATTTTAAGGAAAGTTATTGCACGGTTTTCATGAAAATCGTACATGATTCATATTATGAAGCGAAATTTGCACCATCCGATTAAAAATATTACAGAAAAAGATTTGAGAATTTTTGTAGAAATTTTAAAGAATTTAAAAAATTTTAATTTTACGAAAAAATACACAAAAACTATTCGTGTTTAAAAATACTATGATATTATTTAAAGATCGAATTTTCAAGAAAAGACTTCATTAGGACAAAAACAACCTTCAATTATGTATTCGAGCAAATCATTTTGAGAAAAAAAACAATTTAAAGATATATTTAAAAATAAGAAAATTTTGAAAATGTGTTAGGGATATCATATGAACTACATTCAAAATTTTAAAGGTTCGTTTCAAAATCGAAGGTCCCTGACACTATTCAGATCAATCAGAGAATATATCTGCAATTTTAGTGAAGCTCCTTTTTTCACAGTTTAGGCACCTATTTAAATATTATTTTTTATTGAGGTAAGATTAATTAATAGGGACTTTTATATCACTGTCAACGACTACATTCATATTATAGTATATTTATTTTAATTTCATCACTACGATTACACATTATTTATTTGTAAAACCCAGAAATATGGAGTTGAGGAAATTTTAAATGGAGGATAAACTTTGTGAGTTATTTGTATTTTGTTCACCGTTACCTGAACACTTTAAGCAAACATATTTAAATATTACTAAGTATTTAATTGTCACTGTACAAGGATCATTGTATTTTGAATGAATTGAAAATAAACTTTAAAACAATTTTATTATCTTTTTCTCGAAAGTAAGTTGATCTTACCTTTGAATTATATAGACGTCGTGAACAAGCACACATTTGTAAAAGGGGGATTCTGAATTATTTCAAGAAATATTATGATTTTTAAATTCTCCATTCCAGAGCTTTGCTTTTATAAAGGATAAACAAACAAATTCACACATAATTTGCGGACACATTTGCAGTGATCTTGAAGACATTTTTATAAAAATATAGTTAATTTATTGCAGTGTTACACGAGAATACTTTATTTCTTGTACTTGAGCAGTGTGCGTAGAAGTTTTTTTTAAATATTGTTGTTTTTGTTCTGTAGCAGTTTTGTTGTTGGAAGCTACTACTTAATTTAGAAATGCAAATGTTGAAAATACATTTCCTTTAATGAGTATTCAAAGCGATAGTCATCCAGTGCAGGAATCTAACGCGGTTGTCCTAGTTTACGCACATTTGTTTTGACTACCAAACAATCCAGACGACCGAAACTCCAAACAGATTTATGGATCTATGACAGCCTATTTGTTATTGAAGTGATGTATAGGTATATTTTCTTTAATGAAAAATGTGTATGCTGACGAACGAGAAAGCAAAATTATTCATTAAAACAATGAATTCAAAGGATTATCACAAAGAGCACAAACGTATTTATTACAAACTTGTCAATATAATGGATTATGCTACGAATTTTCAGGTTCAAAATAGTTTTGAAAATTGCTAACAATTTTTGATGTATTTTTACGAAAGATTTATTGTTATGTACGTACATTAAATTAATTCTAAAAAAAGTGAAAATATAGAAATTGTTATTTGGTAATAATTCAGTCATGTGATATAAAATATCAAACATATGTATAAATGTTCCAAAATTACATTTTTGAACATTTAATTTTGGGTAATTTTTTGTCAGTAAAGATAATTTCGTGACGAGGTATTTATACTCCTCCCCCTGCGAAAATCTCCAGGCAAACACAAATAAAAATCTGGCCGCCTACGCAAAACGTTTTCGGTTCTTGTTCCTATTTTGGGCAGTAAATTTTATGGGGAAAATATCGCACATTTATGAGTATTTTCCCTACCGAAAAAGTGATGAAAATGGTGCCGTGTTCAAAGGGAGTGCAAGCGTATAGAAGGCGGTGCTTAGTGCACAGTGTCTGCTGAGTGGTGTTGTGTACATGGTGCGTGCTACATGGTGTGGTGCACGGTTCGCGATACGTGGTGCATGGTGTGTGAAGCGAAGCCTATGGTGTGTGGTACATGGGTGTATGTTGCGGGGTATGTTGTGCGTTGGGCATGGTACGATGTGTGTGGCGCAGAGCGCGCGGTGTGTGGTGCACATGCTGTGTGGTGCGTGGCCTGGTGCATTATGTGTAGTGCATGGAGCGGTGCACGGGGCGTGGTGTATAATGAGAGGTACGTGGTGCGTGGTGTGTGTTGCGCGGTGGATAATGCGTGGTTCGTGTTGCCTGACGCATGGTACGTGGTACACGGTACGTGCTGCATGATCCGGTGTGTGTCGCGTAGTGCATGGTACGTAGTGCCTTGGGCGTGGTGCATGGTATGTGTTGCGTGGTGCGTGGTGCGTAGTGCGCAGCGCGGGGGCGTTGCCTGGAAGCGCTGGAGCCTCTTCAATTAAGGTCAAAGCTTCCTCGCCGCCTCCGCTCGCCATGCGCCACTTCGCCACATGGGGCCACTTCGTTAGGGAGTCCAAGGGCCGAACACGTCTCCGCTGGACTGCATTTGCTTCTGGACAGACATTAGCTTCGCTCTCTGGGCACATTTTCTTCAGTTTGTGGGGACTGTAGATATTCAAATAATCGTTTTGTCGCTGCAGCAAGGCATTTCCTTTACCTACAACACTATGAATAATAGCCATAATCTGTAGCCGATTTGTTTTTACAAATAATTTTTATTACACCGAAGCGATTTTTTTTGCTCTTGGGAACAACGCTGGATGTTACTTGTATTCTTCAACTTAATGTGTGTGTGTGTGTTAGGACAGAGATCCTGAAGCTCAAGAAACCGTGCACAGATTGCAGTTCTCCTCGGAGTTCGTCACATAGATTTTAACTGTTTTTGACGTTAAAGAAATAAATACGCTCCGGCACGCACAGCACGTTGCTAAGAAACATCACCTTCAACACCCTCAAGACGAATTGAAGATTAATCCGAACTATACTCTGACGATAAATTACAAGAATTTCAAGAAGCAATCAATCGTATTATGAGGATAGCTACCTGTTGCCATTGGCATGGTGCACCTTCAACAAAGAAGCGAAGACGAATGCACTGCCCCGCTTCTTCTGAATGTAAATAGGTCCACTACGACACAATTTTAAAACATACCTATCATGGATTAATAAATAATACGAACTACATACATAATGTTCCGAAGCCACCAACTGTTTGACTGTTGTTCATGTGTTTCCAAATCAATCAACTGAATCGTATGGACGATATTCAATCGCAAAATACGCGTGATAATATTTGTACGGTATCTATTGACAATATGTGACCACATTATTAGAGATGCGAGTGAGTTTTAGGCGCTTCTTAATGGTAAGAAGCAACGGCAACAGCTTATATGTTATACAGATTCATAGTTTACGTACGCGAGAACTGCAGTGATGAAGTCTTTGATAGTTTTTAGAATGATTGTTTGGAATTAAATGTCGACGATGTACTATTTGGAAATTATTCCATTATTTCAAGACAGTAGTTTAAGCATGACAATACATGAGATTCACATTGTTATATCTCATTCTAATAAATTTGATTTTCAAAGAAAAGTTTCATTCTCAGCGAACCAAAGTTGTTTAGAGCAGTAAATTGTTTAGTGTTGTGTTCAAAGTCCGTTGCATTTGGGATAATGCAAGTTGAGAGAATAGAGTGCATGCATGTGACACCGTTGTGTGGCACGTGAAGCATTTGGAGAGGGGAGTTGAGCTGTGGCGAGGTGCGTGTCTGGACGGCCGGGCCCAGCGTCCCAACGGCCCTCCGTCCCAGCGCTCGCGAGGGGCGTGGCGCCGCTCCGCCACTCTGCGCCGCAGCTTCCCAGGAACAATAACACAGGCGGGCGGGTGCGAGCGCGAGCGCGCGCGCGCGACGTGCGAAGGCTGGCGGGCGGAGGCGCGCGCCCGATGGAAACCAGGCCGTGGCGCCGCGCCGGCGATTGGCGGGGGCCGCGCGGGGGGGAGGGCGACGCCCCCCCTCGGGCTGTTTGTCGCGGTGGCCGAGCGGCCGCAACGCCAGCGCGACGCGCCTCCGCGGCCTGCCTATTGAGCCAGGGGTCACGGCGTCGAGTGGAGCCCGCCCGCCCGCCCGCTGTTCCTGCTGCGCACTGGGGAACTTGACTCGTCTTCACGGCGCTTGACTCGTCTTTACTATACTCATGGCGACCTATCTCTGAGTTCGGCACACGTGACGGAATGTTAGAAATGCTGTAATGTTGGGGGCTGATTTCTATTTACGTTTCAAAACAAGATTTCCAATGCTTCATAGTAATCTTCGTATGCATGATAGAAGCTACGAAATACGTAAAGCATATTCTCTTTAATTATACATTGAGAACTGATTCATAATCGTGAGTAACAACACAAAAAGCAGCAATACATATTCAACAAACAAATGGTTCTATTTTTAATGTGTACAGACAGATGGAACGCCTCCTATCCGCGAGGAATTTCAGAGCAGAATTTGTCGTTATGCGCACCCCTTCCCGTTGGAATCCTGACACACATACGACCTCCCGCGCCGAGCGGCGCAACCTGCCTTGAGTGACGCCTGGTGAGGCAACGCACTGCTGACGCAGTTTCGTCACTCACTCTTCTTCGCAGTGAACGTTTTCTGAGCCAAGCGGAGGTTTCGGAAGGTTGCGATACTGTTTCCGAGGTATATATTTTGCGAGAAAACAAACGAAATCATTCTAAATAGTATTTTTCAACACACAAGCAACTAATATCGATTATTGTTATTGTTATTTGATTTTCAGTGCACTTTTGTAAACAAATTTCGTTTATTTCAACAAATTTTTACTTTCTCGTATAATACTTACGCAGAAGAGAGAAATTATTATAATGTTACATCGAAAAGTGCCGTTTTTGTCATAAAATACAAATACCATGAAATCGTGTTCCCGTAAATACGTCTGTATTACTCTCAACTTCCGCGAAAGGATAAAGAAACCCAAGTATTGAAACCGCCTCGCTCCGTCACGCTCTGCCATCACGCTCCGTAATCCCTGCAACGCTCCGCTCTCTGTGCTCGTCCTCGCCTCCTCCCGACCGCCCCCGCCCCGCGCTCCCTTCACTAAGCCGCCTCAGCGCGACCCGCCCGCCCTTTCCACGGGCGCTACTGCGCCGCAATCCATTTTACCTCAATGCCTTGCGGGTGACCAAAGAACACCAATTCCACCAAAAAGAAAAACAGCAGATATTCACTCGTATTACAAATAACAGTTAATAAATTATTGCAACTTATTTCCAATACTCCAGCCATCTCTTTAAAAAAAAACAAAAATAAAACTTAGACAGTGAAACCCGAAAGGTTCGAAAAAATACGAATCTTTATTTTTTGAAAAATCAAGATTTAATGATAATGGCGTCCGACCTTAGATCTCAGTGTGTAATGATATTTTCTTACAAAAGTTTAAAGAAAAAAAATTCTGAGGCTGGAAATTGAAGTACATTGCATAGGTTTCTAAAGCAATTGTGGCCCGTCTCTTCAATCAAATTTTTCGAGAATTGCAGTTGATCTCACGAAGGAAGTAAATTCGCAAAATTCAACGACAGATTTTCCCCAAAAATTTTCGAAATGATTTTTGTTTCCCAAAAATCTTCAAATGGTATTCTCAAATAATCGCCAAACTAAAAAAAATAAATAATCCGTAGGTTTCGATGAATTTCCGGATTGTTTGTTAGACTTGTGAGCCTATAACCGTTAACTCATTTAATGTACATCCTCACATCTTTAAGCAGTGGAACATTTCCAGATATTTTCAGAACAAGTATATTAAGCCGCTCTTCAAAAAAGGCAACGCATGAAATTCAAAATTATAGGTCAATTTCTTTTTTGTCAGTTGTCTCAAAAAAATAGACAGACTTGAAAACATTTCTCTGTAAATACGAAGCGTTTTCAGATTACCAAAATGGATTTAGAAAATCAAAATCTACGGAAACAGATTTTGACTTTCTGATACGTGATTTTGACTGAAACGGACAATACTTCGTGTAGCAACCCTTGCAACAATCGGGGAAAATGGTCTTCGCGGCGTCAAGATTGTTGCGTGGAGAGAGAAGTGTGAGAAGGGTGGCAATGAGGGATAAGAGGCCTAACTACAGCAATCCAGGGTCTTGACACAAAAGTCACATTAAAAAACACCAGTTTTAACGATCAGAATGAGAGATTTTTCCATTGATTTATCTGCATTTAACTTGTCTTCTTTAGCAATAAGTATCATTTTCAAACTTGACAAGAATGCAACCACCGTCTCTTCGTTAGTAAATTTCATTTTTAATTAAGACGATCATTCGTCCACTTCGCAACCATACCTCTACTGCTCTTCACAAATGGAAAAGAAAACAATACACTTCCGTCTTCTGCCGTGGATTTTCAAGTTTGAGACAGCATGTGTCCTCATGAAGTGAGAAACTCTCCAATCAATATTAGCAGTCGAGACTGCAGATGTAGAATTGTGTTAAAGTTTAGTAAATTGACACTGATAGTCTGTTAAGAGTGTTTCAAAATATTTATTGCTTTGTTCTTTTGGTACGTGTTTAAATAAGACGTTGATGAAGAGTAAATGCAAAGATAAAATGTCTAGTACCTCTATTATTTGATGAATTAATCAAGATATTACAATAAAAATCTTTAAGCATTCATTCCCTTCCCTTGATTTAAAATAATAGCTGGTTTCTGTCATAACACACTCAGATCGATTCTTGTAAGTTTGAAAAGGACCTTTATTATTATCGTCGATCCGCTAAAAAAAAGTATTTTTATTTTGTTCTTTTCGATGAACGTTGCTTTAGAATTTCATTAGAAGAAAAGTTCAATTCAGATGAACAAATTGAAAAAAAAACTCTTTCTGATCGGTAATATTGATGTTTGTTCATATGATCTTCGTGTCAAGACCGTGAATTGCTGTAGTTCGCCGCGAAGGTCTTTCACCAACCGTTCACCAACGGTGACTGTTGCAAGGACTGGAACACGAACTATTGTCCCTTTCATTCAAAATCACATATCAGAAAGTATAATTTTATACGCAAATTCCTATCAAAATACTAGCATATGATACATCACTTTATTCCTCTTTTTATGATCTATCCATTGCTGGTGAGAAAACTATATGGTTGTATTTAAAAAATCAAAGACGATTAAATTTCTCGGAAACTAAAAATATTATATACAATTTCTCTACGGCATGTTACTTGCCCCATGATTGCGCATTATTCAACGAAAACTGTTTCTATATCCTGACCCGTTTATGGGGGTAGTCCATAGTTGGTGGGACACCTGTATATTATGTGTCCGGATTGTGCATACTTCTTTACATTTTGAACGGTTTGCAAATTAACAAGAACAGTCAACGGCAGCGAAAAATCTGGGTGTATCGATGGCAACGTCAGCATGCGTACCAAGAAGCAGCAGAGAAGAAGTGGTGTTCATCAGTTGGAAATGCATAGTCAGGAAGTCTCGGCGAAGCACGCGATGGGTGATCGCCAACGAGAAGAAAGGTTACGAGGACCTTAAAACGCAACCAAAACCAGGAAGGACCAGAATAGACAAGACAAGAGAACAAAAACATTTTTGCTGAGAACTGCGAGAAACGTTGCTTAAACAAAATTGTTCTGCTGCCAAGGTGATTGAATATTTGTAGATTAATGGAAGTAACATGTAAAGCCATTTGGACATATCGAAAACTTTCTGATCTGAAGCCTTCCTATATTATTCCAAAGCCTATGAAGAAGACACTGAACATGAAAATTAGATCATGGTTTTGGGATTTTCTGCAGAATTGGACCGAAGAAGACTTTATTCATCACGCCCCAAGTATCGAACTTCTCATCTGGACAGCCCGTCGAACTACAAAAAAGATCGCGTCTGAGTACACCAGTGTCATTGTATCAGATGATCTCTTCCAGGAAGGGTACAAAAGTTTTTAGATATTTCTCTGTTTCACTGCCAAGAGGCGGATTACACCAAGGAACAATGGAATTTACCGAGACTTGAAAATATGCTCTGTGTATTTTGACGTGCTAAACTCGAAAATATCATTCACTTTGTACTATTATATCTAGTTTTGTTGTTATATCTAAATGCCTTTTAAAGTCCCCAATAATTTATATTGCTTATTATTACAATAACGGCATTTCAATTTGCCGCGAGATGTAAACATGCTAACTTTGTGTATTTTGACGCGCTGAACAAAAAGATTCTATTTACTTTTTTATGGCGACAAGTTTAGTTTTTATGAAAAAATAAACTTTTGAAAGTCCTGTATAATGAGAAAAAGTTCCTCTGGTTGATTGCATCTCTTAAAAAATTATAAAAACCAATGTACATTCATTTTACAGTACAAATAGTGTCAAAAATCCAAGCTCTTGCTGCAATGCCTCAGACAAAATTTGTAAAAGTACATGTATTAACATATTTTTCCGTTTAAGATAGGAAAAATGTATTTTAGTTGCGATAAAATATTAATGCAATTTTAAATCCATATTTAGGTTTTTATGAATTTAATGAATTGCTTACCATAAAATAAATTTTTGGAGTAAAAAATTATGAAAATTTGACAATGTTATTGACTGAATTTAACGGTTGGATCTAATGTTAGCTGAAAATTAACGACCTTTACACAAAAAATACCTTCAGTTTATTTCGGGATTTTAAAAACTATTATTCTCTAATTCAAAGTTACTACATTAGAAAAATAAATTAAGGTACATCTTAATTAATTTTTCTAATGTAGTAACGTAGTAGTGTAGTAACTTTCCAATGTAGTAACAATACATTGTGACGATCCGGATGGACTCTTCAAAAACAATAATTTAATGTATTCTAATATACCCAAATGCGACATATTCACAGAAACAAATCACGAGATTCGGAAGAGTAGTGTTTATTTATTTATTTCTTACGCCAGAGCTGAGGAACTGTAAAACAACAAACAGACCGGAGTAAATAAATAATTAGTGTACCCGTGCGAGAAACCTCGCATGTTAAACCCCATCCTTTCCCTACCCCTTTGTTTATCCTTTCTATTAAGAAGGACCGTTGTTAATGAAACGTATTTATTTGTTTAAAAATGAATTAATGTAACTTCTAATGAACTTGCAGAATATAAATTAAAAATAATAATAGAATTTATGTTGGAAAACATTTTCAATAAAGGTTTATTCAGCACTATAGAGACATGTTCTTGGAAAAATTCATACTTCTTTAAAAACAACATTTATTGAAATTATTTAATCTTCCTCCAGAGTTTGCTTTTCGCTTCCATTGATGTCACAAAAATATTAGAAAAGGTTTTTACTTTTGAGAAGGCCAAGTAAAGTAGTGCTAAAATACCGGGTCGGGCAAGCACGACTCTACTCTTTGCAATATTATTTAACTTTCCTTGATTTGTTATGTGGAACAGAGGGGGTTTTGGAGTGGCAGGATGACAGCTTGCTGGGGTGCGAAAATTGAAAAATTATTTCTATACTAAAAAGTATTGGATTATTATCTGCGTTCTAATGTACCTCAAGAAAAGCAATTCCGAGCCAAAAAATAATCAAAGTAATATTTTTCCTTTGAATACTAAATACCATTTGTTACCATTAGAAACAATTTAGTAGGCTTAGATTTCGCTTTGGTACATGGAAATGTTGTAACGATGTTTGCGTAGTGAATATCTTAACGAATCGACCTTGAGTTTAATATCAAACGGTGTATTATAATATGAGTTTGAAGCTGGGCGTTGATGTACATGCTTGCCTACATTTTAATCGGGCGTTTGGACTGCTATCGTTGGCAGTGTTGAGTGACATACTTGGATTTTTATTTCTTGGCATGTGGAGACTTGTCTCCACAATACAATATCACACGGCATTTCGTGTATTTCTCCGTCGTGCCATTGGAAGTCGCATGATCGCCAGCACTGCGCGATACAGTCGCGATAAGGTGACTCCTAGCGTCACGACCGAAAACGACGCGAAATACCGTGAGATATTCCATCGTGAAGACAGGCCCCCACACGCCAAGAAATAAAAACCCAAGTATACCCTATTCTTTCCACAATTTTAAATTACGTTGCTTGTTTAAATTAATTCACGTAGTATTGTACGCTAGTGCGTTTTGATTTTTTTCATTTATATAAAGATAATTTACTTTAGCTCATTTAAAAAGTTTGTTCTTTGTGTTGTGCCAAAGCACAAGTTTTCCCCTACTACCTTCGCCTTCCCATGCGAGAACTCTTGTATGTTAAATCCCACACTCATCCCTTCTATTTCCATTCTAAGAGGGAAATTTTTTTAACAAAACGTGTTTATTTGTTTAAAAATGTATAAAGGTAACTTGCAATGTACCAAGACAATATCAAATCAAAATAAAAAAAAAAACATTACAATTGACGTTTAAAAGAAATTTTCAACTAAGATTTAGGCTGATTTTAAGGACAGGGTTCGGCTCACTAAAACAACGGCGCACATTGGGCTGAAATGGCGCGAAATGCGCGCATTGGGAGAAAAAAACAAAATTTGCAGAAATGGCAAATAATATGACTGTGTATGCTATTTATGAGTTCCTGAATCCAATTTCAAGTTTTATATCACATTTTGATTGCGATATATATAAGAAAAAAGCATTCAAAACGAAGCATTTTTGTCAATGAAATTAATCTCCATGTTATTTAAATGGGAAAATAGGTCTCACTTTAAAAGGCTGTAACTTTTTTTCTCCTCCGTTCTCCTCAATAGGATTTTTAGGAAAATAAGTCTATTTATATAACTACATGTTACGATTAAATGCAGCTGCGTCCACCTGCGTCCTTGAAAATGACAGCGTTTTGTAAAAAGTTTAACACACCAGAAAAGCCACGCGCCATGCTCGGAACCTGCGCATGCGCGTGAGCACACGCGCGTCTTGCTACCAGTGGCTATCATGCCAAATTGGAGCTCAAACATTTGAATTTTGTTTGAACCTACATTATTTAATTCAGAAGTTATTGATGGTAACAAGCTAGTGAGGGAAGTAACAATATCTAAAAATTACGACGAAACAATACATAAGAGCGTGAAAAGAGATGCACATATTAATTTTAATATCGTCAACATTAGGTTTATTTCTCTGCTAGAGTTGGTAACAAGAGTTACATCCTTTACTTCGCTCTGCAAGTTGCTTTTTAGAATGTGACTGTTATACATGCTACTATTTTGTACATGATTCTTGTGACACATTTTTCAAGAACAATTATTTGTTTCAACTGCAATAATTGAAGGAAAAAGTGTATAGTTTATTTTCGAGTTAGTAGGACAATATTGTATCAAGCTATTTAGTGTTTAATTGCGTTTTCACTAGTGTAAGATATCACAACTACTTTTTGCAGAGTGTGTATTTTCGATCTTATTGTATTATGTTGTACATTGCAGTTGCAGTTATATGATTTTGTAACTTAATTGTCTATGTCTTACACAACATAACCTATGAAAAGCAATCTAATGTTTTTTCTGGAAATAACATTTGCCAAGTTGCTGTAAGCAAATGCAAATGAAAATAATCCATGGTGTCCGGAAAAAGAAAAATATCTTATTAAATCAGCCTCTCACATTTGACCAAGTGAAATATAACCCGTAAGTTGACGTTTGTTTCTCATTGTTTTAAGAACCATACAAAAGTAATGATAGCATTTCTTCAGAATTTTCCATGTTTATGACTATCAAAGACAGTAACATTCTAGTTAAATTGAGGAAATTGTTTTTGTAGGTTCCTCTCTAAACGAACAGAAACATTACGGAAAGAAGCAAGATCAGATGATCATCCCAAAGAAGTTTTGAAGAAATCTTATGTTCACACTGTGTGAATAGATGTAAAGAGTGTTTGCTTTAGTAATTTATGTCAAGCTATTTAATTTGTTTTCAGACCAATGTTGGGGCTTGAAAATAAATTTCAAAATCTTTGTTAGAAATGTAGCAACATACTCTTCTTTGAGGTATGATTTTGAAACCATACATTTTTGTTTATTCAAAACATTTTAAAAATTATATGCTGAAAAACAAAAACAGACATGGTCTCAAATTTAAGGTCATTCAATCAATAAATCTACAAAATATATGGGAACATTCTGATTGTCTCTTTCTAAAAGAAATAACATTATTTATCTCTTTAGAATTCAATGAAAACCTTTAAATATAATCATTTGGAGGGTAGTACTGAGTAATACTCTAAAGTGTTTACAGAAAAATTTAAAAAAAATTGTACACTTTCAAAAGTTGTAAAATTTGTGCATTGTGATTCTGATGTTTTGAAATATGTAGTCATTGTTGCACATTGTTGTCAATAATGTGTATTGTTATAATTGATTTTCTCATACATGTGATGTATTGCTTTTGTTACATGTTCCCAATGAAATTATTCAGTATGCTGAGATATAAATATAGAAATGAATATTGTGTATTGTTTGTTTTGTAGTAAATAAAATTACTTTTAAATAAAATTTTGTTACTGCATAATCAATGAAACTGTCCCCAAAACTTCTGCAATGATATTTTTGTGCCAAAAAATATAACAAATCTCCCAAGAAAATTTTATTTTTGAGTATAGAATTGATTTTTTTGTTAAATGACTGTGGAAATTACTTTTGATAAGAACTTAAATATTTAATAGTAATTCTTTAATTTTTAAATTATATATTGTAAAGAATCAGGCTGTGTTGCTGGAGTTAGTTATCAAGATAATGGTAAAACGTCTTATAAACTTGGATTTTTTAAAAAATAATGAGTTGCACCACTAAACACAATCTCTAAAATTAACTTCCATTATATAGGGAACTAAAGGGCATCACAAGTACGTCTTCAACATTTTCCAAGTTTCTCTATCCTATTATTAAATATTCAGGGCAAATTTTGGTTCAATTTTCTAAATATCTTCTCTAAAACCATTGGTGCTAAAAAGCACATATTTTGTCGCAATATTTGCAATTTGAAATTTCCAAAATTCAGAGAGCCCAATGAAAATGAGATACATGACATTATTTTAAAGTCTCACTTCTCTCCGTGGGAAATATTTATAAAAACGTTTTGAGTCTTTTTGAATTTTTTTTAATATCACAAATTTCAAGAGCAAATTACGCGAAAACGACTCGTTTTTCACAAAATTGTACATGAACTTTTTGAAACAGCTTTTGTTTTCGTTCAGATCGATTGGGAATACCTATTATTGAGAAAATCAGCTGAACGTTTAGGCGCTAGCGTTGACCACAGAGACAAGCGGACTGACGTTTTGTCGTCAATCGATTTTTAGGTACCAATGACCCACAAAACATGGATTCTGGCTACATCACGTTTTGGAGGAAGTCATTTACTATCCATGATTTTCGTTATCAGGGACTAGCAATAAGTGTTATTCTGCCGAAAATTCGCCATTTCTTACGCGCGATTACATAACTTTCTCTTCTTACGAAGTACTACAAAGTACCCCCAAAATTTTGAGGAATGTCTTTCAAAATCGCGACGCCCGGAGTGCAACCAAATTGGCTGCGGAATATTCATTTTGGAAGAAATCGTACTTATGGTTTCGGCGCTACGATTGTTCACAAACAGACATTCGGACGGACGTTTTGAAAAGAAACACATTTTCGGTATCAGAGGACCCCAAAACGTGTATTTCCGTTGATATCTCGAAATCGATTTTCCTCAGCATTACATAACTTTCCCTATACTACGTATATACTCTATATTTATCTATATTTCTATATCTATATTTTCAAATCTATATTTTCAATATTGAAATTGTACGAAGATGATAAAAACCTTTTTAATTACGATTACGATTTTTATTAATAATTCAAATTCCACTGATCATGTATTTAAACTTAATAAATGTCATTAAAAGTACTTGAACGTGTTGTAATTACCATTTAAATCTTAACTTTCTTTCTTTTGACATATAATACATCACTCGTCCAAAATTCCCAAAATATTTAATTTTGGGAAATTCGATAACTTTTCAAATTTTGATATTCACTATTTTACAATATTTACAGCAAATTCTCAATCAACGCCCTCACAAACCCTATCATATGTAGTTTAGATAATATTGAATTATTCATATTATATCCATATTATGAATAATATGAATATAATATTAGAATTGAATTCCGAAAATTAGGATCGCCATTTTGAATTTTACAATCTGAGATCAAATTTGCAGTAAATTACCCCACAATTTTCATGGTATACTTCATGGTATACTTTTGGCAAAACTGAATTCCAGTTTCAAAATTAGTCACCATTTTGGATTCGCCATATTGAATTTGTCTATTTTGATAGCAAATTCGAAATTAGCATCCTCTACAACCCAATGGTACACATTCCTTTACTATATTTTCTAAATCTGTCTAGTGCTGTCATGCTTGTGTATTTTTCTAATCTCCGCCGAAACAGCATGAAAATAGTTATTGAAAATGAGGGTGGCGCCATCTATAATTTGCAATTGTTTACAAAATTTAGTTATTTTAGATCTTATATTAAAGATCTGTAGCGCACAACAACATTTTGGAGGGCTTATTTTAAAATAATTGCTCGTGAAACCCAATGCGCGCGTTTCAGCCCGTTTCAGCCCACTGTGCGGCGCACGGTTCACTTGCGCATGGTTCACTCGCGCGGACCACGAGAATGGATCACTCAGGGAGCACTGCTTGCATTGTGCATTGTGCGGTGTGGTGCGAATGTGTAATGGAGAATTACAATGGTTAAATGCATAAAATGCGTTGCATGCATAATGTTAAATGCATAAAATGCGTTAGTAATTATGCGTTGGACAGACTCAAGGATGTTTTATGTTAACGCGAGGGCCGAAGGCCCGAGGCTCGTCCTCAACGGGGACACGGGTAGCGAAGCGTCACGATTCCACACGAAAGTACGTTGGCCACGTGGCCGTGTGCACACTGTGGCGGCGCCGCGAATGACTCGTTCGGAACCGAATCGTGCGCGTCAATAGGAGCCGAACCCTGTTCTTAAAATCTACCAAGATTTATTCAGTATTATGGAGAGTTTTCTTGAAACAATTCACAACACTTCCTTAAAGACACCATTTGAAGTAATTATTCAATATTTTTTGACAGTTAGCTTTTAGTTTTTCGTGATAGTGACAAAAATATTAGCTTTTGACTTTTGAGAAAGCTACGTGTCTGACGCCATTGACTTGAAATTTCAATGAATCACTGCTGATAACGAAAATACTGGTAAAGGTAAAACACAAACAGTCTTCACTTTTCTCTGTACACCCATTTCCCTCCATAATTAGGTACACAGCACTAATAGACCACGGCAAAATATTAATTGAATGGTTTCACTACACGTATAAGACACATCTTCATAGGTGTCAAGCAATTATAATAATACTTCTAGTTGTTGCTGGAGAGCAAATCTTGAATTAATGATTATGCAAATAAACCTCGTCAGACTGCACAAACCACGGTGTATACAGAAAGCTTAAATATAAGATTGAGGAATCTAAGCCTTCTAAGCATGTCGTCACAAAAATGGCTACCAGAAGCAAGGGCTGAAATATTGAGGTGGCCTTGATAGTATTGAAGCGCGGAACCGAAAATTTAACTGAAGATCGAGAAATGTCTCATCTTGTAGATTATGATGTGAACAAAGTTTCTTTGTTCTCTCAAAATTTTAGTTTTTAAGGCCCTAGAACGCTTTGTTTAGGAGTTATTTGACGAAAACTTTGGCAAATGTCGCGGGTTGCATTTGATTTGAATATTTAGGTGCGTTTTTTAAACACATCCTTCATATTTTTAAAGTCAAAATGAAATTCGTCACGTCTCCGTGAAATTCTCTTTCTTTAAAGACATTATTTATAAAGATTGGTTGCGAGTGAGAGCCGCAACGGAAAAGTATACTACTGAAATAATACAGGAGATGATGGGGATTTTAGGGTGGCGAAGAATCATGTGAACATGAAGTTCTTTCATAGAAACTCAAAAGAATAATAATTTTTCGCAAGACAGTCGAACACTATACACCGAAAACCATGATGTAAGTAAAAATGTTAAATAAGCTGAACGGGCCTAAAAAGACAGTAAAATATATACAAAATAACCAGAAAAATATTTAATTTAATTAAAAAGTAAATGAACGGGAGAGACGGCAATTGTTTCTTGATCTTTAGAAAGGCACAGAAACGTGAAGTCAGACTGGCGTTAGATCTGGTAGGTGACGAATGACAGATGGCAGCCATGATGTTAATGTAATGTGATACGTTGAACGATACGTGAAATACCAGTGCGGACGTGAAATGGAATTCAAAATGGAAAAATGATAGTTGGGGAAGTCGGCAACGTGTGTGCTGATTTTTCTGGTGGAGTTAGCGGCGACAAGGAAGTGGTCATTTAAATTTTCTATTTCGACTTAATAATACAAGCGCAGGACTATTTTGCAGAGGGCAGAGTATTAAAATTTAGAAGTAAATGGCCATATAAATTGGGGGGGGGGGTAGCGCTTATGTGAATGTGTTTTCTGTGTACTGTTACGTATGAATGTGTATATTAATTGTTTTCAAGGGTAAGATATAATGTTTTAGTATGTGTCGATGTTCTTCTTTTGTGTAATGTGTTGTGTTTAACCAGGGGGAGTGACAGTATATCTAGGAAGTTATCTGATTCTGAATAAAGGTAGTTGCATTGGAATTTGCGGCAGCAACGACTAATTTCGAAAAGTTGGTGTTTTATTTAATTACGAGCAAGAGAGAAGCAAAATAAGATCCAGTTCCCGAATCGAAGATAAGCATCCCGTTTCCCTTATGGGCATTTCGCTGATTCACACCCTTAAATAAATTTTATTGAAACGGCGGATTAGTTCCAAAGCGTATAATAAAATGTCTTTATTTGTGTTAAATTATTTATATACAGGTAGTATTTTGGTATTATTGTTAATAAATTATATTAGAGCAATTCCGGGAACCGTTTCTGTTGGCTGCACAACGTGGGGCACAGTTGTGTAAACTGGTATTATTTTATATTTATTTATGAAATAAATTATCTTAAAGAACAAATTCACCCAACCATTTCCCTTGGCATTCGAAACGTAGGGCGAAGAAGGGTAATAAATATATTTTGTTTATTGTTATAATTGCGTGAACTAAAACCGTTTCAGTATGCACAATTAAAGACAAAACTATGACATCTAAACTAGATAGTAAATTAGTTTATTTAAAACTATCTTCTCAAATGTTCATATAGAACATATAACTATACATTTTGCATTATAATAATGAATTAAGATTATGTACATTAAACACATCTAAAATATGTCTACTGAGTACTCTACAACGTTTCGACCAGCAGAATTGTGGTCATCTTCAGTTAGGTACCGTAAATGAAGGGCTCGGGAGCTTAGAACTTGTCCCGGCTGAGGCGGTGCCCCATTGGTGGGAGATACGAGCTCCTGTAGCCGACGATAGGTCGGCGCCGGATCTCATCATCCAGAGGGGGAAGATCACTGCCAGCGATAAAATATGCACTAAACTTACGGGAATAGTGATCTTAGACGTTGACGCGCCCGGAATTACTAATCAAACTACTAACCATCTAAGTGAGGATTGCCCAACTAACCATTTCTCGTGGCCTGCGGAAGGTTAAAAGTGGAAGTCCCATTGCATTCATGACGCGCGAGAACATTGCGCACCTAGGGCTCGCGTCCTGTCGGGATCAACACCCCTTAATGTAAAACTAGATTAAGTTGAGAGTTAAGATTCTTTTTTAATTCAGAAATTCAAAACCATCCGAATGTGTTTCACTGCGTTATGCATGATATCACGCCTGATATACGGCCTGATATTACGAATGGTTCCTCCCACCATCCCTCTCCCAGTTTCAGAGCAGCTGGGAAAACTGCCGTGATCAACAAACGGGGAAGTGAGGTGTAGATCATTTGAGTAAAGGAAATACGGCCCGCAACGATATTACAGATTTTAGTTGTGGCCCATGAGGCCTTTGAAATTGGACACTCCTGATCGAAGTGAAGATTTTCCGATGAACTTAAAAGTTAGACCAACTAACAAAAAAAGTGAACGTGGAATATTTAAAGGTACAAGGCTATGTACGCTTCAAACAACACAGCTTTGTACTTTAAAATATTTTATGTATTCACTTTCTTTCCATAAAAAATTGTACGAGATACGTAAACTTCGACTTCGATTGTGAAATGAGCGTGAATGATTTGGTAAAAGATCACCTAATTTCCTCCAGCGACGAAACAAAAACATTATTTTGTTCCCCAGAATTATCAAAGACTGGAGAATCTTGGAAGAGGCATTTCAGAGAAACTGTTCTGATAGCTAATATTTTTTTATTCCCAAGAGATCAAGCGAATACATCAGACTATAGGAAGGTACTTTGTACATGACAAGGCTCTTTTTTTAAAGTCAGTGTAACTCAGGCTTTTATCTAAGAGAGTGACATCGGCTTCTTTGGTAAAAGGCTATGTGGTCAGGGCTTCTCCTCATCTGAATACGGAAGAGAATTTTGGAGCAATCCTGAAGAATGTAAATAAAGGTCTGATAATTAATGATTACGTTGGCGACATGTTCCCTCCAAATCTTGCTTGCCCGTTTGGAAGAAGTGTTGAAGAATATGGGATTAGTCGCGGATATATTTGGAAGACTGTTGAGATCATAGTCTCATTAAACATTAGACATAGCTAATGATGTTCACACTATGTAATAACGTGGAAAAATCTCCTAAAGTTCATACTTTTAATTTTTTATCAACTCGACTAGCAAATGCATAGTCACCCTATTTCACTTTACTAGCGACAGTAGTTTTGGCTCTGAGTTGTTTTTGCTATTAATCAGTCTGTTTGTTTCTTCTCTACGAAGATTAAAAAATACAGACGTAGTAAAAAATACAGTCACAGTGTTTGTTAGTTGAGAATCACGATTGAGATGTGCAGGGAAACAAATGCGAGCGAATACAATATGCGAGCGTATACACTTAACAGCGAGAAGAAATTCTGGGCAACGCCGATCCTGTGGCCGAGATCGCTAAAGCAGTAGTGCCATAGCACTCTCGGACCAAAGGATGGCGGGTTCGAGTCCTGCCTCCGGGATGGTTCTGTTTGTGTTCGTCCTTTCACCCCCTATCATCATCGTCATATCAATTTATTTTCACAGTTAATATAATGTTAAATCCAATAGTGATCGCTAATGACCTAGATGATCATGCGACCTTAAATAACAAAAAATCTCGGAAATATTAGCAGGCTGCACAGCCACTATTAAACGGAACTGTGAACTAAGCAAAATTACGTATTCCTTAAGTCTCCACTCAAATATACGGTATAAAAATTCCCTTTGTTGTTGACTGAAACAAGGGCTGGCATGTATGTTCCAAATAAATGTATGTGTTAACTAAAAGATACATTTTAAAGCAGAAATCGTAAACGCGAAATATACGTGGAAACAAACTGTACTGAATCTGAAACCAATAATTAGAACAAGTAATAATGTTCAAGGAAAGAATACTTCTCTAGAAGAGAAAGGAACTTACTCTTTTTCAAACAAAATTCCTGTAGTACACTGGGTGCTCTGAAATGATTTTCATGCATAAAAGAAATAGGTATAAAAAACGATGTCCTTTATTTGCATTAACCTGTTTTTTGCGGCGTTTATTTTCATCGTATTTGATCGCGCCTGAGAAACATCGACAAGTGATTCACGCCTGAAAAACATCTCGCAGGGGGTGGAGGAGCGAAATACACGCCCATTCGGCGGCATTCACACTTGACAGCTGAGGATGAGTGGAGCAAGAGCAGGGCGTGGTTCAATTTAACCCGTATATTTTGCTTCTGTTCAAAGTTGCTTTTAAAAGTTTATAGAACCACTGATACTGCAAAACAGTGACCCGTAGTGTAGCTTAATGATCATCTCCCACCTCTAGTGTGAAAATTACAGTCACTATTTGGATTTGTGGCAGGCGATCTGGAAAATTTTTCCTCGTTGTTCTGCCTCACCTTAATCATCTCATATTTTGACCCACCTTCTTTTCTTATCTTGTCCATCGCATTTTTATGCCAAGAACGGCACGCTATACGGAAAACAGTTACGTTCTCCAATAACGTTCTCCATGAAAAAGCAAAAATTAATACTCTGAACACCCATTTTTAGAAAAATGTTTTTTCAAGTACATTTCATTCTATAACAATTAACAATCATATATTTTTGAAAATAATTTTGAAATTAGTGCTGAATAATTATTTTACATTCTTATAGAGTACGTTGTAGAGTAAATGAATGATTAAAAAAATTAATCACTTAAATAAATAAATAAATTTAATAATTTAATTAAAAAATTTCTCTCAGAAAATGCTAGTTAATATCAGGTAAATTGCATTGTACATTGAAAATGAATAATTCTCACCGATGTTGACATCTCTTTACGTCATAAAAACTGGACAAATAGAAAGTATAAAAAGGATATTATTGATGTTAACATATTCAAATTCAAATCATTTTCCGGAATATGCAAGATATTCAAAATGAACTCAAAATTTTAAAAAACATTGAATCTTGGTTAAAGAAAAACTTTCAGATAAAAAATACCGTGTGGTTTTCAAAATATGCAGGAGGAAAATTCAGTAATTACTTGATTCGTACAATTCTAAAAGTAGCATCTTTTGAACTTCTTTTCTTATTTTTTCAATTTGATCAGAATATTTTCATAATCAGATGTATACTTTCCATGCAAATTGTTACAAAATAATATTAAATAATCCTGGGGTATCTAAAGGTTTATAGGTAAAACTATTTTTGAAATTTTTAAAAACCAAGTTTTGATGTCGAAAACAAAATATTAACCAACAAAATAATTACCTTTGTCAACAAACTTCTAATCAAATGTAGAAAAAAAAATAAACACAGTACATTCTCGAAAATGGCAGAAGTCTGTGGCGTTGTTTGAGTTTTCTCAAGCTCTGTTGTTCTGGAGTTTATGCATCCTCGTATTCAGAAGAAATGAATTATAATTTATAGAGTGATAAAATTAAAATAAGATGTCACGCAAAAAAACATGCTTGAAAAGAGGGAAAACAAACGTTCGGTATACAGAGACATGTCGGAAGACGTCGAGCACGAGAGCTATTGTCAAAGATTTAGAATGGGAAGCTGAAGAAACAATATCATAAGATATTTTACTCATTAGAATAACTTATTCGTGTTAACCTATAATTTCTGCATCGTACTGAGTGAATAAACAATATTAATTGAGTCATGTTCTATACGAAAAAGAATATTACCGAATTTACGGAAACGTGTTACACAAATTCTGAAGAACCAAGTGTGACTGGGATCAACTTTGGAACGACTTTGCTCTTTTTAATGTGCGGCTAGAGAAAGACCTCTTACAAAAAAATTTTCTTTCTCTTTTAAACAATACTTCGGATAAAATATGGGGACAGGAAAACTCGTAAGCAGAAGTGTATACAAATAAGATCATGGAGGAAAATTATAATTTACAGTCCGAAAATTATGATGAAACTAAATTGAAGTTGAAACAAAAGTTACATTGAAACTGATTCAAAATTTTGTTGTGTTTCAGCAAAAGGAACACAAACAATATTGCAAACACGGTCTAATGAAAGTACAGGATTCAAAATATTCTTTTGCATCAGGCTTCTCCATCGATATAATTCAACAGACAAGCAAAAAGGCATATACGTTATTCTTGAATTCAACTTGTTTGTTGTTGACACTGCAAAGATGCTACTCCTTTCATCTCCAATCCACAGAACTACATTGGGGAGGTATTGATTTTGTGAAACCAACCCAAATATCCCTTTCTTACTAAATGCAGGATGTACTATGGATAATCAAAGAAGAGGAACCGGACCAAAGGAGACTGAACTTACCAGTGAAGAATAACTAGTCACACAACCCGCGTTTAAGACGATGTCCAATGAAACGTTGCCGACCTCGCGCCTTCACTGCTCCGCCAGCTATGCCTCCGCGTGCACGGGCAGCGGATTCACCACGAGCAGCCTAATGTCATAGCTGGGTATGGGGTTCGTTTAGTTCTCTGAACGCTCCATAGGTCGCAGCAGGTTTCTCGCGAGATTTCAGCGCTCCAAGCGGAATTATTTGAACTGCATTGGAGGGAAACAATTGATCTAAACCAGTGGTCCCCAAAACTGTTACGTTCGCGGAACTTTTGTCAGGGGCCCCACCGAATTCAGGGTCTTCATGAGGGGGGGGGGTGGAGGCAAATATTGTTTTGTAAATTTTACTTTTTGTAAGTTATTAAAATAATTAGAAAATATTGATCACAAGGAATCTTGAAAAATATTCTCATTGTGAACTAACGAACATTTTATTTCAAACTAACAATTTATATAATATAGAAACTAGAGTACCCGTGCGAGAACTCTCGCATGTTAAATCCCACTCTTTCCCTATCCATTTGTCTATCCTTTCCATAAAGGAGAGGAACTACTAATGTACTTACAGAATATCAAACAAAATAACAATGCAATTGATGTTTGAAACAAATTTTCAATTAAAGTTTATTCAACATTATAGAGAGATGTTCTTGGAACAATTCATTCTTCTTTAAAAACATTTGAAGAAATTTTTCAATATTTCTTGGGAGTTAGCTTTTCGCTTTCCTTGATATTCAAATAATAGTAAGGGTTTTTACTCTTGCAAAAGCCAAGTAAAGTAGTGCAAAAATACCGGATCGAGCAAGAACAGACCTACTCATTGCAATATTATTTAACTTTCCTTGTTTTGTTATAAAGAACCGAGTAGGTTTTGGAGAGTCAGAATGGTGGCCGGGGTGAGAAAATTGAAAAATTATTTGTATACTAAAAAGTATTGGATTAGTTTCTGCGTTCATACATACCTCAAGAAAAGCAATTCCGAGTCCTAAAATAAACTAATGTTTTCATCATTGAGAATTAAATACCATTTGTTACAGTTAGAAACAATTTAGTAGGCTTAGACATCACTTCGGGACATGGGAATGTTGCTCAAACGATGTTTGCATTTTTAATATCTTAACGAACCGACACCTTGAGTTTAATATCAAATGGTGTTTTATTTACAATATGAGTTTGCAGCTGGGCGTTGGTGTACATACTTCCAGATACCGCCAACATTTAAATCGTGCGTTTGGACTGCGATCGTTGGCAGTTGTCGGGTGAATTGCACTATACTTTCTATAATTTTAAATTTAGTTGTTTTTTAATTGATTCACGTAGTATTGTAGGCTAGTGCGTTTAAATTTTTGTTTTCCATTTATCTCAACATATTTTACTTTAGCTACTTTAAAAAGTTTGTTCTTTGTGTTGTGCCATAGCACAAGTTTTCCCCTACTACCTCTGCGAACTCTCGCATGATAGACCACACTCATCCCTGTCCTACTATTTTCTTTCTAAGAGGAAAAGTAGTTAACGAAATGTGTTTATTTGTTTAAAATCTTTAAAGGTAACTTGCAATGTACTAACACAATTACAAATAAAAATAAATAAGCAATGCAATTTATGTGTAAAAGAAATTTTCAATAAATATTTATTCAATATCATGGAGAATTTGCTTGGAACAATTCCCAAAACTTACTTAAAGACATTTGAAGTAATTATTCAATATCCTTTGTCAGTTTGGTTTTAGGTTTTCGTGATAGTCACAAAAATATTAGCTTTTTACTTTATAAATACTTTTGAGAAAGCTACGTGTCTGAATCTGTTGACTTGAAAATTTCATCGAATGATAGCGAAAATATTGGTGCAGGTAAAACACAAACACAGCCTTCACTCTTCACTGAACATCCACATCCCTCCCCAATTAAGTACACAGCACTTACAGACCATGAAAAAACGTTAATTTAATAGTTTCACTACACGCATAAGAAACAATCTTCATAGGTATAGGTATCAAGCAACTATAATAGTACTTCTAGTTGTTGCTGGAGAGCAAATCTTGAATTAATGATTATGGAAATAAACCTCGTCAGACTGCACAAACTACGGTGTTAACAGAAGGCGTAAATAAAGATTGTCGAATCTAAGTCTTCTAAGCGTGTCGCCCCAAAAATTGCTACCAGCAGGAAGGGCTGAAATATTGAGGTGGCCTTGATAGTAGTAAAGCGTGGAACCGAAAAGTTAATTGAATGGATCGGAGAATGTCTCATCTTATAGATTATGGTGTGGAAAACGTTTCTTTGAGGCATTTAGCCTCAAAATTGTACTTTTTAAGGCTCTCAAATGCTTTGTTTATGAGTTATTTGCCGATATAGGTTGACATGTGATGCGGGTTGCATTTTACATGAATATTTCGATGCGTTTTTTTAAAGAAATCATCCATATTTTTAAAGTCAAAGTGGAATTCGTCAAGTCTCCGTGAAATTCTCTTTCTTTAGAGCCCTCATTTATAAAGATTGGTTGCGTGTGAGAGCCGGAACCCAAAGGTATACTACTGAAATAATACAGGAGACGACGATATATCAAAACTATTTAGGCAGTCGAGCTGAAATTGACCCCCACTAAAATACTTTCCGAATCCACCCCTGAGAGTCAGGTACTTTGAAATTGGATCCACAATAAATATTTTTAAATTAATATTAGCTTTAATTAATGTTAACTAAGCGAAGTTACTTGAAATTTAAAATGTTCATACTCCTTTGGATATGATGTAATTAACGTTTAGCAAGTGTGCTGAATACATTGAGTAAAATGGCTACGGAACAATGTTGGCAAGATCCCCAATACCCGCCCTGGGACCGCCCCTGCACACAGGCCCGACAGCAAACCGATTTCGGTATGCAACGAATCACGACCCTTGACCAAATATCCATTTCTAAATCTATCGGGGCTGAAGTTAGCTGGGTATGGGGTTCGTGCGAGGAATAGAATATAAGGATAATTAAAAGTAATATCCACTTTTCACTCCAGTGGCATTCCGTAATATGGGTCTCATAAAGTAAAATATGTATTTCAGAAGTAATAAAAATCCTAAGGGAACAATCATTATCCAGGGTGAGTTACGTAACTTTAGCACCTCCTGTAACTTTTGAACGGTTGAAGATATTACAATGCAGTTTTCACGGAAGTGAATGAGGGAATGGGGCTAATTGATATGTGTATTGATTTCTCTTTTATCACTTGTATTTTACGAAATATTTGAGGTAACTTTGTTTTTTCAAATGGGACGATACATATTTTTTTCAGTCTATCATGACATGCGTAAAAAGACAAATCCAAAGATATAAATATTGTCATATGTTAGATAAGCATTTTTTTGAGTAATTGTAATTTTTTTGCGACTAGTGTTTAACGGATATTTTCATTGTAATTGTCAGCTCCACAAGGTCACGCAGCGCTCCCCCAGCAAACGCGGGGTCGGGAAAGGGAAGGGATTTTAGTACTTGGGGATACGAAAAATATTCACAAAACTGTTGCATTTTTTCCTGAACTCTCCTTTCCATCCTGATCCATTTTCATATATTTTGTGTTTCTTAGAGATTGAAAATACGGATTTGTCTTAAGTAGTATTTATTGAAATAAGATTATTTCTATCCCTAAGTTATTATATTCTTATTAACATTGAAATTGTTTGCTCAAAATACGCAATATTTTTTGTACAGTTTTAATTATTTATTCTTATTGTGCTTTGTTTCAAGATCCCATTAATACGTATCTTATTAACCCCATTCAATGGAGTTGAAGTTATAAACAATTTTATTACGATACAAACTTATGACAAATCCTTATTTTCCATCCTTTAATTCCTTCAATCAAAGAAAGTCGAAAATCTGAAAATGCGGAAGGATGGAAAGCACAGTTCAGGAAAAAACTGCAATGGTTTTGTGAATATTTGGAATATGTTTCGTATCTTCAAATCTCCCTTCCCTTGCCCGGGCGCGCGTTGCTTGTGGAGCGCTGCGTGACCTTGCGTGGTACTATTCAAAATGTCCGTTAAACCGCAGTCGCAAAAATCAAAATTAATCAAAAAAATGCTTATCTAACATATGACAATATGTACATCATTGGATTCGTCTTTTTACGCTCGTCATGGTGGACTGAAAAAATATGTATAGATCTATTTGAAAAAACAAAGTTACCTAAAAATCTCGTAAAATGCAAGTGATAAAATAGAAATTAATGCAAGTATCTATTAGCCCCTTCCCCTCATGCACTTTCGTGAAAACTGCATTGCAATAACTTCAATCGTTCAAAAGTTACAGGAGGTGCTAAAGTTACGTGACTCATCCTGTATACTGAATTTTGTTTGCATTGCAAAGACAAAATTACTATTCTTTCTAGTTTTTCATTACCTATTTTTTGGAGATTTTTATTTAAATATAGGTTCTAATCCAAGCAATGAGCTACAAACCACCAGCCACCGCAGCCTAGCGCCGTGCAATAGTGTTATTAATTTTTTACAATTTTATACATTATGTTATGTTTTAATGAATTGGATTCAGATTAACTGTTATCAGATATCAGATTAATTGTATTAATCTGATATCTGTTTCTGATCTCTAAGGGATAAGTAATAATCATACTCTGCAGAATGTTTTATTGCAGGATGCCTTCATGTAAAAGTGAAAATTTCTTACTCGCAAGGTCAAGAGAGTACCACAACATACGAAAAGCAGAACATCGGACTGTAGATCTGCTGACCTTTGTAAGCCAGCAGTGAGTCAAATGAACATATTTGCTCTTCATTGGCACAGACTGGGTGTCCCCAAGAACAAAAAGTTGTGGTCAGAGTGACTCACCGACAGAAACTTGCGATCAACACAGTCAAATCCCTGCAAGACAATAAGCCTCCATACGTCACAAAAACACCCAACACAAAACTACCCAAGACCATACTAAACTTAATTAAAATTAAAAATAAAACGAGAAGACTATGGAATATAACAAAATCGACTCAAGTGAAAAAAGAATTGAACTTACTCACTACAATAACGAAAAGAGCAATAATAGATTTTAACCACTCAACGTATAATAAACTAATTCAATCACTGAGTACAAGAAACAATTCGCTTTGGCAGTTCACCAAAAATGTTCTAAAAAAGAAAACAATTATACCACCGCTAAACACACCTACAGGCAAAAAATACGCACCAGCAGAGAAAGCAGAAGCTCTGGCAGATCACTTTGAGCAATCATTCACCCCTAATAGTACTCCCACACATTCCGATCACATGGATATAATACAATCAGTATCTGCACTCAATTATAACATCCCACATAGAATAAAATATAGTTCCCCAAATGAAATCAAAAACTTTATTAAAAATCTCCCTCTTAAAAAAGCACCTGGCCATGATAAAATTAGTAATGTTATATTAAAAAAACTTGCCTAACCCCGCAATAGCCTACATTAACAATATTTACAATTCAATTCTGAGAACCGGATACTTTCCAATGATATGGAAAAATTCTGAAATAATCCCCGTACCCAAACCTCATAAAAACCATAACAATACCGAAAGCTACAGGCCAATCAGTCTCCTCCCATCCCTATCCAAAATTTTAGAAAAATAATACTAAAAAGAATTAACAACCATCTAAACATAACCCAGTCCATACCAAAACATCAATTTGGCTTCATCAATAAATTATCCACATCACACCAGCTACTTAGAATATCCGAACACATCCACACAGCCTTCCAGAACAAACAACACACAGTAGCCACCTTCCTGGATATCTCACAGGCTTTCGACAGAGTTTGGCACCCAGGCTTAATATATAAATTAAAATCTATAGGAACTCCAAATTACCTACTACAAATCATCAAAAGTTTCATAACAGACAGAACATTTACAGTAACTGTCGAAAAGCATGTTTCCAACCCCCGCAGAATAAAAGCAGGACTTCCCAAGGTTCCCCCCTTTCACCCATCCTTTTCAACCTATACACATCTGATATACCCACCTCTCCTTACACACATATTGCACAATTCGCTGACAATACTGCCATCTTCATGTCTCACCATTCAGTAAGTCACATTTGCAATAAAATCCAAATGCATCTGAAAAACATAGAAGATTGGTCTCTAAAATGGAAAATTAAACTTAATCCGTCAAAATCAACAGCCAAAATATTCTCTCTCAGAACATTCGCCACACCCACCCCACTCCAAATTAACAACAACACAATTCCCTGGACCCCGCATAACCAAACTGTTAAATACTTAGGACTAAACTTCGACACAAGATTAACCTGGAAATCTCACATCGCAACAAAAATTCAACAAACCAAAATCAAATTAATTCAACTAAAACCACTACTAAATCACAAAAGCAGTCTCTCTTTAAACAATGCCATCGTCCTGTATAAGATTATAATCAGACCTCTAATGCTGTATGCTTGCCCCATCTGGACGAACGCTTCACAGACAAACATCAATAAAATCCAAATAATGCAAAACAAATTCTTAAGATTAGCCACTCACGCCCATGGTTCATCTCAAATGATCAACTACATAGAGAATTACATTTACCAACCATCAATCATCACATCGCTCATCTCTCCAACAATTTCTTCTCAAACATATCTTCAATAAATCAAATAGCCCACTACAACCTAGCCACACTCAACGAATTTCCAACCCGAATCCGCAATAGACATCCTCTACACACCTTCCTCAATATATTCTCTGATGTAAGCTAAGCGTAGGTGCTCAATGAGTATCCTTAGCCAATTTTGTAGGTAGATTAGAAATAAGTTTTTAGGTTAGGTTAAATGTAAGCCAGAAGAATTACATGTGAAAAAGTATTATTACTGAACCATGTATTATTCATTCAAGAAATAAAATAAAATTAAAAAAAAAAAAAAAAGAAACTTGCGATTGAGGAATCAAACTACAAGGTTAAATCTCAACACGAAAGTAATAAAGTTCTAGGACAATTTTTGCAGGTCAGAGTTGTTGTTATTATTATCATCTTGACTTTATCTCTCAGTTAAACTGGGCATAAGGAATATGACTTTTGGAGTCGTAGAACCAGATTCTGCTCGTATGAAAAGGGAATTCACCATATCCCACTTGAGCTTAGTGTAAAAACCTTCGAACAATATGGTAAGTCTGAAGTAAGACTGCCTTTTGTCCAACAGTTTGCAATTTTGTTGGTAATTCCAAATTTTTCAAATTCTTTTTGAACATTTTCGACATCACTCCTTCCGATGATATCACCAATCATAAAAACCTTCTCCAACCGCTAGATCTGTTTCTACTGCATTGCAAGGTCCTCATATTTCCCGATTTTCTCTAATTCAGTTTTCCTGATGTTATGGGTCAGAGGAACTGCAATATCAATTATAGAGGTTATTTTTACGGTTTTAGCAATAAGGATTATTATTATTATTATTATTATTATTATTATTATCATAATAATCAAAACGTTAATGCATTTATGCAACTACTTTTGCATTGCTTTCGACGACCCAGCAATAATAACAATAATAGTGTCGCCAACTGTCGCCAAGAAAGGTAAATAACTGCATTGTCGTGAGTTCAATGGATCGGGTGAAAGGTTCTGAAGAATAATCCGTCAATGTATAAGATTTTGAATTCTAACAGCAGTTCCAGAAGTATTTATACTCAATTTAAATACTCTAGAGAATAACCACGCGAAAATTATTTTTGAAACAACAACAACAACAACAACAACAACAACAACAACAATAATAATAATAATAATAATAATAATAATAATAATAATAATAATAATAATAATAAAGGCAGAGTTGGGCAGTATCGAAAATACTTGTATTTAAAATACGTATTTTCGATACTTTTGTAATTTGTATTTTGTATCGAAAATACATATTTAAACATGTATTTTGTATTTGTATCGAAAATACTTTCTGATAGTATTTTGTATTTTCAAAATATAAAAACACTTTTTATTAATCCGTCACAAACATTGATTGGGCCAGTAAATGGGGAGGGTCCTGCCATTTTTATTTATTTATTTATTTATTTACGTCAAAAACAGTTAAAAACGTGGACGAGTGCAACCGGTTCCTCCGATTACGTATTTTCCCTCCGTCGGTTCAACCGGAGATAACCAGAGGAGAGCTGTAATCACGGTGTAAGATATATTTCATATACCGTGGCTGTAATCGCGAGCTCCGATTCAATTTTTCAGAGAGCAGGCTCCGCGTGCCAGAACGAGTGCTGCCCATGTGTGTGCCTCGTGGCCCTGTGGTTGTGCGCAATGATTAAAAACTTGTGCCTGCGGCGTTTTTAAGAGCTAATATTTCGTTATGGTATATTTAGGTAAAAATCTATTTTTTCTTGGGCACCTTGTACTAAATGAAGCTTTATATGCACTTTTTAGGTTTATTTGAACCAAAACCCGTCAATTTTGTAGCGCCTAAAAGAGCCTATTTCAAGATTAATGCCTATTTAAGCCTATTTTACGTTTAAAAACCTAAAATGATACTAATTTGCCTAATTTCTTTGATCCACGGCTTCTTTTTACATTTTTTCTTCTGTGTCGGCACAACAGACAGGGATGATATTAATTTTAACTTACTTTTAACAACCTAAATTGCATTCGTCCTCTTGTACCTTTTTACCCCTTGTCTCATTTTGTCGTCTGTAAGAGAGCGAGAAATGAATATATTGGACAAGGATCTTGCGATAGAAGTCTCCACGCCACTACTTCCTGACTTCGTGGAGAAGCTGCCTCCGTTTCTAAGATAAAGCGATTGAATTTCCCCAAAAGCAAAGTGATCTTGACCGATAAGAAACATTCATTTTCTCTTGAAAACTTGGAGAATGTATTAGTAATTTATTGTGAGGCAAAATACGATAGAAATAATTCTAACTATAAACAAACTTGTTCATAAATAATATTATCACAAAATGTTCAATACTGATTCTACGTAGTAGTCATTTATGTTCTCATCTTTGAGAAATATAATAAATGGTAAAAAAGTGAGTTTTCTTGTAAGTTTCGAGTTTTATTAGTACCTATTCTACCACTTAAAAAGCCTAATAGATGCTGAAAAGAACTTATTTTATGCACCTAAAATGCATGTTTTAAAACCTAAAAATCTGCGATATTCATCAGATATTCATATCATTTGTGATGTATGTTCAAACATCACGAGGCATCTTGGTCAATTGTCTATAACCTGCAATATTTGTCCCAAACTATCACCTCCGAAGAACTCACGGTGAGATCTTTAAACTCCAAGTATTCCTTCGGCTCTTAGCATGGACAAGATGCCTTTCAGACTTAAAACATGAACACACATCACAAATGATAGGGGCTGTCCATAACTTACATAACGCATATTTCGAGTATTTGCATTACACCCTTGTAACGCACTTCCCTATCTCTATGTAAAGCAGCGTAACGCTGCCTCAGACCCCCTTCCTCCCCCTTTAGTGTACATTATTTATGGATGACCCCATACGGATACCTGAAATGGGTTGAAAATTTCATTTGAAACATTTTTGCATAAAGAATGTTATATATTCTTAATAATATAATTTTAAATGTGATGTCATATTTTATTGAACGTGAATGGTTGTTTAAAAGAGAAAAAAATAGAAGTTATTATGTGTAAAACACCGTTGGTTGTATTTTGTATTTTCAAAAGTACTTTAAAATACTATTTTGTATTTGGTATCTAAAATACTTTCGGCGAAGTATTTTGTATTTTGTATCTGAAACACATTTTTCAAGTATTTTGCCCAACTCTGAATAAAGGCAAACTGACAACGTCAGAGAGCATTGAAGTTGATATGCACACTGTGATTCAAGATCTTGAGCCAGGTAAAACTTACAAATATCTGGGCATTGAAGAATGTGAGACCATCTCGAACGACACAATGAAAGAGAGAATTCGCAAGGAGTATTACAGAAGAGTGAGACTTGTCCTGCAGTCTGCTCTAAACTCCAGGAATAAAATATCTGCAATTGGTAAGTCTGGCGGTGGACTGGACTGAGCAAGAAATCCGCATCATGGATCGAAAAACCAGAAAACTGCTAACAATGCATCATGTCGCCCACCCTCGAGCTGATGTACATAGACTTTATGTGTCACGTAACGAAGGAGGAAGAGGCCTCAGACAAATTGAAGCCTCCTGGCATAATGCAATAGTTGGAATGGGAAAGTATGTAGTCAGTCATCAAGATGACCCTCTAATGAGGCAGGTCATGAAATCTGACCGAAGAATGGGAAACAGAGGCATTGTTAGTGTAGCAAAAGCATTGCAAAGAAAACTATGCAAGACACGTCAAATAACACAGACACTGAAATTCTGGTACTACTAAACATGAAATGTGAGACACAAAAAATGTTAAAGAAGTCATGGAGGGACAAACCCCTCCATGGACAATATCTAAAAAGAATGGACAAGGTGAAGATCAATAAAGATCAATCATTTATGTGGCTTAAAAGGGGAAGAATGAAGCCAGAATCGGAAGCACTTTTAATAGCTGCTCAAGATCAGGCGTTGAGAACACGACATTATGATAAAGCGGTTCTCAAAATTTCCCAAGATGACAAATGCCGAATTTGCCAGGAGCAAGTAGAAACCATTGATCATATTGTCTCAGCTTGTCCAATTCTAGCAAAGACCGAATACTTAAAAAGACACGACAGGGTGTGTAGTTACCTCCACTGGCAGATCTGTACCGCCCTCGAAGTTCCAAACACATGCCTCAAGTGGTACAAACACTCACCAAAACCGGTGACATCGGTTGGATTGTGTACAATATTGTACGACCAACAAATTCAAACGGATCGCACGATAGCAGCAAACAAACCGGACATTGTTATCCGGGATTTTGAAAAAAAATCGTGTCTACTTGTGGATGTAGCTGTGCCTTGCGATGAAAATGTCGTAACCAAGGAGGCAGAGAAACGTCTTAAATACAAGAGTTTGGAAATTGAGATCAGCCGAATGTGGGGCGTAAAAGCACAGGTCGTCCCGATAGTTATCGGAGCTCTGGGATTTGTTCCGTAAAATTTGTGTAAGAACTTGGCTAAACTTCCAGGTCATTTAAAGGACTGGGAAGTGCAAGAAATTGCTTTATTTGGCACAGCTCACATTTTGCGCAAAGTATTGTAGAGGCACCGACAGTCCCTAGATCTGCTCCTTAGGTAGCTGGTTGCAACCTGGAGTAGATTTTATACTCAGCTGACTCATAACATCTGTAGTCGTGATATGGAGCAATAATAATAATAATAATAATAATAATAATAATAATAATAATAATAATAATAATAATAATAAAGACACTACACACTTGCCAACAAAAAACACTAATTAATAATTTGTTTATATTAAGGCATATAATTTGAAATGAAATGCATTTTAAATCAGTGAAATCTAGGTAAGTAAATATTGTGCATTTTAAGTAAGATTACCATGTGAACCTATAATGATCCCAAATGTATACATATATGGTCAGTTCAAAAACATATAAGAATGTTTTAGTATTTTTTCAAAATTTGTGAGATGAGCATTTTGAAAAATCTCAAATTCAAAATTTTAAATTCAAATTCAAAAACTTTTGAAATCTAACCCCTGTTGAGTTGTATATCGCATGAAAGGCCATAAAGATAGCTGCAAAATGCCACCATTTCCAGTTCTCTATCTTCATTTGGTCATTTGGAGAGGTTCTACATCAATTTAAAAATGCCCAGGAACCCAATTTGGAAAATTTTACATGGCTGTATTTCACAAATGGGTGGAAATATTTTACTCGAAATTTGTAGTTTTCTTATTCTTCATTCATACTACCTATGTGTCAAATTTCATCTGAATCTGAGATGGTGATGTAAAATGGACTGTGTTGATCTTATGTGGAATGACCCTGTTACAATTCATTCTGTTAAATAAACTGAAAAAATTGAAAAAGTTATTTAAGTGTTGTTGGGAATGGAGGTCTTCACTAATGCAAAATGTATGAAGCAAACAATTGGAAATAATTGATTTATATGGACAAATACAGATATTGAAATTTTCAGTTCATTCTGTTAAAATATTTTGCGTATCTCCATATTAATAAAATGAATCATTGTAGAGAAATTTTAGTTAATTTTGACCTCATCAGATATAATGAACCTCTGATGTAATGAACCAAAAACGTTAATCCCCAGATGTTCACTACAATGAGAGTTAACTGTATTACTTATTATGAATTTCTTATTTTGTTTTTGTTTGTCTAACTACTACTACTACTACTACTACTACTACTACAAAGCATGCAAAACACTTCAGCTGTTTGAAATTCAAACTTTTTCAGATTTTATTCACTGTATTGGATGACCCAGTTTCAAATTTCCAATGTTGATGTAACTCGCAATCAGCAGAGTCAAACACCTCATTAAGTATATCAATTTCTGTCCACTTCAACCATGGCCAAATCTGGAACGTAACATTGAGGGTGGCATGAGAAGTGTACCTCTATAGAGTTTTAAAATCGTGGGAATTTTATTAATTTATTCTAGGAAACAAAGTAAATGCTATGAATTAAAAAAGATCAAGTCATATTGCAGCTCTTTATGTATTCAATAATATACTCCAATAATAAGCGTCTAATTGCAAATGATAGCAGCCCTAGAGATGATGGTGGAGACGACAGTTGTCAGAGCAGTAGTGGCGGGAAGTAAAGTGCTTATTGTTTCCTCTTCGTTAGACATGAAAATGTAGTTTCATGAAGTAGCCCTACACTTCCCCACCAGTTTTGGAACATCTTTATACTATTCCTTTTCCACTCATTTTATTTTCTCGCTCTTGCTTTGTAAGAAAAGAAAGTACTGTATTCATGCGTCAGAAATAGACAAATTGACAGAAAAATTTTTATTGCCAGACCCTGGTAATGAAAATGTGGATAAATCATTTTCATATATAAAGTACATTTCTTCCTCTAACACAATGTTTTGTAACAATCTATGTTTTGCGGGTCCTTGATACAGAAAAATCGATTGATGGCAAAACGTCTGTCGATCTGTCCCTGGTCAAAGCTAGCCCCTAAATTGTTCGCCTGATTTTCTCCAAAATTCATATTCCCCCATCAATCTGAATGAACTAGAGGCTTGGAGAGTTTGAAACGGAGATATTGATTTTTGGGAGTACATTCCACGAAGCATCAACACTTTCAAAATTTTCTCAAAATAGCTTCAAATTTGTTCTGGGATAGTGTAAAGGATGCTTAACAGAATGGTGTAGATCTCATTTTCATTGAAATTGATTTCTGAAAAAATGTCAAAGTTCAAAATTATTTTCAGTGTCTTCCTACAACTACAATATTGAATATAGATTTTTTCTCAATGAAATCTGTTCTTTAACAACAGACCCTTGAAATAAGTTCACTTACAATTTTTCAAAAATATGAGTACTTTTTGCATAATTTTTGTGTGAAATAATCGAACTTTAATATTTTAAAACAATATTTTCTCGAAAATGGCACCAATTTTTGTGAGCCACAAGTAATAATTCACATATTTAATTCTACCTCTTTGTTTTATTAGGTCCCAACTATTTTCCACTATTTTGTAGGTCCCAACCATTTCCAACATTTTGTTTTGCTATATTTATGTCCAGCCCCTTTACATATTCGTCTGCTAATTTTCTAGTCAGTTCATATAACTTGATTATCTGAAAACTGTATGGTATACAAGAAATCTGTCCTAATAAGTATACCCATACCTTTTTTGAATAAAATGGGGTATAAACAACAACCATGTCTAAGACCTTTACTTATTATAAATGCTAAAGAAGTACTAGAGTTTACTTTAATGTGGCTCTGGCAATCTGTATACAGACAGTTTATAGCATTAATGTTACTGCATTTATATTTTGTTGTTCATCATATGCCCACAACTAGGGGTACCAGAGTCAAATTCCCTTTTTAGATCTACAAATACCATGTATCTCCTTGCCTACACTGATTCATTTTTCATTACTTGTTTTAAACAAAATATGTTATCATTGCAGGATCTCCCTGCACAAAAGCCAATCTGTTCCTCCATTATCTCCATCTCTGACTGAGTCTTCCCTTCTGTACTTGTCCATACAGCCTTCCAATCAATCTGGTTATACTAAAGCTCATATAATTTTTACACTCATTCTTATTGCCTTTCTTACAGGTAGATCCCCGTTCTACAGAAGTTAAATCTCTGACCAAACGTTTATTGAATATATTGAGTTATGACATCAATGGAACTTGAAGGGGTTATTTTAATTAATCCTATTGGAATATCTCCAAGTCCCAGAGCTCTGCAAATTTTTCTGAGATTCATGCTGACTTCTCCTATTGTAATTTGGGGAACATTTTCTTCAGTGTACCAAGTTTCACATGAAATCCTATGTATTCTGGTCTATTTTCAGTTCTCTAAATTGTAGCTTTTTCATTTCTCCAAGCCTATTAAGTCTACTTTCCAATGGTTTTGTTTTATTCATCCAGACTGCACTGACAAATTTTCATGCTTGTCTTGATGTCATAATCATTATTCCATTGCGGGTTGACGGGTTTTGGTCCAACCCATGGACCAACCAAACCCAAAACCCGTGAACCCACAAGGAATTGTCTACAGAAAATGGTCATGAAATACAGCAGATAATCATTATTAATTTACTAGTTGCTTTATAACTTTTCCTTCAGTTCTCATTTTTACTTTCTCACTACCACTACCGAGGTAGAGAGAAAATTATGTAATGCTGCACGAAAAAAAACAAATTTTCAGCAGAAAAACTCTTATTTCTGAGTACTGGCAATGAAAAAGTGCATAAGTCCAGATGCTAAATTTAGAAAAAGAATCCTCTAACACATGGTGTTGCCTGAATCTATGTTTTGTAAGTCCCTGATACTGATAAATCGATTGACAGCAAAAGTCTGTCCGTCCGTTTATCTGTGAACAATGCTAGCAGGTAAATCATTCAGCCAATCTTCTACAAAAGTGATATTCCCCATCGATCTGGCTGATGTCACACCCTCTTGAATTTGAAACCAATATTTTAATTTTGGGGGGTACTATGCATAAAGAACTGGGGCATTTTCAAAATTTTCAAAAACATAGCACCAACGTTTTCGATTGAACTTTGTTATAGGATTGTGTGAGGAATGTTTAAGAGAATGGCACACTTCTCATGTTTGTTGAAAACCCTGATTTTTTCAAAACCTGAAAAAATGCAAAATTTCTTCGGCGTAAGATAAACATGTTTTTCTTAATGAAATGGATTCATCAAAAACAGATCTAAAAATAATGTGATGTTCAATTTTTCAAAAACATGAGTAATTTTTGTGAAATTTTGGGTCAAATATAGGTAATTTTAATTTTCTTGAAACCATTGTTCTTGAAAATGGCACAAATTTTTTGATTAAATTTAGACCTTGGATAGCGTAAAGGATGCTTAAGAGAATGGTGCAGGTCTCATGTTCATTGAAATGCCTGATTTTGTGAAAATTTAAACAAATGAATAAGTTTTTGGCATCTTCCTAGAATTACAATTGTGATGATACAATTTTTTTTCTTAATGAAATGTGGTCATAAAAACAGATCTTTGAATAAGGTCATGTTACATTTTTTTTGAAAATTTGAGTCCTTTTTTTTGTAATTTGGCTACAAACAATGTTGCTCACTCCAAATTTTCTGCGCTTTATGACCATAATTTTAGAGGTATTTTGAGGCAGTTGGATGCTACATAATTTAGAATGTGTATATTGTTTCATATTTCTTTGTTTGTTTCTTACATTGATGCTTTTGTTATACATTACAAATTAATAATTTAGAAATTCTTTACAACCTATTTGAAATACTATATGAAATAAATATTGCTAGCCTTCAGGAATTATCAGATTGGAATACAACAATGGCATTCCCTGTCAGACTCACGAATTTCTGTGAATTACATTTTATTGTTGTGACATGACTTAGCTGTATGAAAGTAAATTATAAGTGTCAAATTTGTGTTGTTATTTGCTTCAAAATATTTAGTTTTTGAATCAAATGGTCTACCTTTTCTAATGAGTTTTTACAAAAAATGACAACTGAGAAGTGTTAATTCAGAGAGAAATTGTGGTATATATAGTATTACATAAACATTACTAAAGGTGAGAAGATACATGCTGTTTTAGCACCACTAATTTACTCTAGTCATATTTTTTTTTAACATCCTCTCTGTATCTCACATATATCTGCCTTTCTTGAAAACATCCAGTGGACAAACACTTTTCATACGCTATTTTCTTTATATTTACCTGGTACCATTTTCTTGAGTTTTTCATTCCACTACTCATATCTTTTCTGATCCTCTCCTTTCAAGCCAATAGTTATTTTTGCAGTGCTTTTTAGAAATGTTTTTAAGGTTTTGTACTAATGTCTAGCGTTTTCATTTGCATGTAACTAATATCACAATATACATATTATACAATATGAATATTATACAATATGTATACTGTGGTAATACCTTGAGCTGCATATAATTGGTATTTAAACCTTACAGATATATTCTGAATTTTGAATTCATCAAATATATTATATGTTTGGAGACACTATTTTCTTGTCTAGATTCTCGATTTACATAATTTATATATTTAATATCAGACAATCATAAAAAGTGATCTGAACCACAATCTGCACCCATATATGCCCTTGTATCAAAAACTTAGGTCTTTGTTTCTTTTTTTAACAATTATGTACTACCTAAATGCATTATTAATAACTTATGTAAGTAATTAATAACTTACGGTATGTATGATAATACTAGACATTTCTTCATAGTACACCAGTATAGGAAACAACATAAGAACAGTCACTATGTATTTTATGGCAACTCAAATATTAAGTATAAATGGTTTCAAAATTTGACCAATAATCAATGAAGAAATGAACACTTTGAACCTTGAGAATCAATTTAGTTTCCCAATTAATAGTATTATTAAGAAACAATGCATAATCAGTATGGTAAAAGAATATGAGAATTCCATTGAAAATGTCAAATCAGTTGATTGTATTTATTATATACTTCGACTTTACCAAGTTTGTCTCTAGACTAACATGTCTGAATGTCCATGACCATCTGATTTTAAGATCTTATGTTTAATAAAGATGATTAACAAACACAATACTAAGATATTTATTAATAATGATAAAGGGGGAACAAATGAAGCAAAACATACTAATGAATATAACAAAAAGGGAATTTTTCAATTTAGTGGCAGAGAAAAGTATGATATTTTGACACAGAACAACACTTCCAAAGATATCAGAAATATTCAAGAAATGACAAAACGCTGGAAAGATAGACAATATATTAATGAAAAAATATTTTGTGTGGTATATTCCTCTACTGGTCAAAATGCTAGGGCATTTAGCTTGGTACAATTATATGAAACAGGTTTTCCCATGAGACATTTTCTATTACAATAGGTACTCCAATTAACAGGTTATGTAAATTCTTAAATTCAAATAAAAAAACAATCTTAGAACAAAAGTATAAGTATACTGTAAAAAAATTTTGAACTAGAGAACTTTATAAAAAATATGACCATTCCTGATTCATGTGATGACTTTTGTGTTTTCTCTTTTGATGTAAAAATGTAAGTTCCTGTCTATCCTGCACAAATTAATCTACTCAGACTTGCAAAATGTCAAATAAGTTCTCTGATTATTGTCAATATCAAAAATGAAATTATGTTTGCTATCAGGTATGTATTACAGAATGTCAAATTTAGTTTTAATAAAACAACATTTCACCAAATAAACAGAATGGATTGGTGCATTATAACACTGGTATCTTACAACAATGCAATTAATTCAAAATTTTAACAAAAACTGTCTTCATGAATACTGCAATAACATAGTATAGTATATAGGCCCTATACACTATTCTTTACGTAACAATAATACAGAAACGGTTGCTGTTTCATAATGCATCACATATATAGCAAATATTTAATGGCACATGGCTTCTTCCTTAAACATCATGACAGCTGTGTTGTAAGTAGTGCGGCACTTTGTATGAGAATTCAGTCAGCACACACCATATGAGACTAGGTGGAAAATAAAATTAAATATTTGCATTTTTCAGTCAAAATTGAAACCGTTTCTTTGTTTTCAGATTTTTCCTGAGTTCCTGAGTATCTAACAAAATCATAAACTCTCTCATAGCCAGAGGCTCTTCAATTTCAATTTCTGCACACAATGGATATTAGTAATATGGATTCTCTTCTAATAAACATTCGTAATTAGATAGAATATACAACATGCATTAGAAACAGACACAAAAACACATAGATAATGCTGGTAATAAAATACAACATAGAACTCAAATACTTATTGCAAGGCCATTATTCTTCTTGAACATACTAGTGATGATCTTATGGGGTTTTGCAGGTAATATGACAGAGAGTGCACTGGCACAAGCGAGAAGTAACGAGAGTAGCCATAGGAGCATTAGAGAGTTGCTTTTTAAGTAGAAGTGTGATACATGGAGATTGACAGAGTACTTAGGAGAGGGGTGAAATTTTTATGACTCAGAAAAATGATGTTCCACATTTATGATAATTTGACATTTTATATTCATCTATGATAATATGAAAAAAAATATCAACATGTTTGAATTTCTGATAAACATTGGAATTAAAAAAGTAAAGGTATTATCTTTCAGAACTTCTTTCATTAAGAAAAATACAGCTATAAAATGGATTGTGTTTTACCGGTTCCAATTTCTATGAAATATTTCACTACATACATCGATATATCAAAAAAGCTTTTTGTTGATTTTTAATGTCATACATTAGAAACAAGAAAGAAAAAAGATGTTACAAATTGGAGATAGAGAGTTAGGATTAAAAAGTTACAATTTTTTCTATATTAGGTATTTAGCAGAAGCTGATACATATATTTTTACATTAAAATGTTAGTTTGTGAAACTATTTACTATATTTAACATTAACACTTGCTATTTGTGTTTATACTTTTCAAATTGTAGTTTGATAACCAAAGGTCAAATATATGATGTCTGTTACTTTATTTTGATTAGTTCTTGAGTACATAAGTCCAATAGATGATTATAGAGGAATGCAAATAAAGTCAGAGGGAAATTAACATTTCCACTATGACACTTCTACCTTAGATAGACATTAAAAAAGAAAATAGAAAAATGTAGTAAAATAATGTGATAATACGTATTATTACCTCTCAGAAATGAACTTGTGATTCCATTTGATTTATTTGCCTTTGATGATTGCAACTGATAGTCTACAGTTCCTTCTACTCTTGGGTATACAAACAAAGCACTTTGAATGTTGTAATGGAAGTCATTTACAGTTGGGTGTGTGAAAGCAAATTGAGCTTCCCATGTGGAACCATAAACTTCACTTCAAAAATTTGATTCCGGTTTATTTGAGTATTTTTGAAAATATAAGAAAAATGTTTTATCGACTGGTTTTGTTTTAGAGATGAAAAATTACATGTTCCAAAAGGATAATGTATTTCAAAGAAAAGAATAGGTACAGAAATTTTCGTAAAAAAAAGAATAGAATTATAGGTACATACTAATTTTTCCTCATTTTGTTGTTTGAAATGGCCTCTCTCCACAACTTTCCTAAAACTTGAACACTGATTATGTATCAATTAAAATTTTAATTTGAAAGAATTATTTCAAGATAAATGTCATTGTTTGCATCATCAAAACTCAAGACTAATCTTTAATAAATTGCATTATATTTCCTTTTCATATCATCATCATCATCATCATCATCATGAACTGTTTAGGTATAGACCCAATGGTCTGTTCCTATTCTTCCAGTAGTCCCCTAGTCACTGCCAAGATGTTCCTGATCTTCCCATCTCTTCGTTGGCTGGCCTCTTTCTCTTACACCACTCAGTCTATACTTTAGAACCTGTTTTGGTATCCTGGTCATTTCCATCCTTTTTATATGGCCTTGTCATTTCTTTTAATATTTTACCAAGTCTTCAATGATGTTTTTTATTTTTAATTTCTTTGTGGCAGCAATGGTGTAATGGTTAGTGTATCGGACTGTTTGCAGGTTCAAACCCGATCAAAGCCATGGATATTTAGGGGCGAAAAAATTCTTCAAAAGCCTTCCTTCGGAGGGGAAGTAAAGCCGGCTGTCCTATGCTAGTAGATTTACTTCATGTAAAAGATACTCAAGCATAAATGATGTCTCTGAACAAATTTCAAAATCGCCTGTTTCATCGCTCATGAAATACATTCTTTCTCCTCTAGTTGGTGAAAGGAGCGTAGCGAAATTTGCGTGGTCAGACAGAAGAGCAGGCCTCATGGCCTGAGTCTCGCCATGTAAAATAAGGCAATTCAATTCATTTCAATTCAATTCCTTATTTCTTATTTTGTCTTTCCTTGTCACTTTTAGTATTGGTCTCAGGTACCTCATTTGGGCTGCTTCAATTGTTTGTCTATCTCTTTTTTCAATATCCAAGTTTCACTGCCATAGAGAAGTGTTGGTTTGGAATTGATGTTATAGAGTCTAATTTTTGTTTCTGTGGTCATGTGTTGGAAGTGTCTTTTGATACAGTCATTGATTTTGTTGTAGTTTGTAAACTTTGATTCAAAATCCTCTTCCTGTATTGAAATTTTGTTACCTAAGCAGGTGAAGCTTGACACTTGTTCTATTATTTTGTTGTCAATCACTATTTTTGTCCTTATGTGTGCCTTTGAAGCCCATTGCTTTAGTTCTTATTGTTGATATTCTGAGTCCATATTTCGTTACAATGTTGTTGAGTCTATATGTTGCCATTTGCAGTTCATCCTCTGATGTCATTGCAATATTGCTTGGTCGTCTGAATATATGCAAGTATGGTCTTTGTTTCTTAGACCTCACTCCGTAGCAATGCCTCCTTTCACTTCCTTCCATATCTTCATTATATATATATATATATATATATATATATATATATATATATATATATATATATATATATAATATATATATATATATATATATATATGTGTGTGTGTGTGTGTGTGTGTGTGTATAAAAAGTACGAATATGTAAGACTTTTTCATTTATAACTGTATAACTTATATTTTAAGAATGTTTTAAAGTCTCCTGTAATTTTATTTCTACGAATAAAAAATATTTTTTTAAATATTTTTCATTTGCAATAGGGACACATATTTTGTAAAATGTTTATAGATACGTATCTTGTAATAATTTACTTACATGTTAATTCGAAATTAGAGATGATAATTCACAAAAGTTTCAAAGGTATGAATAGAGTTATTTAAGATATAATTCTCGTAAACGTCTTTCAGATCGCTTTGAACGTGACGCCGAGATGCTCGCCAATGAATGAGAGGGGCGCCACTGGAGGAGAGAGCGCGATCGTCCTCGGCGACGCCTTCCAGCACGGGGCGCAGGGGCAGGAGGAGCTCCTGGAGGCCACGCAACGGCAGAAACAGGAGGCGGAGCGCAGGCTCCAGGAGACACTACGCCTGCAAGAGCAGAGAGCCGCCACTGCATTGCGGGACGCTGTTGGGCAGATGACGACACAGCTACATGAGAAGGATGTCATTATCCGCGCTCTGCAGCGGCGAGTGGAAGAGACCCAGCAAAGAGTAGTGTTGGTAGAGAGGAGGTCGGTGAATTTGGAGGGGTCTGCAGAGGAAGGTGCCATTCAGCGGCTGGGGGACCGTATGCAGGAGGTGAAGGCCTCTCTGCAAAGGGTGATTCAGAAGTTTTTCTCTCGAGTAGATGGTGTCCTGCGTCAGCTGGAAGAGGGCCACATCTCCAGATGCAGCTTCCTCCTTCCCATCATCCTACACATCTCCTGGAAAAACTTTGCAAAAAGAAGTGAGCAGTAGCAAGAGACCCTACCTCCTGTGCCATCATCTCCGCAACATTTACCTCTATTTCCTGAGCCATATTCTCTCCTTCCTTCTCTGGCAATAGTGCTCGCAGAATGACGGCGACAGGCAGCGGTCAGGGCGCAGCGATCGAAGGCGAAGAGATTCAGAGGTGGCGGATATTGCTCCGAATACAGGACGCCAAGGAGACAATGAGCGCTGCACGTTCTTCTCTACAAGGAGAGGATTTTTATTTGCGGTACTTCATGGAAGAGTAGAAGACGTTCATGGTCTCCTTGATGCCGGTGCCAACGTCAACTCTCTTGATACTGAAGGGCGTTTTCCTCGACTCCGTATGTTTGTAAGTGCTCAGCGCGAGGATATGATAGCGTTGGAATGAGGCGCCGATGTCAGCGCTTGTTGACCACCGTGGAATCTCCGGGACGCACGCAGCCGCGTTGTTTGACGACAGCGGAAGTTGCGTGAAAATGCTGGTTGCCGCGGGGGGCGACGTCAACGACAGGAGTGGAACAGGTGCGACACTTCTGTAGTGGGGCGGTGAATGTGAATAATGTTTTTTTTATTCTATTTACACAGGTGGTGAATACATAGCTCTGTTTAAATTAACTATACATATGTTTGATGTATAGTTAATAGCTAACTTAAATTAAAACTTAAAACTAATACAGTGGTTGAGGTTACCCATCGGGGTCCTCTAGTCGGGATCTAATTCGGAGAATTTCTGAGGAAAATGTGAAAGGGAAACTTATTTTGTATTCTGGTTCCATGTGACGGGTTTTTGCCGAGTCTGTGAACTGATAATGAAGGGATTTGGGATATGTTTGAGAAGAAGTTGGTAGCAAGGTAGGTGATATGATGGTCTATAGTTTCTAGGTTGAATTCTTTATGTAACTGTTTATTGGTGACATAAGGAGCGTTTGAAATGATTCTGAGAACTTGATTTTGAACTATTTGCAATTTCCTTTGGTTAGTTTTAGCTGCATTTAACCAGATTGGGCAGGCGTATACTAGTAAAGGTCTTATTATTGCTTTGTAAATTTGCAATGCTGAATTGTATGATAAAGCGCTGGATCTGTGTATTAATGGCTTTAATTGTATTAATTTGATTTTGGTTTGAATGATTTTGGCGTCTATATGCTGCTTCCAATTGTGTTTTGGGTCCATGTTCAGTCCTAAGTATCTGATTTGTTATTGAGAGGCAGCCAGTTGATTGTTGTATTGTTTAGCAATAATGGACGCGGGGGTGAGTGTGGATGGAGTGTGAAGATCTTGACGGCCATTTGGTTGGATTGAGTTGAATTTTGTATTTTGAAGCCCAGCTGTCAATTAGGTTAAGATACAATTGAACTTTTTTGCTACAATCAGTAAGTGAAGGACCGGAGTTATAGAAGGCTGTATCATCAGCAAACTGTGCAATGTGTACGTCGTTTAGTTTGGGAATGTCTGCAACATATAAATTAAATAAAGTAGGTTGATCCTTGTGGTAGTCCTGCTAAGATTGGTGTTGGGTTGGAATGGTGATTGTTTACATTTACTGAGAAGGTTCTGTTACTGATGAAGCTTTGTATGATGGATTGGATAGAGTGCGGTGTGCCTATTTTCTTACTTTTGTTTATAATTCCTTCATGCCATGTCCGATCAAACGCCTGTGATATCTCAATAAAAACTGCTACTGTGTGGTATTTCATTTGAAATGTATAAAGATGTTCGGTAATGCGGAGGAGTTGGTGCAGTGTAGAAATTTTTTTGGTGAACCCAAATTGCTCCTTTGGTATGGCTTTTGTTACCTGTAAGTGATCTTTAAGTCTTTTGAGTGTTATGTTCATAAATTAAACATTGCACGCATAATTAACAATGATTTATTCCCACATATGTACAATTACATTCGGCCTTAACGCCGTTCACTGACAATCACCCATGCCGTCTCTCGTACCCCGGGCAAATCCCTAATGCCCTCCGGGTGCTGCGTCTGCCTCTTGGACGCTCCACGCTGCTGCTGCTTGTAATTAACCCACGACGGCTTCCGTATGGCGGCTGACTCTCCGGACCTGGCTCGTCCACTCACTCGTGCTCTCAGGGCTCGCTCCCAACTGCAGACTGCCGATCAGGTGTCGGCTGGCTCCTTATAAAGGGCCGGTGTCCGGCGGCGAGACTCGCTTCCCGGCTCGAGTTCGCCGAACCGTGGCTGCAGCCAGTTGCTGCCGCCGCCGGCTCCCGCCAGGGCGCGCTGCCTTGGCGCTAGCGCGCCGCATCCAAAGTTATGTCGCGCCTGGTCGCGGCGCACATAACATCCCTCCCCCACTAAATGCGACGAATAGTGTTCCTCTCTATTCGGCGCAAGTCACTCCAGGGGGCCTGACAACTGCAACAGAACTAAATCATTCCTAAGAACTTGTTACATCCCTATCTCACACATTCATATCTCTATGCGCTCCATCTGTATCATAATTACCAAAATTCCGGAACCAACGTTAACTTTCTCCTAATACTATTTACATCATTTAGTTCCAAAAATAGCCATAATCCCAAAACAATATACATTAAATTACAAAAGTAGCGGTTTTTGCTGTAATAAAACTTGCCAAGTCAACCAAAACATTGAGAATAACCAAAATATGACCACAACTAAATGGCAGTTAAACTATTTCCTGTGCCATCTCTGATAGAATTAACAAATTTCAAAACTTCAAACAATGACAAACCAAAACATAATGCACTCATACTGCCACACCTCTATCAGCTTTTTCTATCCACCATTTCTGATAGCGTAATAAGTGTACCATTTTCGCATTTACAACTTTAAACCGTCCGAAAATTAGTTCTTGACCACTTTTTACCAGCTTCCTGCACTGTAGTCCCGTGTTTCAATTTTATTGCTTTTCGCCCTAAACTCACTTCTGATGTACGTTTGCATACCCATGGCATAACCCTACCATTAGAGCTTGACAATTCACTACGCACTTTTTCATGACTGGTACATCTACCGTTAACTGTCTGGCGCTGATGCTTCTGAAACCCTCGTTCTAACTGGTACTGCAACTTATCTTGATGCGTCGCCACTACGTCACATTTAATCACCTCTTGACTAGACTTCGCTTGCCTTTCCACCGGCATCTCATTAACTGTACCTTTTTCACTACACACCGCTCTGACCTTGTGTCTCTGCTTGCCGCCTTGCCGTTTGCTTTCATTCCTACCACTGCGTTCTACACTTCTCCGCGCGGAAGTACCGTCAACTTCTTGAACGAGTAGCTCCATTTTCCCCTGCAGTTCGTGCTCCCGAACATCACACTCTTGCTCACTATGCACGCGATTCTTCTCGCTTGCCGCTAATTCCCCAATCTCCGTGCTAACCCTATCTCCGTCACTGCCCGATTGCTCATTATTTATGGGACGTTCCTTGCCTGTCGCAGCCTCTCTAATGTCCGTGCTAACTCTCAATATCGCACATTAAACTAACATCAGTCCTCACATTTCTCTGTGTTTACACCGCCCTTCCGGTGATCGCTCACTAGTACACAACTATCTACATCCTGGCATTCCGATGCTCCCTTTTCGTATAAACTTTCTTTTAATATCGCGAGTTCACTTATCGAATCGCGCCAAATCTCAATTGTATTTTTATTACCGCGCTCTATTTTCTCACTAGCGCTACCGTACTGCTGTCGGTTATCCTGCCTCTGTTTACCTCGGCCTGCATCTTTGTAACTAATATCCCCTGGCCTATCACTGTTCCCTGCAGAGCACTTTTATACATTTCATTATAACTGTCCGCTCCTAACAGCATTTTTTCCTAATTTCACTTCCGCTAAGCTCGGATCACTTTTGCCCTTCCGATGCTGCTCACCGCGCCTTCTTTCTGTGACCGTGGCCACTGCTCGCTGTCCTGCTCCGCCCCTCCGGTCGGTCGCTCCTCTGCTCGCCCAGCCGCCCTGCTTGCCCTCGCCGCGTTATCAGTTACGCGGCCCTCAGCCGCACCTCGCCGTGCAGCCCGCTGAGCAACCTTGCTGGAGGTTGCCGCTCCCGCGACGTCCGGCCTTTCCCGACTCGCTCCTGGATGGCGTCTCCTCGCTGCTGCGGCGGCCCAATGCCGCGCCGCTATGTGCCGTCGCCCCTGGCGCTGCAGCGCCGCCCGGTGTCACCTGCCCCGCGACCGCGGGGCTGCAGCGCCTGCTGCAACGGTCTCGTCCTCTATCTGTCGCGCCGCACCCCGTGCGACTGCCGCGCACACGCCTGCTGCGGCGTGCCGTTCAACCATGACCTGTTGCATTTTTCCCAGGCTTGCCATCTGCTGCTGCCGTTCTTCCCGCTGCCTCTCCAAATCTTCCATAAACTGCCGATGCTGCCGTTCCATTTGCTCCCCAAATTCCAGCTGCCGCTTTATCATCCTTTATCACTTGCTCCATTTCGAAGTTTATCTTCGTCGCCACTGTTGTTACCTGGCGATCCGAACAGCAGCAATTCTCGAATTTTCCTCGTCGCCCGTTTTGGCGACGGCCGGCAGCAACAATACTCTTTAAGTTGATCCTCGTCGCCAGTTGTTATCTGGCGACTGCACAGAAACAGTTCTCTGAATTTTCCTCGTCGCCAATTTGTTAACTGGCGACACCAGCAGCCACCACACTCTCCGAGTTTTCCTCGTCGCCAATTTGTTATGGCGACTTACCACAGCAGCACTTGTCACTTTTTCTCGTCGCCAATTTGTTATCTGGCGACACCAGCAGCCACCACACTCTCTGAGTTTTCCTCGTCGCCAATTTGTTATATGGCGACACTTGCACAGCAGCAATTCTGACTTTTCCTCATCGCCAATTTGTTATGTCATAAATTAACATGCACGCATAATTAACAATGATTTATTCCCACATATGTACAATTACATTCGGCCTTAACGCCGTTCACTGACAATCACCCATGCCGTCTCTCGTACCCCGGGCAAATCCCTATGCCCTCCGGGTGCTGCGTCTGCCTCTTGGACGCTCCACGCTGCTGCTGCTGCTTGTAATTAACCCACGACGGCTTCCGTATGGCGGCTGACTCTCCGGACCTGGCTCGTCCACTCACTCGTGCTCTCAGGGCTCGCTCCCAACTGCAGACTGCCGATCAGGTGTCGGCTGGCTCCTTATAAAGGGCCGGTGTCCGGCGGCGAGACTCGCTTCCCGGCTCGAGTTCGCCGAACCGTGGCTGCAGCCAGTTGCTGCCGCCCGCCGGCTCCCGCCAGGGCGCGCTGCCTTGGCGCTAGCGCGCCGCATCCAAAGTTATGTCGCGCCTGGTCGCGGCGCACATAACATTGAGAATTATTTTTTTCAAAAATTTTGGATAAGGTGGATAGTAAACTTACGGGTCGGTAGCTGTTTGTGTGGCCAAGATTTTTGTTGGGTTGGCACTGGGGATAACTATGGCATGCTTCCATGATTGAGGAAAATAACCAATTTGAGGCAGGAATTATAAATATTAGCTATATATGCTATTGCAGGGGGAGGTAGGTTTTTCGCTATGTTGTTTATGCTGTCGTGACCGGGTGCTTTCCTGGAGGGTAAGTTTTTAATTATTTTGTTAATTTCAGCTGGTTGGTGAATTGAATGTTGTGACGTGGGCCGTAGTATGACTCTTTGTTGCATTTGTTTATCGTTTTATGTTCAGGGTGAGGTTTTGAGATGTTGCTTGTAAATGTTGATGAGAAGTAGTATGCCAGCTCTTCGAATTTTTCAATAGATGTGTATGCTTTACTAGTTGAGGTATTTATTGGTGGTATCGTGATTTTCTTTTTCAATATTCTGTTGGTGAATTGCCATAAAGAATTGTTGTTTGTATGGAGTGAAGTTAATAATGCATGGTATTTTTGTTTGTTGCGATTTTTATTAAGTTTTTAACTACTTTTGTAATTAGATTCAGTTCTGATTTTAGGTTCGGCGTTCTTAGCAGATTCCATAGTCTCTTGTTTTGTTTTTTTATCGAAATTGCATTTAATATATCAGGCGGTAATTTTTTATATTAGTGCGGTTATTTGATGATTTATTTAGTTGTGTTTCTTTTGATAGTAGAATGGATTACCGTATTAATATGGCATACAGCCTGAGTGATTTCGGCGGAGCAATTCAGTATTCTGAAACGTGGTATTTAATTTCTTAGTAATTCTTGGAATTTTCTCCAGTTGATTGTGTGAATAATGTGGTGACTCTAAGGGCGCTTCTCTCGGCCGACGTCATAAACGACATAAAGTCCAGGGAGGGGCCTTGGGAGAATCGGACACCGTTTGACCTTGCGGAGACACCCAAAATAAGAGCTCTCCTCTGTTTGCGACATCAGGAGATAATGCTTTATTAACATTTGATAATGCTTTATTAAATATTTATCTGTGATATTTATATCATCAAAGTGGGAGTAGGTATATTCCTCAGTGCTACAAAAATTGTAATAGCCATAAACATTTTAAAATTTTAATTTAAAAAAATAATTTTCAATATTATTATTATTATTATTATTATTATTATTATTATTATTATTATTATTATTATTACTATTATTCCACTACATCATGACTAAAGATGTTATGAGACGCCTGAATATAAAATCTATTCCAGGTTGCAACCAGCTACCTAAGGAGTAGATCTAGGGACTGTCGGTGGCCTCTACAATACTTTGCGCAAAATGTGGGCTGTTACAAATAAAGCTATTTCTTGCACTTCCCAATCCTTTGAATTACCTGGGAGTTTAGACAAGTTCTTACTCAAATTTTGCGGAACAAATCCCAGAGCTCCGATAACTATCGGGACGACCTGTGCTTTTACGCCCACATTCGGCTGACCTCGATTTCCAAACTCTTGTATTAAGACGTTTCTCTGCCTCCTTGGTAACGACGTTTTGATCGCAAGGTACAGCAACATCGACAAGTAAACACGATTTGTTCTCCAAATCCTGGATGACTATATCCGGTTTGTTTGCTGCTATCGTGCGATCAGTTTGAATTTGTTGGTCGTACAATATCGTACACAATCCAACAGACGTCACCGCTTTCGGTGAGTGTTCGTACTACTTGGGGCATGTGTTCGGAACTTCGAGGGCGGTACAGATCTGCCAGTGGAGGTAGCTACACACCCTGACGTGTCATTTCAAGTATTCGGTCTTTGTTAGGATTGGACAAGCTGAGACAAAATGATCGATGGTTTCTACATGTTCCTGACAAATGCGGCATTTATCATCTTGGGAAATTTTGAGAACCGCTTTATCATAATGTCGTATTCTCAACGCCTGATCTTGGGCAGCTATTACAAGTGCTTCCGATTCTGGCTTCATTCTCCCCCTTTTAATCCACATACATGATTGATCTTTATTGATCTGCACCTTGTCCAATCGTTTCAAATATTGTCCGTGGAGTGGTTTGTCTCTCCACGATTTCTTTAACATTTTTTGTGTCTCACATTTCAAGTCAAGTAGCACAGAAGTTATTATTATTATTATTATTATTATTATTATTATTGTATTATACAACATTGTTTTCTCGGTATTCACCGGATATATATTTAACTTTGTGTCGGTTTAATAACCAAGAAAGGCCAATTCATGTTTCGTCGTAATTTAGAAATTTTCGCACAATCCTGCATGTGTTTAAGATGATTGAGTTTTGCATACTTTTGAATGTATATTTTGGTATTTGAATAAGTTCCAGATTTTTATGGATGTTATTTGGTACAACCCCTGTGCTCGAGATGACCAGAGGAACAATATGGACTTTTTGTAGATGCCATAGTGCCTTGACTTCTGCATGTGCTGTTTGAAGATTGGCTGTTCGTTGAACAGTGATGTCAATCAGGTAGACAATCTTTTGCCGCTTGTCTTCGAAAGTTATGTCTGGTCTATTGTGATGAATGGTTTTATCTGTAATAATTTCTCTGTCATAGTACAACTTATATTTTGAACTTTCAAGTACAGTATCGAGAACATATTGTAATATGGACAGGTCGTTTCATATAGTTTCGATATCGCCGCCAGTTTCTGGTAAATAATATTTGCAACCTGATTTTACCTACAGGTGTAATCAGTGTGGGCCATTAATTCGCATACTGATGTGATGAGCTGTATGCTCTCAACTGTTGTATGGCATTTTCTACATTTGTCATCTATTTCTTGTTTGAGGGTATGTTTCTGTAACTTTTAGTGTTGATCACTTTATCCTGTATGGCTACCATGAATCCTTCTGTTTCGCCAATAGATCACCATATTTTAGCCAAGTGTTTGAGGCTTTTGAGTCTACATGAGGTTGCATGAGATCATTTGCATGGCGTCCATTTCTTGACCACATGTCTATTTTGCGGTTATTATCTGCAAACCGCGAAGAAATGTCCAGCTGTTTGTTGTTAAGATCAAGAGGGGTTAATTTGGTATCTGCTTGAAGTACTGCAGCGTGTAGTTCTGATGTTGCCTGTTTCTCATAATAAAAGTTCCTTAATGAACCCCCGTGGACTATCACCTTATCGTGGTGGTGGGGGGGTTCATGCTCCGATGACCCAGACGACCAACTGGGGAAGCCTAGGACTGTCTAGCTTGCCAGTAGGTAAGAGGGAGAGGGGAAGCTAAGAATAGTCCACCACGTGGAAGAAAGAAGACATCACAGAAGACGACGTGGAAAGCCGTTGATAGTGAAATGTCCAACGGCTTAGAAGTCGGAAGAGGAGTATTCCCAACGGCGATGAAGGCGGAAGGACATCGTTCTTTCTCTCCTTGTCTACCCTGCTGTCTGGCAGCAAGGACAACAGTACTGGGTGGTGGTGCCCAGGAAGGATCTTGGAAGCAGCTTCATCCGGATATTCGTGGGCGTCGTGCACATAACGCATGTAGCGGCGACGGAACTGCGATGCGAAAGGCAAGCAGGGAAACCATCGCATTATTCTCCCGAGGAAGTCCACTTCCACCTACGTTTCTTAATGGCGAGTGCATCTAATACAAATGGCCCTGAGTACCGGCGTCCCTTAAATGGGACAGGGGTGCGAAGAATCTCCGGACTCGCAATTTTGAAAGAGGAGGTGCGTGTGGGTACTTGGAATGTTCGAAGTCTGTATGAAGCAGGAAAACTGGATAATCTAATTTTGGAACATGGAAAGACTGAATATTGATATACTTGGTATTTCCGAAAAACGATGGCCAGACTCAGGTAAATGTATAAGAGAGGATGTTGTGATGTTTTATTCTGGGAGCAATGCTAAAGGGCACCCTAATGGAGTAGCTGTTGTAATAAAAAAGGAACTGGCAAAAAAAAAATAACTAACTTTGTCCCACTTTCAGATAGATGCATTCTCCTGTAAATAAAAGGAAATCCAATAAATATCAATATAGTCCAGGTCTACTGCTGCTGACAAACCCGATTGTGAAAGGTCTACTACTGCTGACAAAGTAGTGAAGTAGTGGTCTACTATTGCTGACAAACCCAATAGTGAAATTGAAAAGTTTTATGAGGATATTGACCAAATTACTATATCAATAAAGAAGCAAGATCTCAACATCTATCTTGGAGATTTTAATGCTAAATTAGGTGAAGGAAGAGTTCTTGATATTGTGGGAGATTATGGACTTGAGTTAGAAATGAGAGAGGCGATCGATTAATCGAGTTTTGTCAAGATTCGGATCTTGTGGTTGCAAATACATGGTTTAAATTGCCCAAAGACGTTTATATACTTGGATATCTCCTCAAGACAAGGACCCCAATATTGTCCGTAATCATATAGATTTTATTCTGATCAATAAACGTTTTAGAAATGCTGTGAAGAGTGCCAAAAACATATCCGAGCGGAGACATTAACTCGGATCATAATCCTGTTGTGGCGAATATAAGGATAAGATGAAAAAGACGTCCATCACATAATGCAAACAGGAAATTGAATTTAAGATTGTTGAACTCCGATGATGTGGTCCAAGAAACCTCTTGCAAGCTCAATGAAGAAATATGTAAGATAAGGAGACTAGTATAGAGGAAACATGGCTAGGAGTTAAAAAAGTGTTCAATGAAGTTACGGAAAATAACTTGATGCAAGAGCAACAGCCGCGCAAAAATTGGATGACCGATGAAATTATGTCACTGATGACTGAGCGTCGCAAATGAAAAAGTGTAATCTTGAGAAGTACAACGAATTGCGGAAGAAGATGAAATCTAAAATCCGAACTGCGAAAGCAAAGTGGTATGCTTCACAATGTAGGGAGATAGAATTGTTAAATAAGATGCATGATGACTTTAGCCTCCATAAAAGAATCAAAGAAATTACTAATACGTGCAGAAGAAAGCACTGCCTTAAGATTCTGAAGGATGATGGGAATGCTGCAATTAGTAAAGAAGACAAATGTGATGTTTGGAAGAGTTACATAGAAAAATTGTTTGATGATGATCGAGAATATGCACTGGCTGAGTTAATAGACGGAACTGGACCACATATTCTCAAGGAAGAAGTTCAAAAAGCCATAATTGCTAGTAAAAATGCAAAGCTGTAGGTTTGGATGCCATCAACGTAGAAATTTTAAAACTTGGCAGAATCTGCTGCGGATCTGCAAGAAAAAATGACGAATAAATCGAGCTTGCAAAGATTATGAATTAAAAATAAATGTACATAAAACAAAGTACATGCTAATTAGTAAGAAAGGTGGAAGACCATTTCAACTGTCTATCAACGATAGACCGATTGAGCAGGTTTCTCAATATAAATATTTGGGACAAATTTAGTCGTGGACATCAGATTTGGAAATAAAAACGAGAATTGAAATAGCAAGATCCACATTCAACAAGATGAGGAACTGTCTATGTAGCAGAGATTTGAGTTTTATCCTCAGATGGAGAATGGCAAAATGTTACGTGGCAACTGTTCTCTTATATGGTGCTGAAACATGGACAATGAAAACAGCATCAATTAATAGACTGGAGGCATTCAAGATGTGGATGATCAGGAGAATGTTGAGAATCCCCTGGACTGACAAAGTTCGTAATGATTACATACTAGAGAAAAATGGTATATGCCGAGAGATATTAAAAATGATTAAAATTAGAAAAACATTGTATCTTGGTCATTTACTTAGAAACCTTTACTTAGAACTATTACAACTAATAATGATGGGGAAAGTTCAGGGTAGAAGGGGAGTCGGCAGGAAGAAGATGTCCTGGTTGGCAAACATCCGAAAATGGACAGGTATCTCGAGTGCTTCCGAGTTGTTCCATGTGGCACAAGACAGAGAAAAGTTCGGGGAAGTGGTCGCCAACCTCGAGTAATGGAGACGGCACTTCAAGAAGAATGAATGGATTTGTTTATAGCACAGATTCTTTAGACCTATTAGCCCTCTTCCTCCCTCATTTCGTGGGAGTGTTACTCGTTATATTGCGCTATTTAGATGGTGATGTCTGAATTTCGTCAGAATTGTGCGAGTCAGCCTCTGGATGTCTGGATGTCAGCCTCTCGAGATCTGTGTCGCTCCACGGTATGATTTCAAATGAGTTTGTATATACTGGTTCTGCAATTGTGTTGATTGCATTTATCATGCTCTTGCCTGTTAATTTGGTTTTCAGGAGTGCCGTGATTCTCGATTTGTACAGTTTTGATCACTGAGGCTACTGTCTATCCTGCGTAACTTTCCTGTTTTGTCTACGTGAAGTGTTTTACATTTGTCAATGCCAAAACTCGTATGGATGTCATCCGAAAATGTTCGAGTTATTTCAAGGAGATATTGAAGCTGTCTGTCTGTCGAACTGTAAAGTTGATGTCATCCATGTACATTAAATGTGATATGGTATGGATGGTTTTCTTATTTTTATGAATTTGGAATCCATAGCGAGAACAATTATATTGTGTTGACAAGGGGTTTAGAGCCAGATAGAACAACAATGGGCTTAAGGAGTCTCATTTGAAGATTCCTCGCAAAATTCTGATGTCTTTTGTTGTGATTGTTGTCTTGCTGTCTTACGGACAATGATGTTCTCCAATGAGTCATGATCTGTTCCAGAAAGTTGATGATGGTTTCATTAATTTTGTATACGCGGAGAACTTCAATAAGCCAACTGTGAGGAACGCTATCGAATGCTTTCTTGTAGTCATTGTAAGCCAGGTGCAAGTTTACATTGTTTTTATGTGCTTGTTGGGGAATGGCCATATCTGTTAGAAGTTGTTCTTTACATCCTTTATGTAGTCGTCTGTAACCTTTCTGTTGTTCTGTCATTATTTCTCTGTCCTCTACATAATCTTGGATTATACTTGTAATGCACGACGTCAAGATTTTGTACATTGTGGGGAGGCAGGTGATTGGGCGGTATTGAGAAGAAGTATGTGTGCCTCTACTTTTGGGTTTCATGTAGTACGTAATACCTTTCGTTAGAAATAAAGGCATGTCTTCTGGGCTGTTAATGACTTGTGTGAAGCACTGAGCCAACTTATGGCGAAGCGATGTAAACTGCTTTACCAGAAATTTTGAACGTGTTCTGGGCCAGGGGCTTTCCAGTTGTGGGCAATTTCAGTGCTGACGTCGTTTACTGTGATCTCCTGATATAACATTGGCTCTAGAGTTTGAACATTATTTATTTCTTCCTTAATCCAATGTTCCTCACTATTGTGATAATGAGTTTCTGACGAAATGGCTGAGCAGTACTGTTCCAAATTTTGTTGATTTGGTGCACCGTTGTTCTCTAGTTGGAAATTGCAGTTTGGTCTGAGTTGTTGGTAGAACACTTTTTCATTCTGACGAAACGTTGAATTTTGTAGTTTACGTTCTGTTGTTTCTTTGTATCGTCTAAGTCTTTGTGATTTAGCTGCAAGCTTCTGTTTTAGTTCATCTAAATGTTCAGCTATTAAATTTGGATCAATAATTTTATCACCCTGGTCTTTGTGTTTTCTTGATTCATGTTCCTGGTGACCGTGTTTTCTGATCTTTGCAAGTGTTTTTTTAATTTTCTTGTCTAATTTCTTGTTGTTTGGTTGGTTCAAATATTGCGTTACACTGCCTATTTCTTGTCTAAGATATTGGATTTGATTTTCGAGTCTTTGCTGCCATGGCGGTTAAGTATTTTTCTTGTTTGACTTCCTTTTTTGACTTTCTGACTGATCCTTTAATTTGAAACCAGCTTTTACAGTTACGGTAGCAGCGGCACAGTAAACTATAGCATGTATATCTGTTAAAGTGTCTTCTTTGATCTGACAGGGCAAGCCATGTTCATTTATATATTGACTAATTTGGGTGAGCCTGTTCTTTCTATTGATGTTGAGTTTACGAATTCTGGGGCGAAGAGTTGGATCTAATCCTGAGTACTTGAGAAAAATTTCCTGGTATATATCAATTATGTCTGATATGTCATCTTCCTTGGCACCTGCTGTTGATGGATCCTGATTTGCTTCATCTAAGTGGGTTGAATTTGGAACTACGTGTGAATGTGCGATAGTTTGTGTCAAGGGGCACCCATTGTTGGAGGAAGAGATTTCTTCAGCTACTTCCTGTTTTATTTGTTCCATCCTTACTTTTGGGATGCAAAGTAAGTCCAGTGCTTCACACAACCATCAGGAGGATCAGCATTGTCGTGTTCACAACCTCAAAACTTCAAACCGATGGCGAGTCTACTTAAAAATTCCACATTGGTTGAACAACGTTCTGCGATTTGTTTTGAAATTGCTGAAGGTGAAAATCCAGCTAATATATTATCTAGTATGACTTAAGTGTATGGTAAAAGTTGTAAGAATTGCGACAGTTTTTACAGGTGGGTAGAACAGTTCAAATGTGGTCGAGGCTCACCTGACTGACAAACATCGTTCTGGCTGCATCAGCAGGAAAAGTCGTGTTGACTGTGTTTGGGGATGCTGTGGGTGCATTTTTTGTGATTATCACGAACAGCGAATAATAAACAGCCAATACTACTTAGATCTGCTTTTGAACAAGGAGAAGCAAATCGTGAGAGAGAAACGTCGTGGATCTCAAATGAGAGGTGTGATTCTCCAGCAAAGCAACGCACGTCCTCACAATGCCCAACTTTACTGAAAATCATTTGAACTACTTCTATTCACAAATAGAATCAATGCAGATAAATATACAGGACTTCTCTGTTTGTGTTTTCCCAATTTGCAACTTTTAAACATTTTTTCAATTCTGTTATTCGGTTTCTGAAACGTATGTCACGTCAAATCAATCGTCTTCTGTGCATCTGTATGAACCGGTTTAAGTAAAATTATGAATATTTCACCATTAAATTGAAATACAATCTATCCAGAACCCATGCGATCAACTTTCTTTCAAATTTCTTTCCCCACACGTCATATACAGTTTTTACTGTTTTTTGACTAAATAAATAAAAAAATAAAATAAAAACTTACCCTTGCGAATACTTCGTAAGAAGAAAAAGTTATGTAATCTTGCGCCGGGAAACGAATTTTCCAGCGCACTGCGCTTGTGTGGTGTAGTGGTATCAGCACCAGCACGTTAACTTTGAGGAACTGGGTTCGGGTGTCGGAATGAAAAGAGAATTTGCTGGTTGAAAACACTTTGCTGTGTTATGTAGGCGTATGTTATTGCGTAGCATTTAAAAAAAGAATATGTGCTTTGGTTGCACTCGTGTTGAATTTAACGTTTTGAATAAGAATGAGAAAGGAAAAAATATATCTACGATGGAATTTTTTATACCTTGCCCCGAATTATTTGTTGTTTTTTTTACATGAATCGGACACTTATGCCTTGCCCGAGTACGGTCCATGCCCACTTATGTGGTTTAGTGGCATGAATGCCGGCAAGCTAAATCTGAGGATTTGGGATCGCGTCTCGGAGCGGAAAAAGTTTTGTTTGTTTACGTAGTAGTATAATATTGCGGGGCATGAAAGTGAACAGTGAAAGTGAACAGTGAAAGAAAGTATGCGCTTTGGTAGCACCCTTAGTATCAAGTATGTCTTTAAAGTTTGTAGTTGTAGGAAAGCGCCGAAAAAAATTATTACAATTACTTTTTTAAACATTTATTACGTCTTTACGCAACGCGTTTCGAAGCCCTTGGTCGGGCGTTGAGTGCGGAGTAATCTTCCATTACTTCATTACCATCAGCGCTCTCGGTATTCACATAGCGCACATATTTTTGTGTCACGTCTCGCCTGTCAGTTGTCGAGAGGACCGCCAGGTAGCACCTCCGCGTACGCGCCTCACACCGCGCGCCCCTGCGTCACTCCCCAGCGGCGAGAATTGGGAAGGAAGAACGAAGGGGCCTTAGGACACTTCACAAAGGTTGGACTAGCTCTTATGAAGCAGCTGAACTCGTTTTGTCGGAACAAATTTCACATGAGAATCGACGGGAATCGAAACCGGACCTCAGTGGTGAAAGGCGAGCGACTTTGCTCTGAATTCTGTTAGGCTTCCTTTACGCTCTCAGAGGGCAAAGTTTAAAAGACCTACCAGGGGCTCTCGCTGTCACTATCGGTCCTCTAGGGGCATTCCCAGTTAAAAATACGTTCGTGCTAGCCGAATCTCGAATAGGTCTGTATCGGCACTGCACATATATGCCAATAGCATCCGTTGTCTCTATCACGGCGTTTGCACCATTGTTCTCATTGTAAGGATACAGATCTTCAGTTAGACACACAGTATTGTCAGGCCAAGACATTTTTCACTGTACACTACATGTATGCTTCATATATAGATATTTCTATGAGAAAATGATTCAACTTCAAGGACATGTAGAAGGATCGACATTCATAATACAGTTGAAAATTGTATATAACGAAGTTATATGGATTTAAAAATCCATTAGTTGTTTGTTTCTGTTTTGTAGGCAATTTAACGATGGGTTCAACGATGGTGTGTTAAAAATTTCGAAATTCGCAGGTGGAAGTGCTATCACTTTTAATTCCAAAATTTGAATTGCGATTTCCGGCGTTGTGTGATTTGGGCAAAGCTTTTTATAGGTTGGGAAAACCTAGGCAAATTTGGTGTATGTCATTTGATTTTTCGAGAAAGTGGGGGGTAAAAACTTCACTCGCCTCACAGATACGTTCCACACTTCCTCCCATTATCGTTTCAGATCTTTAGATGAGAGTCGGCGATTGAAAAGGCAGATTCGTTTCGGAATTCTACCCTGCTTAGGGCTAGAAGACCTTTTCCTTCCCCTCCCTTCATAGGATCATCATTTTCATTTTCCCTGTATTTTTTTAGAAGCCTAGATATGGTAGACTGATGAAAACCAATCTTGGAGGATGTATCACTTGTACGGAGATCAACAGATGAATAAGCCATTATAGCTGCTTTCTTTTTCGGCTTTAACTTAACTACTTTGCCCATCTTGCCACACACAGGGTTTCACAAGAAATGGATCAACTAGCAAAGATCAGTTGTTTTACACAGTCATTACTGACAAATAATTATAAATTCTCGGAGAACGTATCCCTGAAGTCAATAATATAAGTAAAAATACAAAAAGCGACTACAAAAAACTATGAATTGCTGTTTAATTATAGCAATTCATAGTTTCATACTTTTCATCTTTAAAATCAGAAAATAAAATGACGAATGGTGATGCAATATTTTTTCCACCATTGTAGTTAAACTTATTGGTTTTAACTTCATGTGAGGAATAGTCACAGTAATCTATTAGCAATGGCGTAACTTGAGAGGAGACAAGGTAAATACTGTCTACCAAAGGAAAAGATTAACATGGATAAACATACATATTTCAATAAAAGATATTCTTCAATTCTAAGATAGTTATGAGAGCGGAATGCATTAACACATGTGATCCAGGCGCAGGTTTTTCTTTCTGTAAACAGCCTGCGAAGACATATCGCGACTGCCTCCCCTGAGGCGCTCCTCTAATGTACTGGGGTTTATCGTATCCTAACTGGAAACTTGAATCATCGACTGGAGCCTACCGAGAAACCCAAGTGCAAGGCCTCCTTATGGAAGTCGCTTCAATTGCTCGGTTAGATCATGTCTTTTCTCGCTTGGGTATTCAGCGTGTGCGCCGGAAAACGGTAAATTTTTGTCACAGAAAACTTTATTACCGGGCCCTGGTAACGGACTGGTGTTGCTATGACGGCGCATACTTTCTCGCATTATATGTAACTACTAGGCAATAGTATTCTACTACATGAACTTGCAAAAGTGTTTTCAACCAGCACAATGTTTCTTTTTAATTTGCATTAATTTCAACAAAAAAATACGTGAAAACGGCTAGCTTTTAAAAAAAACTGTACACGACCTGTTTTTAAAGATCTATTTTTAGAACATATTTTACTTAAGGCAAAATCTCTAACTTCAGTTCTGTAGTTTTTAAATGTTAACTTTTTTGCAGTTTTCCAAAATATGGGAGTTTGCCGAAATTGGGAGTAGCGCCGTTTATTACCGTTCTTGGAAACATACGAGGAAAAAATTGAATGGCAAAATTTTGGGCGGTCTTTGAAAAAATGCTTTTTAATTGCATAAATTGCAAGCACCGAATCCTACGCAAAAACTACAAGTTTTTTTAAAAAAGTGTACATGACCTTTTTTAACAATTGATTTTTTAGAACAGATTTTGCTCAAGGCAAAACTCTCTCTTCAATTTTGTAATTTTTAAATGTTAAAATATTCCAAATTTCGAAAATATAGAACGTTTACACGAAATGAAACTAGTAGCAATTTTTTGACTTTTCTTTGATACATACGAAGAAAAAATGTAAAAAAATGCAACCGTTTTTGAGACAATTTTTTAAAAAATTAAAAATTGCAGATATTTGTGACCGTTTTTCAAGATGTCTTTAAAGAACAGATTTCTTTAAGGCAAAATCTCCATCTTCATTATTGTTTTGGTAGGAAGGCGCGGACAAAAATGTAATATTTTGTAATTTTCGAAAATTCAGGGATTTTAATAAGGGCCGAGAAGAAGATGTAATAAAAAATTTGGAGCCATTTTCTGAGAAAATTTTGAAAATGTGTTCGAGGTTTCATATAAACCCCCAAAATTAAAATATCTGGTTTAAAGTGAGAGGACCTTGGGTTCATTTAAATCAGCGGGATAGAACCAATTTTTTCTTAAATTATGCTTTATTTAATTGATCGCATGAACTTCCAGGTCATTAGCGACCACAGTCAAAAGACAATACAAACAAAGTAAAACAGAACATACAACAGCATTTAAAACTAAAGCTTAAATACATAGTTTTTCAAAATAAGTGTAACATTACCTAACGACCGTTAACAATCACATTCGATAGCAACAGAAAAAATACATTACAATACAATATATTACAATACTATAATAAAATACATTATTTGACATAACATTGCGACAATATTGGTGTTTAACAGGTTCTTCGTTTCTTAGTGCTTATTAATAAGGTTAATTTCCTTAAAAAATTAAAGACGTTTTCAATGTGATGTCTGTTGTTAAGAATTTCTGGGAGAGTGAGAGGTAATGTATATTTTGTGCGAATATCTTTGAAAATAGAACAGAACAACAATGTGTGTGGTATAGAGAGGGCAGATTGGCATTGGAGTACCAATTTGGAGAAAACTGGCTCAACGATTTAGGCGCTAGCTTTGACCACGGACGGAAAGATGAACAGAGACGATTTGCCGTTAATGGAATTTGCAGTAACAAGGACCCACAAAACATCGATTCTGACTACACAACGTGTAAGAGGAAGAAAGGAACAAGATTTATCCATTTTTTCGTTACCGGGGTCCGGGAATGATAGTTTTTCTGTCAAAAATTAGCCATTTCCCGGCTCACTATTACAATACTCCCTCATCTTTCGAAGTAAGGGCGAGAAAGTACGAGTTTTTTTAAAATAAGGTCCGTTTGTTACTAAGAAGGAAAATATTAAACAGAGTATAATTAAATTTTTTTCAATAATATTCTTTCATCTTCATTTCTACATATTTTCATTTTTGTTCTAACATTTTTTATATCGTGCAACAAGTTTTTGAACTCGGACGTCAATGAAATCTGCCGCCTGTGAAATCCAATCCCTGTCTGCAGTTCTCATTTCTTTGTTGTCGCTGAATCGTTGACAACCAAGAATATCCTTTAAACATCTAAATATGTGTTAGTCAATAGTTGCAATGTCTGGTCTGTAAGGTGGATGATCCAGTTGTTTCCATCCAAAGACCTGTTTGGTCTTTGTGTTTGTGCAGGCACATGGGAACATCGGAGGACGGCACAATTTTTTTAAACATTTTACAGCTCGACTCACAGCTCACAGACATACCATGCGGCTGGGAAAGGCGTCAAAACTCGGACAAAGTTTGTTGGAATCAGAAACTCATGCACACTACGGCGATCGCGCTTCAATCTCATTCTCATTCACAAACGAAACTTATTTTAAAAAAAAATAACCTTCATAAAAACAAACAATGCGCCATCTAAATTCCAAAGCAATTATCTGTAAGCAGTATTGAAAGAAATTGTTCATACTTATGGACGCGGACAGTCTGCATTATATTGTTCCCAAAAATATAAAATAATAAAAGAAGAATTTAAGATTTTTTAAAGATGCAGGTCCACGATTCATTGAAGGTGGGGATTACAATGCGGAAATAGAATTGAAATTATTACTCTAACAAAGGGACGCGACCATTAAAAAGCCATTACGGAATAACAACTTTTTTTTCAAGTTCTCCGTCTCACTGGCCTGAAGATAGCATCAAGATGCCGGATCTCATTGACTTTTTTGTGACAAGGGGGCTTAAAAAACTACGTGACCTCATTTCCGACAAACTCATTTGACCTCAGTTCCGACCACTCCCCTACAATTCTAACCATTAGATCTAGTGTGATTGAAAAAGACTACAACTATACTCTATCTACCCGAAGAACAAACTAGCAACTCATTGAACAGTAGATATATCAAAATGTTACGGCCCGAGAACCTCTACAATCAAATGAAGACATAGACGAAGCAGGTGAGTATCTAACCAGAAAAATACAACAAGCAGCACGGCACTCTACACCAGAGGAGATATTTTACAAAGAAATTGAAGCATACCCTAACGCGGTGCAGCAAAACATATTTGAAACATGTCAATGTGACAGATCGTGGCAGAGAAAATAAAAGGAATATGAACAGAGATACTTTCCAAATTAAAAGAATAATAAAAAATATTTTAAAAAAACACTGAATTAGAAAAAGTATTTGAACAATCTTTCTTCAACTGCATCAACCTCAGACTCACCGCAGAATACTCTTTGCGGAAAGAGGGTGAGGAAATCAATCCAATAAATTCCACCAATTCTCGAGTCTGACGGTCAGAACGGCCAAAACAGACAAAAAGAAAGCTGAAACCTTTGCAGTTTATCTGAAAAGAGTGTTCAAGATTAATTCAGCTGAAACTCAACCTCACGCCAAAGAAGCCATAAAGTTCTTGGAACACCTTCCAATTATCGCTACCAATCAAGTTCACTGCACCAAAAGAAGTAAAATGAAATTCTGCTTGCGCTCCCAAACAAGAAAACCCCTGGTTATGACCTCATCACCGGCGACGTTTTGAAAAATCTGCAAAAACGGCAATGATACTACTAATTTCTATTTCAATCCTGATTTCAGATTAGGATTCTTTTCACGACAATGGAAAGTGTCTCAAATTTTGATTCGTAAAACAGGCAAAGCGACGCATGAATCCCCCTAATATAGACCCAATAGCCTACCCTCCCTGTTTTCGAAAGTCATAGAAAAACTGTTATTGAAGAAATTAATTTCGATTCTGGAAGAACTAGAATTAATTTCGCATCATCAATTCGATTTTCGAAATCTCAATCACAGAACAAATACATTTAGAAATAGACATGATTAATAGAACTCTCGAACAACAATAATACTGTTCAGTTGCTATCATTGACATCAGTCTCGTTTTTGATAAAATTTGGCAAATGGGACTTATTTAAAAAATAAAACTAGTAATGCTTCCGACACACATACTTTCTCGCACTGCTTCTATACGGTCCTACATGCTACTCCACTACTTCATAAACCAGCAAAAGCGTTTTCTACCAGAAAACGTTTTCCGTTTTCTACCCGATATCCGATCCTCACAGTTAACGAACCGGCACTTATACCACTACGCCAAACTAGCAATGTGTGGGTCGAACAGAGCCATAAAAAGAATCGAACCGATCTATAAAATGGTAAATGCACGATAAACAAACAATTGATACGATGGAAAAATATACGATTTACAAATCCAAGAACAGACGTGAAAAATTGTGGAATGTTAAAAACTCGAAAAAATATACACAGACACTTCCAGTTCATTTATCGTAATTATCAATATTTGTGATTCAAATGGCTTCACATGGTTTTCAATGAAGTTTTTAGTATTCTCAATTATTTCCTGTGACAACAGAAAGTTTTGAGAAATAATATGTCCCGACCAGGACTCGAACCGGCGAAGCTTCCCTCCGAAAAGCTGTGCCAATCCTCGCTGATTAACGACTGCGACCAAAAAGGCTCTGCATGACGTTTACACTTGTATAATAGTAATAGCGTATGGTGGTTTCATTTCTAGCATGAGGAAGCTGAAAAATCCAGAGAATGTGAAACAAAATGTCCTTTGGGCGCTCAAAGAAGGTATCTCGGAAGATTATCATTCATAACAGAAAAACTGGTTCAAACTATAGAGATTAGAAAACTAAGTTCTGCGAGAAAGTCTGCGCCATTCTATTGCACCACTAGTTTCCTAAATTTAGAAACACGTTTCATCCACTTTTTCCTCACCAGACTCCAACTATAAGAGTTTTTCTGGCAAAAATTAGCAAAATTATCAAGCCATATTTTTATCGTCCTTTATTACATAAGTGAAGAAAATTTAAAGAAAAAAATTTGGAGCGGTTTTTGAGAAACATTTTTTGTAAATTTGAATCGCAATTTTCGCAAAAACTACTCGTTTTTTTCAAAAAATGGTACATGATCTTATTCAAAGTTCTAATTTTGTACAACCGACTTTGTTTGAGGTAAAAATCTCTATCTTCAATTTTGCAGTTTTTAAAAGTTATTTGCAATTTTCGAAAAATTGGGGATATCAAAGAAAATGATACCTACATTATTCCCTTAAACGCTCTTTGCACTATTCAACAACAAAATATAATCAAAAAATTTGGAGCCATTTTCTTTTAACTTTGAAAATCTCCGACGGGCTTCATGTAAAGTACCCCCAAATATTAAAATATCGGTTTCAAATTCCAGGGGCCTTGAGACGAGTAAAAGCGGTCAGGGAATATCAATTTTGAAGAAAATCGGCTGAACGGTTTAGGCGCTAGCGTTGACCACAGACGGACAGACGGACGTTTTGCCGTCAATCGATTTTTCAGTATCAAGAAGCAACAAAACATGGATTTTGACTACACCAAAAAGTAGAGGATTTTTTCCCCTGAAGCAGGCCTGCACAACGCCTGCTCCCGCGGGCATTCTGCACTTAGGAGCCGACTGTCTGCCCGCGGCAGTGCCGAAAGTGCAGGTAGTGGGGAGTAGGAAGCTTTGCGTGGAGGGGGGAAGTCTGACGTAGCACGAGGCGGTGCGTAGATTGAATGCCTGGGTGTCTAATACAATGATCCATGCTACAAAGTCATATGCTTACTTGTTTAAAGCGAGAACGTCTAGTTGTTCAAGTTTCAAGAGCCATAATTAACTATTTACGTTCTTTGAACTGCTGTGTATCGACCTTTCTATCTTAAACAATATTTTAAAGCAGTAGCATTTTTAAAAACTATATTATTTTTCTAACTAGCCAAAAATTACAATTTAAAAATTCATTGTTCTCCAGGACTGTTACAATCTCCGTAGCAAAATGAAAGCAAGAAATGAAGCAAGCAAATTATGGGAACAATATCTCGCATAAAGATTGACATTAAAGTAAAAAATGTGGCAATTTCAAGTAGGGTAATGTTTAACAGCACGTATATTATTGACCATTTTCCCCATTATGAAACTTAATAAAAAAGATCAACGAGCAAACCTCTGTGACGATATGTTACGGACAATCATGAGATTATCAAGGGTCTTGTTAAATAGAATGCAAAGGGCTTAATATTTTATATGATGTCGTAAACAATGAATTAATAGTGTTCATTGATTTGATTTTAGAAATATAGAATGCACTTTCGTCAGAAATTAGAGCAGAATACAACCGCGATTTTTCTCAAGAATAAAAAAAATGTTTTAGCTTTGATATAACCGTCTTATTCAATTAAACATAGTAAATGGAAAAATAGTTTATTGCTGTCATCATCAAAGGAAACAATTCAGTATCATAATTTTGTGATTACATCGTACACACTAAATTTGTGATTACATCGTACCAAAGCTGATTACATTATCATCCCTACGAGCAATTGCTATATATGACTAGTATTATGATTATAATACTTGGTGTCCAAATCAAATATGTATAATTAGTTGTAGTATAATATTTCACACTGTCATATATAGACAACAAACATTTACAATATAATTCAAAAGGCAATATTACTTGAACTGTATGTGATAGTCATGTTCTCGCCGATTGCTCTTTCAATTTACGCGCTATGGTTCGAATTGCGCCTTCTCATTGGTGGTCCTCACTCTGAGAATGAATCTCATCCCCACCCTTCATCGATTTTCGCATTTGCCCCCGAGCTGCTCGCGCGCAGCTCCTGACGTCACTGAAAGTGCAAAATGCTGTGCAGGTCTGCCCTAAAGGGTCCCCCCCGATAAGATGGTAAAAAGTTCCCCTCAACCATATTACATTTGAGTGGTTGCACTATAATTCTAACAAAAATAATATTTTTGAAAGGTTTCTTAGCCCCCGTCCCATCACCACACCCGTATATAGATAAAATAGTGTTAAGTTGTCGCAAAAAATTGAAATAAAAAAACGTTTTTGGCTGTATAGGGGTGTGGGTGGTGGGACGGGGGCTAAGAAACCTATCAAAAATATTATTCTTATGTTAGAATTATAGTGTAACCACTCATTTGTAATTTGGTTGAGGGGAACCTTTTACCATCTTATCCGGGGGGACCCTTTAGCAACAGGTTTTATCCACTTTTTCATCACCAGACTCCAGTTATAAGAGTTTTTCTGGCGAAAATTAGCCGTTTTCCGGCGCACGATTACATAACTTTCTCTTCTTACGAAGTATTCGTAAGGCGAGAAAGTAAAAAAAGGTTACCTCATCGATGATAAATACTTCTCAGCTCCTATCTGACAAACAGACTCTTTCAAATAAAGTTTCATAACGAATTATCGAACTGTTTTCGCTTAACTGAATCCGGAGTTTCAAAAGGAAGTATGCTGGGCCCGTTCTTGTACTCACTATTTATGGCTGTCCTTCACCAACAAGACGGTATTGCAAGAGCAGTCTACACAGATGACCTAGTAGCATCCAACATTCTAGAAAATCATCTGGATAAAATTCGTGGTTAAAAAATGACGGATTCAACAAAATGAAACAATCAGCACACACAACCTTCACTAAGTAATAATACTTGTCACTCCGTAAAATGAATGTCAAAGAATTGCCACTGAACTAAAAAATGCCTATGCCTCAACGTCGATCGAAGACTATCCTGGAGAACTCATATCATAAAAAAACGACTGGACTCTAAAAACTCTACTGATGATATGCAGAAAATCGTCTCTTTCTCTTTGCAATAAGGTTTATAAGGATATATTAAAACCGGCTTGGACCTACGGATTGCAACTCTGGGGAAGAAATTCTACAAAGATTCAAATTATGAAATTCTACCAAGATTTCAATCAAAAGTTCTACTATACATAGTTAATGGCCGTAGTATGTTTCTAATAATACTTTACACACTTATTTGCTGATTCCAACCATCCACCCAGACCAACTCAGAATGCAAGAGACGACATGAAAAAACACTTGAACACCACACAAATTATCTTGCAGTGAACATCGTGAAGAGCAGTGAAGACATCAAAATATTAAAACTAGCCCCCGATAAAAGATATGAAAGGCTATGTAAATACTGAACAATTATTACAATTTTGTAATCATCTTATAAAGTTAAAACGATTGACTTGTGGGAACTGAGAAGTGCCGTCGCAAGAACAATCTTCATTTATGTTCGTTTTCTTTATTAATCTTTCACCGAATGTTCAGTAAAGTATAAATTGAAAATAATTGATTAAAAATAATTAATTACTTTAATTTAAATATAACTATAAATGTAGTACCTTCACGGGTCACACTTAATTCAAAGAAGGCAATCGATCATATAATTAACAAACCACTACAAGATATGAAACTGCAACGAAAGAATTCGGATACAGTGATCACAATACACATATTCTTTCACATGCAAGAAATGCAAACACAACACATTAAATAATACCATATGTGTAGATTGATTACCAAAGCTAAAAGAAAACTATTTACGGAATACTTGCTGCAGGAATTCTGGAAACGCTGTTTACAATACTGTTGATAATGACAAATATAATTCATAATATACAAATGACAAATATAATTCATTTTTTTCCACAAGCCTATTTCACTTTGATAGGCGTTTTCGTTTTAAAAAAGAAAATTAAATATTTCGCGGAAAAGGAATACTTGGTTAACACGAGAGATCAGAATATTATGTAAAAAACAAACAAATTATGTATTTCATTTCTAAACAACATAAAGTGTCCCACGATTTCCACATCTACATTAAACTAGTGGTGCTACAACAGCACATACGTTCATACTTCTAAGTGCTCTCATATTTACGCACTACATAAATATGCAAATTCAATGCATTTTCAGCTAGCCAAAAATACTTTGCGCCCCTAGACTCGACCTTATGCTCTCTGAGGTAACTCGCCGTCAGCCATTTCACTACGCTACAGAGGGCTCCATGTAAAGTACTCTCAAAAATCAAAATATCCGGTTGAATCTCCCAAAACTTTAAGATTGTTTAGATCGATGGAGGAATATCAGTTTTGGAGAAAATCGAATGAACGATTTAGGCGCTAGCGTTGACCGTAGATGGGCGGACAGACACGTTTTGCTGTCAATCGATTTTTCTGTATCAAGGACCCACAAAAATTGATTCTGGCTACACAACGTATTGAAGAAGTTATTTAATGTGTAAAACAACAAGATGCATCTACTTTATCATTACCAGGGCCCAGCAATAAGAGTTTTTCTGCCGAAATTAGTCATCTGGCGCACGTTTACATCACTTTGTCTTCTTACGGAATATAGCAGAAGCTCTCCGGCTCTTAGATTACAGAGAAGAATTGTACGAATAATAAGCAAATTTCACTCACGTGATTCTTGTCAGCCTCACTTTATTAACCTAGGAATGTCCGTACCCCTTGATTTACGCATAATTGCTTGTTTTTTTGTAAAAAAATGACTGTTTCTCTACAATTTCTACACAAATAGAGATTATACTGAACAACAGAGAGAAGAACACTGACGATTTAGAAAATGAGACTTAATGTATTAGTTAGTATTTAGACTGGATACTTCTAAAAGACTAAATATATCCATAACAAGTATTGTATCTCAGCTTCTAGCTCATTGAACCCATCTCGATCAGGTTTTTCGCCCGCTTCAGGTTTTTGCCGCGGTGGCATTTTGGTTTGTTCGTGGACGTAAATGTAGTACACAGCTTCACTACTTGTGCACGTTTTATAGTCTTCAGTGGGAAATGTATTTTTTTCAAATAATCGTTCTCGCAGCAGTAAGTCGATTCTTTCACGTAGAGCACTAGGGATAATAGCCAAAATCAATATCTGATGTGCTTTGATAAATTATTTTTCTTACACGATAGAGAATATTTTCAATCTTCTCCGGGTCAAAAAAGCTCGATGCTACCTATATGCATAATTATACTTAATATGTGTATTAGGGCAGAGAACCCAGAGCTCAAGAAACCGAGCACATATTGCACTTTTCCCCCACAGCACTTCACTGTTTTTGACGATAAATAAACTAGTGGTTCCGCGCCATTCTTCAATCCTCCCTTCTTCTATCTGCGGAAGAAAAATTGAAGAGAAAATTCGGGGCGGTTATTGAGAAACAAATTATAAATAAATATTAAAATTGCCTAAATTTCGCGCAGAATTACATGAATACTACTCCCATTTTCGAAAAGTCGAAATTACTTTATTTCAAGATCTGTATTTAAAGAACAAATTTGATTAATAACAAAAATCTTTATCTTCAATATTGTAGTTGTAGCAAGATGCTGAAAAAAAATGCACATTTGCAATTTTCGAAAATTTAGGGATTTCAATGATCATGAGACCTGCACCATTCTCTTAAGCGTCCTTTACGCTATCCGAGAACAAAGTTTAATAAAAAATTTGGAGCCATTTTTCAGAAAATGTTGAAAATGTTTTGAGGCTTCATGTAAAGTACCCTTAAAATCAAAATATCCGTTTGAAACTCCCAAAGTCTCGAGTTCGTTCATATCGTTTGGGGAATATCAATTTTGGAGAAAATCGGCTGAACGGTTTAGGCGCTAGAGTTGACGACAGATGGACGGACAGACAGGCAGGCAGACGGACAGACAGACGTTTTGCCGTCAATCTATTTTTGGTATCAAGAACCACAAACATTGATTCTGGCTACTACACCACATGTTAGAGGAAGTAATTTATTGTACGTAGCAAGAGGATTTATCCACTTTTTCGTTACCAGAGCCCGCCAATAATAAGATTTTCTACCGAAAATTCCTGTTTTCCGGGGCATGATTATATAACTTTACCTTCTTAATAGCCTTCTTAAATAAGAGCGAGAAAGTAAAAACGACGGGAATAATTGCATCGTTGCAACAGAGCGAACCGATCACAGTTTTTCGCTCACGTAACTGACGAGAGACGATCATACTGCTCTCCTCTCTTAAGAATCGTTTTTGGCAACGATTGCTTAAGAAATTAGTTCTAAAAATAAATTTGATGCTTTTATAAATTTGTAATGCTTATAGAAAAAACAACGCATGTAATCATTTATAATAACTGTTCTCTTGCTTTTGTACAAAATTAAAGCTCGCTCCTTAGGCCTCTCGTTTTCAAAGCATGTACTAAAGCAATAAAGCTGAACATTATAACCCAGTTGCTTACTATGCTATTTTGAGATCCTCTATGGCATACACTGCACTCCATGTTGCCAGAAACAATTATTTCCTTAAGAAATTTAGCAAAATTGAGTAATGAATCTGACTTGGTAAAACAGATTATTACTTTCTCGCATAATGCTTACGGAGTATAGAGAAAGTATTGTAATGCTGTGGGGAAAATTGCTATTTCTTGACAGAAAAACTCTTATTGCCGGTCCCTGGAGGAAATGAATAAATCTTATTCCCATATATAGTAAATTACTTCCTGGAACTCGTTATGTTGTCAAAATCCACGTTTGATGGGTCCTTGATATTGAAAAATTAGATTATGGCATCCGTCCGTCCGTCTGTCTGTGAAAACACTAGCTGTTAAATCGTAAGCAGTCACCAAAACTGATATTCCCCGATCGATCTGACTGATGTCCCTGAGGGACTCCAGCATGTATTGGATGATTTGTAGATATTTATTTATTAACTTGGACCCTAAAACTTCTAGATGTGAGGAAACTTTTAATAATTTGATGTAGATAGTGAGGAAAGCCAATTTGTCGCATTTTATAAAGAAGACCAGCATGCCAGACACTGTCGAATGCTTTTTCTATATCAAGAAATAATGAGAGAGTATGATTTGACTTTTGAAAATTTGATGCTGTGTAATCTGTTAGTCTTAATAGTTGGTGTGTTGTGGAATGATTGTTGCGGAAACCAACTGTGCATGGGGAATTATGTTATTTTGATTAATAAATTTATTTAGTCTGGCTAAGATTGCTTTTCAAAAATTTTTGATAAAGTAGGAAGGAGACTTATTGGTCTATAATTTTCAGTTTTAGTATGATCTTTATTTGGTTTTGGAATGGGTACTACTAATGCAATTTTCCAGGATTTAGGGAAATAGTTAATTCGTAAGCAAGAATTGTAGATTGCAGTGAGTGAACTTATTACTTTTAGGGGTAGTTTATTTAATATAATATTAGAGATCTTATCAATTCCTGGGGATTTTTTATTTTTAAGTTCTTAATGAAAAATTTGATTTCCGATAGTGAAATAAATTTTATTCTTTCTGGTACTGTATAAAAGGGTCTGTTTAATTCTTGTGAAATATAATTAGAAAATGAAGAATTTAAATAGGAGTTATTAGAGAAGGTCATTTCAAAACGTGTTGCTAAGACTTCTGCTTTTTCTTCATCAGTAGTAGCTACTATGTTTTTTGTTTTTAATGTTAAAATTTGTTGTTTATCATTAGTTATTACTCTTATAGATGACCATAGCGAAGAAGAGTTAGGCTGTAATTGAGAAGTAAAATTATTAGATTGTGTATGTCTGTGAATTTCTAATTTATTTTTAACTTTTCCTGTTAGAATGTTCAGAGTAGATTTAGTAGATGGATTACGTGTTACATGCCATATTTTTCTTATTGTATGTATATAAGTAATTAAGTTCAGTAAACTTTTAGGTATTGGATTTCTTAATATTTTTTGTGATAATGTTGTTTTGAGGTAGAGTGTTGAATAGCTGTGTATTTGTTATTTTGAAAATTTGTAACTGCAAGGTCAGTGTCTTCGGTGTATATAGTTTATGTTGATACGAGTCTAAATTTATTATGTTTGATTGAAAATTATCCCAATTGATGGTTCCGCAAATAAGGGAGTTGTGAGAATAGAAGGCAGGATAAATTTTTTGAAAAGTTATCAAAATCGGATCATGATCCGAATTTAAGGATGGAATTGGGTATTGAAATATTGGTATGCTTTTATTCTGGCTTAGGTAGCTCAGGGCATCAACTGATGTCACTGCAGTGCCTCTGACCGAGGATCGAACGCAACTGTTGTTTGGAGGACAGTTCTGGCGGCCGGCTGCTCTAATCGGAGAAACCACAGAAGGGTGTTTTGTTGTTTTTCCGATCAACACCAGGCAAATGCCGGGACAGTACGCTAACAAACGGGCAGCGGGCAGGTGGCGATCATTCTTTCCCCTTTCTTGTCCTATCCACTCCCTTACTTACACACACACACTTACATGCACTTCACTAGCACATATGCCAAGATAATAGTAGGGAGATTAGAGCTTGTCCCGGCTGGGGCGGTGCCCCCCTGGTGGGCGATACCTAGTTGAGGAAAATCCCGCAAGCCAGCCGACGTGTAGGTCAACACCGGATTTAACCATCCGGTGGAAGCCAGCGGGGGAAGATCACGGCTACCTTCCGAGGAAAACTCATGCACTATACTTACTGGAGTAATGATCTTAGCAGTTGACGCGCCCCAAATAACGAATAAATCAATTATATTTTCAATTAATAAGTTACGGATCAATCTGCAAATTGGTTACTTTGGTAAATATGTTTTTCAAAATAACATATCAGAAAGCTTTCTATCGTCTTTCATTTTTCGATTTCAAATTTCGATTTCAGTGACATGCCCTATTGTACTACATAATTGCAACCCCCCAAAAAGAATTATCCATTTTTTGAAGTTTATTTATGAGTGCACTGAAATTATTGGACAAATATACAATTGTGTTACATATTTGAATTCTACAACAAGACTTTAGCTGTCTCTATACAACGAAAATATATTTTTCACTTAGGCAATTGATGCACAGATCTAATCTAAATGCAACAGATGGTGCCAGAAAAAGTCGTGAGTCATTTGACGACGACGACGAAGAATTTGGCATTGACCTACGTTCAAAACAATGACGTCAATCTGATTCAATCCATTTTAGAATGTCTTCTCTGAAGATGGCGTAGGAGCAGTCTAAAATTACGCTTTGTCAAATGGAGAAAATTTGTTTTGGAAGTACAGAAGAGTGATTTGCAAAGCATAAACCATTATTAGCATATGCATATCATCATATGCTTAAGGATGAACTCAAATGCGTAGCTCCAGAAAAAAAGCTCATCTGATTGGTGATGAAATAATAAAGCACATGGTGCTGAAAGATATTTCATGCCATGTTTTAGTATAATGAATCATTCACTTCATTATACAGTGAGATGTTATTCAAGGAAAAATGCATTAACATGCTAAAAGTAATGTTTTGAAATTTGTAATGATTTCTGTGATTTCTTTAGGAAATTTCGTTATTGGTTTACCCATACAATTCATAAGTAACTTCAAGAGTTAAAGGCAAAGGGTTGAGAGAGAGGGAGCTTGATCATCTGCATGTCATGGCTTGGGCGCGTCCCCTAATCCCTTTACCTGTAATGCTCGAAAATATTTCTAAATTGTTAGGCATGCAAATATCTAAATAAATGTACAGGCAAAGAAAAATAGCGCTCTGTCCAGACTCTATAGATTACTTCTTTCGTATGATTTTCAGCACTAACAATGAACTTCATAAGCCAATGCTTATAGCATTATTTGCGCAGCCTCTATCGTTTCGTTTCTATAAAGTAATTGATTTAATTTAATTCATTTATTTGCAGTTACAAAGAACAAGCAAATGGAATTTCCATTATACTTAGTTAATTGTGTTCGTATGTGTTGTTCTGTCTAAATATAGAACATGTTATAAGTATGCCATTTATTACAAATATTCAAAACACAATATGATTCTATGAGACAAGGCCGCAGATCTTTTGAGCCATTACATAGACCACACTCTAAATATCTGGCATATCGACAAATACCGTAGATGCTAATATTAGTGCTCTTGGAAAGGGGTGAAAATAATTTCTTACTCTTTATGTCTGTGACTATTAACTTGAAAATTGTTTCAATAAAATCATTCAACATGATTAAAATTATATTAAGAAGCTTAGATTCACAGTTGTACCACATATAAATCTAGATATTAAATAAGAACAATTTATTTACATTCTTCGATTTCAGAAAAGTATGTTATTCAATATTATAGTTTCGAGGCGACAAAAGCGAACGTTTTGCCCACGTTTTGTTGAGCTCTCCGTTTGCTAGTAGGGGTAGAAGTAGAACCGCGGGTGTGTTACTTTTTTGTTAGCAATGCAAAAAAATCAAATCGGTATTTCGTTTACCGATGCAATACGTTTTGTTTAACTCGAGAGCAAAAATATCTAGTTTTTCAAATGTTGCTAACCGCGGGCTTTTTATTTATTTATTTTTGTTTTCTGTTTATTATTTTTAAAAAATTTTAATGTTACATTTATTTTTATTTTTAAAAATTTTAATGCCATTTTTATTATTTTTTAAATTTTTATTAATACTTCTTAATTTTTATTTATTAACTTTTATTCATCTTTCAACTATTTATAGTTAAAATATTGGGAAGAGATTATGGAGATCAAGGAAAGGTGCGCAAATGGTTCTTGTCCCGCATACGTCACATACAATTTTTATTGTTTTTTGACTACATAAATCAAATCAAACCAAAAAGATAATCTTTTAGAAAGGAAAAATATGAAGTACTCTATCCTTGTTTCTGAAAATTTCTGTATTTGCTCGTGACTATAAGCATTTATGAATATTTACAAAATAGAGAAATTAAATTTAATAACTCGTTTGACAAGAATAAGTAGAATCTTTCTCAATTGACAACCTATGGACGACATCTGTAAAGTTGGCAGACCATTCTCAGATGCCAAAAGTTTTCTTCTTCGCCTTATACCTGCCACGCTGGCCGACCCCAGTCCGCAGAGAAGAAAGACAGGTAGCGTCAAATCCTTGAAACGTGACAGAACGTCGAGATGTTGATAGTATATTATGTAATGCGAGGAGGACCAGGAAAGGTCGGGATAAACATAGTTACTGCTTCAGTGGGTTGACTGATTCACTTAACAGAAAAACACATGTTCTGTCTATTCTTGTGCGGGTATTTATAGATCCAGACTCGGAACCTGAGGCAGCCGGTGTCACTAGAGCACACGTTATTTAAAGGAGTGCTTTGTGTTAAATTTAGCGTTCACTGGCTTACAGTGTAGGTACATCATCGCGCGCATGCATCAGCGAGAGCGCGCGCCTGGCCGCCCCCCCCCGCCCCCGGCGCGTGCAGCGCGGCCCTCCCGCCGCCGCCTCCTCTCATCCACCGCTTCACTCCGACCCGCTCTCCGCTCTGCTCTCCGCCCCGCTCCCCGCTCCGCTCTCCACTCTGCACTCCGCATGACTCTCTGGGGGGAATGTCATATACGCTTTTCATTTATTTTTGAAGGTGCCGCCATTTCTAGTGAGCATTCCCAATAAGAGAGTCAATGTTATTTGCTAGCTGTGTTCATTTATGGTGACTGAACTACTCGCTGGACGTGTACTTACCTTTGGGTATATTATGTCTTTCTTACAATGTCAGTATTTGCAATGATGTAAAATATCACATCTCTCCGTTACTGATTATACGGTCTGAAACAAGTACAATTAACGTATATCAAAACTTCATTTGTCTCCAGCTGCGTAATACGATAAAATGTGTCCTCAGGCGAAATCAAATTAAATAATTGTAAATGATTCTGTTCCAAAATATTTTTTGCAGCGCCCTAGGATAAGAGCCACGTACCGCGCGCGATCCTTCCTTCCCCATCCCGTATTCCTACTCTTCCTTACGTCCGAGCGATGTTCCGTCACCCATCATCATATGGTGTATCATATTGATTTAGAGAATTTCCAGAAGGCAGCGACTAGCTATGACTCTCCAGAAGCACTAAATGTGTCTTGAAACGAAAGAAAACGATAAATAAATAAAAATGATTGTTTTGTGCAGGATCGAGATTGAATTTTTTTGACGACACCGGTAAGTCCATCCAGAAAGCAATTGAGATAGTGAAAGAAACATCGACAAAAACGAAACGAAACTAACGAAATATAAATATTATTTCGACGAACGTTTAAAAGTGCTTAAATTACGAATTACGATATGTTTCATCTCATGTCTTCATGGTTTCATCGCAACTGTGTTCCCATCTGTTGTCGAGAGAAGTTGACGAATGAGAGGAAGTGTGGAAGACACAGAGGTAGCGGATGTTATGAGTGATGTGCGGCGAGAATGATCTGTGAGAACAGACACTGAAGATGAACACTGAGGACAGGCACTGAAGAAGCACGGTGAAGACGAACAGTGACCGACTGAGTTTTAATTATATGAAATTGTTACATTTAATTAATGATTTCCATAATTAATGATACACGCACTGTCTAGTTTTGTAATTCTGCACATAACGCACGCATTTCTTCCTCGTGAGGGATATACTAGTACTCCGTTACTTTATGATGTCATCAATCGATTTTTACATCTTCGCATTTACTTCGAAGACAAAGTTATGTAATTGTCCGGAAAAAAGTGAATTTTTGAAAGAAATATTGTTATTGCCAGGCCCTGGTAACGCAAAAGCGGATGAGTCCTGTTCCTATACATATTAAATTACTTCCTCTAATATCTGGTGTAGCCAGAATCCGTTTTAAGGGGCCTTATAACGATTGAGGCAAGGCCGTCTAGAAGAGTATATTAGAAGGCCCGAGCCAATGTGAATGTCACGTGATCTGACATCACAATCGGTGGCTGAACATTTTTCGTTTTCGCATACGCCCTTGTCAAAGAGCTAGAATATTTTAGCTAATTAGCCCTTGTAGGATAAATTTCGATGCGAACGGATGTTTTAATAATTCAGTAATAATTGCATGCTCTGTTTTCTGCATAAAAAGAATTTCTTCGTTCATTATCTTCTAATAAGCAAGGTATGTCTACTTCTAGTATTGAGCGATACAAGTATGTGGTGCATACAAGTATGTAATTATTTTATGTAATACATGTAATATGTTTTGTTGCTTGCACTTGGATGTTTGGTTATACTATTATACCCTGCATTTTTCAGTGAATCCTTGCAAACTATACTTAAAGGAGGGCAAGGTTAGGCAAGCGAGATATGTGACAAAATGTCAAGCAAGTGAAGTGTGCTGTGCTGTTGATCGAATTATGATGGATCAACGGAACGCGTTTCAACTTTGAAATTTCCAAACAATCCTGCTCTGTGACAGAAGTGGATGAAAACATAAATAGGGAAGATTTTGTCCCCTCAAAGAACTTGTGTGTGTGTAAAACACTTCGATTCAAAATTATTCTCTACCAGAACAAGGCAGTAAGAACAGATGGTGTCGAAGTTTTTACTAAAGGAACGTATCCGACCATAGTGAAAGATGCATACCTTCTATCTCAGTGAACAGCCTCGCTACTTGACGAATACTCACCAAGTGTTTCACATATAGATATCTGAAAATTTTGAAATTTAGTTCCTGAAGAATGAAAATCAAATAACTTTATTGAAGGGCTTTGGATGAGAGATAGATCCGATTAATGGAAACACAGTTTTGAGTTGTGGACAAATTCTGCTCACATTAATAGAACACAGTGCTTTGTGTATGTCAAACATTTTATTAAATAAACACTGTACATTAGGAATGTTCAGTGATAAATATAATGGTTTCAAGAATGTAAGACACAAGAATGGTTTCAAGAATGTAAGATCACAAAAGTTAGTGCAAAATAAGAGACATTACAGTCAATTTAAAGCGTCTAAACAATTTTAATGTATTTCCGAAGTGATTTGTGTTTTTTGAATCATCTCATAAGGTCTTACATAATCTGCTGGAGTATATTCTGAATAAAATATTGCTTTTCATCCTTTCTTTTCTTATTTTTGAGCAGCTTGAATTTTATTAATCTACCTATGAATATTTTACTGTTCCTTACAATATTAACAAATATTATTAATAATTACTAATATGGCCATCACAGAAATATCTGATAATGCATTCTACTAGCTGTACTACTAATTTCCATATTAAATTAAAGTAGACAACTGGAAAGAAATAGAGCAGGAAAAATATAAATATAATTATCATGAAGGTACTTAATTTCTTATGAGCATCAATTATGGCAACAAAATTGTTTTATGAATCCTACAAAATTTTATATTATAAATAAGGTAGTATGTACAAAAGTTTAAGCCTTCTCAATATGTTAATTTACATGTACGAAAAGTGTACAATATCGGAATGCCTTAATACAAATAACTCTCTAAAATAAATTCCCAGAGGGTCAAAAAGGTTTAATGTTCCTTCGTGTTATTTTAAAAAAGTATGGGTTTCCGTACGATTTTAAGAACTAGATCTCTGTTTAAAACGTGGACAGCTTGCATTTCCTGCCAGCCACCCTTCGTGACATCATTCGGCGTAGGAGCAGGCCTTCTATTCTAGACGGCCTTGATTGAGGGCACAATGTCTGTCTGTCTGTCTGTCTGTCTGTGGTCAAAGCTAGCGCGTAAACCGTTCAGCCGATTTTCTCCAAAACTGATATACCCCGATCGATCTGAACGAACGAGGTTTTGTGCGTTTCATCCGCGATATTTTGTTTTTGACGCTTACATGAAGCGTGAAAAACATTCTCAAAATTTTCTTAAAAATTCCAAAGGTCATGTGCAATTTTCTGAAAAAAAAACCAGTAGTTTTCAAGTACAAGCACAAATGTGCTTGAATCTAATGCAATTTATAAAAAACATTTTCTCAAAAACGCCTCCAAATTTTGTCTTCATTTTTTTTGCACAAATAAAAGAAAGGATTCTTAAAAGATAGTCACGTGTCTCATTTTCGATAAACTCTACATTTTCGAAAATTGCAAATTTATAATTAATGCAAGTAAGTATGTGCTGTTGTAGCACCACTAGTTTCTTTGTGGGAAGGCGTCCTTTGGAATATATTGAGTTGCTAGGCAAAATGATTTGATTACCACTTTTGAACAAATGACTCACCATCTTCTCAATGGAGTTTGTACTCGTATTATGGTGTTATGGTGTTCTTGTAATTACCACCCCATTATTTTTGATTTAATGGTGTAAGTAGACACATTTACTGATCTGGAACTTTTTTCTGTAATCTCTAGACTCCTTTCCCTGAAGTCTCAATATATGTGTAGTAATTTTTGTAATATCGTGGTCAGCAACATTTTTATCAATTATATCAGAACAGTTAGGGATAATGATATTTTTTTCTTTTGACTTGAGGTCACTATCAATCGCACATAATCCTTTAAAGTGTAAATGGGATCGTAATTAATGTCTTAATTTCCTCTTTTGATCATCAAAATCTCAATCGTACGGGAGAAAGGAATGTCCTCGATTTGCAGAATGTTCAATGCTTTTATTTCCCTATAGAGACAAGGACTGATATGACCCTCAATACTGTGTGATTTTTATTTTGACTTTCACAGCCACATGCAGACATCGGAAGTTTTCGAAGTTGGACATTGAGATACTTGGATATTCCATAATACATTTCGCCATCTCACTAGGTCCTTTAGGCCCCATTCTCTCATGATAAACAAAAAATGTGGCAGAATCATCCTTCAGTTCACGGACACAAGTACTTATTGTTGGCGCAAGAAAAACGTGTCTTGGACTGGTATTGTGGAAAGGATCAAATATTGCGTCAATGCACATTGCAATTACACCGTCCTGTAAACTTAAAATCGATCAGCTGTTTGAACTCCAAAGAGAAGCCGCATCCCGCGCTTTAATGCAGAAAAAACACAAGTCACTGACTCATGTTGTATCTGCATTAATTCCCATTTACGTGGTCTTCAAAAACTACCTCTAGGATTGCTTGACTTACGTTATATCTGTCTGAAACGATGCATATGCATACAGGGGACACAACTGCACTAAAAGTCAAAATTCCAAAAACCTGACTTATGTTGTTTCTTAAATAAATCATTCATGTTATCGTTCATGAGACGGGAGGTGGTGTTGTGGACACGTCGACCAAGTGTTATTGTGGTACTTGTACGTTAGTATGTGAACATGTCGAAGGATAATAGTCTTGAAGGATCTGAAAAGTTATTCACAATCCAGACGATTTACGTAAAGAAGATTGTGAAGTGTTCAGATTGTTTTATGAGAGTCATGAGGTTATAGGTAATGTTATTGTAAACTATTTATTTTCAAAAATTGTAAAAACTTAACATTACAAAGGTACAATATTGAGTTGTCTCTCGGCTGTCGTACCGAACACATCGCTGAACTGGTTGTGAGCCGCTAGTTGTGATATTTCATAACATACTGTGTCACGAGTGGTAAATTGTGTATAATTTCAGTGCGATATAGTTCTATTAACTCTATAGAATATTAACGAGTGTTTACCAGGCAGCCGTATCACGGCTTGCCTTGTGCTGCCATGCCATCCTCCGAAAAAGTAAACATAACCAAAGTTTCATCAAACGTTCAACCAAATGTGGAAGCCAAGAAATCCTACGTCAGCGCTGCATCGACTGAGATGTTCCCGACTAAAGACCAAGCCATTGTTATTGACTCTCAAGAAGGAATTACTATAAAAGATTACATAAGTAAGTTAGCCTCTATTGTTAATGCCAGTGATATAAGATTTGTGTCCCGCATCTCCAATAATAGAATTTGTGTCTTTCTCAGTACTAAACAAATTGCAGACTACATTACAGATAATTTTAAGTACCTTAACGTATGTGGCAAAGAACTATCCATCAGACCTCTCATTAGTAAACAAAAGAGAATTATCATTTCAAATGTATGTCCCATTATCCCCCATGCTGTAATTGAAAATGAACTGGTCAAAAAAAATATTCAATGTGCATCTAAAATTAGTTTTCTCAAAGCAGGTATCTCAGATCCAGGTTTTTCGCATATAATGAGCTTTAGGAGACAAGTATATGTAGACTCTGATAATGTAAACAAACTACCAGAATCCACAACTATTTTTTATGATGGTACTACTTATAGAATATATTTTTCAAACGACACAATGACCTGTTTTACTTGCAAACAAGCAGGACATTTTGCCAACATATGCCCAAATAAAACAATTGAAACTGAAGTTCTTGAAACAGATGTGACTACTGAATCCCTTGTAGATCATAATGACAACTCGGAGTCAACCATAAGTCTTCTGAAACAATCTGATGAAACTAATGTAGCTGAAGTATCCCTTATGCACAAACAGGATGACAACCCTGGTGCTACTATAAGCCCCTCAAAACCAGCAGAAGAGCCTTTGTTTAATACAAATGAGTTCCCTGCCATTCAGAAAAGAACACTACATTCTGAAACCTCACAAGAGACAAGTGACAATAAATCCATACTGCTGTGCAATAATGTATCAAAACAACCAAAGAAGAAAAAACAGAAACAAGAGAAAAAAGAAGACACTGTCATAAATGAAAATGTTTCAACCAAAACTTTGGAGGACCTCATTGAACCTTTAAAAAGAAAAATTGAAGGCAATCCAGAAAAATTTCCATTAACTTCAATCAATTCAAAAACTTTTTAGAAAACTGTACAGGTTCCAACGACCTTGCAATGGTTGTAAAAGACTACACTGATAATATTCAATCTGTTATAGATATGCTGTTGGGCACCTACACTTTCCTGGAAGAAAGATCCATCAAGAATAGGTTTACCAGAATTATAAATAAGCTGAAAATGCATGTTGACCATCAGGAAGGAACTGAATCAGGCATTTCTGAGTAAAATCCTTATTATAGTATAAATATGATCATTCTGCAGTGGAATATAAATGGTTTCTACCCTAGATATGAAAGGATTCAGCTGCTATGTAATACTTATAAGCCTGAAATACTATGTTTACAAGAAACTAACTTTAAAGAAACGCGAATAGTCAGGTTAAAGGATTATCTGTGCTTTTACAAAAATCGTAGCCTGTCTTCCATTGCCAGTGGAGGTGTTGCTATATTTGTGAAAGATCATATGAAAGTAAATTGTATTAACATTCAATCTGAAATGAAGGTTATTGCAATTAAAATACAGGTACCATTATCAATATGCATATGCAACATATACATACCCAATAGCTATCCTCTTGACATTAATGAAGTAAAGGATATTATAAGACAACTCCCTAAACCATTTATATTGTTGGGTGACTTTAATTGTCATAACACCCTGTGGGGATCTATCAGAAATGACTCAAGAGGAATCAACATGGAAAATCTTATAGAAGAAAGTAATCTATCCTTGTTAAACAATGGTCATCCCACACATTTTAATGTGAGTAATGGACAGCTTAGTGCAATAGATCTCACATTATGCTCTACTAATGTGACAGCTAATTGTAATTGGTTTGTTCTAAATGACCATCATGACAGTGATCACTTCCCCATCTTCATTAACATCGATACTCCTTGTTTTACTCCATACTATACACAAGAAATTAAAAGATGGAACCACAACAAAGCGAACTGGACACGCTACCAAGATAGGATTATAACATCTTTAAACCAAAATGATAATTTCGATAATATCACCAATATTGACAATATCATTAAATCATTCACAGATATCATTACTAATGCTGCCAATGAATCTATTGAATCCATCAGATCTCCAAAAGGTAGGAAGATGGTTCCCTGGTGGAATGTAAGATGTAAGGAAGCACTTAAAATGTCTAAGCGAGCTTTCAACCGATACAAGAAACACCCAACCACAGAAAATAAAATTGAATTTAAAAAACTAAGAGCTTCTACAAGAAGAACAATTAAAGAAAGTAAAGCCAAATCATGGATTGATTATGTGTCTTCCATCACGATCAACAATAACGTAAAGGACTCCTGGAAGAAGATCAACTCTATACAAGGCAGCAAAAACTGAATCAGATTCATTTTCTACAATGCGACAATAATCAAATTCTTACCAAACAAGAAGACATTGCCAATGAACTTGCAAAAACTTTTGCGAAAAATTCTAGCTCACTGAACTATTCCGAGACCTTCAGGAAGTATAAAACAGAACAAGAAAAGAACAGTTTTTCACAGATGCAGGATGTGGCCAAGTGCAAGAATACCTTAATATGCCCATAACTATGAATGAACTGTGCGGTATATTAGAAGCCTCTAAAAATTCAGCTCCTGGACCTGATAATATACCAAATATACTTCTCAAGAAGCTCCCATCTGAAGCAAAAACAACTCTTCTTAAAATACACAATTACATTTGGACAGAGCAAACCTTCCCTAACATATGGAAAGAAGCCATTGTTATTCCCATTCCAAAACCTGGAAAGGACACAACAAAAAGTGGCAACTATAGACCCATATCCCTTACTTGCAATATGTGCAAAATATTGGAAAAAATCATCAACCTTCGACTCAGATGGTACCTTGACTTCAAGGAAATAATTTCCAATAATCAATTTGGGTTTCGACCAAGACATTCAACGACCTCCCATTTTATAAGCATTGATACCTTCATTCAAGAAGCATTTTCCAATAATCAGCATGTACTAACCGTTAATTTAGATATCGAAAAGGCTTACGATATGGTCTGGATGTATCGTGTGCTCTCCAAATTGCAGGATATCGGTATTAGAGGCAACCTGTTTCATTTCATTAAACATTTTACTGAACATCGGACCATGCAAGTGAGAACTAATGGGTGCGTATCTGAGACTAAAAGAATAGAAAATGGTGTCCCACATGGTTCAGTAATCAGCGTCACACTGTTTTTAATAGCAATCAATGATGTGGATGAAAACATCTATCCTCCAGTAATGACAAGAAAATACGCCGACGACATCATTATTCTATGCAAAGGAAGAAATATCAAGTCTAGCCATGAAAATATTCAGATGGCATTAAATAATATTTATGCTTGGTCACTTAAGTCAGGCTTCAAGTTCTCAGCCCTGAAGAGTGAGTGCATTTTATTTTCTAGACATAAGCAAGATAACCTGCCTCTTCTCAAATTAGGTAATCAAAACCTTAAGTACGTTACCAGCACTAAAATTCTTGGATTACACTTTGATGTCAAACTATCATGGAGTAAACATATTTTAAATACAATCACTGAATGTAAAAAGAGACTCAACATATTGAAATGCTTATCTCACAACAATTGGGGTGCAGATAGACAGCTGTTATTAATACATATAAAGCACTAGTTCGATCGAAAATAGATTATGGGTCCATAATATACAATTCAGCAAACAAAAATATCCTCAAAAAATTGGAAGTCGTACACAACCATGGGCTAAGAATATGTACTGGTTGTTTTCACACCAGCCCAATTGGCAGCATTCTTATTGAATCGGGCGAATCCACCTTGTTTCACCGCAGAGATCAACTAAGTATTAAATATGCCCTCAAAGCTGCTACTTCAAGCAATCCTATTATTTATCATGATATTTTCCCTAAAATTGTAGGGCACAAAATCCACTCCCGATATCAACCACTACACGCAAAAATCAGGAGAATTCTTGATGAACTTAGTATTGAGAGCATCAAAACCGAAAAGAAAGACCGTACAAAACACCTCCCTGGATAATCCAGGATTTTGTAGCAGATCTATCTTAACAGAATATCAAGAAAGTCATCAAACAAAAGAATTCTGGGACCTCAAATTCAGTGAACTTAAAAACAAATATAACAACTACTACCATGTTTACGACACCGGTACAAAGAATGACCAAGGAACCTGGGCCACTGTAAACTCAGGTGAAGTCGCAGTCAAATATCAACTTCAACATTATGCCGGCCAGGAAACAGCTGATCTTTGTTCAATAATGACAGCGTTAAAAATCATTAACAAACCCAATCCAACAATTTTATTATCCTATGCAGTTCCCTAACTGCATTACATAATATGAACAAGAATACTACCAACTCTGAAATGAAAACCATCGTACATGAACTGTATCATGATATGACAACCTCAGGAAAGACAATCAAGCTGGTGTGGTATCCACAGCAAATCAGAACAACACAGAATGTAATAGAGAACCTGAACAGGAGAATGACAAATCCAGAAGACACCAATACAACATTAACAGCGTCCAATACATTCGAAGACCTAGTAAAATACATGGAAAAGCAATGCAAGATAGATGGAATACCAACTGGAAAACTTTAAGATCCAGTTCCCTTCATCAGAAAATAAATAATTTCTACAATCTCAAAAGTAAAAAGCATCTCAGCAGAAAAGAACAAGTAGCTATTACAAGGATTAGAACTGGACACTGTAAACTAAGTCATTTACATTTAATAGAAAGAAATCCAGCCCCATATGTGACCACTGTAACATCCCTATTAACATGTCTCATATCATTGTCCAATGCCCCCTTTACAATTTATCGAGACAAAAATACCTACAGAATCTGAACGTGGAGTCAATCCTTACCTCTTTTGACTACCAGGACAGAGTGATCAAATTCTGTAAAGATGTAAATATATTTGTTAAAATTTAATTCAAAAGTTTATTGTGATCTATTGATGTATGAATGTTTTCTAGGGTATAGTGTATATAAATGGTATTCAATTTGTTTGTATTTCTTTATTAAGCACATACAACAATTGTGAAACTAATGTAAACTTTGAGTCGCTAATGACCTTAGTTGTCGATGCGACTATAAATAAATGAAAAAAAAAAGGTACAATATTGAAGACAGATTTATGACTTAAACGAAGTTGTTTCTCGGTCCACACCTACAACAGTTTGAAAGGTAAAGGTAACGGTTTATTCACATTTACTGTATGATGTTGATGGTTCTGTGTTGGGAGTTAAAAGGTTTTTCTTAGGTGAGTTTTCATTCCCATTACTGGATAAGAATGACAGCTCCTTAGTATTTTTTTTACAACTGTCAATAAAATTTTCTTCAGAATTTTCTCTGTATTTTATTTGTTGATCAGTTCGTGTGATCTAATTATCTGAATTGTTATGGCTTTCTCTAGTGCCCTGCTCCCGAGTCTTCTCTACTGTCGAAATATCATTGCTTCAAAAGGAGAAAAAAAGAATATGAACCAGAGAGCTAAAACATGTGGTGCATATGTTTCTGTAGCTAGTGGAGGTTTTTATATTTTAATATTTGCATTTGTTAATAAGTATTCTAAAACAAGTATTGACGCAGAGTCATTTTATAAATAAGAATCGATGGAATGAATTTTATAATTATTTTGTTTAAAATGAATTTGAATTAAACACACATTAGTTGAATCGATTGTTATTTTGCTGAATTAAGTTGTTGTATATTTAAGTAGCTATTGTATCAGTAGCTTTATAATATTATATTGTTTTGTCCTTTTAGGACAAGTTGATTTAAAGAAACATATTTAAATAAGTCCAAGCACAAAAAAGCATTCACGTAGCGTCAACCTCGAAATCAATGAAAGGCTTCATACTATAATCAGAAACACCGTTGTCTTTGCAAGTATGGGTAGCAGAAAGTATCTTGGCATTTCACACAGTAAAATATCATAATGACTTCAAATAGATGGACTGCTTAGCGTCACTGATAAAAAAAACTTTTTATTGATTCAGCTTTTGAGCATAAAATATCACCTATTAGCACTAAGATTGAAGCTATTGTAAATAACATTTTAGGGCGTCACTCATTTGAATCTTTAACGGAAGATTTAAAAAATGTGCTTTATTTAAGCCTCAGTACTGATAGCAGCTATCATGGAAATAAAAAATTATTTCCAACTGTAATTCAATATTTTGATAACACGAAGGTGGTATTTGTACCAAACTTCTGGACTTGTAAAATACTACAAATTAAGCATAAAATACTCTTGCCGATTTGATTGAAAATCTCACTAGTGAGAACAAATGACAGCTTTAGAGAAAAAAATAGAGAGAAAAAATAACATTTTTTTCGAGTGATAACGCCAACACAAATTTTGGAGGTTTGCATCATAAATCATGAAATATATTTGCATTGTGAAAAGATCGTATAAATTCTTAAATGATTGGCATTGGTTGCTCAACGCTTATCCTTAAATTATACAATACCCCAGTCTTGATCAATTTAATTTATTTGATATTAAAGCTTTAATTTACTTTCTTTTCTCGATTTACCACGTTCAAACGAATGCAACGAGTTTTGTTATTTTGTTGACGTTAATTTTCGGGAACTTTATTACCATAGTAAAAGTAGATGTTTAAATCTTCTTTCTGAAGATTATTGTATTCTTCAAGTATAATACGAGCCATTGAAGATTTATTTCCTATAGTAAGATATTCTATCGAAAATGCTAGAGTCTTTTTACCTCCATAATCTTGATGAATGTTACTTCATTTTGTTCAGTCAGTAAAGGAATTATTAAACGAATGAATGCATGAAGCAATGAGAACGAATTAAAAGCGATGGATATTAAGTGAATGAGAAGCGATGGAAAAAGATACTAATAGTATTCTTGAATTATTAAGAACCATTGAAAGTGTACTTCAGTCGTTGCGTGAATGGTTCAATTCAAAATTTTGAACTGTGAATATTAAAAATCAGCTTTCTAAATTAAGAAAAGAAGGAGAAAATAAATCTTGCGATAATTTTGTAGACAAAGACATGCGTGTACACAAAGCAGAGGAATATTTTGAAAAATGGACTATTGTCGTTACCGGTATTAGAGATATTTAAGTGGTTATATTTTCATTACAAGATTCCTGTAAATTATACATATTTTGAAGAAACAGTAATTTATTGACAAAACTAGTGGTGCTTCAACAGCATATTCTTTCTCGCATTATTTCAAACTGTTCCGATGTATTATACTACTACATAAGGCATGCAAAAGTGTTTTCAACCAGCAAAAAGTTTTCCCACCGAGACTCAAACTCCTCCGAGTTCACTCGCCGTCCGCCACACCACTACGCAATAAGCGCCGTAAGATTGGAAATTAGCCCGATGCTTAAACATGTAATTGTCTCAACCCAATACTTCAAACATGCAATTTTTGTAATTTTCGAAAATACAGTGGGTTTGCCGAAAAAGGAACTAGCACCATATTTTTTACCGTCCATTGTCACATACGAAGAGAAAATTTAATGAAAAAATTGGTGAAGTTTTTGTGAGACTTTTATTAATCATATAAATTTCAGATAAAATGAGGAAATCTAATCTTTCTTTTTCAAAAAATTGTATTTTTGAAAAAGCTTTTATTAAAGATCTGATTTTTTTAACAGACCTCGTTTAAAGCAAAAAACCGCTATCTTCAATTTCGTAGTTTCGAAACGTTAACTTTTTGCAATTTTCGAAAATATGGACGTTTCGCCGAAAATGGAACTAGTACTATATTTTTACCGTCCAAATTTAAAGAAAAAATTTGGAGCGGTTTTTGAGAAAACATTGTTTACAAAATTCAATATTGCTTATATTTTGCCCCAAAGTACACAAAAACTACTCATATTTTCAAGAAATTGAAAATAATCTTGTTTCAAATGTCTTTAAAGCACAGATTTCATTAAGGAAAAAAAAATTATATTCAATATTATATCGTCGTAGAAGACGTCCCAAAAAATTGTACTTTTGCAATTTTCGAAAAATCAGGGATTTTAACTGTCATGAGACCTGCACCACTCTGCTAATTTTTTTACGCTATCCGAGGACAAATTTTAAGAAAAAAATCGAGCAATTGTTTGAACATTTTGAAAAATTTGAGACTTCGTGTATCCGTTTGATACTCACAAATCAAAATATCCGTTTGATACTCCAAAAGCCTTGAGTTCGTTCACATCGATGGGGGAAGGTCAATTTGGGAGAAAAATGGCTGAACGGTATAGGTGTTAGCGTTGATCACAGACGGACGGATAAACGTTTTGTCGTCAATCGATTTTTCGATATCAGGGCCCCACAAAACATGAATTCTGGTTACACCACGTTTTAGAGAATTTTGTTCTATATTTAGCAACTGGATTTACCCACATTTCGATACCAAGGCCCGACAATAAGAGTTTTCTGCAGAAAATTCGCAGTGTTCCGGCGCACGATTACATAACTTTTTCTTCTTGCGAAGTAAGAGCGAGAATGTAAAAAGTATACTTTCTCTCATCCCATATACAACTTCATTTGCTTGTAAAACGTAGATTAAAATCTTTGCTTAAAAAAATTGTTAACAAACATGTTTAATTTATTTCTTCATTAATTAGAATTTTAAAGACTAATAACCAATTGTAAAGACAAACATTCCATTGTTCGCATTGTCCAAACGAGTGTCCGCAACCCGCCTTAAAGTCGTGCGCTGCAACCCGCCTTAAAATTTCAGAATGTCAAGTGATCAGTATGGGAAAATACAAATCAAGTCGAACAGTGCGAATAGTTCAATGAATAGTACCAACAAAATATGATTGGATTTTGTTATAACGCACTGAAAGTGTTAGTGTGTGATTCGTTAATAATTTTGTGAAGTAAAAAGTCTGCGAGTGAAATATTTCTCTCGGTGAATCCTTTATGAACCGTTTGTGCTTTACAAAATTTTTTAATAGTATACTCTACTACAAGCTATTTTCAAGGAAACTTGGGTCAATATTTCTGGGCAGAAACACGTTCAAGTTCCGACACAACTGATCTCCGGTGATTTGGCAAGAAGTAGTGTTTATACTTCGCAAGGATACTGGCACGACTTAGCTCAATTAAGTTTCTTGGCCTTACACAAGAGCTGGTGAAGCAGGACATCTAAACGAAACTACTTGAACCATGAGTCCAACCGCATAAAATTTATTAATGCAAGAATACTTTACAATTACTTAAATTCATTAATAAATGTGGAGCTGTTTTTGAGAGACTTTCGAAAATATTTTGAGAGCTCGCGTAAAGTACTAACAAAAATTAAGAGATCTAATCCAAATTCGAGGGATCGCGACATCACCCAAAACCAGAGTGGGCGGAAAGGTGGGTACGGTGGGTAGTACTACCCACGTGAAAATATTTCAGATGGGTAATTACCCACCAAGAATTTTAACAAAAATTGAAAAAAAACAATTTAACACATTTATTATCACCATCAAATTGGTGAAAGAATTATTTTCGAAATCGAAAATAAATTATTTCGTATTCCGTTGAAAATGGTTTTGAAATATCTTACTAAGAGTCTTCAGTCACAAAATTTACATCAGACATTTTAGACATGATGTTCGTTTCCGAAACTTCTTCCTATGAAATTCTCAAAATAATCGGTAAACTAAAAAGAAATGTTCGGCAGGGTTCGGTAAATTTCCGGGTTGTTTGTTTAATGACTTGTGCGCCTGTCATTATACACCCGTTGACTATTTAATGCATCCTTGTGCACCGGAACTTTTTCAGATATTTTCAAAACAGCTAAATGAAATGCAACTTTCGAAAAAAACAGAGTTAATTGAAAATGGGACTATAGGCATATAAAGAACTTTATTTTTCACCGTCCGTGTGAGGAAAAAAATTAAAGAAAAAATTGGAGCGGTTTTTGAGAAAAAATTGTAAAGAAATATTTTTAATTGCCAATATTTGGCGCAAAATTACATGAAAGCTACTAATATTTTCAAAAAATTGAACATGAACTTATTTAAAGGTCAGTTTTAATAAACAGATGTCATTAAAGAAAAATATTCGATATTCAGTATTATAGTTGTAGAAGACGGTAAAAAATAATTGCACTTTTGCAATTTTCGAAAAATCAGGGAATTCAACGAACATGAGAACTGCATCATTCTCTTAAGCGTTCTTTACGATATCCGAGGACAAAATTAAATCAAAACGTTTGGTGCCAATTTTTATAAAACCTTGAAAGTGTTTTTGTGGCTTCATGTAAAGTACCATCAAAAATCAAAATAACCGTTTGAAATTCCCAAAACCTTTTGTTCTTTCAGATCAATCAGGGATCAATTACACAGCAAATCGTCTGAACGGATTAGGCCCTAGCATTGGCCCCTCATGGACAGACACGCCGACAGACGTTTTGCCGACAATAGATTTTTTGCCATTATAATAAAAAAAACGTATCCAATTTTTATTAATGACAATCCTTTATTGTTATATCTATATACTAAACACAACGTTTCGTAACTAGTTTTAGTTACATCTTCAGGCGGCTCCTAAATTACGGGATACAGAAATAAATTTTATTCGCTAATTCAATTAATTTTACATATTCAATTACATTTTTTTATTATAATGGGAAACATACACTGACAATCAAGAACAATTTTCAATTGGTATACAAGCTTTAATAGATTTTTTGTTATCAAGGAACCACGAAACCTGGTTTAGGCTTAACCACATATTAGAAGAAGTAAATAATTATATGTAGGAACATGATGTATCCACTTTTTCTTTACCAGGACTAGGTAAAAAGAGTTTTCTCCGCTTCCGGCGCACGATTTCATAACATTCACTTCTCACGATGTACCTTTGTAAGGGCGAGAAATAAAAATGCTTAAGCAATATTTTCTCCAATCTGCTCTTGAAAACACCAACTGTTTCAAAGTTTTTCCATCAATATTTTGCTCTAGTACAGGAAAGGTTAATAATTTGGCGTAGGTCCGATTTTCACTTAAACCTTGGAAGTGTGAAAGCTCTTTTTAAATGCTCTCCCCATAGCTCGTCATACACAGTTTTAAATGTTTTTGACGTAAATAAATAAATAAAAAAAATGTTAGTGTCTTTTACCTGTTGCTAACCTTAGAAACCCTGTTGCTAAATTTAGAAAAAAATCCTCTAACTCGTGGTGCAGTCATAATCTATGTTTTGTTGCTTCTAGATACCGAAAACTCGATTGACGGCAAAAGGTCCGTCTATCCGTTTGTTTGTGTGTCTGTCTATCCGTCTGTGGTCAACGTTAGCGCCTAAACCGTTCAGCCGATTTTCTTCAAAATTGGTATTCCCCAATCGATTTGGCTGTTGTCAAAACTCCTGTAATTTGAAACCGATATTTTAACTTTGGAGGGTACTTTACATGAAGCCCTTGGAAATTTCTAAAGTTTTCAAAAAATGGCCCCAAATTTTTTGTTTAAATTTTGTTGTTGAATATTGCGAAGGACGTCCAAGAGAATGATGCAGGTATCATTTTGGTTGATATCCCCTATTTTCCGAAACCTGCAAAAAAAACATTTCAAAACTCCAAAATTGAAGAGAGAGACTTTTGCCTCACACAAATTCGGTTGTACAAAATTAGCAGTTTACATAAGGTCATATACATTTTATTGAAAATAAATTGGGCTTGAAATTTAATAACATTTTCTTTCTCAATAACCGCTATAAATTTTTTCTTCAACTTTTCTTCACTTTTGTAATAACTGATGATAAAAAAATATGATGCTAATTCTACTTTCGGCTATCGTTCAGTTTTTCGAAAATTAAAAAAAAAATTTAAAACTACCAAATTCTAGACAGCGATTTTTGTCTCAGACTGTCTGTTGTACAAAATTAGCTCTTTAAAAATGTCATGTACGATTTTCTGAAAAAACGAGTAGTTTTGAGTAATTTGCGGTTGAAATTTACGAAAACAAATTTTCTCAAAGACCGCTCAAAATTTTTTCTTTAAATTTTCTCCATGTGTGTAATAAGTGACGGCAAATAAAGAAATAAACTAATCGTGCTATAGACCGGGAGTTTCTCGCAGAGCTTAATTTTCTAATTTTTATTTTGAACTAGGAATTGGGTTATGAATTATTATCTTCCCAGATACCTTCTTTGGGTACCCAAAGGACATTTTTTTCACATTCTCGAGATTTTTGGGCTTCCTAATGCTAGAAATGAAACTACCATACAATTATTATCATTATATAAGTACAAATGCTGTGTAAAACCACAGTGGCTGAGGTGGCTAAATGACGCGCATAGACTCCTTTCTTTGGAGGCAGGGTTCGCTGGTTCGAATCTGGGTCGAGGACAATTATTTGTTACAATTCTGCGTTGTCGCTGGAAATAATTGAGAATTCTAGAAACTATTGAAAACTATTTGAAGCAATATAAATCACAAATGGAATTAATCGCGATCAATTTACAGGAAGTGTCTGCAAGTGATTTTGGAATTTTCAACTTTTTAACAATTTTTCATATCTCTTCTCGGATTTGTAAAACGTGTGTATCATATCAATTGTTTTCCTATCAGGCATTTACCATTTATGGCTCTGTCCGATCTATTCGGTGCTTGTGTGGCGTAGTGGTATAAGTGAAGGCACCCTAACTTTGTGGAGCTGATTTCGGGTCTTGGAGCGGAAAAAATTGCTTGTTTATAACACTTATGCTGGTTTATGTAGAAGTATAATATTGCGGGGCATTTAGAAACAATGCAATAAAATATGTACATTTGTAGCACCACTAGTTGAATTTGAATTTCAATGAGAAAAAATACCTCCGTTGGATTTTTTTATACCTTGGCCCAAATTATTTTTTACACGAATTTGGCATGTACCTTTTATGCCTATGCCCGATTTCGTCCCACACGGTGCCTGTTTGCTGTAATGGTAAGAGTGCCCGCACGTTGACTCTGAGGATCTGAATTCGGGTCGCGGAGAGAAAAAAGAAATCGCTGGTTGAAAATATTTTTGGTTCCCGAGATAAATAATTTGTACTGACATTTTTTCACCTGTATAAAACGAAAACAGAAAATGTTACTAATATTCCCTGCCCAATGTCCAAAAGGCAAAATTAAACTTCGCTTGAACGACCAGGCATTCAGTGTTGATAGATTCATTGAGTGACCCTCTGCTGCGCTTATCGCACATCTGTTTCCTGGAATTTTGAGCTCAACTGTTTAAACATCGTAAGACGTTTTTCGGAAATGTGTTGTCCCATCCAAGACGTGGGGATTTGATTCTGGTCTTTCAGTGGCAGCAGAGAGCTGAGAAGTAAATCTCATGGATTTCATATAGATGCTACTCAGTACAACAGCGATAATAATATTCCTTTTTATCAAACAGTTAGTTTTCCTAGAGAACTTATGGTGACACCCAGCAAGAAAGTATCAATGATAGCAAAATGCAGATAACAGCAAGAAGCAAATTACACGCCAACATGTTTTCTAATACTTTGAGGAGTGCAAGGAACCTACAAATTGTAGAGAAAGAATGTTTGTAGACATCCCATTGTGCGCAATACGAAGTAGTTGAAACTGAGAGATGTGTGGTTCTCATGGCAAACACAATGTAGTGTGGAACATTACATCACCATACATAAATACATCGCAATACATCACGAACTACGGAAGCAATGATCCCTTGAGATGACCCTGAGGGTTCAGGTTTTCATGCCCAGTATGGTTGTTATTATTTTTAATGTTCTTTTGTCACATCAATACTAATTAAAAATTAATAAACACGACCATTGTCGTATCAAATCATCCACCGCCTGAATATGTGAGAGGTTACTATACCAAATGGCTTTCAGAGGATGTTTTAATTTTGAACATTCATGTTTGCATTTGCAATCCTTGAACATAGTGTTCTTTGGTTTTCCTCCTAGTCCGAATCTCGGAGAGGACACGTTGATTATTTTGCGAATTCTTTCCGAACAATGGCAGTATGTACATGCGTAACACTTCGAGTATCGAATATATTTTTGAACGTGACGATTTTGTCGCCCTGAACAGCTTATTTGTCGTTGCCCGTCCTAGTGAAGCAACGGCAGTGGGAATCTCTCCCTAGCACCTGCTGAACCCAATTTTTCGCGGCGAGTGGACGGAAGGTGAGAGGCGGCATAGATAAACTGAACGCTTGAAAGAAACGAAATATAAGGTCTTCGTTATACATACAAAATAATTATGCACGCGTTATTGGAGAAAAAAACTACTAACATGTAAAAACTACTAACTAACATATACATAAATACACAAACATACATAATGTATTGGATATATATATATATACATATATATATACATATATATATATACATATATATATATATATAATGTGATGTACGATCTACATGACATTTCATAAAAATGTGATTTTTTAGTGCGGATTTTCTTTAATACAAAAGTCTCTGTCTTGAATTTTGTTGTTTTGAAATGTTAATTTTTTGAAATTTTCAAAAATAGAGAGTTCACCGGAAATGAGACTAGTAACGATGCTATTACCCCTCTCTGATACAAACAAGGAGAAAATTTCAAGAAAAAATTGGAGCCGTTTTTATGAAAACTTTGTTTAACAAATTGTCTATTTTTCGCAAAATAACACGAAAACTACTCATATTTTCGACACATTGTACATGATCTTATTTTAAGACTTATTTTTAAAGAACGAGTTTTATCAAGAACAGGAATTTCTATCTTCAATATTGCAGTTGTACGAAGACGCCAAAAATAATTCTGAACTTTTGCAATTTTCGAAAAATCAGGGATTTCAACAAAAGTAAAACTTGCGCCATTGAGGCGTCCTTTCGTTATCCGAAGACAAAGTTTAATAAACTAGTGGTGCTTCCAACGCACATACTTTCTCGCTCTGCTTCTATACGGTCCTTATTGCTATTCCACTACTTAATAAACCAGCAAAAGTGTATTATACCAGCAAACGTTTTCCGTACCGAGACCCGACATCTCAAAATGAGCTTCATGTAAAGTACCCTAAAATACTAAAATATCGGTTTCAAATTCAACAGGCCTTGAGAAGAGTAAAAACGATCGGGGAATATCAATTTTGAAGAAAATCGGCCGAACGGTTTAGGCGCTAGCGTTGACCACAGACGGACAGACGGACGTTTTGCCGTCAATCGATTTTGTAGTATGAAGAAGCAACAAATCATGGATTTTGACTACACCACGAGACAGAGGATTTTTTTTTCTAAATGTAGCAACAGGTTTTATCCACTTTTCTGTCACCAGACCCCTGCTATAAGAGATTTTCTGGCGAAAATTCCCCGTTTTCCGCCGCACGATTACATAACTTTATCTTCTTACGAAGTATTCGTAAGGCGAGAAAGTAAACATTTGTAGCCATTTTTGAAACCATTTTGAAAATGTTTACGCTTCCTGTAAAGTATCCTTAAAATCAAAATAACCGTATACTTTTTTGTCTGGATTTTATTCAAAGATTTCAATTTTGGAGTTGAGATTAATAATTAATTAATTATTATTTATTTTGTTTTTTCTTTCTATTGGATTAACAGTATGTTATACTTTTTATTTAATGTTACGTTATAGTAGGTGAATTTAATTTTAAGATTACATAGTTTAGATGATGAAAATGATGGAATTATTGATTCTACATACACACACACACTAAGTGATCAAAAGTATCCGGACACGTGGCTGAAAATGACTTACCCGTTCGTGGCGCCCTCCATCGGTAATGCTGGAATTCAATAGGGTGTTGGCCCACCCATAGCCTTGATGACAGCTTCCATTCTCGCAGGCATACTTTCAATCAGGTGCTGGAAGGTTTCTTGGGGATTGGCAGAGCATTCATCACGCAGTGTTGCACCGAGGAGACGTATCGATGTAGGTCGGCGAGGCCTGTCTCGAAGTCGGTGTTCCAAAACATCCCAAAGGTGTTCGATAGGATTCAAGTCAGAACTCTGTGCAGGTCAGGCCATTACAGGGATGTTATTGTCCTTGTAACCACTTCTCCACAGGGCGTGCAGTATGAACAGGCGCTCAATCGTGTTGGAAGATGCAATCGCCCCGAATTGCTCTTCAACAGAGGGAAGCAAGAAGATGTTTAAAACATCGACGTAGGCCTGTGTCTTGATAGTGCCACGCAAAACAACAAGGGGTGCTAGCCCCCTCCATGAAAAACACGTCCACACCATAACACCACCGTCTCCGAATTTCACTGTTGGCACTACACACGTTGGCAGATGACGTTCACCGAGCATTCGCCATATCCACATCTTGCCTTCGGATCACCACATTGTGAACCGTGATTCGTCCCTTCACACCACGTTTTTCCACTGTTAAATCGTCCGATGCTTACGCTCCTTACACCAAGCGGGGTGTCGTTTGACATTTACCTGCGTGATATGTGGCTTATGCGCAGCCGCTCGACCATGAAATCCAAGTTTTCTCACCTCCCGCCAAACCGTCATACTTGGAGTGGATCCTGATGCAGTTTGGAATTCCTGTGTAATGGACTGGATAGATGTCTGCTTATTACACTTTACGACCTTCTTCTGTCGGCGGTCTCTGTCAGTCCACAGACGGGGTCGGCCTGTACGCTTTTGTTCTGTCCTTTCACGTTTCCACTTCACTATCACATCGGAAATAGTGGCCCTAGAGAGTAATATTAAATACTCCCAACATGATTAAAATCAAAACTCTCAAAGCCTCGAGGTCGTTCAGATCATTAGGGGAATATCAAATTTGGAGAAAATCGGCTGAACTGTTTAAGCGCTAGAGTTGACCAGAGAGGGACGGCCGGATGGACGGATAGACAGAGAGCCTTTTTGAAGTTAAACGATTTTTCGGTACCAAGAACCCACAAGATAAGAATTCTGACTGCACACCGTGTTCGAAGAAGTATTTTTCTGTATATGAGAACAAGACATCTGCACTTTTTCGTTACTAGAGCAGCATGGCAATAAGAGATTTTCTGCCGAAAATTAGTCGCTTTCCAACGAACGATTATAATACTTTCTCTTATGAACTACGTGTGAGAAAGTAAAAAGTGAATATTATGTTAAATATGATTTGTCCTACTACAACAGCACGTACTTACTCACATTATTACTAACTTTCGCAATTTTTGATAAATCAGAGTTTTAAGTGACTCTTATTCTATTCACGAAAAAAACAGAGATTTTTGTGGATCATTTTATAATTTCCATTAACTCGAAGCAGTATGTGCGGAAAAACTCCTCTTTTTTTCAAAAAATTACATTTCCTTTTTGAAACATTTGATTTTTTAGGACAGATTTATTTTCGAGCGAAAAAATCTTCAAATTTGTATTTTTGCTATATTACTTTTTTGCAATTTTCGACATTACAGAGAGGTCGTCACAAATGGGACTAGCACCAATTTTTTCCGTTGTTTAATACATGCAAGTAGATAATTTGAAGAAAAAATTGGAGCCGTTTTCTGAGCAAATATTTGTTTAAAATTTACCAAATTTCATACAAAACTACTCATAATTTTGAAAAATTGAACATGATCTTATTTCAAGATCAGTCTTTGAACAACCGAATTTATTACAGAGATATCTCTGTGTTGTAGTTGCAGGAAGACATCCAAAAAATTATGACAATTTTTTGAAAAATCAGGGATTTCAACGAAATTGGGACGTGCACCATTGTCTTAAGCGCCCACTACGCTATTTGAGAATAAATTGTAATCCAAAAATTTAGAACCAATTTGCAAAAAAATTAAAAATGCCGAGGCCTTTTGTAAAATGCCCCAAAAAGTCAGAATATCGGTTTTAAATTCAGAAGGCATTGATATTCTTGAGCTCCATCTAGGAATATAAATTTTGGAGAAATAGGGTGAACAGTTTTGATCATTGACGGATGGACAGACAGACTTTTTGCCCTCAGTCAATTTTTTGGTATCGAGGACTCATAAATCATGGATTCTGACCACACAACGTGGTAGAGAAAGTAGTTTACTCTATAAAGGAACAAGTTTTATTCACCTATTGTTATCAGCGCCCGGCAATAAGAGTTTTTCTGTCGGAAATTTGCCGTTTTCCGGCGGACGATCAGAATACTTTCTCTTCTTTCAATGTAATGACAAGAACGTAAAAAGAAATGACATGTACAAATAAAAAAGCTGAAATATATTTTATACAAATAAACAAAAATAAAATAAAAACGCAATAATAAAGCAAAGGAATCATTCATAACAAGAAATATCACAAAATTGTAGTACTGGTTGGGTAGCGCATTAACCTGCACACACTTGGCGTATAACGTGTCTACGCTAAGAAAAGTTGACATTTTTGTTCCATTCAGGATGTGCACAGAAAAACTAGTCAGTATACAGATGTTGGGTGGGGAATTGCCACCAGAGGTGCTTCCAACTTATTTAAAACGAAAAAATGCTGAATTTGCTACATTGTTTTTGGGCCCAGTACGGTCGGAATGGTGCAGCGGTGTCGGTCCTCGTAAGGGGTCTGAGTTACATTTCTTAGATTGTAATCTTCAAAAGGTTGTTTCCTATTATGTAATAGCCACATGACACATTCTCGGAGACTATTACATTGTTGACGGTTTACTTGTGTACTTGTGCCCCATAGCACGGTGGTCAGAAACGTGAGGATCCTCGAAACCTCTGTAAATTTAAATCGAGTAGTTGGCATTACATTCAATTTAATTGAGCGTGTCTAAGTCTTTGTTTATAATCCTTAGCAAAATGTTTCCTCAGGCGCTGTAACAGGCCATAATGATGTAACGCACAGATCAGAGTTTGAACGTTTGAAATTGGGTTCCAGTATGAAGCTATGCTCATATTGAACCCAATTTGAAAATATTGCTGTATCTTTGTTTTAAAACAATGATTTGTAATGTGCGGAATGTTTGCATGAGTTCAACGAGAATTCTTTATAGTGATGTTGGCTCTTACATAACACGGCTGTACTAGGAATGAATGGATAATTTTAATGCATGTCGTGAGAATGATATGGAGCAATGGTGGAATGAGAGGCGGGGGAATAGAGAGAACGCCGTGAAAATCTGCCGCGAAGCCTCATTGTCTACCATGCTTTGTTTCCTCAGGGAACGACCGGCATTTGAACTCCAATCACAGCGATCGGAGGCGAGAGCTCTGACCGCTTCATCACCCCCTCCAATTACGACATAGGTGTTTTTGTGGCTTTGTGTACGATTGGCAGACATTTCCTAGCTCTAGAGACGGGGAATGGTCTCCATGTGGGTGATCAACGCATTAGTTGCCGAGACAGTCGCAGGAGGCGCTAGGGACGCGGACGCGTTCTTTCAGTAGAGTCGCTGCCCTCCGCGGGGCGCGCATGCTGGGCACTTTGCCCGGGAGATACAGATTTAGACGCACATTTTACGACCCGAAGAGAGAGGATTACGTGCCCTAGGATTTGTCCGGCAGCTCAAGTTTAAGAACCTTGTTTCGCGTTTGGAAGTAAACGTCAGGTTTAGTATACACGGGGCTTCTTGTAGCATTGAGTAGAGAACGAATTTTCCGCAGGCGGGTCGAATTTTCCGCTTCTGATGTAATTTCGATACTTGAAATAAATATTTTTTATACATTTGAATTGATTAATTCTGAGTTGAGTTCCGTGACATTTCCTTTGTTTGCACAGATTTTGGTAGCACTGAATTGTGCTTTTAACAGTGACGAGCCAGCGCGTGTAAGGGCAATTACCTTCATCCTCTTCCGCACGTCCCGCGAAGCCTCCTGAAGCGCGGAGGCGCAATAACGTTCAAGGTGCAAAAGCTGAGGTAAGAAGGGTTGCTTACAAGCCAGAAAATCTGAGGGTAAATAAAAATATTACCTTGCCTTTCTTATTGGTTAGACTATTTTGTTGACGGGCACATCAACTGCTCAGGTCATTAGCACCGTAAATGTAATGCCTGTTACGCCCGGGGTGGCGGTATTCCTTCCCCACTGGAACGTGGGACCCAGGACAGACCAGTGGGGTTTCCCCTACTTCAGACTTCTCCCTCAACGGGGCACCAACCCAACCGGTTCCGAGCGTCCACCTGTCTCCTGGCATATGTAGTATTGTAGTGTGTGTGTGTGTGTGTGTCTGTGTGTGTGTGTGTGCGCGCGTGCGTGTGTAACGGAAGAGGAGGATACAAGAATAAGGAAGGAAATATCGCGCACGGTTTTTAGCCCATTTTTATGGTAATCCTTCGGCATTCGCCTGGTATTGATTGAAGAAACCACAGACAACTACCGATGAGAGCAGCCGGTCACTAGAATTCTCATAAATAACGCCGTTGAATTCGGCTTAGCTATTCAGTGTTGAAAATTCACCACCGTCGGGGTCCGAAATCTTGGACCTCCTGGTCAGCGTTGCTGCAAAGGCAACAACTGAGCCATTCCAATTCAAATGTTTAAATTGTCTCAAAAATGCCTCCAAATTTATTTCTTTATTTTCTGGATTACAGGAATGTACACTTAATAGAATGCCACAGGCCCAAGTTTCGTTGAACTCTCTGATTATTCGAAAAATTACCAAAAGTTTATATTTTTCGGCACCCTTCTTCAATTACGGTATTGAAAATAGAGATTTTCTCTTAATAAAACCTGTTCTTCAATATTAGATTATAAACTATTTTTTCATGCACAATAGATCATGTACAATTTTTTTCAGAATGTGAGTAGATTTCGCGTAATTTTACGTGAAATAAAGAGAATTTTAGAAACAAAGTTTTCCCAAAAGCATTTACAATTTTTTCTTTAATTCTTTTCTCGGATTTTTCCTGCGATGCTTTAAAAATTGCCGTAATTCCGAATTTCGTTGAAGCCATTGAATTTTCGAAAACTGCAAAATGTTCAAACTTCTTCGGCGTTGTCCTACAACTACAATATCAAAATTAGAGACTTTTTACTTTTTCGCTTCATTTCATAAGAAAAGAAAGTATTGTAATTGTTTAAGTAAAAACAGGTGATTTGAAAAAAAATATTAACACTTATTTCCAGGACATGGTAACGAACAAGTGGATAAATCTTGTTTCTCTACGTAGTTAATTACATCCTCTAACGTTATGTAGTCAGAGTTACCGTTTTGTGGGTACTTGATACCGAACAATTGATTGACGCCAAAACGTCTTTTTGTTCGTCTGTCTGAGGTCCACGTTAGCGTGTAAACGGTTCTGACAATTATTTCCAAAAATGATATTCTCCGATCGAAACAGGGGAACTCGAGGCCCTGCGAGTTAAAAGAGTTTTGATTTTGGGGGTCACTTTACGTGAAGCCTCAATATCTTTCAAAATGTGAAAAATGGCCCCACATTATTTGATGAAAATTTGTTCTAGAATAGTGTAAAAGACACTTGAAAGAATGACGCAGACCTCACTCTCGAAAAAAAGTGCAATTTTTAAAATTCTTTTAAACAATTTTGACATATAAAGATAGATATTTACACCGATCAGCAAATAAGGTCATGCACAAGTATTTGAAAATATTTGTATTTTTCGTGCAATTTTGCGAGAAATATAAGCAAATTTTTAAACAATTTTTTTCAAAAAGTCTTCAAATTGTTTCTTTAAATTTCTTCTTCAGTGTAGTTCTAGGACAGCATAAAAATGTTGCTGATGATAACATTGCAAAAATGAGATCTTTAGAAAACGTCATAAATACGAGTATATTTTTTAACTGCGTAGATTTGACGTAATTTCTGCTTGTAGTAATTGCAATATATATGAAAAACCTGATAAACGACTCCATTTTTTTTAAATTTTCACCTAATGTGTATTAAAACGAGGTGCTGATCTCACATTTGACGATCTTTGGACTTTTGAAAATTGGAATAAATAACATTGAAAAAGTACAATATTCAAGAAACAAATTTTTGTCTAGAATGAAATCAGTTTTAGACTAGTGGTGCTACAACACTATAAACGTTCTTGCATTATTTCTAACTTTTTCAAATAATCGAAAATTCAGAGAGTTCAACGAGGATGATACCATGATTCCATTCTTTAAGGCGTCGCTTGTTTTACCCGTGGAAAAAAATTAAAGAAAGTTGGAACAGATTTTGGGAAAATGTCATTTTTATATCTTGCATTAATTTTGAACAGAATTTGTGAGGAAACTACTCGTTTTTTCCCCAAAATTCTACATAACCTTCTTTAAGTTCAGAATTTGTTTAGAACTGATTTTGTATAAGAGGAAAATATCTATTTTGAAATTTGTAGTTTTGAAATGGTAACATTTTTATGATAAAATTTCTAACTGCTCCACTATATTATACTACTACATAACATAAACATGCAAAACTTTTTTCAACCTACATAAATTATTTTCTGCAGCGAGGCTGAAACGCCAGTCTACCGAGTTAACTCCCCGACAGCCTTAAAACTACGCTATAGAAATTTCATGAGGTTCGATCTCGGGCCGACGCTTAAAAATGTAATTGCCTCAACCCAATAGTTCCACACGTAATTTTTGCAATTTTCGAAAATACGGAGAGTTCGCCGAAAATGGGACTAGCACCATATCTTTTACCGTCCGTTGCCACATTTGAAGAGAAAATATAATGAAAATAATTGGAGTGGGCTTTGCCAAACATTTTTTTAGCAATTGTATACATTTCAGACACAAATTATATAAAATCTACTCAATTTTTCAAAAAATTGTACATGACCTTTGTTAAAAAGCAAATTTTTAAAAAAGCTCATTTTCAACAAACTTTGTCTAGGGCAAAAATCTTTATCTTGAATGTTGTATTTTTATAATTTAAGTTTTCGCTATTTTCGAAACAACGAAGAGTTTGCTGAAAATAGAACTAAACCAATTTTTTTTATTCCTTGCTACATATGAAGAGATAATTTAAAGAAAAAAACTGTGTGCCGTTTTTGAGAAAAAATATTAAAACGTTTAAAATTGCCCATATTTTGCGCTAAATTACACGAAAACTACTCATATTTTCGAACAATTGAGGCGTCCAGTGAGAGAGGGACCTAAGCCGCAAGGGTATGGAACTGAGATAAATTGAGTTTTGCGTTTAAGTGGTTTTATCAATTATTTGCATAATAAAGGGGATGTTTTTCCTTGTTATTTTCAAGATAACAAACTTGTTTATTTGAGAAAATATGATTTAGCAATTCTAGAAGCATTTTACAAATGATACACAGCCCTAAAAGTAAATTGTTTTCAACAATCTATAGAGTGATTATTTTTGTGATTACTCTAATTACTCCATTCTTTAAGTATGATTGTATTTTCTTGTAATGACAACACTGAGATATCCGTTTTGTATATTGCAAAGTCCTTGATTTTGAAAAACTAAAAAAATATTGCATGTTTTCATCGTCCTTTAACGTGAAGTGTTCGCAATTGAGGCTATACCAAGACGTAATGCACATTCACAAAGAGGGCGTTGTTTGTTCTTGGGTACCCTTTTCCCTGTTGTGTCACCAACATTCTTCTTCGCTGTTCCTCTTCCTACTACTTTCTTGTCTTGTCCATTTCGTTGCATCATGAATGCGTTCTTACCACTTTTCTCCGAGCTCTCTGACCCTCAAAGATCCATTGATTATTTTGTATTCGGACGTGTCAACTACTATAGTGTTTAGTCCCACAAGTGTAGTGATATTATATTTGGGATGGTGTTCCCCCGCTGGAACGTGAAATTCGGTGCCGATCTACACATGAGCTTTCCCCTTCCACGTATCTCCATCAGCGGAGGAACGTTCGAGTTAGGACAAGCTCCAAGCTGCTGACTCGTCTCCCGATATAAACAATAGTGCTTTAAATGTGTGTGTGTGTGTCAGAAAAAGAGGTATGTGTGAGGGAGAGAGGTGTGTGTGTGTGTGTGGGGGGGACGTATCACTGTCCGTGGCCCGTATGTTACGACACCGTTCCGGCATTCAGCTGGTATTGTTCGGAGAAGCAACGGAAAACCACCGATCAGAGTAGCCGGCTGCAAGAATTCTCTTTCAGTCAGCGGTCGAAAGTGGCCTACCTAGTGTTGAAAATCTGTCGGGTCTCGAACCTCAGAACCTTTCTGTCAGAGACACTGCAATGTAGTTGTTGCCCTGAGTCATCTCATCCGGTCACGGAGATCCTTATTTCCTAAAGAGTAGCCTTCATTCTTCATAGTGTTACCAATCAGTACTCTTGCAAAACGAGGAATGCAGGAAGCCCAAGAAATTCACACGTCAAATCGACATTGGACAGCAAATGTTTAATATTCCTATATTTATATTCCAAAAACTTTACTTAGAAAGCCAGTAATACCATTCTTTTGGTGGATTGAATAAGGCATGTAACAAAAATATCTTATGCTCCGGTGCTACTAGTGTTGGTATTACCTACGAAACACGTGAATGTGGCTTAGCTTCCTCTCTCACGGAAATTGTAGAAAATGGGCGCGGCACCTGTTTTAAAAAAATCCATATAATAGCAGAAAGGATTATGATACAATAATGAAATTTACGTAATAAATAAAAGACGAAACGAGGATTTAGAATATGTGGAAAAGTCGATTTTTTTTCATTTTGTGGGTAAGCTCCCTCTCTCACTGGACGCCTCATTTGAACTTCACCTTATTTCAAGATCTGCCTTTAAAGAACAGGTTTCATTAAACAACAAATCAACAAACGCTAGTATAAATGGGAAATTTGAAGCTCTTTTCCACAGAAAAGTTTGAGTTTACAAAAACTTAATATGAAGTCATTTAAGCACTTACACTCACAAATATAATAATGTTTACAATTGCAGGTAATGTGCACATTAAAGACGTGAGAGATCTTTCAAAAAAATTACATTTATGTAATTTTTGAAAAAAACAAAAATAATACCTCAAAATAAACGTTACGTCATATTAAAGAGTGCAATTAGCACTATCCGTTCCAAAAATTTGAAGAAAATATTTGGAGCCATTTATGAGACCTTTTTGAGAAGTTTGAAGTCCTTTTCGAGAAAATTTTGAAACTTTTTTTGAGTCCACATGTAAAGTACCCGCAAAAAATCAATATATCCGTTTCCAACTCAGAGGGCCTCAAGTTCCTTAAAATCGGTCGAGGAATATAAATTTTAGAGAAATCGGCTGAACAGTTTTGGCGTTAGCGTTGACCACAGATTGGCAGACAGACTGACGTTTTGCCGTCAATCGAGTTTTCAGTATTAAGGCCCAAAAATATTGATTCTGACTACATAAAATATTAGAGTAAGTAAGTTTGTATACATAGGTTTTATCGTTGTTTCATAACCAGGTGCAAGCAATAATTTTTTTCTGTCGAATATTCGGCGTTTTCCAGCGCAAGATTACAATATATTCTTTTCTTACATAGTAAAGGAGAGAAAGTAAAAAATATATCCTTAGAATAGATCATGTAGAATTTTTTTTCAAAAACTAATAGTTTATCCATAATTTCCTTTTAAAGGTAATGGAATTAATGAAGAAAAATTGTCTCAAAAACAGCTTTTCAAAATCGTCGGTAGAGAGTTGTTTCCGTAGTGGCTGCGTGAGCGTCGTTTCCATAGTGAGCGCTAATGTACCTGGTTTGTTGGCTAGAAGAATGTGAATTCGAACCCGGGCAGGGTAAGGAAATTTATTGCTGGTTGGAAACATTTCCAGGTGATGTAGCAGTAAGTTAATATTGCGTAGACGTTACAAAGAATGGGGAAGTGTGTAACTGTTGTACCACCATTAGTTTCTAAAGGAAATAAGTTCTTCAAAATTAGATCTTTAAATAATGTAATGTATTTTTTTAAATAGGAGTTGCACCTGTTTAATTTTCTTTTTAATGCATCGGGAAGGTTGTTACGTGACAGTAGTGGTGGTGTATTGGATAAGCTTGAAGTTCACTAAACTTAGTTACGTTAATACGAATCGTATCATGAAAAAAAAATTGCGGGTTAGAAAAACTTTTGCAGGTACTACTATTGTAATATTACGTAATCGATGTAAATAATGCGATAAAGTACGTTTATCCACTTTGATTTTCTAACGTGAAACATTAGAAAACTGAAAAGAGTGTCCTAATGGAAGTTATTAGAGCACTCACTGTCGTAATATTCCAAGGCCTACTATTAATAAAAGTCAACACTTCAAAGAACATCTATTTATTATAAACATTGATTACATTTGTGTACAATTATTTAAATTAATTCCCGCAGTTGAAGACGGAACTAGACTTTCATCCTCCGTGTCTTTTCAACGTATGTATATCAGCACCTAAGTCAGCTAGCAAAGAAGCAGATAATCTTCGAAAGCAATGTCCAGTTAAAACTTCAGGATTTTTTAGGCCAAGATACGTACCAATAAGTTTAGGAATGGCCCCAAATGTGTTAATGCTAATTGGTTGTATTGTGCATTTCCCATTTTTGTAATTTACAAAAAAAAATCATGATTTGTTGTTAAAGGGCGAAGACTAATGTATTTTTCCAACGTCTCTAAACAATGAAATCCTTCGACATTTCCTCTCGTGATACATTCTCTCATATTCTTAGTTTTCGTATTTGGAACCTTAATTTTAAAAAATGTATCATGGTCAACTCCATCTTTTACCGTCATATTTTGCATTTCTTGTCTTTGACAAGCTCAAAATATCCCTGCAATTAATGTTACCTTCATCATTAAATAATGATCGTCATCTGGCTTCAGTAAAACTCTACGGATATTTTCTTTTGCAAAAATTCCCGATTTCTTGGGCACATATCCATCACTTTGTCTCTTAAGAAACGCGACCAATTGCGTGTACTTACTTTTATCAATATTTTTATTGACTGAAATTATGCTTCGTAGCATGGAGTAGTGACACCACATTGAACTGGGATTCTCTTTTTCAGCTGTAAAAGTGAAATATTCCAGCATATTTGTTTCAGAAATATCGGAAACATTTTTTTCTCTACACAATTCTTTTCTCGTTCTTTGGTCTTTAATTCTGAAATCATCCATGGCCTCCCTTTAACCTCGTTCAACAAAATATGCCACATAAGTTGGCCACATTTCTCAGAAGAAAAAATAGTCAATATTCCTGATATTTGAGATGTTACAAAGTGGATAAAACATTGTACGATATACGATAAACGTTGTACGATATCGTAACATCTTATTACAATACTCGATTGGTTATCAAACTCACTCCTATCGTCACTCGTTTGATAATTTTCCAATCTCGTATTGTAATAAGATGTGTTACGATACCGATAACGTAAATAACTATTGGTTGTACCACCACTAGTTTAAAGAATGTAAAGACTTGATATTTGGTGTTTATATCGACGGATGAAGCATTGGAACGATGTGTACTACAAACTCAGAATGTGAATTTTTTATGGTGAGATTCTGGTGTCTGGTGAATAGCCTTACTTCATCGTCTACTACGAGTATAATTAAACAGCTTGGAATACTTCAGAATGTTGCTCCTCTTTTAAGTAAAAGTTTTTACCTTTCTCAAAACTAGTGATTCGTAAATGAAACAACACAGCTACTTTCAAGCACGGCAGAATACAAGTACTTCAAGTTGCATGAAATAGGCCCACAATAATCAAGTTCGTCTTTTACTCAGTATTCGTTTTTTTCTGCAAACAGTGTACAAATGTAAATGTATAAATGTACTAGAACGTTTTCAAGATGATATACCATACCACCATCGAAATAAACATTAAAAACAAAACGACCCGAGATGTCTGTAAACAGTCTCTGGGAACTTGCGAAAGGATAGCGTAGTACGTCGACTGCACTATGAAGTAAAGAGGAAGAATTTTAATTGTGCGGCGAAAACCCGCGATTTTTCCACAGATAAACTCTAACTGTCGGGCCCTGGTAGCGAGAGAGTGGATAATTCTTGCTCTTTTATGTAGTAAATTAGGCGTAGAGCAGGTCTAATTATGCTAATGTCCCTGAAATAAAGGATGTTTTCTGTAAAATAATTTTAATTAGCTTAATCAACAAAACACAAGTTAGACAACACACTAAACTTCAATAATATAATACATATAATACTGTTTACGGATTTATCTCACATATTCACAAAAACGTGTCTGGCGCGTAGTGAATTAGGCAAATTTAGATAATTTTGTATCTGACAGGTTTCGAAACTTCGGAAAAATGTGCCTTTTGTTTCACTTTTCTTCTTAATTCGTTTACATAGTAAAGAGGAAATATTGCTGCGGAATTGTCGAGCCCTTGTAACGAAAAAGTGGATAAATCTTGTTCCTGTTTATGTAGTACATTTCTTGTCTGACTGTCTATGTGTCTGTCTGTCTGCTTGTCTGTTTATCTGTGCACCTGTGTGTCTGTTTCCCTCTGTCTGTCCTGTCTGTGGTCAACGCTGGCGCCTAAATCGTTCACATTATTTTCTTCAAAATTGATATTTCCTAATCGAACTGAGTGAACTCAAGGCCCTGTGAGTTTGAAACGGATATTTTGTCTCGTGAGGTATTTTAAACGAAGCCTCGACCACATTTTCAACATTTTCTCAAAAAATGGTTCCAAATTTTCTAATTAAACTTTGAAATGACGCAGTTCTTATTTTCGTCGAAATCTCTGCGTTTATGGCAATTGCAAAACCTCAATATTTTTTCGGCGTCACCCTACAACTACAATATTGAAAATAGAGACTTTTGTCCTTAATAAATGTGTAGTTGAAAGACAGATCGAAAGAACTTTTCGAAAATATGAGTCACTTTTACGTAATTTTGGGTGTAATAAAAGCAATTTTTAAATAATTTATTTTCTCAAAATTTTCTTCAAAATTTGTATTTTAATCATTTTTCTCGCATGCAGTAAAGGGTATGCAGCAAAGGTCATCATTTTTCTCGCATGCAGTAAACAGAACTGCTGGTCCCATTTTCGAAAATTGCAAAAAATTAACACGCGAAAGTATAATATTTTTCACATAAATATATTCTTTTTTAAAAATCAGATCTTTAAAAAAGGTCACATAGAATTTTTTCAAAATTAAGAAGTAGTCTGCGCGTAATTTCTGCTTAGTTCAATGCCTTTTTAAAAAATTCTCAAAAGGAACTCCAATATTTTATTTTTTATTCTTATACGCACGGAGCAAAGGACGCTTAAAATAGTACAGGTTTCATTTTGGGTTGAACACAAATCTGCCGCTTAAAAATGCCAATGTTAGAAATAATTAAGGAAAGAATGGGCTGTTCAAATTCACAATGAGTTGGAAAAATATAAATAAGTAAATAAAACTTGTACTCTTGAAGATAGTTCTTCAAGCTGCTGGTTCAATTGTAGTCTGTTAGAGCATGCATGACAAATGTGTGCACAGCATGAAAGTTTCGTTGGAAGGATGACGTCTTGAGCGAGAAGACAGCCTCGTTGCGCCTGTGCGGCCCAGGGCGTGCGCATTCCGCGGGGGGGCGGCGCCGCGGGGACGGGCGCGGGGGGGCGATCGGGCGCGCCGCGCTGAGGTGTTGATTACAGCCGCGTTGGCTGCGCTCTCAAGATTCGCACAGACTTTAAGCTGCTTTTAGTAGACGCAGCACCGCGGATGCGTCCATCGTTGCCACACCGCCTTCCTTGCCGCCGCTGGCGCGCAGCCTCTGTATTCACCTGGCCCCTGCGAAAGCCCCGCTGCTTGCTTCTACCCTGCCTCGGCCCCCAGCAGCCGCCACCCTTCTTCAGCCCTCCGCCGCCTAGGAGGAAAGAGGATGAAAAAGGAAAGACTTTCCTCTATGCCGTCGGCGCGATGTGTTCCTGCTGCGTGTCCCTTCGATAGCATACCAATCCCGATGCCGGTAAGCAAGCGCGGCCCCTGCCGCACCGCGCGCGGTTGCCGCTCGGGGCGCCGCTCGGGGCGTTCGGCAGCCAGCCACGGGCCACCCCCGCGCGCGCCCACGCGCCCGCTCGCCCACTCGCCCGGGGCGCAGATCGGCCCGCGCCCGCTATCCCTCGGGCGCGTGGGCCGCGTGACGGGGCCGCTCACTTCCTTCCCTGCCACCGCACCGCCCGCACCGAGCCGCACTGAGCCCGCTCTTAAAATACCGCCACCATCATCCACGTTGCGCAGAAGACGCCCCGCTTCGCCCCGCGTATCTTCTGTAAGCAAAGAATTAAACCAGCCAATTGCTCTTTCGGAACTCTACTGCGTATATTAAGGAATAGGTACTACCTATACTGATTGGCATGGCATTGAATGATTTTATACCGAAAATGGCAAACAATAGAAATGTGTCTATTGTATCTCATTATTTTATTTTAGATATTAACGTTGTTAGGCCGACATAGAACAAACAACACACGCGGCTGAAGTTCATAATCAAGTCCGTCATCACTGATATCGGCCGTGCGTCGTTCAAAAATTTTTGGTAATATCATTTTCCTAAAAAGAAACATCTTATAAATAAGAAACAACTTTACTTTGAATAGGAGCACTCGTACATCCCTTAATTGATTGATTGTTAATGATTCCGGGCGCGTAATCAACTCAGGTCATTAGTGCCGAAAGTGTTGTGAATGTTTTTTCATTGGGACGTGCCGGTGATTCCCCCCTCTGTATACCGAGATCCGGGGCCGATTTACCGTCGTTTTCCCTAATCAGGTATCTCCCACCAGCGGGTACCGCCCAGCTGGCACAAGCTCTGCCCCCGACCGGTCTCCCGGCGTGTGTGGTAGTGTGATGCATGTTAGTGTAAGTGTGTGTATGTAAGGGGTGAGGATAGGACAAGGAAGAGGAAATAAAGATCGCGCTCGCTCCGTGGTCCGTTTCTTAGGGTACTGTTCCGGCATTCGCCTGGTGTTGATTGTAGAAACCACGGAAAACTACCTATCAACACCGATTCAATTCTATTGTGCAGTTTTACGCCGGCCGCTAGAATTCTCCTCCAGACAGCAACTTTTATTTATTTATTTGGTCAAAAAACAGTAAAAACTGTATATGACGTGTGGGGAAAGAAATTATCTGCGCACATTTTCTTGAAGCCCAGAATAAAAAAACAGCAGCAACGTTAGAAAAACTAGAAACAAGAATTTAGAAAATAATAATTATTTCAGAAAAATAAAAATTTGAAAAATGTTTGTTTCCCGAGTTATCAATTTCAATATCAATCAATTTCAACGGTAAATGAACTGCTGATTTCATTCTTCTGCATTGCTAACAAAATAGTAATGAACATCAGTTTTACTCCTACCATTACAAGCAAAACGAGTGCTCAACAAAACGTGCGCACAGTGAAGATATCAATCAATTTCAACGGTAAATGAACTGCTGATTTCATTCTTCTGCATTGCTAACAAAATAGTAATGAACATCAGTTTTACTCCTACCATTACAAGCAAAACGAGTGCTCAACAAAACGTGCGCACAGTGAAGCTACATTTACGTCCAGAAGCAAAACAAGGGGCCATCTCAGCAGTTGCTCAATGGATCAGGGAAACTAAACAAAAACCTGATCGAGATGGGGGTCATTGACCCGGAAGCTCAAGTACATTACTTGTTACAGGCGTATTAAATATTTTTGTTTAATGTATGCCGATCATTGTCATTCGTTTTACCATACCATATTTTTGAGCTTTCTTATGCAATTCTCAAATGTAAACTTTTTGTCATGTAGTATTTTCTTAGCTTACTTGAAAATAAATTGCAGGTCCTTTTACATTATTAGAGATTCCAATTAATAACCTTCATTTCAGTATTGAGTAATAATTCACAATGTAAAAATAATTGATGAAAATTATTTTCTTTTTTATTTTTATTCTATTTATTGATTTAGTGAAAAAGTTGATTTTAAATTACTTTTTACATTTTATTTTAATTTGTATTGTTTTGTTTTGTCTTTCTAAAATATTTTGCAATTAATCTATTGATTGTTACTTTTCGACCAATTAACAGGTTATTTGAAATTATATTTCTAGCGATTATAATTAATTAAAATTATTTGAAAGCGTTTTGCGATCACAGCGCGCGGCGACGTTACGTCGTAACGAAGCAACGTAACGTCGAGCGTCCGAGCCCACGAGCCCGCGCCCAGGGTCCGGCAGCGGCCACTACTGCCGAGACTGCCAAGACCGCCGAGACCGGCCGATACTGGTGAGAACGGTGCGGTTCCGACACTTCCGATTCTTGAGGGAGACCAACGTATAGATTTCAACAGCAGATAAGGAGCGCGCGCGCGACCTCCGCGGCTCCGAGACTGCGAAAGCAAAGCCAGCGAGACCGAGCGATAATAGAATGCGTTTTGCCCAGCTCTAATCGACAAGTTATGGACTACTAGGTCTCCACTCTGTATAACTGACTTATAAACACAACCCACATACTAATAATTTTAATTTCGAAGTGTAATTTCGAATTTGTGTAAATATTTGTTTAAATATTTGTAAATATTTGTTTAAATATTTGTCATAAAAAAAGCTGAACCCAGGACGAGGCGGATTGCGATCATTGTTGGCAGGCAGGTAGAGGGTACCATACCTACGAAATGATTACATTTTCACGTTTGTAGGACCAATATTTACTGCGCTACACGCCCACAGATTGTACATGTTAGTATGGCGTGGGGCCGCCATGTTGGCGAACACATGCGTCCAGACGTCTCGGCATAGAGTTGCATATGTCTCGAATGGAGTCCTGTGCTAGTCCATCCCATGCAGCTTGCACCTGAGCGCGCAGTTCTTGCAGATGGGTGGGAAGGGGTGGGATTCTGATTGCACACCTCATAGCACTCCAAACATTTTCGATCGAGGAAAGGTCTGGCGATGAGGCTGGCCATGGCAGAGTATGCTCGGAAGATGGCTGCGGTATGCGGACGCGCGTTGTCCTGTTGAAATAGGGCATGAGCGTTCACGAACGGCAGAGCCCCCGGTTGCAGGATCTTCTAAATGTACCGTGCGGCTGTATCGGTGCCTCCGAGGAACACTAACGGTGAACGGGCACCATGGGATTTCGCGCCCCACATCATCACCAGGCTAGCGGGACGTGTGATGGAATACTCCAAACCGCTAGTCGTGGCGCTCCCCCACTACACCTCCAGACACGGACCCGGTGGTGTTGCCGAATTTTATTTTAATTTTAATTGTAATTTAGGCCTACTTATTTAGTTTAATTATAATTATAGTTTACTATTGAAAAAAATTATTTTCTGTACTGTAAGAACTTTTATTTAATGTACGATAATATGGAACTCACTTTTAGCTATCTGGCCACTCTGGTTATAAACTTGGAAATTAAAGTAGGAACGTGGCGATACGGCGTGAATTTCACACAATAATATTTCGTTGTCAGGCGGGGTTTCTAGAAGAGTGTTTCTTGTGAATGAAGGTGATATCGACCACCAGGACATCGTGAATGTGAATAGTGGATTTCAATTTTGTCTTTCTGGTTAATATAAGGGAAGTTGAAAGGTGCTTGGAAACTGTCATTCGAATCTTGAAAACCAATATTACGTTTAATATTATTTAATCATTAAATCTATTTTAAACTGCACTAATAACAGAAGGCGATAATGACAGATGTCGTTGGTTAGCGTTAATATAAACTAATTATTTTATTTACGTCTAAAATACGCAATGCGCATCATTGGTGCATTTATGTAGAATGTGAATACACTGAATTCAATGGCAGGAAGCTGTTTTCGTTCAAATGTTTAAATTTCAAAAAAGTATGTATTTTTCTCCCTTCGTTTCTTTAAGAATTTTTCAAATGGTAGTTGAAGTATAAGACAGAAATTGTCGTATTATAACGTTACATAACAATTAACAATATCGCGAGAAAGTACGTGCTGTTTTAGCACCACTAGTTTTTAGTATTTCTGTGGAGGATGCATGTTGTATTTTTGGGAGTGGGCCGTAGGGTTCGTTTAAGTTTTTGTTAATTGTGTTATGTTCAGAGTGAGACTTAGTCGTGTAAGAAGTATTTTTTGGAAACTGTCATAACGTATTATTTCTACTAAATTATGATTGATGAAATTACGATATTGTTGATTTGTGTGTTTTGATTAATCTTTTGACAATGTTAGTTATGATATTTAATTCTGTTTTAAGTTCAGGAATTGCGCATATAGTCTTCTGGTTTGTATTTAACTGAGAAAGTTTAACTATTTCGTGTGAGAGATAATGATTTTTTTTTTGTTTTTTAAGGATGATTGGATGTTTTATTGAGGCGTTCGTATGCTAGTGAGGACTAATATGTTGAGGTGATTAAGAGTATGTCATATTTGGGGGCGCTATTGAATGTTTTGAAAGAAGTTATTGATGTTTTGAAAGCCCCCACCTATCTTTGTTCACAACATAGATCCCGCTAATTTCAAAACCCTCCTAAATGAACTGAACAAAATCTGTACTAACAGCTTCTCTACGTCCAATCGCGGGCAAGTGATCAGAATAAATACTCTCGGTAGTTTAGACTTCAGAAACATAATTAACTTTTTAAAGGAACAGAAACGTGAATATCATACGTATAGCGACCCACAAGATAGGCGAAAAACTGCTATAATTAGGGGGTTGAATACCTCCTTTACCGACGAAGAAGTCAAGAATGCCCCCATTGAAAAAGAGATCACCCCAAGTAAAGTCACCCGCCTGTACAAAGCTGATAGATCCTCAATGCCGCTCTGTGCAATAGAAGTACTCAACAATGAGGACTTTGAGAAACTGTTCCAAATTAAAACTCTGCTACACTGCGTCGTAAAAGTGGAACTCAGGAAAAGAAATCAAACAATAGTGCAATGCAAGAACTGCTAGAAGTTCGGTCACACCAGAAATTACTGTAACAAATCTCCCAAATGTGTTAAGTGCAGCAAAGACCACCTCTCTACCATGTGTACCCGGCCCCCCAACGGTGAACTTATTTGTGCGAACTGTAAAGGAAAGCATGGAGCAGCTGACAGAAATTGTACTTTTTTTTAGCAAAAGCAACTTACCTTCGTCATGTCTCGACAACCCACATCTTCAAGAGAATGCCCCGCCCAGTCTTCCCAACCATCCAACCCCCACATAAATAATACACATCCGTACCCCCACCCTCACTTAAACACTACCGCATCAACTATCCCCTCCCCCCCTCAACCTTAAAAATTTCTCTTCCCTTCCAACTCTTCACCAACCCTCCTGGAGCTATCCACTGCCCAATACCCAAAATCAATTTGTAATCAATGTTGTCGAACAGATACTTCCTTCCATGATCCCCTAATACAAAATATAATTATGTCCATCCTTACTCCCTTTCTGAGCAATGGCACCTAGTAATTACCAAAATATCAACCTACTCAATTGGAATGCCAACGGCATTATCAAAAAGAAACTATAACCTAGCCCACCTACTTGCCGATATTCTATTGAAATAGCCGTAATAACCGAAACCCACTTCCTTGCCGGCTCAAAATTTTCCATTCCGGGCTTTTCTATAAACCGTTCAGACAGACCTTCCATCCTCATCAAAAAATCCATTAACCACTATCCACTGCCCCCATTCATTACCCCAAGCCTAGAAAACGCAGCAATTGCTCTCCCCCAAAGTTCTGGCCCGCCCATAACCATAATCGCCATTTATAAACCACCCAATATCCCGATTAATTCTTCACATCTAAAACTGTTATTTGCAGCGCCCACCTCTACCATTGCCATAGGTGACTGGAACTCCAAACACCAATCATGGGGCTGCCGCTCAACCACCCCAAGCGGAGCCCAGCTTCTGAACTTTTGCAATGCAAATAACATTTATATTGCTGCCCCTGTTGAACCCACGCACTTCCCTTACAATCCCCGAATACCCCCCGACATTCTGGACATATTTCTGACCCAGAATATTCAAAACCGAATTTTCCAACAACCCATTCCCGAATCTAACTCCGATCACTCACCTGTCCTCATTTCCTTTAAAGCTTCGCCGGTACTCACTTCCAAACCAACCAGATTATTCCACGGCCCCATCTCTTGGCCCATCTTCCAAGATTTCTTAAACACCCACCTCCCCTCCCCATGCTTTTTCAATAATTCAAGCGAAATTGATACAGCCATCAACACCCTAACGTCAACCATTATAGCTGCGGCGTCTAATGCTTCATCGCTCCCTCACTCGCCCCCCCAAACCTACCCAATCCCTCGTTCTCCCTACTCACATTTTCCACCTCATAAAAGCCAAACGTCGTGCCAGAAGGAACTGGTAGCTCCTAAGATTACCCTATCTAAAGACAATTCTGAACAACCTTACTCACAAAGTTCACGAAGCTATGGCCTCTACCAGAAACGCCCAGTTCCAATCCTTCATCTCCAAACTAGCGCCTAATGCGCCTAACCTATGGAGAACAACTAGAATTCTAACCCACTCTTCCCCCATTATGCCTGCTCTATCCTCGAACTCAAACACTGCTGTTTCTGACCTTGAAAAGCGAACCTTCTTGCCAACCATTTTGCCAACTCCTTTACTCCCCACCTACCCAACAACCTAGCTTTTAACTCCAAAGTTAACGACTTTATCAGACTCCCCCTCATGCTAGCCCCAGAGCCCATCAAATATATAAGTCCATCAAACATCGCCTCTATCCTCTAATCTCTCAAAAACAAAAAATCTTCCGGCCATGACCTCATTCCGAACCACATCCTAAAACATATCCCACGTAGATCCATCGCATATCTAACGGCAATTTTCAATGGCTGTCTCCGTCTTAAGTACTTTCCAACAGCCTGGAAACACTCCATCATAATTCCGATTCTTAAACCTAACAAACCTGCGCAAAACCCTGCAAGTTATCGTCCAATTAGCCTCCTCCCAACCCTCTCAAAAATATTCGAAAAGCTTATCCTCTCCAGACTGAACGACTTTGCTAATCAAACAAAAATCATCCCTCCAGCCTAATTTGGATTCCAGCCACTCTGCTCAACATCCCATCAAATGCTTCGACTGGTAGAATCAATAGCCCTTGGATTTGAAAAGAAACAATACACCACTGCCATTTTCCTTGATTACTCTCAAGCTTTCGACAGAGTCTGGCACGAAGGCCTTCTATATAAACTACGCCTCCTTGGAACCTCCGACTACCTATTCAACATCAAAGACTTCCTTAACAACCGGTCATTTGCCGTCAAAGTAAACAACTCACTATCTCAACCTTTCACGATTCTTGCAGGAGTTCCTCAAGGCTCCCCTCCCTCCCCAACGCTCTGCAATATATTCACCCACGACATCCCCAACCACCCCTCCACCGAAACAGCCCTCTACGCAGATGACACTATTTTATTCACATCCTGTAATTCCCACTAAGACGCCTGTACTTCCTTCCAAGAAGCCCTAAACGAATTCTCCACTTGGTAAGAGAACTGGCAACTAAACCTAAATCCCGCTAAATGCATTGCCAAAACCATTACCCTAAACCACATCCCGCCAGCTTCCCCCCTCTATATATCATCTACACCCGTCAAATGGGCAGAGCGCAGCACATATAAAGTCCTCCGTTAGGCCTTAAATTCCCCATGGTACATCTCAAATGCCCAAATCCACATTGATCTAAAATTTCCTTCAGTCGCCCAGCACATTGCCCACCTCTCCCAAATATTCTTTAACAAACTTCATTACCACCCTTTGCAACCGACATTCTCACTAGGAAAAACCACTTATCCACACCTAAACCGCATACCATCAAGATTTCCCAAAGATAAATTCCGACCTCCATAAATCCAACTGCACCTCCATATCATAAGCCTGATATATCATACATTTAACCAGCACCCAGCAATAGTTTCTAAAATACCCACCGCGATTTCCAATTGAGGAGCCCAGTGGGGTCATCCTCCTTCTTATTTATACTTTGTATTATATTGTGCATATAGTCTGTATTATTCTAATCAGTTCTGTAAAGCAGCTAAGTGCGCTGTACCAAAAAAAGATTCAATAAAAAATAAAAAAAGTTCGGAATGCCGGTGTTATCTCGAATTTTTATCACGGTCGAATGGATAATATGTAAGGCTCAGAAGGGCTGATTTGTTTTAGTTTTAATTAGTTAGTGATTTGTGAAAATAACAGTCCATTTTGGTAGTACAAACAAATTGCAAAATAAAATATATATTAAAAAGCAAATCGGTAGTGACAATGGCAGGCCGAATTAGTAATTTCACTGCTAAAGTCTCCAATTAGTACGGTGTTTTTCGATGGTTGAATCAAAGTTTGTAGCATTTCTTTTATAATATTGGTGAAGAACATATTTAGAATATAGCTGCTCTTGTTGTAATAAATAACATTGTTGGCAATGACACCTGTGATCATTTAATTTAATTTCTTCTTAGAGTTTGGGGGATTAAACACAGTTATTATATTCCACATACTGGTATTTAATATAGTGCGAATGGCTATGGTTTTAGTTCCGGAGATATAAGTTACGATATATATGATGTATTAGATTTGTTTTAATAGCTGAGAGTACTCCTCCGCCTTTCTTTCAGATCTACTTTCAGATAATACAGTATAGGGAGTAAAAGTATTGGAATCACCTCAACAACACAATCTCCAATTTTTTCAGAGGAAAATTCTTGTTCAAAGCTCCTTGAAGCTGTCGCTCCGCACATAAGCCAGAATTAAGTTTTACTAGTGCTGTTCCAAAGATGGTTTGTATTGACGCAGGTGGCGAGGGGATACACGCAAAATTGTACCCAAAAGTCAAGACATCTGTAACGATGGAACTATGTGTCACGACCAACTCTGTCAGAATAGAAGCTTTTGAGCTGAAACTTGGTAAATACATCGACAGCAAGATCTAGTTGTGTCGTTACGGAGATCATTAAGATATACTATTAATTTTTGCGGGTGCTTCACATGAAGCGTTTGCGACATTTTCAAACTTTTCTGGAAATCTGTTTCTTAACTAGAAGAAAGTGCATTTACAAGTATGGTATATCTTAATGTTACAAGGATAATTATGTTAGGATTCTTGTACAATTTTAAAATTTCAAAAGTTTCTAAAATGTTCAATTTACTACCTTTGTTTTTAAAATGTATTATTTTAAAGTTGATATCTGGGTCGAAAGAGTGGTTGTTTTGAATGAGATGGTTGGAGAAAATGGAGAAATCATGTTTGAGTCTCCAAGATCTTAAGTGTTCCTTTAATCTACAGGTAAACATCCTACCTGTTTGTCCTATATATGCTGAATTACAGCTGTTGCACTCTTACAAATAAACACCACTTCTTTCCATTAAGGGTACAGGCGATTTGTTTCTGGGAAGTAATGATTGAAGGGTGTTAGGGGTTTTATATGATACCTTTATGTCATTTTTTATAAATATTCTCCCTATCTTTTGGGATATGGGTCCAATATATAGGATACTTATGAACAATTTCTTTTCAGAGGAGATATTTTGAGGGAAGGCTTTCTTAGTTATTAATTTAATTTCTTTTCTTTAATGAATTTCTTAATGGTGGAAGGGTTGTATCCATTATTTTGACCAATTTGTAAAATAGTATTAACTTCTTCTTTAAAATCTGATTGTGACATGGGTACGTTGAATAGTCTGTGTATCCATGAATGAAATACTGCAAATGTATGTTGATAGCAATGGTTTGTATTGAAGGGAATGATCAAATATGTTTGGGTGGGTTTTCTACATATTTTAAAATTACGTTTATTGTTCAGTATGAAAATGGTTAAGTCTAGAAAGTTTAGGGTATGATTCTGTTCTAATTCCATTTTAATGTTAAATTAGGGTGAAAAGAGTTTAAGAAGTCATAAAACTGGTTTCAACTGTCGTATCGTGCCAGTCCAAAGGCAAATAATGTCATCGACATATCTAAAATAATACATAATATTCTTAAGCAAAGAATTACTACTATTAAATAAGTTATTTTCAAATTGGTCCGTAATGAGTTCAAATAAAGGTGACATGTTAGAGCCCATAGCCAGACCTTCAGCTTGTTTGTAAGTTGTGTTGTTAAATTTGAAATAATTATGTTCAATTCAGTTATGCTCTTTTCTGTATTCAAAATTCGACTAGAATATGGTTTAGGATAGAGACCACAGAATTATGAAAAACGTGCACAAAATTCACTTCTCCCCATAGCTCGTCATACGCAGTTTTTAACTGTTTTTGACGTAAATAAATAAATAAATAAATAAATACATAAATCTAATAATTTGATTAAGTCTATTTTTACATTGTAAGGGGATTTAGAATTCATAATACGCTTAATGTATTGTATATATCTTGTACTTCAGAGGGAGGTATGTTGGTAAGAGGAGGTTGCCTCAATGAACAATCCCAATTTAAATCCAGCCCAATTTTAAATTTATTTTTTTTGACTAGCTTCTTATTTTCTTCCTCCCTCCCTTTCCCTCAGTCTGTCCCCGAACCACGTGCGATGCACAAGATGGCGGCATCCTTGGTCGGAGCACTTTACTAACATTTAATTATGGGTGTTTAATCTGTGTTACTTGGTTAAGTAATATAATTAATTAGTTTTCAAGCAGAGTAGATTTATGTACATTTGTAATTTTCCTTTTGCTTGTTTACTGAATTTTCTATTTTATAGTGTCACTGATGATGGGAAAAACACTCCCGAAACATGTATGACGAAATTTTCTAAATATTAAAAAATGTTATCCTCCATTGTAGTTGATATCTTATTATCCTTGTAACTTTATTATGGATTACCACAAAATCCATCTGCCACCAAAATCCAGCTGCCACCACAGAATTTATGGTATATCTTCAATTTTCATTACACCCTCTGACATTTTTAAAATTGCAAAAATCCTTATATTTAAAACACTAAGAGTTTTCGTTTAGAAAAAAGTATGGTTTGTACTTAAACAGATTTCGTGATTATAGCTTTAAATAAATGGTAGTGTGCCCTAGATTTATTTTCACTTGCTCTTATTAACCGATATTATAGAATAAACACTAAATTGTAATTCTCTCCCATTAATAATCATTTAATTTAGAACGATCTATTAAGATGTGTGCAGAAAATTAATCAATTCGCACAGAATGAAATTATTTTCAATAATTACCCATCCCTCATTTGCTCCTAAATACCATTTAGAAACTCCCCAAAAACTTTCAAGATCGCAATGTCGTTTCATATGCTCAGAATCTTCAATATTTGTAACGATAGCATTGGACAAGGAACTATTATTGTGCCGCGGAAGAGGGTCCGAAAGGAATGTGTAGTGAGGATGTGAACCGTCCGTCCTCCATGCCTCTTATTTCTATTCTCTCTCTGGTGGCAAGCGATGCTTGTGTCTAGGACAATTGGAATCGCAGCGCAGAATTCATTTTATGAAGTACTTTTTGTTGGCGTCGTCTTGAAAGCATTTTTTTCTTTTTTCGCCCGGTTAAATGTGGCTACGTCTGAGGTCACGTCTGAATTTGTTAGCGCTCGCCTAGTTTCTGGCAAGCACTAGTTCTTTAATCCGTGTATTTTTTCTCTCACGGTGATATAAAATGATAAACCGTTTTGTTCCGGAAAATCTCCTTAATTATATTTTAAAATGCCAAGTACACTAATCAAGCATTATTGTTACATATATATCAAACCTATTTAAATAGAAACTAGAGACCTGAAACAGTAATAGTTTCCTACACTATTGGGGGACGTCTTAAAAATTCTTACAAAGCAAGTAGACTAATGAAATACGATAAAAAGGTGTGAAATCTACTTACAAGATAGCTGTAATTAGACAAAGTAAAATTAATCAGAGCCAAACTATAATGAATGCATTTGTCGGAAATTTTAATCATGTCGTTGACACGATTATTACAATGAAGTGCTTCACTTCCTAGTTGATGGAATTGTTTAATAAATCTTCGTTAATTGACATTAGAAGATTTTTGTATCAATGAAAATTATAAGAAAATTCCAAATCTTGTTGTAGTTTTTAATGTTAAACTCAGGGATATATACCTTGGTTGCGCAATAAATACGTGCCGTAAATCTCCACGGAAAATATTATTTTACTATTCACAGAAACATTATTATATAACTTGTATATTTCATATTGTTTTTTAAGGACTATACATGACCTTACGACCTTAGAGTACACAGACCAAGATAAACAAATTCTTACAACTGCAAGAAATGCACACACAGACACACAAAATAATAAACGTATGTGTAAATTGTTTACTTAAGTAATAGCAAATTATTCATATAAATCGGGTTTACAATCCTGTTGAATAGGAAATTATCCTTCAACTTGGAAACATTCATTAATCCTTCTCATCCCCAAACCGAACAAAAACCACAGCAATCCACTGTAAACCCTTTAGTCTTCTCCCATCATTAGCAAAAATATTCGAAAAACTTATCCTAGCAAGATTAAAGAACTACTTCAAGAAAATAAATCTCATACCTCCGTATCAGTTTGGTTTCACCAATAAAGTATCCTCAGCGCACCAGCCCTTCCTACACACATCATTCCAAAAAAAAGTATCACTTAATAGCAGTATTCATCGACATCACCAAAGTCTTCGATCGAGTCGGCACGAAGGACTAATACGTATATATATATATATATATATATATATATATATATATATATATATAGTATATGTATTTACTAATATCAACTACTATCCATATTTTACTAATTTTCAACTAGTTTTCTACATATTTCAGGTGACTTTTGCTGTTAAAACTGTCTTCTTTACTTGTTTACTTGTTACAGATAAGCTGAAAGAGATTTAAATTGTCCGATGCAGTGAAAAATAAGTAATCCAAATATTTGGTTTAAAAGAAGGCGTAACGGACACACGTTTATTTGAACAGTGTAAAGACCACTAATATTAATTTTTCTCTGTAAATTAATTGAAATTTGCGTAAATGTTTAAACTATTAGTGAAAGTGTTTGAAAATTGTGAAAACATCAAAATTCAAAGTTTCGTCTACCACAGTAACGGAAAGACTTGAACTTTATATTTAAATTGGTCAAAGTGGTGAATTTCGTGACCTTTCAATAGGTAAAGTATAGTAATCTAATTGTATTTATTATTCTATTACATTAAACACACTTCAATCTATTACATTAAGACACTCAACGCTTTTTGGATTTAATTAATCACATTTAAATACTAATTAGAATCAGATAACCTTTATTTTTAATTGTATTAACTTAATTTAAATAAGTTAATACAATTAAATTAAAAAGATAGTTTAAGGAGTAGTTTTTTTGTAGTATTCTGAATTATCTATTTACTTATTTTCATATTTACCACGCATTTGACACGCATTCGTGACATGGCTGCTAATCGCTATACACATTCTACTCTCTACACTCTCAAAGCCGATCTTCTGAAAGCCTTCACACACATCACCAGTAATTTAGATGAACATATCCGAAGGCTCGAAGAGGTCGTTCAAAACACCTGAGGTTGGACAACAATAGCAAACCGCAAAAACCTCCAACCGCCCATTCGCGGAAGCAAAAACACAATCACCACCATCAATCACAACTCAAAACGATTTTCTGTATTAGACTATTACAATGAGTTCCTTGTCTTCTCAATCCTCACCACCCCCACCCATCATCGACACGTCCATTCACAACAAACGCAAACAGGCTAGCAAGCGCAAAGTAACAAAGACACGTCGAGTTGCGCAATCTGGTTCACAATTAAACAAGGACACTCCCACTGAGCCCATCAAAAAGGTACTCATTTAGCAGATAGCCATGGGCGACAAATCTCCTCCCTGCTCAGTGAGAAACTCCCAACCAATTTCTCTGCCATGTGTGTGTTTAACCTAACGGGAGATTTGCCGACGTGACCAGTGAGTTGGACACTCACACAAAACTCTCACCAAACGGGATACAGTCATCATCATAGGAGGGCAGAATGACATTAACTTGGGTGGTCACTTTACGCCTGAACAACATGTTGACAAATTACAACGTGCCGTCCAAAACACGAACATTGTAGTCTCGACTCTGCCCTTCTCGTACAACAAACCAACACTGTGCAAAGAAATTAGTCACGCAAACAACCATTGAAACTTCTTCTGAGAGGCATAACATGTTAAATTATTTGAGCTAAACATTCTCTCAGAAAAACACTTCACCCGACATGGTCTTCACCTGAACCTTGTCGGAAAACATGCACTCGGTAGTGAGCTTGCAAAACACATCATTTCACAAGCTTGACAGTGTCCTGCCCCTAGACCCATCCCCACTTACACTCTCCTAGTTCTCTTACATCCTCTGTGGGACCCCTTTGGACCCAAATTACCTTACCCCCTGAACCTATCCGTGTAATTACCTCTCCCACTATTCATTCCTCTACATCTGTCACCCCTCCTTCCTCACCTCTTGGTCAGTGCTTCGACACGGTACTTCCTTCGACCACGCACTCGAGGTAAAAATGAAATAAATAAATAGCAACTACAGTCAGATGCAAGCAGAAAACATCCGTGTAGGTACATGCAAAAGATTCGAATAATGCTTCATAATGTGCAATCTCTTTCAAATAAAATTGAATTTATCAAGACGCATTACAATGTGATCTAAGACAAATAGATGTTTTTTGCTTTACAGAACATTGGTTGCCTCAAAATGATATAAACACATTCCAAATTACTAGCTTTACCTTGCAGGATCGTATTGTAGAGGGAGGGAATCAAATAAGGGCACTGCTTACGGAGGTTCGTGTATTTACATAAGAAATTATATTGATTCTACCTTCTTGTCAGAATTCAATTTATATGCAGTTGAAATTTTTTTTGAAACAACAGTAGTACATCTTACTACGCTCAAAATTATCTTACTTTGCATTTACAGACCTCCAACAAAGCGAGCTTCAGATTATTTCACTTTCTTGGAAAATCTAGAGATAATTCTGAACAAAATTAGTAAACTTTCTTTTAAATCCATTGTTGTATGTGGAGATTTCAATATTGATTTTCTGAGCGAATCCCACGAAAAAGAACAGTTTCTCCATTTACTTCATTCTTTTAATTTAGATATTACAGTGAATGTACCTACACGGAATACACTTAAATCACAAAAAGTATTAGATCAAATTATAATTAGCAAAACCACAACTACATATGAAATAATAATGAATAATCTAGGTTACAGTGACCACGATGCACAAATTCTTACAATTCTTACAACTATGAACATAAACATTGACACAATAAATAATTCACGCATGTGCAGAGCATTCACTAAAGTTAATATAAAATTATTTACGGACTACTTGATGAAGGAATCATGGAACGCAGTTTATAACGCTGTTGACACAAATGAAAAATATAATTTATTATTCTCCAAGCTTTCAATTCATTTTAATGCGTGCTTTCTTCTTAAAAAGAGAAAATTAAAACATTTCAAGCAAAAGTAATATTTGGATCACACAAGGAATTAGAACATCGTGTAAAAACAAACGTAAGCTTTACTTATTTCTAAACACCATAACGTATCACCCAGTTTCCATATATACTTCCGAGAATACAAAAGAATTTACGAAAAGTAATAGTTCAGGCAAAAATAATGAAAAATAGTCAGGATATTTTGAGCGCTAGTAACAAAATTAAAGCAATGTGGGATATCGTAAAAAATACAACCACATCATCTCGATACGTTGTAAAGAATGTTATTTTAAGGATAATGAGAAACGAGTAATCGGGAAAAAGTTGCCAATCTCTTCAACAAACACTTTTCTATAATTGCGTCTGATCTCACGAAGGGACTAAAACCACAAAATTCAACATCTTACACTTCCCAAAAAATTTCCGATACGATGTTTATTTCCGAAACTTCTTCCAACGAAATCCTCAGAATAGTCAGTAAACTAAAAAATAAATATTCATCTGGTTTAGATGAATTTCCGGATTGTTTATTAAAACTTGGGCACCTGCCTTTATACATCCGTTAACTCACATTTTCAATGCTTCTTTATGTATAGGAATATTTCCATATATTTTCAAAACAGCAAAAATTAAGCCACTTTTGAAAAAGAGAACACAAATGATATTCAAAATTACCGGCCAATTTCTCTTTTGTCAGTTTCTCAAAATATTAGCGAGGCTTTTCTATTTACGAATGGAAATTTTTCTCAGGAAAACAAAGCGTTTTCAGACTCACAATTCGGTTTTAGAAAATCAAAATCTAATCCATTTTTCTTTTCTCAAAAATGTTGTTTCATCAATACCCCGAAATGAAGTACCCATTGGAATATTCTTAGATCTTTCGAAAGCTTTTGACATTATTGACCATAACATCTTGCTCTCAAAATTACCTCCGTATGGAATTCGTGGCATTGCCCTAGATTGGATAACTTCGTACCTTAAGTATCGGACTCATAGAATAGAAATACCATACTGGCACGAAAGGACATTACATACTTATGTTTCCAATTCTTTGCCAATTGAGCATGGGGTCCCGCAAGGTTCGAACTTAAGTCCTGTTCTCTTTCTATTATATGTAAACGATATGCCCTCGTCTATTAAAAATGGAAGGACGGTTCTGTTGCTGATGACACGAATGTTCTTTGCAAAAAAGAAGCAGTAAATAGTACGATTTCAGAAATTTCAAATTGGTTTAATGATAACAAATTAATTGTTAACGAAAGAAAAACTGTTTCAATGCATTTTTGCATTTCAAATCGGAAATCGCATGTTCCATTGAAAATGAACAATATGCAATTAGCTGATGTTGAGGCAACAAAATTTTTAGGTCTTTCAGTTCAATCAAACCTCAAATGGAATGTACATATAACAGAATTAAACACTAAATTAAGTTCATTATGTTACGCATTCAGAATTCTTTCAAATTCCGTCAGCCTTCATGCAGCTCGTTGCGTTTATTTTGCAAATGTACATTCCCGCCTGAGATATAACATAATATTCTGGGGAAGCTCATACTTTAGTACTCAGACCCTCAGATTGCAAAAGAAAATTATTCGAATAATGAGAAAATGCCTTCCACGTGATTCCTGCAAGCCTCTTTTCATTGAGCTGGGAATCCTACCATTGCCTTGTCTATTTATTTACGAATCTGTAATATTTGTCAAAATGACATACTTAACTGAGGGAACATATTTTCATGCAATATTGATATTTATAATTACAACACACGCCGTAGAAATCACGTGCATTAAGTGTTAGTATCAACAGCTCAGTACAAGAAATCTACATACAATAGATGTACGTTACTTTAGAACTCATTGCCAGATGACATTAAACAATTAAAGTCGTTACACAAATTTAAGTTAAAAGTAAAATCTTTTCTGCTACAAAACTGTTTCTATACAGTTAGAGACTATACTGATCGTGAAAAAGAAAAATAATGTGTATTTTAACAAAACAGTGATATATAATGGATTAGTTCACGTTTGTATTGTATACATTAAACAAAATATTTAATACGCCTGTAACAAGTAATGTACTTGAGCTTCCGGGTCAATGACCCCCATCTTGATCTGGTTTTTGTTTAGTTTCCCTGATCCATTGAGCAAATGCTGAGATGGCCCCTTGTTTTGCTTCTGGACGTAAATGTATCTTCAATGTGCGCACGTTTTGTTGAGCACTCCTTCTGCTTGTAGTTTATTTACCGTTGAAATTGATTTACTGTAACTCGGGAACAAATATTTTTCAAATATTTTTATTTTTCTAAAATTTATTTTCTAAATTAATTTTTTTTATTCTGGTCCTCAAGAAAATGTGCGCAGATAAATCTCTTTCCCCACACGTCATATACAGTTTTTTACTGTTTTTTTGAGAAATAAATAAATAAAATAAATTGGAACCCTTATATACCTCTACAAAATCATTAAATGCTTCTTCACAAACAGAACTTTTGAAGTCGTAATAGAAAATCACATCTCAAACCCATGCCCTATAAGAGCAGGATTCCCACAAGGATCCCCCCTCTCCCCACAACTATTCAACGCGGACATTCTTACCTCCAGATTAACCCAATTAGCCCAATTCGCAGATGACACCGCAATCTATATGTCTCACCCATCATTAAACTTCATAGCTAATGAAATCCAATTACATCTTCAAACATTAGAAAATTGGTCCTCAAAATGGAAGATAAATATAAATCCTACCAAATCAGCCGCTAAAATATTCGCATTCAAACCTCACTCTCCTCCCATCCAATTAAGAATAATCGTACCATCCCTTGGACTCCAAATAACAAGGCAGTTAAATATTTAGGACTCCATCTGGACACCACCCTCAACTGGAAAACTCACACAGATAACAAAGTTCAGAAAGCCAAAACCAAAATTCTTCAATTGAAACTGCTCTATAATAAATCTTCTAAACTGTCATTAAACAATGCCATTATCATTTATAAATCCATCATCAAACCCCTCCTCCTGGACGCCTACCCAATATAGACAAATGCTGCCAAATACAACATAAAAAAATTGCAAGTCATACAAAACAAATTCTTAAGATCACCAAGTCCCCTGGTTCATTTCCAACTATACACTGAATTAAACATCAAACCTATCACACATCATAATGCCTATCTTTTACTTGACAATAACTTATACTCGTACCTGTAGTTGATCAGCCAAAGCAGATATCTCAACCTAGGTAAATATACAGAACGGCTGGCTCGAATAAAAAACAGATATCCGTTACATGCATTCTTTTACATTTTCAGCAATATAGAATAAATAATTTGAGGTGCTCTGTGAGTCCCCTCGTCAGATGTAGTTTAGAGTTAGAAGTAATTTATTTTACGTTATATATAAGCCAGCAAATGCAAATGTAAAGTTCAACATAAACTGGACTTTTTAATTTCATCCAGAATATAAATAAAATAAAAAACAATCCTGTTGAGTAAAACTACAAATATAACGCATTGTTTCGACACTTTCATTTTACGTTAATAAATGAATTCATCTTAAAAAATAAACTTATGTATTTCACAGGAAATAATTATTTGTATAACATGTGTGATAGAATATCAAGTAAATCCAAACAAATTCGGTATTTCATTTCTAAACATCATCTATCTTTACCTCTACATCCAGAAATACTGTTCATTTTTCAAAAAAGTCATAAGGCAGGATAAAATCATGAAACATGATGAGGAGAGTTTGAACTCAACATAACAAAGAAATGTGGAATATAATAAAGAATATGTCCACATCAACGAGAAACCTTGTAGAAAATGTTACTTTAAAAGGCAACAATAGAGAAAATAAGGATCCGGAAACAGTAGTATTCGGTATCTTTGCAGTCAAAGTCATATCTTTCCACCTCAAATCATTGTAGTTTTCCCGCGTGATGTGGTTTGTCTTCTAAAGCACTATGGCGCAACCACGCAGGCTTTTGGTGCGGCAAAAAACTGTTTCTAGCGAAAAGCCGTTGAATGTTTTTATTATTTAGACTAAGTAGGTCAGTCAGCGATGTAGGCGACAATCTCACTGGAAATATTTTACCCACATCCCATCCAAAAGGGCCATGTCCCACCTTCTATTACCCCCACCTCCGAAATGAACATATCCATTTTTCACCTTAAGCGCCCAATAAAAAAATATCTACAGACAGACTACATTTCAAAACAACTCTCACCCAACCCTTTCAAACCAAATAATCATAACTTGAAGACAATACTACAAATGTAGACGAAACGAAAACAAACGACAATCCAAACTATTATAACGATAACCATATCATCAACTAAAACATTATAAGGCACACTGCTACGACGAACTATTGACGGACAAAAACGGTTCCAACATCATCCATAAATTCATCCATGCGATCAGAGAAAATTCTCTCAAAATCTCTCTCTTAAGAACCTCTACTAACACTTTCACATTTTATCCTCAAAGCATTACTGTCACCCAGACCCTGACCGTGAACTTCCTTCCTCCCAACTACCCTCATATCCGACCCCGTTATCCTTCTATACCTAAAACCCGCAGATCAACCCTGAAACCAACAGCACCGGCAGATTCCTGCCTTCCCAGCTGCCCTAACAACACATCCCCCAACCCGCTCAATCTTCTTACCAAAATCCTGAACTCGTGTTTTACTGTATCCTTCTTCCCCACCACCCAAAAAAATCATAATCCCCAAACTCGGCAGAGATCACCTGCTTCCTTCCAACCAGCAATCAATTAATATCCTCCTCATTCTTGGTAAAATCCCTGAAATAGTCGTCCTTTCCCCCATTCCGTCCGTCTCTACTCCATTCTAAACCCAAACATTCATTCCGGCCAATTTGGTTTCCGCTCAGCGCTCCTACAAACCTTAAACATGGCCCTGTTCGTAGCAACACTTCCCCACAATTAACTAGTGGTGCTACAGAATAGAGAGTTTTTGCAAATCGTGAATTTGAAAGACGTAACACGACAATTCTGAAGAGAATTGTGCTGCGAATGCGCCGGCATCCAATGACGGGTCCCGTCATTCTCCATGTTTTGTCGTCTACGACAAACGTGTTCGTAGGTTACATTTTACGTAAATTTCACCGCCACCACTAAACACGAATTTGACACTAGTACACAATAAGAATGGAAAGCATGAAAATTGCATTATCCTTAGTACCAATATAATACGGCAGGAACTTCATGGTTAATGTTTAATCACGTTAATTTATATACGTCAGAAATGAACTATAAGTTTAGAATTTGGAGGTTACGTGCACATTGAGGCTACATTGATTCCCACGAAAACATAGTTGTTTATCAACAGGGCGATATAATTGCAATAATTTCCTATTACTTATTTAAACAATATCAATATGTAGTCAAATTGCGGTTTAGGAAGCTATACTTTAGACCTACATTAGAGATAAAGACACGTACTTTACATATTCGTATGACACAATCAGATTTCATGTAAAACACATATTTCTATCTGGTAATCCTCTTAAAACATAAATGTAGTCACAAGAAACAGAGATGTTCAGTAAAAGCTTTCAGGTTAGGTTAGAAGTTTTTCAGTTCTAACTAGTTCTCAGTTTTACGTATGTTTTCGATTGTACGACTTGCAAAAACTTATTTTTCTGGAGATACGTTATTTCTGATTGACGACAATGATTACGAACTACGACATTTAATTTCCCGTCTTGCAAAAACTCTCTATTGGCTCAGACTTTCCCGCATTAGTTTTCTATTTCTTTGGGTCTGGGCTAGCTAATCAGATTTACTACATACTCGTGCCAGCTCCCATCTATCGCCGCCCAAAGTATATTTTTGACATTTTCTTAATTTTTGGGTATCCTAATGAATCCCAGAATATTAAAGAACACTAAAACCTCGTCCTACATGGCAATTTTCTTTGCAAAATTTGGAGCCGTTTTTAAAAAAATGTTTAAGCGCTACTAAAAATGCGAAATTTAAAGCTCTTTTCACAGAAACTTTTTGAGTTTTCGAAAACCTTCATTTTAAGCACATATACTCACAAAATACAATAATGTTTACACATTGCTGGAAATGTGCATATTAACGTCGTGAGAGATCTTTGAAAAATATTACATTTGTCTAATTTTGGAAAAACAAAAAATACCCCAAATTGAACTCATATTAAAGAGTGCAATTAGCACTGTCCGTTCGAAAAGTTTGAAGAAAAAATTTGGAGCCACTTTTGAGAAAATGGCATTTGAGCGTTTCTGAAAATGCAGAATTTTGAGCTACTTTTTACAGTAAACGGTTGAGTTCTCGAGACATTTTCTTGACATTATTTAAAGCATACGTAATCGTAAATATAATAATGTCAACAAATCGCAGCTAATGCAAATATTACCGACGTGAGGCACAAGTAAAAAAAATTTCATTTTTGTAATTTTTGAAAAACAAAAGAATATAGCAATATGGCGTTTATGTCTTCTTATAAGTACATGAGGCACTATCCCTACTATAAGATTAAAGAAAAAATTGGAGCCGTTTTTGAGAAAATCTTGTTTTTGTAATTTTTTAAATTGCAAAATGGGACAAAATGGACGTCGGAACAAAACGGAACACTGAGCAAAGTGAAAAGGGGGAAAAATAGGGTCAGTTGGACTAATGGGACATGGGGCACAAAATGGACAAATAGGGACAGAAAGAACAAGGGTCAAGTGGGACTTATTTATCAGAAGATTTATGAACACTGGTAAAATCTAAACCCGAGAGTCCGCTGAAATATTTTTAATAGACTCTCGACAATTTTAGCGACCGTTGCTAGATGCGTTGTTTAGATGGTTGACTGCTAAGGAGCTAAGAGCGTGTTTAACGACGTAAATAACAAAAAATATTTCACAGAAAATTCTCGGTATGTTTATGTACTGTACAATAAGGGAAGCATTATTTTAAATACTTTCTAGCGAAAAAGATAAAATTAAAATGAAGAAAATTACATTAAAACACATAAATATATAATGTTGACATAATACCCGTCGCCGCTAAAATGGTTGTCATGAAAAACGTATTTCGATAAATGTTCATTGAATTTCATTGAACTTTCACACTGAAGTACTAATAATATTGAATGTGATGTCTAATTCGTATTAATATTGTAATTGTTAATTTAATTTTATTCGTTAGATTATTGATGCAAATATTCTTCAACTGATGTGCTTATTTTTGTATATCACAATATTTTTCAGACTGGAAAAGTTTGTGAGATCAACTTCTTCTGATGATGGAGAAAGAATCGCGATGAAACGAAAACTTCATTATTTGTCAGTTTTTTAAAAGTGAAAGGACTTCACTAGTAGATTATCGGAGTTGGTTAAAAAAGTTTATTTTACTGCAAGGTGTTCTACACACAACGCGATCTTCACCGTTATGCATGATGTCGAAAAGGAGCTAAAAACTCACTTGTCTAGTGGAACGCAAACAACAAACAAACAAAACATTGATGTCAATCAATTTATTTCAGCCTTTCTGTCAATCAAATGATCAACAGAAGAACTTAAAGTAGCTGCAGATGAAATAAATTAAGTACACCACAGTTGTCACAATCATAGTTATATTAGTATTGACTGCGTAATTAAATTGAATGCTCAAATATGTTCTGTCTCCACAATTGACGAAAATGCACTGCGGTCGTACTAAAGCTGAAACCATTTACAGCTGAAACAATGTTTTAACTTCTAAATCAGTGGAAAATTATTTTACAAGATTTGAAAAAGTACATATTTCCTCTTACAATTTTGTTAGCAAGAGCTGCCTCCAACAAAGGAAATCGTAAGCTCTTTTCTATTGATTTGAAGTATTTTCACATCCATTCTGGACTTAAAAAATAGAATTATTGATTTAGCAAGACAGCATTGTATCGTCTGTATCAATTTTATTAACATATTCTATTGGTTTTGAAGAAATTATGTGATCTTAATCCTCAAAAAGTATCGTCATACATGGCTAATTATGCATTAGCAAATTGTGTAATGAATAAAATTATAAATGAAAATTTCTCTGATGCCAATTCAAATATAAAACGTCATTGCAATTGCCACGCCATACACAACGCTGCGAAAAATGCTCGTTAAGCATTTCCTATGACGTCCAGAAGATGATTTTGAAAATATTTTCTGACTTTTCAAACAGGCAAAAAAAGGTGAAAAACTAAAGCCATGCTTCGAATTAATGGATATGGAATAAGCAGATGTACTACGTTAGACGTTTTGTCAATGGTTGTCTCTTGTAGGAGCAATAGAAATGATTACACTATGCTGCTAGATTTGAAGCAATATTTTATTAACCAGGGAGAAGGAGCAACGCATAAAATTGTTGGAGCTTTTTAGGACACCAAAAGAATGAAGTTCAGGACTATCTGACTGATGGCCTACATTTGCCCAAAGCTACTTGTATTTTGTGCAATATTTTTTGTAATGGAATGGACTTATGGAATGGAATGGAACTTATGGAAACGTAATATTCTAGTCCAAAATGCCTTGGCCCGAGAGGTTCATGGCGGTGGATATCTCTGCCTACCGACTGCGCTATCTAACAAGGCTTTTCAAAACGTTCTCTAGATCCAATTATTTAAATTAAATTTATTTTATTGGAGAGCGTATAAAATGTTATACATCCATTGAAAGATAAATAGTAATAGTAAAGAGCTAAAGGACTTTCTGATTCCTGCCCACGAAAATGAATTTACAGTAATTTTACTTTCCCCCGGAAGTAGAAAGAAAATTATGAAATGCTGCGCGATAATGGAAGAAAAACTCTGAGCCGTGGTAACGAAAAATTGGATAAATCCAGTTGCTAATTAATAAAAAAAAAGCTCTAACACGTGTTGTAGCCAAAATCTATGTTTTGTGACCCCTTGATAGCGAAAAATTAATTGATGATGGCAAACCGTCCGTCTGTCAGTCCATTTGTGAACAACGGTAATGGCTGAAACTTCAGCTGATTTTCTCCAAAACTGATGTTCCCCAATCCATCTGGCGGATGTCCGGGCCCTTGAATTTGAAACAGATATTTTAATTTTGGGGGTACTTTACATGAAGACCCTAGGGAATTTTCAAAGTTTTTTTTAAAAGGCTCGATCGTTTTTGATTAAATTTTGTTATTGGATAGTGTAAAGTCGTTTAAGAGAATGGTGCAGGTCTCATGCTGCTTGAAGGCTATAATTTTTCAAAAATTGTAAAAGTTGAAAATTTTTTCAGCGTCTTCCTACAACTACAATTATTAAGATGGAGATTTTTCACCATAATGAAATCTGTTCCTTGAAGATATATTTTGAAATAAGGTCATAAAATTTTTAAAACGTTTAGTACTTTTCGCGTAGTTTTGCGTGAAAATACGGGCGAGAATGTATGTGTTGTTTTAGCACCACTAGTGTGTATACGTAATGTTGCTTTCAAGTTTCTTTAATATAAATGTATTGTTATAAAAGGAGTACTCGCATAGCAAATGAATGGCTCAGTGCCAATGTGTTGTTTCAGAACTTTAAGAGTAGCATATTGATTCACAGTCGGCGAAGATATTTCTATCCATTCTACATTACCATAAAATGCACTAATTTGCCATTCAACTTTCATGCAGTTGATCGTCGAAACTTTGAAATGAAAGGACTGTGTATGAAAAATCTTTCAACTATGTTGGTAAATATACAGGATGTCCAGGGAGAAAACGTCGAAACTTCGAAAATAAGCTCTTAAGACACTTTTAAGCATATTTGTCTAATCAACTACTTGGATATAATGACAAATGGCGGAGCCGCAATAAGAACACAATCGTTAGTTTAAAAAAAGGGTTTCTAGGCACATATTTGCATTGCAGAAGCATAGAAACACTCCAGACATATGTATTTTTTTATTATTTATAAAAGAAATGAATATATTTGTTCAGAAAGAAAAATTAACAGAAATAAAAAAGCACTCAATTTACACAATTCGACCACGTTTTATTTCTGACCTAATTTTTATTTATTGTTTGTTTGTTTGGCTTGTATTGTCTGTTTTAAATACACAATACAAAAATCAGCAATGGAGCATGCAACCATAAAAATGACAACAAAGGACTGAGAAGTATCTATGCCAATATTATCAACAAATAACAGATTTGTTTGCTTCAAATACAAATTGTACCCTCCTGTATTTGTATAAGTTCACTGTATAATTGACTAGACATGTATATAAAGAGGGGTTTCCGGATTTAGTTTGCAATTCGACTCAGATTTTTCCCACACCTTTGGATGTAGAAAATATTATTTTCAAAATATGAGGCTAAAATATCCTCATGGTAAGTACTTACAGCGAAAAAACAGTTTTTTTCGTGTTTAAATAAGAAAATAATAATTTTATGGCATTTATTTTATTTCTTTACTTCTGATATGAACTTTGCCGCAATAATTGGTTAAAAGATTGACTTGTAGATAATTTTCAGTTCAGAAATAGAGTAATAAATTGATTAAAATAGTTTTTTCTATAAAAATGTTAACCAAAAATTTCGTCTTTTTTTATAGAAATTCACCTAGTTCATAAACTTCCAAAGGAGTTCCAAATAGTGCTACTTATGAAATGTAGACCATTTCATATGCTTTTGAGTTCTGCAATCGACAAATCTGTAGATTTGATTTACGACCTGTCGATAATATAATGGGCCGATTTTATAATGATGATTTTTTTACGATTTTCTATTATTTTTTATCAATTTGGACATTATTAAATATTTTATAAACGTATTTAAATATATTATAATTAATACACGAAATTGTAAAAAAGCATGATTACAAAATTGCCCCCCCCCCTCAGGTCGTAAATCAATTCTAGACATATGCCGGTTGGAGCGCTCAAAATCATTTGAAATTGTCTATATTTCATAGGTAGCACTATCTGAAACTCCCTCTGGAAGTTTATGAATTATGTGAATTTTTATTAAAAAAATAAATGTTTGGTTAACATTTTATAGGAAAAATATTTTAATCAATTTATTACTATATTTATGAATTGAAATGCATCCACGAGTCAACGTTGTAACCAATTATTACGGCAAAGTTCAAATCAGAAGCAAAGAAATAAAATAATTGCCATAAAATGATTATTTTCTTAATTTAAACACGAAAAAGTTTTTTTTCGCTGTAAGTATTTATAGTGGATATTTTAGCCTCTTATTTTGAAAATAAAATTTTCTACATCCAAACATGTGGGAAAAATTTGAGTCGAATTGGAAACGAAAGCCTCCCGACTTTGTGTAATAACCATTTTAACCCTTTATAGGATTGTGGTTCTCTCCGCGACCACATGCTGTTCGGCCGTTTTTGCTTAACTATACCAAGTAATTTTCATCCTTATCGCTAATTTCACATTGTAGAGTCTTTTTCAATGAAATGCGATTGTTGCAGATAGTGTGATCACATTTATTCTTAGAAATCTTGCTGTTGGGCCATGCATGTGGTCGTCGTAGCGACCACAATGCATACAGGCACTGTCGCGGAGTGTTCATTTGAGCGGTTTGTTGAGAAGTGATTTTTCGCGTTTCGAGTTTCCGGAGTTTTTAGAGAACAGAGGATTATTACTTATTTATTATTGTTTATTAAGATATTTTTAGTATTACAATATATTTATTCATAAAATACTCCATTTTTACATCAATAAGGTCAATTTATATTTCAAGGGTGTAGTCAGGAGTAAGTACACAATTGTAAATTTTTTTTGTTCTGTGGAAATATGAATTTTAAAAAATGTTTGAACAATTAAATTTATTGTCTAATAATGTAAGATATTCGCTAAATAGATTTAGTTTTCCGAATATTTGTGACTAAGAAAATATTTCAATATTTTTACATTTCTTCAGTGATTACGTATATTTGTGTAGTATAATGTAACACATACTAGTTACTAGTGGTGTGCTATCTTACAGAATGGCTAAAATTTGGAGTTTCCACAGTTATGAACCAATGGTCTAATAGGAATTTAACAGATTCTAATAGGAATTTAACAGATTCTTGGGAATATTGACGAGAATCATGAAGCGGGGTTAGATTCGGAGTATAGAGGGGGATTCCAATGCAGATGACGTGTCTCTAATAACGCAGCTTATGAACTCTAGCAGTTCACGTTTCTTTCAATATTGTTTTCTTTAGTCAATGATTTATTATTTAGATTTTTATTTCTAAATGTATATCATATTGATTTTCACTACTTATTTATTTGCACTATTTATTTTCAATTTTCTTGCTTTTTGTATTTCACGTCTGTTCCTACGTGTCTCTTCTATTTTGTAAAGAACATGCACACGTTTATGACTGGTTATTAGGGTTTTATTCAGGAATTATACGAGATGGTTCTTGTACGCAACCACAATCCATAGTGTAATGCGTAGCCCTAAATCAGACCTGCACAACGCCTGCTCCCGTGGGCATTCTGCACTTGGGAGCCGGTCGTCTGCCCGTGGCAGCGCCGAAAGTGCAAGTAGTGGGAGTAGAAGCTTTGCGGGGAGGGGAGAAGTCTGACGTAGCGTGACGCGGCGCGTAGATTGAATGCCTGGGCGTCTAATAATGATCCATGCTTCAAAATTAAATGCCCATTTGTTTAAATGGATTATGTCTAGTATTTCAAGTTACCAGGATCGTAATTCACTGTTTACGCTCTGTGCACTACTGTATATCCACCTTTGTATCCACCACTGTATGTATTTTCATTTTCTAATATTTTTAAAGAAAATAACATGTTCATTGTGACTCTTAAGCAATATTTTAAAGCAATAGCTTTAAAATATATGCTTATGTATAAGAAAAAAATATTATTTAATTCTATCTAACACAAAATTGCAATTTAATAATTGTTCACCAGGAATGTTATAATCTCCAAATCATAGAAAAATGAACAAAATCATGAGAGAAATCTCTCACATCAAGATTGACATAAAATAAAATATGTGGCCAATTCCAAGAAGGGTAATGTTTAATAGCACATTTGTGACCATTTTCCCCCATTACGAAACTGAATACAAGAGGTCAACGAGCAAACGTTTGTGACGATATGTTACGGACAATCATAAGATAATCATGGGTATAGGTTAAATAGAATGCAAAGGGCTTTATATTTTGTACAATGTCGTAAACGACTCTACTCTCTTGTCAGAAGTTAGAACAGAAAATAATCGTGATTTTTTGAGAACAATATGTTTTTGCTTTGAGAGAACCGTCTTATTCAATTAAACATAGTTAATAAAAAATAGTTTATTGCTGTCATCATCAAACAAAACAATTCAGAATCAAAATTTTGTGTTTAGCACAACACTAAATTTGTGATTACATCGTAGCAAATCGAATTACATTATCAGCCCTACAAGCAATTATAATACTTGGTGTCGAAATCTAATATGTATAATTCGTTGTAGTTTCATATTTCGCCCTGTCATATACCGAGAACAAACATTTTGCAATATAATACAAAAAAACAATATTACTTGAACTGTATATGACCGTCATGTTCTTGCCGATTGCTCTTTAAATTTACGCGCTATCTTTCGAATTGCGCATTCTGATTGGTGTCCCCACTCCTAGATTGGGTCTCATCCCACCCTTCATCGATTTTCTCATTTGCACCCGAGTTGCCCACACGCAGCTCCTGAGGTCAGTGAAAGTGCAAAATGCTGTGCAGGTCTGCCCTAAATGGATTGAGGTCGTTTATACGACCACATCATTTTCGCAATTATCTCACTTTATATTAAAACAAATCACAAATTAATATTTTTCTCATGTTTCTAAGATCAAAATTAAACAATTAAAAGATAAATTCAAATAATTCCGGAGAAAAGTTACCCGACCTATTGTCTATTCAGATAAGTTTAATCATATAATAATATTTCAACTAGTGCTAAACAGCACGTACTTTCTCGCTCCCAATTTTACGCAAAATTACGAGAAGATTACTTAGATTTTCGAAAAAATTCTAGATCATCTTATTTCAAAATCCATCTTTAGGGAACAGAATTCATGAAGGGAAAAGTCTCTATCTTTATATTTTAGTTGCAGAAAGACTTCCGAAACAATTTTGAACTTTGCAATTTTTGAAAATTAGAGTTTTAACAAATATGAGGCCTGTACCATTATCTTAAACATCCTTCTCACTATCCATCAATAAAAAAATGATCGAACCAATTTTTTTGAAATTTAGAAAATTTCCCAGCAGCTTCATGTAATGTATCCCCCGAAATTAAAATATCGGTTTCAAATAGCCGGAGCCGCGACATCAGGCAGATCGATTGGGGAATTTCAATTTTGGAGAAATTCAGTTGCTAGAGTCGTTGCAAGCTATCGGTTGTTAGTAGACAGAATGACAGACGGACAGACAGACGGGCAGTCAGACGGACAGACAAACGGACAAACGGTTTGCCGTCATTCGAGTTTTCGATATCAAGGACCCACAAAACATGGATTTAGGCTACACCACATGATAGAGGATTTTTCCCTTCAATTTAGCAAACGGAGTTATCCACTTTTTCGTTACTAGGGCCCTGTAATAAGAGTTTCTCTGCCGAAAATTCGCCGATTTTTCGCGCAGCATTATAACCTTTCTCTCTACTCCGTAGTGAGAATGTAGAAAGTAACAAATATTTGGCAACTGTGTGTAATATAACCATACTAATTCAGCCCATGAAAATATACTTTCTATTATCAAATTCGTAAAAGTTCCTTTGTTGTAACATTATTGTTAAATTATTGATTTTTTATGCATGTAAATTGTATTTTTCGGTATTTACTTTAGTGTACTGGGTATTTTTGCTTCCTCTTCTTTGTTCTATCCTCACCCCCCCCTGACGTACGCTTACTACACGCACTACACTACTACACATACCGGGATACCGGTCGGGAGCTTAGAGCTTGCCCCGGTTGGGGTAGCACCCCGCTAGTGGGAGATACCTGGTTAGGATAAAGCCCGCTAGCCGATGGCAGGTCGGCACCTGATCTCACCCTCTAACGGAGGAAGATCACCAGCAATTTCACTTCCGATGAAAAACTTGCACTACAATTACGGACTAACGGCCTTGGTAGTTGTCGCGCTCGGAATCACTAATCAATGTCACCGGCTATATATATATATATATATATATATATATATATATATATATATATCAGTTCAAAATAATTTTTTTATCGGTTATAAGTGATACAAGAATCCACCTATCCTTGTGAAGTTAAAGAAAATCATTTAAAACGGTGTTACTACTTTCTTCCACGAACTGGCGTCAGTATGATGTATGATGGAGAAATAAAAAAATCTTGTTCCACTATATGAGAAATGTTTGAATGGACGTGGCGATGTACCGAGGTGACGTGGGCGAGGGGGAGACGAAGGTGACGAGAGGGAGTGAAGGGCCAGTGATAAAATCGGAGCGCCGTGGCCAGGAGGACGGGCACTTGCGCGCAAGGGCAAGGGCGCGGCCCGGGCCAAGGGAGCGGCGTGAGCGCGAGAGCGAAGAACAGGCAGAAAGAGGGCACCACCAACCTCTTTCGCTTTTCGGCAGGAGATCCATTGGCTTGCCGCGGCATTCGGCTAACTCGCTCAGAGCACTTAAGCCAGCAGCGGCACGTCCAAATACATTGCCTCAACGGAGCGTCGCCTTACACAAGAGAAGGCGGATGGTTCGTCGCCCCACGCAGTCTACCTGTGATGAAACAGCTTAGATCAAACTCTCTTCGGGTTTGTGTTTTTAAACAGCAATGTTGTGTTCAGTTTGTCGTATTCTAAACAAATGTAATATGTATTTAAATGTTGTTCAATCCCTTATTAAATTTTGGACAACCACAATAAATACTTCAAAAAATCTTTTTACATCATAATTTTATTTAATTTATGCATTTAGACGACGTTTCAGAGACTTGTTTTGCCTCCCTCATCAGGTACAACTGAGGAAACAACAAAATACGTGAATAGAATTATATGTGACAATCAGTTGTACTTGATGAGGGAGACAAAAACATAATTTGTTCTCCATACAAGTTCTTTCATTAAGCATACACACTTTCTAACATAAAATTTGTTGTCCAAAGTAAGTTCTTTCATTAAGGTCATTCAAACATTTTCTGTAAAAAAGAGCTTCAAATTTCGCATTTACACTAAGGCTAATTTTCTTAAAAACGACTCCAAAGTTTTCAAAGAAATTTGCCATTTAGGGCGAGGTTTTACTGTTCTTTAATATTTTTAAATTAATATTTTCATTATCTGTAACATAATGAACTTAATTTAGTGCTTCATTCTGTTATATGTATATTCCATTTGAGATTGACTGAATTGAGTGACCAGAAGAGCTAATTGCATACTGCTCATTTTCAATGGAGCATACGATTTCAAATTTGAAATGAAACTAGTGACTCGGTAGAATAGCACAGACTTTCCCGTATTAGTTTTCTAGTTCCTTGGGTCTGGGGTAGCTATTTGCAATTGCCACATACTCGTGCCAGCTGCCATCTATGGTCGCCCAAAGTACATTTGTATTGACATTTTCTTAATTTTTCGGTTTTCTGATGGTAGAATGGAAATATTAATTATAATATATTAAAGAACACGAAAATGTCTTCCTAAATGCCAATTTTCTTTGAAAAATTTAGAGCCGTTTTTAAGAAAATGCCTTTTAAGCGCTACTAAAAATACGAAATTTGAAGCTCTTTTACACAGAAAAAGTTTGAGTTCTTAAAAAACTTCATTTGAAGTAATTTTAAGCACTTTGACTAACAAATAAAATACTGTTTACAAATTGCTGGTAATGTGCATATTAAAGGCGTGAGAGATTTTTCAAAAAAATTATATTTGTGTAAGTTTTGCAAAAACAAACAAAATACCCCATATTAAACTTTACGTCGTATTAAGGAGTGCAATTAGCACAAACCGTTCAAAAGGTTTGAAGAAAAAATTTGGAGCCATTTTTGAGAAAATGGCGTTTGAGCGTTTCTGAAAATGCGGAATTTGGAGCTAGTTTTCACAGAAAACTATTGTCGTGAAACTTTATTTGATATTATTTAAAGCACATGTATTCATAAATATAACAATGTGTACAAATCGCTGCTAATGTAAATACTAAAAGAGACTAGTCTAAAAAACTTTATTTTTGTAATTTTTGAAGAAACAAAAGAATAGAGCGGGGAGAATATGGCGTTAATGTCATCTTATAGAGCACATTTAGAACTATCCCTACAAAAAGTTTCAAGAAAAAATGTGCAACCGTTATTGAGAAAATCTCTGGTTCTTACAATTTTTTAAAATTGCAAATATTGCGTGCAATATTGCGCAAAAACTACTAAAATGTTTAAAAAAATGTACATAACCTTAATGAAAGAACTTACTTTGGACAACAAATTTTATTTGAAGGAAGAATCTCTATCTTCAATTCTGTAGTTCTAGGAAGACGCCGAAATATTTGAAACTTTTGCAATTTTTGAAAATTAAGAGTTAATCGTGAAAATGGGACCTATGCTACCTTAGTAAGTGTATTTTACTCTATTCTTACAAAAAAAATAAAGAAAATTTTGAAAACGTTTTTGAGAAAATTTTGAAAATGTCCGGGGGGTTTCATGTAAAGTACCCCCAAATTTTGAAGAAATTTTTGAAAATCGCGGCGCCTCGAGTGGAACCAGATCGGCTATATTTATTTTGGAAGAAATCGTAATTAAGGTTTCGGCGCTACGGATGTTCACAGACTGACAGATGGATGGACGTTTTGAAAAGAACCACTTTTTCGGTATCAGGGGACCCCAAAACGTGTATTTCCGTTACATTACTATACATACGTATTTACGTACGTGTACGGAAAAGTAAAAATGCATTGAAACAGTTTTCCTTTGTTAACTATTAATTTGTTATAACGAAACCAATTTGAAACTTCTGAAATTGTACTATTTATTGTTTCATTGCCTGGATATCATGGCCACCCTTCAAGAAGATTAATCCCGATGTACATGTAGGTGCCTGTAGTTCCAAATGCGATTGGTCGAAATCGTTTCGATTATGTCGTGAGTGTAAACATCTAGCGAAAAATTCTATGTTGGGAGTGACTAGTTACACAGAGTGCACCCTTTCATAGGTATTATGAATTCCGATTTCAAGCAGATAAATCCGGATCCAACAATCAACATTATACTCTCCTACGGCAGACAACATGGGCCAACCATTATTTATTGGAGGGAAGCTGATAAGATTCGTCTTCTATGTCTGGGTAGCATCTGATCCATCGGGTTACGTACATCATGCAGAACCATATTATAATACCAATGCTTACTTACCTACTGCAGGCTTTGGCGAAAAAACAGACATTTCTTTATGTCTAGAAGAATATTTAGATCTAAAAAAGATATTATATTCTTTTTACTTTCTCGCCCTACGAATACTTCGTAAGAAGAGAAAGTTATGTAATCGTGCGGCGGAAAACGGGGAATTTTCGCCAGAAAATCTCTTATAGCAGGGGTCTGCTGACAAAAAAGTGGATAAAACCTGTTGCTAAATTTAGAAAAAAAATCATCTATCTCCTGGTGTAGTCAAAATCCATGATTTGTTGCTTCTTCATACTTCAAAATCGATTGACGGCAAAACGTCCGTTCGGCCGATTTTCTTCAAAATTGATATTCCCCGATGGTTTTGACTCGTCTCAAGGCCGCTTGAATTTGAAACCGATATCTTAGTACTTTAGGGTACTTTACATGAAGCCCATTTTGAGATTTTCTAAATTAAAAGAAAATGGCTCCAAAGTTTTTGATTATATTTTGTTGTTGAATAGTGCAAAGAACGTTGAAGGGAATGACGTAGGTATCATTTTCGTTGATAGGCCCAATTTTTCGAAAATTGCAAAAAACTGTTTAAAAACTGCAAAATTGAAGACAGAGATTTTCGCCTCAGACAGAGTCGGTTGTACAAAATTAGCACTTCAAATAAGGTTATGTACCATTTTTTGGAAAAAACGAATAGTTTTTGCGTAAATTGCGATTCAAATTTACAAAAAAACATTTTTCTCAAAAACCGCTCCAAATTTTTTCTTTAAATTTTCTGCACGTGTGTAATAAGGGACGGTAAATATATAAATAAACTAGTGGTGCTATAGAATGGCATATACTTTCTCGCAGTAGTTATTTTCCAAATGCCAATCATCGGATAAATTATGTGGAGTAAGCCATTTACCGCTGCCTTTCTTGGTCATGTTTTTTGAAAGACATGTTTTTCGCATGTTGACAATTACCGGCTTCCTAATGATAGAATTGATACAAGTACGTTTTGACTGAAATATAAGCATCTGGTCCGCATCTCGGTCCCGTAGCGCTGTTGGTTAATGCACCTTCGGGTTGAGATCTTCAATAAGGAAGGAGTGTTGATACTTTATTGAACATCATTTGAAGTACTCACATTCTACTCACGAATAGAATCAATGCAGATAAATAGACAGGACTTGTCTGTGTTTTCCCTAACTGCGTCTTTTAAACAATTTTTCAACTCTGTTATTCGATTTCTGAAGCGTATGACATGTCAAATCAACCGTTGTCTAGTATATAACTGTATGAACCAATTTAAGTAAAATTATGAGCATTTTATCGTTAAATTGTAATACAATATAACCAGAAGGCATGCGATGAACTTACATATCCCTAACGGTTCCAAAAATGGTTATTACTTTCTAGCCTTACGAATACTTCGTAATGCGGTTTATCGCTGCCTTTCTTGGTCATGTTTGAAGGACACGTATTTCGCATGTTGAAAATTACCGGCTCCTAGTGATAAAAGCGATAGAATTACGTTTTGACTAAAATATAAGTAACTGCGATAAATGTCCTGGAAATGTCTGTATATATTTGTTGAAATAATTAACTTTTAACAATTTTTTACTTCTCTTGTATTTGTAAAGCGTTTTGCCGTCGTATCAATTGTTTCTTAATCATGCATTTACCATTTTATAGGTCGGTTCTATTGTTTCATGGTTCTGTTCGACAGAGACGGTGTTGGTGTTGCGTAGTGGTATAAGTGCCGGTTCGTTGAATTTGAGTTTCGGTTGTCGGGTCTTGGTACCGAAAAGGTTTGCTGGTATAATACACTTTTTCTTGTTTATGGAGTAGTGGAATAGCAATAAGGACCGTATAGAAGCAGAGCGAGAAAGTATGTGCGTTGGAAGCACCACTAGTTTCACAATTTGTTCACTCCAGGAGAACTTTTACAAGAACTTGATTCACGTGTGATAGGCGGTACAGGAACGTCACGAGAGAATCAAATTGTATGAAAAAAATAATTGGAAAAGCAATCAAGAGGAAGAATGGTCATCCTCCACTGGGAATCTGCTGATAGCGCACAGGAACAACAATAATACCGTCAGTGTTTTCACTAACTGAGTTGTAATTTATCCCTAGGTTGCTGCCAGCCGGTACTCACACGCGAGAAAGAAAAAAATCTGTGAAAATGCCAGAACTAATAGATAAATATAACAAAAATATGGTTGGGGTAGATTGATGAGATACATTATGTAATACATGGGGTATTGATATGTGCTGTGTTTAAGGATGGCTTCCTTAACCCCGCTATGTGGTATTCTATTAGAATTCGATAGTCAATGTACCGCGCGGTTTCTTGTATCATATGGCAAATCCTTCAGTATTGCCTGGCATCAGAAGAACATTTTCATATTGCATTTTGCATTTGCATATTGCATATTGCATTTTTCATAAAGCATGTAGATCACACATAATTTGTAGATAAAGATGAAAGTAAGAATTGTCGACGCAAGGCCTGCGGTAATCACCCAATATTAATTTGCAAACGAATTGAACTACAAAAGCACATACTTTCTCGCATTATTTCTAAATGTTTCGCTATAACATACTATTACATAAAAGCCTCGTGGCAGCTCTTGGTCAGCGTGCTCACTTTCCACTGCACGGGCCCGGGATCGATTCTCAGTCAAGGCAAGACTATAGTGTGGGTTTTCCTTGCAATGTCTCAGTATATGTTGCTGTGTGACGATGAGAAAATTCACTTCTCAGCTTGAGAAGACCAGAATATGGCGTGGGGATATCTACGTGCCACCTTTAACCATGGCCGGGTAGTCGCCGGGATGCCTGAGTCCGTTCACGGGCTCTCTCGCGCCAAGTACATCCATACATACTGTTATATAAACCTGCAAAAGTGATTTCAACCAGTAATTTTTTTCCTTTCCGAGACACAAACTCAGATCCTTAGATTTATTTGCTTATCTACGATAAGCTGGAATTTACATATTCGTGGTTTGGATACCACAAAACTGGAGAATGAATTTAAAAGTGTCTGTTGCACTTCTTGGAGAATTCCTGGTTCTGGGGAGTGTACGTGACGAGGGGCGCGTTGGGAGAGGGGCGCCGGCGGGCGGCAGGTGCCGACGCCCTCGGAAAAGAGCCTTTGCGATACGCGGGGCGTGGCCCGCGTGCGGAAGGTGAGTGGTGCTACGTCGCGTAGCCTGGGGCGCTGGATGCGACGTGGGGCGACACTGGCATCGCTGATGTTGTCCTCGTCGTCTTTGATTGTTGATTGATTCTTAGTGATTCAGAGCGTGTCAACTACTGAGGTCATTCGTCCCGTAAGGCTAGTGTACGTATTTTCATCGGGAGGTGGCGGTGATCTTCTCCCTGGATGACGAGTCGACTAGCGGGATTTTCCCCAACCAGGTATCTCCCACCAGCGGGTCACCACCCCTAGCCAGCACAAGCTCTAAGCCCCCGACCGGTCTCCCGGCATGTGTGTTAGTGAAGTGTATGTAAGTGCAAGTGTGTAAACGGTGAGGCTAGGACAAGGAAGGCGAGGGAACAATTGCGCGCGGTCCGTGGCCCATTTGGTAGGGTATTGCTCCGGCATTTGTCTGGTGATGATCGGAGAAACCACGGCAAACTACTGATCAGAGCAGACGGCCGTTAGAATTCTCCTCCAGACAGCGACTGAATTCGTCCTAGCTGACAAGCTAGTTTCGAAAATTCTGACGCCATCGGGACTCGAACCTAGGACCTCCCGGTCAGAGGCACTCAAGCGACATCAGTTGATGTACTGAGTCACCTCTTACGCTCCTTCTTGCCGTCGTGCGACTCGCCCTCGTCTGGTGCGGAGGTATCCGCACTCAACTCCTCGATGATCGGGCGCCAGAACTCCCAGTCCACTGGGACGGGATCAGGCGGTGGCGGCTCGACCACTGGGAGCAACTCATCGAAAGCACCAAAAACTCTTCCGCGCTCCAATTGTTGACACCCGTCTGTTCCTCCGAGGCCTCGATGAGCAGGGTAGCAGCAGCAGCCGGCGCGGCCTAGAAGCAGCGGGGATAAACGCGAGTGCGTTCATGACGGCAGCGTCGTGGGTGTCGCCGCTTTCGACGCCGCACGGCCGCGCGGAAAGGGCGCTTCCCGGGCGGAGCAGGCGGGGAGGGGCCGGCAGCGTGCCGGTGGAGGCGGCGGATCACGTATGGTGATGCCGAAAAGGTCGCCGTCCTCGGCGTTGGCGGCGGCGCTACGCCAGCCGCACTTAACAGTGATTACCACGATACGTCAACGTTCCAAAATCAAGGCGCGGCCTTCGTCACCCTCTTGAAGGACGATCGGGCGGATGCATTTGAAGTAGCTACACTCCACCATGTATCTTTGCCTGATGTCGGGATTCGCAGACTGTAACATGAGAAAATCCCACGCCATTTCTGTGTCTAATTTAGGTGCACAGAATGCGGGCTGCGACGGAGGCTGCTGCAAAATTTGCTGCTGTGCGGTCACCTAGCCGGCTGCCTGGGTGGCAGCGGCTGACTGGTTGGTATCCGTCATGCACGTCTGGGAGGCTCTCGAGACTCCCACAAGGTCCTGTATTACACCTTGTCATGGTGATTAGGAGGCGGAGAGCTGCGAAGCGGAAGTAGTATCTAGGTAGTGCCTATAATGTATTGAAATTTCATATTGATAGATTCAGTAGCTTTTTAGTTAAATCGGTTCATACAGATGAACAGACCAACAACTGACTGGACGTGAGATACGTTTCAGTAAACGAATAAATAAGCTGAAAAATTTTAAAAGTTGAAAATTCGAAAATCACATACGGACACTTCCGAATTATTTATCTGTATTGATTGCCTCTATGTGTAGAAGTGCTTCAAATGATTTTCAATAAAGTTTCTTGAAAACTCAATGTTTCTGTGAAAATGAGCATCAAATTTCGCATTTTCAGAAAAGCTTAAACATTTTCTCAAAATCTGTTCCAAGAGGCTATCGAGATCAGATTGGAGCTTATTCTTCAATAATTTTCTTAAAGAAGTTCTAGAATTAGGGAGCAAAAACTTGATAATATGTGAAAAAATGTCCTTTATGCGGCGAAAGATGGCGTCTGAAAAGAGAATATGACATAAACAAAGAGCTAGTCCAGACTAAAGAGATTAGAAAACGCACTAGTGCGTGAAAGTCTGTTCCATTCTATAGCATCACTAGTTTTTCTACATGTTTTAGCGACGGGATTTATCCACTGTTTCGCTACAAGCGCCCGACAATAAGTGTTTGCCGAAAAATCGCCGTTTTCCGGCGCATGATTATCTAACTTTCTCTTCTTACGAAGACCTTCGTATGGGCGAAGAAGTAAAATGTGCTAGTCCCATTTTTGGCGAGCACAACGCATTTGTGAAAATTGCAAAAATGTTGCGTTTTCATAAGGGTCATTCCATGCAAAAAAGTAGGAAATCTGACACTACATCTCAGAATTTAAAAACATTTTGCCACCTTACTTATTATGATACCTGCATGAACCAGGTACAATATTTTTGTCTCATCATCCATTGTTTAGCAACAATGGGCACTAGAAATAATAGGTTAGCAGTCTGTAGACATTCCGTTATGATTTTTTTCCGATGATATGCAAACAAGCAAAAAATATGAAAGTGACACCATTTGTAGAAGAAATGTAAAGGATAATTTTACGCTAAAGATATTTTTTTACCGTAAGTCTTTAACAATTAGGAAGTAAACAAATTCTAAAAAATGCAATAAATGGAAATATAATATTTTTAAATTCTTGAATTTTGGAAGAAAAATTGCTGAAACTACTTTCAAGCTACTCTGTACATTTCATCATGGAATCTTTTTTTTTTTTTTTTTTTCATTTATTCTAGCTTGGCCATTGGCCCTCTGCAGCCGCATAAGATATATACATTAGAAAGAAATATATACATGAATATTCGGATACATTAGAGGCACTATTCTAGTTTTAAATATAATGCATTTGCGTGCTTATGTGATATGTCATGAGAAAAGACTCATCGGTTCTACATTATGGGGGATCGAAAAATTCTCTTGGAAGCTTTCTTTTTAGTCTTTTTCGATGAGGATTCTGTTTACCAATATGAAGTGAATGGCTGATGGGATCTTTAATATCTTAGGATAGAATTTTGCGGCTAAGAGGGAAAAGTGGACGGGGATGGGTGTAATGCCAAGTTCGATATGTAATTGCGCATTTGGAATGTACCAGGGAGCTTTAGTAATGGTTCGAAGGAATCTATTTTGAAAAATTTGAATTTTGTTTATGTTTGTTTTGGCTGCGGCAGCCCAGATTGGGGAAGCATAAGAAAGTATGGGTCGTATCATTGCTTTATAGAGGTGAGTAGCCACATGTAACTGTAGGGGGGATGATTTTTTGAGAATCGGATACAATTGGTGGACTCTACTAGTCGCTAGAGCTATTCGGTGTTTAATATTTTGCTGCCACGTAAGTCTTTTGTCAAACAGAACTCCAAGATACTTGACAGTTTTATTGTGAGGAAGCCATGTGATGCTTTGGTTTTGGTATGTGAGATTTGGGGGGACGTCTGGTCTACGGAGGGTGAATATTTTTGCCTGGCTTTTATTTGGATTTATTTGGATGTGCCATTTTTTGGCCCAGCTGGAGAATAAAGTGAGGTGATGTTGCAAATCTTCCACGGCAGAATCGAGATTTCTATTAGAAGAATAAAGTACTGTATCATCAGCAAATAGTGCTATTGCTGTATTTTGAGTGATTGGTATATCCGATGTGTAAACGTTAAATAAAGTGGGGGAGAGGGTGGAACCTTGGGGTACTCCTGCTTTGATGGTGAATGGTGCTGAGAGAGCTCCTGGGAGACGTACAGAAAAAGTACGCTTATTAAGAAACTTTCAATGATGCGTGAGAGATATGATGGAGTACCTAAACTGCGTAATTTGAAAATTAACCCTGGGTGCCAAACGGTATCGAATGCTTTTGCTACATCTAGAAAAACTGCTGCGGTATGCTTGTGGTCATGGAATCCTTCGATGATATCTTCTGTTAGGCGTAAGATTTGATGATACGTAGACAAAAGGGGTTGGAATCCGAACTGATGAGGTGGTATGGCATTGATCGAGCTGAGGTAAGAATTTAGGCGAAAGAGTATACATTTTTCAAATAGCTTTCCCATTGTGGGTAGCAGGCTTATTGGGCGATAGCTAGATGGATCATTTTGTACTTTCCCTGGCTTTAGAATGGGAATAATGTGAGCATGTTTCCATTTATCAGGGAAGTACGTTTGTCTCAAGGCGGCGTTAAATATTGCTGTAATATGCACTATTACTTTTAAAGGAAGGCGTTTTAATAAAAATGTTGATATTTGGTCATGGCCATTTGATAATTTCGGGGTTGCTAGTGAAAGATACTTAATAATTTCGGCTGGTGAAATAAATTTAGGGCATTCAGGAACTGTTATTTCTGGTTGTGAAATTACTTCTTGAATATGATTATCGTGTTGCCAATTATGAGAAGGATGAGAAGTAAAGGTTGATGCAAAGTAATTTCCCAGCATATCGCATTTATCGGAAGGAGAAGATGCTTCTCCAGTTGGAGTAACAAGGGTGGGTAGTTGGTAGGTTTGCGCAGCAGACGTCGCGTAATGTTCCATAATGTTTGATCAGATGGGTTTGCCGTTTGAGTTTGGAAATGAATCTTTTGCGCGTGAACGAAGGCCAAAAGTTGTCTCACAATTTTAGTTAGAAGATTTAAATAAGATTTTAAAAAAGGGGATCGATGTCTCAACCAGTGATTTCGAATATAACGTTTGTAACCTATCAGCATTTTCACTACAGGTGGTATTGTTGGAAGCGGCGTGTGTTGACGGGCTGTGGGGGCCGTTAAGTCTAGGGCATCTAAAATGGTATGAGTAAGTGAATCAATGGCGCTATCGATTTCCTGCCTAGTTCGAGGTAATGGCAATGGAGGTAAAAGATGTGTAACTAGCATCTGATAATATGGCCAGTTTACCTTACGTAACTGATAAGGTTGAGCGGGTCGAATTTCTTCTGGGTTGTGATCATGGAATCTTGAATGGTTTTAAAGTTATGAATAAAAGTATCTTACTGGCGCTCCATTAACGAACTCGTCTCAGCTGCTAGAGCCGCCGCGCCACAGCGCTCCTCGTCAGCGCTCGGCGTTAGTTTTCCTCCGCCGCGCGATGGTGGATTTCGCAAAACTACTTCTCTAGGTGTTAATTTTGCCGTAGGAGCTACATGAAGAGATACGTCAAATTTGACCATTATTTTTTGTTCACTCCAACTTTTTGGTAAACACGTTAAAATCATGTATTTCTCATTAGCTGTTTTCACGTTTGAAAATTTTTCTTTGAATTGTGTCAACATTTCTTCTCCATCATTGCTTTCTGTACTCACATGAAATAATTCAGAAACTGCTTTATTTACGGTACTCACCTTTCTCCTTGCGTACGATATCTCTCGGGTTTGTTTTCGCAATGACAATGGTGATTGACCCAGAGGATACAAAATGTTTACATTACTGATAGTGGCTTCCTCTGCAACTCCTGGGGCTACGTACTCCTCTTCACTTGACGTTTTCACTTCACTGTTTCAGTTGAGTCACTAAGATCTGCATTGGCATTTTGGATATTTTGTGACGACACATCGCATATTGTTTCACCTACCACTAAATTCGATATTTTCTTCCGCATCGCCTCTGTAATCTTTCTCTTACCCACCCGACTTTTGTGCTTCTCGAGTCCGAATGGATTGCAGCACCAAGCCTGTTAAACGTATTCACAATCTTTGGCATTTTCTATCACAATGTATCACTGAACAGTAACACGCGAAAACTAAGCCTGTAAACTGGTGTCAGGAATCCCTTCGAAGGCATCGATGGATATCCCTAGGGAATGAACTTGGCGGTGCCTGCCTACGACCTTGCGTCACCCCCGCTGGGCAAAGGCGCGCGACTTTCAACCTTAAGAGAAAAAGCGCGTATACTTTTTATTTAATAACTTACGCATGTTTTAAGATTCCATCGCGACAGTTTGCAGAATGGTTATTTATTGGTTCTTCCTGCAGTGTGTAAAATATGAAAGAAAAGAAAATATTATTTTTGAAGAAAAATGTATTTGTTTAATTTATTAGCATTTTTTATTATAAACAAATGTCTCAATCTTTAATATATTATCAACTGCTTAAATATGATCATTTATCTTCAAAATAGTGTGCCCGTTTTTAAAGTTTTATTCACTTTATGAACGTCATAATTATTATCATTATTGAGTACATGTGTCATCGTCCATGTTTAACCCGTAATTGTTGCTAAACTGCTGAAGATATTAATTCCATAAATTGTCTTTTAACTGTTCATCATTAGTAGATTAATGTAATAAAATATGAAAAAAAATCTGAGACTCACTGTCAGAAAACCTGAAATTTTGCATGGAATGACCCATAATTAAGTTTTAAGCGTCTGTCCAAGTCGGCACTTTACTATTCTTCTGTAACATAGTGGTGTCGGTGACGGCGAGTTAACTCGAAGGACCTGTGTCCTAGTCTAGGCACCGAAAGTAACTTTTGCTGGTTGAAAACAATTTTGCATGTTCATGTAGTAGTCTAATACAGCCGGACAGTTAGACAATGTGCGAGAAAATATGTGCTGTTTTAGCAGCACTAGTTTTTTATCATACGATGTTACATACGAGGAGAAACGTTAATGAAGAAATTGATGCCGTTTTTTGAGAAGTTTTTTTTAGAAATTGCATGAATTTCGAACGCAAATTCCAAGAAACTAGTTTTTTTTTTTCAAAAAATTGAACATAGCCTTCTTTTAAAAGATGATTTTTACTACAGATTTCTTTAAAGGAAAAATTGCTATCTCTAATTTTGTAGTTTTCAAATGTTAACTTTTTGCAAGTTTTGAAAAAAGGAACGATAGCCGGAAATGGGATTAGCACCATATTTTTTACCGTTCCATATTACATGTGAGAAGAAAATTTAAAAGAAAAAACTTGGAGCGGTTTTTGAGAAAAAAATGTTAATATATTTTTAATTTGCCTAATTTTCTACAAAACTGATAATCAGCCATCGATCTGCCTGATTTCGCGTCCCCTTAAAGTTGAGACCGATATTTTAGTTTGGGGGGGGGTACCCATGAAACCCCTGAGTCATTTTCCAAATTTTCAAAAGATTACTCCATTGGTTTTTATTCAATTTTCTTATTGGATAGTGTGAAGGACGTTTAAGAGAATGGTACAGGTCTCATTTTTGCTGAAAACTCTGATTTTTCGAAAATTGCAAAAATTCAAAATTTTTTCGGTGTCCAATTATGAAGATAGAGAATTTTTCCCTTTATTGAAATCTGTTCCTTAAAGATAGATTTTGAAATATGATCATGTACAATTTTTCGAAAATTTGAGTACTTTTCGCGTAATTTTGTGAAATTAGGGTGAGAAAGTACGAGCTGTTTTAGCACCACTAGTTAAATATCGAGGGGTACGAATACCTTTCCCTACGGTTTTAAATATAAATTAAAACAAAAATTAGTATTTGCAATTCAAAATAGTAGAGAGCTCAACGGGTAATATCCAAAAAGTTTATAATTTTAAAGGCAATTTTTTCACTGCTAATGAGAGTGTCCAGGCACCTGGCAGCTCCGTGCACTCGTCTATGTGAATTAGTGCACACGTCGGCTACGGAGGTAGCCAGGTTGTAGACATTAGCCTCGCCTTGTACAAGAGAATCTGCTTTTCTAGCCAAATCACAATTATGTTACATTTCTGAGCAGTGACGCATCTGAACCAACCGAGTTCAACGTTCTCTACGTCATTCACGGAATGAGGAGGCGCTGTAGAAAGGACACTGGCCTTAGAAAACAAATGGCAGAATTCCCCCAAAGAAAAAGTGTGCTTCGATGGCTCGCCAGTAAAATTACAGCAGACAAGTGTAATGTAGGGCCATTTGATTTCCTTTCAATTTACAATGGTTGTTAGAAAATCAACATATTCAACCGTTTATAAAATGTTTATAATGTTCGTAGGAACTGAATCATCCTGATGCTGTAGGACGTTGATTCGCTCTCCTAAATTCGTTCTCCTAAATCTGCCTCCTCCCATTACATGACTCACCAATAACACCAGTCAAGGCAAAAAATAAATTCGCAACAGTAATGTCGTCTGGTGGTCTACTTTAAACCCCATTTGCGATGAAAAAATTGGAGGTTTGGAACGAGAAATTATTGGTTATTCTTAAGAGTGATTTCGTGATAATAAATAGACGTCTGAATAGGATTAGTTATATTTGTTCTTTTTTCTGCTAATACTTCCTGTTGGCAAACCACAGACACACTAAATTCTTGAAATATTACACACTTTTCAGAACGTAGAAAATATACGTATTATACAATGAATATTTAATCGTGTACAGAAAAAAGAGAAATCACCGGAGTAGAAAATTGTCTCCATTAACTTCTCATCTCTCATATTTACTTTTAATAATATGATAATTTTTAATTTCGTGTGTTTAGTGCGTTTCGTTGCTTATAGTACAGGAAGTGAGTCTGCGGAATGAATAAAATTTAATAATGTATTTTGAAATATGTCGATATTTCCTGATGGTTTTCAATTGACTGTTTGCTAGTGATTCCGGGTGCGTCAACTACTGAGGCCATTTGTCCCGTAAGTGTAGTGCACGTTTTCATTTGGGAGGTGGCGGTGATCTTCCCTGGTTGGATGGCAAGATCCGGCGTCGACCTTCCGTCGACCAGCGGGGTTTTCTTCAACCAGGTATCTCCCACCAACGGGTCATCGCCCCAGCCGGGACAAGCAAAATGTAACAGACGCTCATATGTGAGAGGCGAAACGTTGGCGTTCGCATACTGTGAGGTGCATTGCAGACGACCACTTTGGCGAACGAAGGAACAAATGCAACAGTCGCACGCCGATCGTCCACGAGGCGGCCACGCTTTCTGCCCCGCTGCGTCGCCCTGGGGAGCGGCGAAGATAGCGCGACGCATCGGGCATCGACGCATGAGCGTCTGTTACATTTTATTCACGACGTATGAAGATACTTTGGCCATACGAGTTTTCTTCGCCGCCCAATTCACAAAATTATCTAGAAGTAAACATTTCTTAGGTTAAGGCATCTTGAAGTTCAATTGCAAAATGTACCGCCCATTGAAGGGATCGCCCATTGGTGGTTCAATAAGCACTGTTTGTGCAGAATTGGTGATACGTAAACTCGAACAAGTTCTTCAACAAATAAAATGTAATCCCTATTTGCGGTATGTAAATGATGCGCTCAGCATTTTCCCTCACGATGCTTTTGATGCCTTGTTGAATATTTGTATAATATTGACTCAAATATTCTGTCTGCCATTGAAGTAGAACAAAACCGCGACGCGTCGGGCTGTGGGACGAGCGCGGCCCGCGCGGGGAGGCGAACACGCGCGACAAGCGCTTCCAGGCCATTCCCTTGCAGTCTTGCACACGATAGATTCACCCATACTCATGTTCTCACTCTATCTCTAAGAGCTACGTTCTAGGAGGGCTTCAACTATGAAAATTGGAAAATAATGGCATGGGACATTGCCGAAGCATTCGATATTCACTTTTATAAACATGTCCAAAATGTCCGATAGCGTTATTTACACCCCAACCCCTGATTTGTACAAAGCAGTACTATGCGATTTGAGCAAAACATTGAGTTTTTATCCCTGAATAAAGGAGTGTTACAGTGTATAGCGAGATCTGCTCTGAACGGACGGACGCATGCACTCAAAAAAAGTTTCTATGACTTCCTCTGCAGAGCTATCACAACGGAGCAGAATGGCGTTCGCTGCGTGCCATCTCGGTTTCCTCACGGTCGGAGGTGTGTCGTAAAAGCTCCACATTTCTGAAAAATATCGTTATGTAAGATAATGCAATATGCATATTTATGAACTCGTTGCTTCACGCTCGTTATTATAGGCTAAAGAAATCCACATTCTCTCGACATCTTTGCAATAAAAAAGACTGTAGGATAATATAATACGGTTTCTTATATTCTCCCGCATAAAATCGTTTTAGTGAAAACCGTCCCGTCAAACGGGGCGAGACTGTGCCGCATGGGGTGAGAATATGCTAAGTACCATTTCTTCAGATACACGCGTCCTATTGACAGGTATACGAGCATTGCTGTCGCTAACTTGCACAAATATCTGGTATGATGACCCTGAAAAGTTTTGCTTTATAAAAGTTATTCATTTTTGCGCTGTACGGTGCTGAATGTTTGTGCATAATTAGTAAGGCCTTGCTTTATTGATTATATTATTTTGTTTGCTGGGCTTCAGTGAATGCCGACTGTGGTTAATAGGTTAATAGGTCGGTCGAGGTTAATAGGTCGGTAGCAAAATATGTCAATATTTCGGTAAGTATAGTTGCCCTTTTCACCACCACCGCCGCCTACACCACCACTCAACCTAACATTCCTTTTTTCATTTTTTCCGTAAAGTAATTACCGGGAGAGGTGGCTCAGGGCATCAACTGATGTCACGGCTGTGCCTCTGATTGGGAAGTCCTAGGGGTCGAGTCCGGACGGTGGCATGATTTTCGACATTAGCTAGATAGCTAGGCGACGTTCACAATTCGGAATCATGGAGTAAGTAATATGTGCAGAGATATAGTTTGTAATATTTACAATTTTGTGAAATACAATCATCTTTGATTTTACTTTCTCGCCTTACGAATACTTCGTAAGAAGAGAATTTTGTGTAATCATGCGACGGAAAACGGGGAATTTTCGCCAGAAAAACTCTTATAGCTGGGGTCTGGTAACGAAAAAGTGGATAAAACCTGTTGCTAAATTTAGAAAATCTAGTGGTGCTATAGAATGGCACAGACTTTCTCGCAGAACTTAGTTTCCTAATCTCTAAATTGAACTTGTTTTTCTGTTATGAATGATGATCTTCCCAGATACCTTATTTGTTCTCCCAAAGATCATTTTTTTTACATTCTGTTTTTTCGTCTTTCTAATGCGAGAAACGAAACCACCATACACTTATTAATATTATATAAGTGTAAATGTCACACATCGTTAATCAGCGAGCATTGGCACAATTCTTCCGAGGGAAGCTTCGCCGGTTCGAGTCCTGGTTGGGAAATATCACTCGTCAAATTTCTCTGTTGTCACAGGAAATAATTGAGAATTCTAGAAATTTCATTGAAAACCATGTGAAGCCATTTGAATCACAAATATTGATAATTACGATAAATGATCTGGAAGTGTCTGTATGTATATTTTCTAATTTTTAACGTTTAACAATTTTTTCACATCTCTTCTTGTATTTGTAAAGCGTATGTGCCATCGTATCAATTGTTTGTTTATCATGCATTTACCATTTTATAGCTCGGTTCGATTCTTTTTATGGCTGTGGTCGATCCATACGTTGTTAGTGTGGCGTAATGGTATAAGTGCCGGTTCGTTAACTTTGAGGATCGGATTTCGGGTCTCGGAACGGAAAAAGTTTGCAGGTAGAAAACATTTTTGCTGGCTTATGAAGTAGTGGAAAAGCATTTAGGACCATGTAAAAGCAGTGCGAGAAAGTATGTGCGATGGAAGCACCACTAGTTTTAAATGGAATTATAAAGGTTTTTAACCTCAAATGGATAGTTCATAAAAGAGAAATCTTCAACTACGCCGATTAGACCCAGTGCCCTGCTCCGTCATCAGTACATCTTCTCACACCCCCGTAGTCTTGGTCTCCCAGCATTTCATCTGCCGATTGGCACATAGTCCAAAATTTGTTTAGGCAGTCTGTCCTCGTTCATGCGAGTAATATGGTTGTGCCAAATATATTTTAAACTTTCCATTTTTTTCTCAAAGGTTGAAAATACCTAGCTGTCCGCGCATGTCTTTATTTCTTTGATGATCTAGAAGGGTAAGACCAGCAACACATCTTAAGAACTTCATTTCACATGTTTCAATTTATTCTCTTATGAATCCTACTTATAGTCCAATTTTCGCATTCATATGTTAACAAAAGGACAGCCAATGACTTATAGAATTTTAGTAGAGTTGTCGTTATGTCTTATTGTTTAGGGTGCTTCGAATTATTCCGCAGAAGTGTTGGAAACTTCATAATTTTATATATACATCTCGTTGCAGTCAATATGTCACATTGCAGACTAAATAATTAAAGAAGGTTACCTGTTTTATAATGTTATTGTCATGTAAAGTTTTGCATCTTAGATGGCTTGATCCTAAGAAACTTATTGTTTTAGATTTAATGATGAAAAACTTTAAGTTTTACTCTTTCATTAACGTTTAAAGTTCATATCACGCTATTTGTTATCCAGCTCTTTCTGAAACTGCATTGAATAATTTGATCGTTAATGAATAGTAATGCCTTCAAGAATATATTACCGATGTTTATTCCAGGAGACATTATTTGTCATCTTTCTATGGCCGAATCTATGAAGTAAGTATTAAACAAGGTTGGGGATATTGGGCATCCTTGCTTAAAACTAGTTAAGTACAGCTGTGGAACTAATTATGTTTTCTGTTAAAATTAATAATTTTGTATTATTGTACAGGATTTGTAGAACTTTTATCAGGTGTTTAAGAGGTATCGTTTAAGAGGAATACAATTATATATTAAACTAAACTAAAGATATGAAAAATATCTCGAAGGCACATTACTTGCCTGATGATTCAGTAGGACTCGTATTTTAGCATGATAACTACATGTCGATACGTGAACTGTTTAAAAGTTATGAGATGGTCAACAGTTGGTGAGACAGCAGTATATTTCGTGTTTCTTTATCGAGAAGAAGTAAGGTATTGAGATTTTTTGTAAAAAATAGTTTCTACGGAGATTTCAGTCAATTGGCAAGTTATATACTATAAGGTGTCCTCTCTGTATAACTGAGTTATAAACCCAAACCACCTACTGATAATTTCATTTTCGAAGAGAGGATCTTTTCAATTTAAATATTTGTGTACAGTTTTCTAGACATGTACTGAGAAGCACGGCAATGACATTTTGTCCCTACTTCCTTAACAATTGCACACGGAGTGGGAGTTGAATGATTTCTGAATGTGGCGAGGTGGAATCTGGCACACGGAGTAAGCTGGACGCGAGCCTCACTCCCCCCCCTTACTTCTGGGCTCACAAAAACTGGGGACTCCCCATGTGCCATCTTGTCACGTCTTTCTTATATTACACACATAGAAAGTTGTGTCATGAAACCTCTTGCTGATATAGAATTTATATTTTTGGCATTTAATGATAGGTAATGAAAGGTTGAAATCGCCTTCAGCAAACTTCGGGAAACCCCTATGGAACTTCCCAGGGACTTTCGGGGAAAGCGACGTGAATAAAAGAACAAGAAGTAGCTTACCATTTCTCAATGATTATTTAAAATTATACAACAATTTTTCTCCCCGCTAAGAAATATTAAAAGAGTTCCTTTTAATAATGGATATTTGTAGCAACGAAACTAGTTCTAAGACCATGAAATTATCGCAAATAATTTTCTTCGTATCAAAGGACATATAACAGTGATTAAAGCTGTTTGAACTTAAACAAACGTACATTTTATTCAATGTCTATCTTAGTAAATATTTAATATTTCATGAACACTATAGGATAAACATATTTCTGAAGATAAATACAGTACAATATTTCTACACCGAATTAATATCTTTTTACTCATTCAAATCCTCTCCTATTCATATCCATTTAATTCAATTATAGAATTTTGTAACCCTTGAAGGCTAACAACAATCAAATATTACGATCAATTTTGACGCAGTCATAAATAATCGTAGAACGTGAAGTAGTCCAAAACGAAGATCAAAGATCGATTAATACAATGCAGGCCTTGCACGTGATATCTTCCTGAACAATAGGTGCAAGGAGTGAGGGTGGGGGCGAGGTCGAGAGACGAGAGACGAGAGGCGAAGGGCGTGGACGAGGGCGGAGGCGGCCGCCGGAGGACGGAAACCCTGGGGCAGCATTACGTAAATGTGGGCGTCCCGCGCCCAGGCCGTCGTGTTTGTGTCACTCCAGTTATTTTCGCGTTGAAACCTACTTCTCTCAATTAGTATTCTATTTTTGTCCCAGATGTTTTCCCCCAGCTCCGGTATTTTATGCCAGGCATCTTGAGAAAGAAAGAGAGAGAGAGAGAAAGAGAAGGGGAGAGGGAGAGAGATGAAGAGAGATAGAGAGATTCTTCGCGATTCTTGTGCGAGTGTAAGTTCAGGACTCCCCGGGGCTTTGTACGCCATTTTGCACACTGGCTTCACTCGTCGTTGATTCCATTGTTATTCTCAGAAAAAGGTGTTCATAAGTCTTCTCTGTGGAAGAATTCGTATGTCCTCCGCACTCGGTGTGTTGTTTCGCAATTCAGAATTCGCAGAACTGATGAAGGAAACGAACTTGGAAGTAGAACAATGGAAAACTATTTAAGTTGTTTAATTGAACGCATACCTCTTGGTTAATTGATATCTGAGAAACTAAAACAGAATTAAGTGTCGTGCTCGTTATAAACAGCATCGACAGCAATGTAAACGGAAGATTTTATAAGGTATAATCCATTATGAAACGGAAACATTTCATTAGAACACAGTGACAGGGACGATAGAACCGGAATTATCCGTTGTACTGTCAATTTAAATATACCAGAAACTGCCTCCCCCATCTATATTCATATCAATATTCTAAGACCCACAATGACATATGCATGTGTCATTTTGGGAGGAGCCTCCAAATCGTCACTTCAAAAGCTACAAACGCTGGCTGTGAAGCTCCTTGGTATATTACAAAAGAAACAAATTCACATGAACAAAACATACCTCCACTATATGAAATTCTCTCAAAACTCTCCCACATTTTTAAACAACCTAAGATAATACCCCAGCACAAATACCTTCAATCGCAATGGAAATGGTCCAAGAAACACTAGAAGTAACTCAAAATGTTTTTGCCAAGGATGTATTACTTCTCCATGATAAAAGATCTACTATAAACTAACTTGTATGACGAAATCCACACTTCCCATCCATAAGATCAATTACCCATGCTATAGCTAGAAATGATTGTAATAACTGGTGTTAAGAACATATTTTCTTTAGTTTTGTAAATTATTAGATTGATATTTGTTCTTATTAATATTGTCATGTAATTTGTTAGGTTCTAATTATAAAAGAGTTTTTAACAAGTAAAGCATTCCAAACAAATAATGTAAAGTAGAAACACGCTGTTCATCGCGTACATTTTCATAAATTTAACTGTGTGGCTATTAAATGAATTCTCAATTTCTAAATTCATTATAAGAATCATATCGGTGCAAAAAAACATTGCAGAGTATAAATAAAATAAGAAATTTTCTTTTGTAAATGAATCTCTTTAAAAATTCATTTATTGTAATGTATTTTACAGAACGAAATTATTGTAAATCGAACGGTAAGTTTGTATTTCACTCGTGTCAATGACTGAATAAAATTAAATGACAAAATTCATTATCATTAGTATTATTTTTCTGGTCTCATGCTTAGAGATTTCTTTTGGTGTTCTGGTAGAGAGGTGACATTTGATATATCTTATCCAATCCGCATTATAATTTAACATAGTGTAAATCACGGAGCGTTAGGGAACTTTAGGTTCAGGCTAGCTATTCTCAAAAATTTCTTAAAATGTTTGTACATCAAACCAGTTGCTGTTATAACTGTAGATGTGGCATTCGCTTTGATTATTTAATAACTTGTATTCTCTGTTGATATTGAAAACTATTTTTTTACGTTTGTAATTAAGTGGTGTCATCTATGTACTGTTGACAAGTCAAATGTTATAAGAATCTTGTGTGTAAATGATAGCTACTGAAACTTCTTTTATGAAACTTATTTCATTTAAAGAGTCGTGTTAATTATTCTAAATATCCAATTGGTCATGGACCCAGGTGAGTTTTGACTTTAAGGAATGCGACGTTGAATTAACCCTCCGGCGGACGCGTCCCATCATTTCCCACCAGCAGGCGCGTGTGGCACTCCGTGCCGCATTTATCAACTTCGATTTTCGCGTCAATGGTTATTACTTTTGTTATTGAATGTGAAGGAAATATTCTTTATTTATGTTTTTATACATTTTATTTCATAATAACTAACTAAATAGCATACGAATAACAATATTAATAAGAATCTGATGCATTACTCGCTCTCTCCGTGTCTTGGTACGTATTCCATGAAGGGGAATGAATACGGTGCAAACGTGTCTTCTAACGTTTCTCTGGAAGCAACGCAGTTAAATTTGAATTTGTAGTTAGTACTCCAAAATTTGTGTCATAAAGCTCAATAACAAAACAGCAGTAAGAATTCTAATGGATAAAATACCCAAATATTATACTTACATGACAATGCGCGAGCGGTACTGAGTGCCACAACCGTTGCAGAGTTTGATTTACTAATGAATAACGGTCGATCGGCAATGTCTAAAATCGTGATTTGAGTCTCATCTGGTTGAAAATATAATGAATGAAAAACAACTATGAGCTCAATAGAGCGACACCAATTATTTACACGAAATCAACAAAATGTAAGAATATGGCACTGAGTGCCGCTACGCGCCCTCCGGAGAGTTAATTATCGACAAGAGCGCTTAATAAGTGAAGGTGGGGTCAGTTTTTATATTGCCTTGTATAAGCTTGAAATGGATACAAGGTTGATAAGCATGGGCGTTTGGAAGGCAAGTCAAAATGGAGTACCTAGAAATATAAAGCTAGCGATTGTCTACGAGGTACACGTGGGGCACTTGATGTGGTTGAAGGTAGGTTACTGGAACCTGAAGAGCCCGAAAGATATAGATTCTGATGGCAAGGCGGCATTGGTAGACATTGGCATATGGTATGCAGTAATGCAATAATTGTCTTAACAACAAATATGACTGAGGATACTCTACAGAAAATAATGCGACTGAACACTGCTCGAGATATATGGGCTCAGATTCATAAATTGTTTGACGGTGTTTCAGAAGACAAGAATTATGATCTGTGTTTTCAATTCCTTGGATTAAAGAAAAATACTTAAAAATGGCTAAAAAACTGAGAAAAATCCAGAGTTACCTGTAAGGTATATTAAGGTAAGCAAAATTTTGGGAACATTGCAAGAGTAATATTTTCCATTTACATCTATTTGGTTTCAGTCAAAAAATGACAGGACAGTAGATAATCTAACAAAACAATTATGTGTCTATGGAAAAGCTTTATCCAGCAAAGGACACGAATCAAGAAGGGCTTGCAGTGAATTTCAGAAAGCAATATTTCAATCAAATCAATATCAATCAATATTTCAATAGCTGTGCTTAAACAGCACGTTTTTTCCGTATTTTGACGCAAAATGACACGTTAAGTATTCAAATGTTGGAAAAATTGTACATGACCTTATTTCAAAATCTATCTTTAAGGAATAGATTTCATTTAGAGAAAAATCTCTGTCAATAATATTTTACTTGTAGGAAAAATTTTGAACTTTTGCAATTTTCGAAAAATCAGGGTTTTCAACGAACATGAGCTCTGCACCATTCTTTTAAACGTCCTTCATACTATCGAACAACAAAATTTAATAAAAAACGATGGAGCTTCATATAAAGTACCCCCAAAATTAAAATATTGGTTTCAAATTCAAGGGACAGCGACATCAGCCAGATCAATTCTGAAATAACAATTTTGGAGAAAATCGACTGAATGAACACAAGCGTTATTCACAGACGGACACACGGATAGACAGACAGACGGACAAACGGGTAGACAGGTGGACAGACAGACAGATGGACAGACGCTTTGCCGTCGATCTATTTGTGGCCAGCAATGACCCACAAAACATGGATTCTGACAACAGCAGGTGTTAGAGGATTTTTTCTAAATTTAGCGACTGAATTTATCCACTTTTTCGTTACGAGGGCCTTGCAATAAGAGTTTTTCTGCCGAAAATTCGCCCTTTTCTCCCGCAGCATTACATAATTTTCTCTCTAATCCGTAGCGAGAAAGTAAAAGAAAATGGATCGAAAAGCAAATAAGGGAATCTTAATTGGCTACGCCCATAATGAAGGTTATAGAATATGGAATAAAGACGAAAACAAATTTACTAGATCATGTGACGTCATTTTTGAAGAAAAAAAACACTTTTTGAAAGGAAAAGTTCAGCGGCGCGGGCACTAGTGGGGCGCGTGGCAGGCCGGCGGGGGCAATGACAAGAGTGGGCACTGTTGAACCACACTGCCGAAGCGCACCAATATAGAGGAAAGTAAATAACACATGGGCCTAAAAGGCCATATAGTTTTCTTTATAGTCTAGTAACTTCCAAACCCGTTTATGTCTCCACAAATATGTTCAATACAGTATAATAGTGAATAAAGAAATCAGATGCAGCAGTGCAGCTTAAATGTGAACAGTGATTGCTCGCTGCGTTATTTTAGCCGATTGCAGGGAAAAACGTAAATTGTTCGAAACATTGTTTTTAAAGAAGATATTTCAAACTTTAAGCTTATCTAAATTGAAAGTATTATGAATGAAATGTTATGGATCTATGGCCATTATAAAAGTGTCTGTTTCGATGGGTATAACGTAAAATTGGCCATATTCGGACTAATGTGGCACACTGTTCCAGTCAAATAAGTAATGTTTGATTATCATAACATTGTTGCGGGCTAACGTGGGTACCATCTCAGCTAAAAATCTGTTGATAAAAATATTATTAAATAATATGTATTTGTTGTTTTCTAAAAAGTAGCGAAAAAGGCCGAAAATGGTGTGTTTATGGGGTTTGTGGCACCCTTACACACGTTTTTATTGGTGCCATTGTTCTTCTTGCATTGAAAACTAACTTTTGTTGCTAAACCATTGAATTCTATTTTTTCGATACAGCTTAATATATATGAGAAGGTGGTGTACATTTATCCAGGCCGAAGTGCATATTAGTGATAAAGGCTCTAGCCGGATAAGAGGGGTTTCCAGCCTTTGTTTGCAATTCGACTGAGATTTTTTTCACATATTTGGATGTCGAAAATATTATCATTTCAAACTATGATGCTAAAATAACCACATGGTAAGTACTTACAGGGAAAAACAGGTTTTTAGTGTTTAAATTAAGGAATTAATCACTTTACGGCATTTATTTTATTTCTTTGCTTCTGATATGAACTTTGTCGTAATAATTGGTTAAAAAATTGACTTGTAGATGCCTTTCAGTTCATCCAAAAATTTCATTTTTTCATAAAAATTCACCTAATTCATAAACTTCCAGAAGAAGTTTCGGATAGTGCTACTTACGAAATGTAGACAATTTCATATGCTTTTGAGTGCTCCAACCGGCAAATGTCTAGGATTTGATTTACGACCTGGCGGTCCGATTTTGTATCCAGGTTTTTTTACGATATCTGTGTTTTAAATAATACAATATGTTCATAAAATATGTATATTGTCAAAATTGATAAAATAATAGAAAATGTCTTAGTACTGTTGTAAATCTTTATTATACATCGAATAATATATTTATTCAAATAAAAATCCTTTATACGTCATAAATCGTCATATATCGTCATAAAATAAAATAATAAATTGCGGACAATTGGTCATTACCACATGGGAGACCTGTCGGAGTCTTAGAGCTTGTCCCGGCTGGGACAGTGCCCCGCAGGAGGGAGATACTTGGTGGTACGAAAAAATACCCCAATATGAATTTTACGTCATATTAAAGAGTGCAATTAGCACTATCTGTTAGAAAAATTTGAAGAAAAAATTGGAACCATTTATGAGAAAATGCCGTTTGAGCGTTCTAAAAATGCGGAAGTTTAGAAACGCTCAAACGCATATGGCGGTGACCTCTTCTACTCCATGGACTCTGTTGATGTGCATTTTTAGTGAGAATCTTCGGGAGAATTCCTCTATCTGGAGATTCTAACGTCACAAATCGGGCATACTTACACCTCGTTGGCCGGGATGGGAACGATTACCCTGTGCTCTTCCAGCGCCGGTTGTATGAGCCTGCCATTGGTGTCACGGGCGTGTCCAACTACCTACCGCCATCTTGCTGAGCGGTCCGAGCATTGTTAGCTTACGTTTAAGGAACAGGCATTTCGTGACATTTTCTCCACACCGGATAATGGACCTGCGTTGGTGGCCTGTCCTATACGTGGTTCTCCATCCTCCTGATTCTTTCCCCTAGCCCCTTGCTAAGCAGCAGCGGCGGGTAATTTCGAGGGGAGCACTGGCAGAACATGACAGGACGGGTGGGAGGAATATGACTACTTTGCTCTTCTCCAGTAGAGGAGGTAGGAAGCTCAATTTGCAGAGGCTTGGTCCCTAACTTGCGTATTGGTATCTTGTGAAGCGTTTGATTTCACCTGGAATATGCTAAGTTTTGGTGGTAGTTTCTGGGTTTCGCTGGTCATCGTCATGTGCTTTACGTTATTTTTACGCTATCGAAAGACAAAGTTTAATGAAAAAATTGAACCTTTTTTAGGAAAATTTTGAAAATGTTTTTGAGGCTTCATGTACAGTACCCTCAAAAACCAAAATATCCAGTTCCAATTCCCAAAACCTCAGTTCGGCAGACGATCGAGGAATATCAATTTTTGGAACTGTATAGGAATGCTAGCGTTGATCACAGACGGACAGAGGACACGGTGCCGAACCATCGGTTTTTGCCTTCATCGTTTTTTCGCTATCGACCCCAAAACTTGGATTTCTAGCTACACCATGTCTAGAGGAAATTACTATATAAATAACAGGATTTATCCATCGTTGCCAGGGCCCGGCAATAAGAGTTTTTCTGCAGAAAATTCGCCGTTTTTTCCGCGCACAATTACATAACTTTATCTTCTTACGAAGTACGTGCGAGAAAGTAACTAGTGGCGCTACAAATGGCACAGACTTTCCCGTATTAGTTGAGGTTTTCGAAAAGCATTTGAAACCTTTTATTTTCAACATTATTATTTTTTAAAATTTGTCTCTTGAAAACAAATAACGTCCGGTAGATACAATTACAAAGTAATCGAATGCTTTCAGTCTGGGAAAGAAACCATTGACATTCCATTGCAAACACTTTCATCAATTAATGCCGATTATTGAATTTTCCATACTTGTATCTGTATCACTATCTTCAAGCTGTTGCAGAGCTCTTTTAAATTTTTAGTAATTCTAGTAAACATGTCCGTAATTGACCTTTCAGTAAGGAATTGGTATGCTGTTTCATCACTGACAATTATTCCATCAATACTT